>BLBF01000003.1:49235376-49267263 GCA_015471245.1 Laticauda colubrina | reverse complement strand
GAAGGAAGGAAGGAAGGAAGGAAGGAAGGAAGGAAGGAAGGAAGGAAAGACGACTGTTTTTTCAAATGCAAAGTCATTCCTCAAAATGTTCACAAAACCCATTGCAACAAAACTGGTAGAGTCTACGACTCAAATGTACCTCTTTCCTCTGAAGATGGATCAGATGGCTCTGGATATGTGGATTGTTAAGCCTGGGTTCCCCAACCAGGGTTAGGTAGACAAGCTAAACAGAATGTGCAGCGTTAGTCAGATAGGCACACAGATAAATGAGTGAGCTAAGCTTGTATGTTTATTAACATACAGTAAAAATAACAGATACGCTTGTGCTATCAAGAATATAGTTTATTCCATTATAAGTTCATGGCATAGTCAAATATCAGTCCAATAGTCATTTACCACGTAGTCAGTCCATTCAGGGATATTCAGTTAGCAAAGTCCATGTAGAATATCCTATGTCAGTTCACTTACAAATCAGTCCTTTGTTGTCTCTCCCGTTTGAGCAATGCAGTCTTGCTTCCAAGCAGTAATCAGGGATCATCAAAGCCAGAGAGAGAGCAAGCCGTAGTCTTGCTACTTTTATATTGTTTTCTTAACCACTCCTTTAATTGCTATTTCACAGTTAAAGCTGTATACACTCTAACATACACTAACTATGATTCATAGTTATTATTTCACCTAAACCAGTTAGGGTAAACAATGTTATCCCTAACATTCTCCCCTTTTAGGTTACATAATAACTATGAATCATTTACATCTTTAGAAAATATTTTTCGCAACTTTCTTTAAACTTAGTTGCTCCTTGAGCTTTTGTAAATTGGTCTGCAATGTTTTCTTCTGACATGCAGTATTCCAATTTTATTATTCCATTTTTCACTGATTCTCTTACATTTAAATATCTTAAATCAGTATGTTTTGATCTAGTTTTTACAGCAATACTAGTAGCTAACTTTATAGCTGCTTGGTTATCCTCATACACCATAATGGAATCTTTTACAGTTATACCCATGTCCAACAATAACTGTTTGTAGAAAATTAAGTCAGTGCATAATAATGACAGACATGAAAATTCAGCTTCCATCGTAGATAAGCTAATATGCTGTTGTCTGATTGACCTCCACCCTATTAGTGTCTTACCAAATAATATAGCCATCCCAGATGTTGATTTTCTAGTGTTTATATCAGTTGCAAACCTTGCATCTGCATAAGCACTAAGACACAAATCACCCTTTGGTTCTATATATAATGCATGGTTTATTGTTCCCTTAAGATATCTCAATATTCTTTTTAAGGATTGCCAATGACATTGTTTTGAATCTGAATTAAAACGTGCCAGCTGATTTACACTATAAGCTATATCTGGCCTTGACCAATTGCTTATATATGATAAGCTACCAATCAAAGATTGATATATGGACTTATCAAATTTGGGACTTTGATCATTAGTTTGGCAAACTTCCTGACTCATTGGAGTCTTTGCCGGTTTACAAAGTTCCATCTTATAAGTTTTAATTAATTGGCAAATTTTATCTTCTTGAGATATCTTAAAACCATTATTTGTTTTATTTATTGTCAATCCTAGATACCTTTTAATTTCACCTAAATGCTTTATTTTTATCTTTTTGGCTAATAATGATATAATCTCATTAGCTTCATTATTAGTTTTAGTTATTAAAGCAATATCATCTGTAAATAATAACAATAATGACACCGTTCCATTATTTTCTCTTTTAAACACACACGGATCTGCTAAACCAGATTTAAAACCTATATTGTTTAACTCTTTCACAATATATTGGTTCCACTCAAACCCAGATTGTTTCAACCTGTAAAGACTCTTTTTGAGTTTCCAACAATCATTACTATATACTTTATTGTCTTTTATACCAATTGGTTTTCTTAAATATATAGTATGCTGCAATGGTGCATGTAGATAAGCAGTTTCTACATCTAAATGGTTAATGACATAGTTTTTCTTAGCTGCCCACACTAATGCTGCTCTTAAAGATGTAGCTTTAAGGCTTGGTGCAAAAACTTCATCGTAATCAGATGCAGTTTGACTAAATCCTTGAGCTACTAACCTAGCTTTATGGGTAACAGTCCCATCATTTCCAGTTTTTACTTTAAATATCCATTTGCACCCAATGGATTTTTCTCCTGGAGGTAATTTGGCATCTTCATACACTTTCATTACCTTTAATGAATTTAGTTCTTTTTCCATTGCCTTTTTCCAATTCTCCTGATCCTTAGCAGGATACATCCTAAGTTCATCTACACTAGTTGGAACTTTAGTTACTTGGCAAACTATACTTGCTTGATACCTATCAGGTGGTCTAGTTACACGTGTAGTACGTCTAGGTATTATAGGACTTACAGGTGGACTTTCCTCTATTAATTGTTCTTGATCATGTAACTCTTCCTGATCAACTATTTCCTCTTGTTCTGGTCCTATTTGCTCTTCGTGGACTTCTTCTTTAATTGGACTCTTCTTATAGCTAATCTCATCTTTCTGCCTTTTGTAGGGTTCAATAAATACTTCATTATTTAAATCTTGCTCTAATCTATTCCATCCTACATGTTCTAGGAATTTTGCACTAGCACTGGTGTAAACTCTAGATGTACCTGGTTCCCAGAATCTATAAGATCTATGATTAGATGTGTATCCTACAAAAATCAATCTTTTAGCTCTATGCTGTCCTTTGTATCTAAGTTGTGTAGGGATATGCACCCATGCTGGTGCTCCAAATGTGTGCATGTAACTTAAATCAGGTTTTGTACCATGCCACAGTGTGAATGGTAATTCACCTGTTGTTGAATTAACAACATTATTTAATATATGATTACCACACATTATTGCTTCTCCCCATAAATTGTCAGGTAATCCTGAATCAGACATCATAGTTCGTGCCATTGATTGTAATGTTTGGCCTCTTCTCTCTATAAAGGCATTATGTTGTGGCCTATATGGTGCAGACATTTTATGTTGAATACCTAACTGTCTTAGTCTGTTTTTAAATTTATTATTTGTAAATTCTGTACCATTATCAGTTATGAGAGTTACTAATTTCTTTTTGGTTTTTCTTTCAGCAAATTTTAACCAATTAAATAGATTTTGATATGTTTCAGTTTTGCTCTTCATTAAATAGCAAAACCCATATCTTGAATAGTGGTCCATTATACTTAGTATATCACGAGCTCCTCCTACACTTGGTTTTTTCGGACCTATTAAATCAGCAAATACTACTTCTAAAGGCTCTTTAGTAGTAAATCCATCAACTCTATTAGCCGGTATGACCCTGCTCTTATTTTGATTACAGGCATTACATTGCAAATACTTATTACAAGATTTCAAACTTATTCCCTTAGACAATTCAACAGTTTTCTTAAGCATTTTAAAATTTAAACGCCCTAGTCTGCAATGTAACAAGTGAATACATTCGTCATGAGGTTTCTTATTTTCATAAATTGTGTTAGCCACCTTTAAACTATCATCATTTAACACATATAATCCATCTCTTAAAGATGCAGTAATTCTCTTATCTTCTTTTTCGATTATGCAGTTATCTCCCCTAAATGTAACTACATATCCTAGTTTAACTAAAATTCTAACTGAAATTAAATTAAACTTAAGTTGTGGTACATATAACATTTTTACATTCTCTTTTATAAAAGAACAATATGCTATACCTTCACCTTTAGCTTTCAGTTTCCAGCCATTGGCTAACGATATCTGCTGTGTACTCTGGGACATTTTAATAAAATTTTTGTTATCATTTGTTGTACAATGGGATGCTCCACTGTCAACCACCCATAAATTATTTTTTACAGCTCCGTTAGTATACATGGCTAACTCTAAATTTTTATGTAGTCTTTGATGATTTTTAGTATTCTGGCCAGCGTTCTGGCGCTTTGCCTTTTTACAAAATCTTGCCAAATGTCCTCTTCCTCCACAATTAAAGCACTTTTTAATTGCGTATGCAGTAGGAGATTCATTATCTTCTTTTTGAGGTTGCTTCCTCCTTAATTCATCTCTTTCATGCCTTCTTCTGGCCTCTTCGATCAATCTGCCAGTTATATCTGTTAATGTTAAATTTTGCTTTGGCAAAATTTCAAGTGAAGTTACGTAGTTATCATAACTTTCATCAAGGGAAGATAGAGTTATATAAACTTGATGTTGTTCAGAGAAAATAAGTTCTTTCTCGTGTAGTTCTTTAAAAATGCTTTGCATAGTTTTTAAATGACTCTGCATATCACCATTTGTTTGGAGATGTGTCCTGAAAAGCTTCCGTGTTAGATTTATGTGAGCACCAATATTATCTCGAACATAAATTCTCTTCAGCTTCTGCCAACACCCAAAAGCCGTTTTCTCTCCATGGATATAAACAAGCTGTTGATCAGTTAAGGTTAACCCAATTATGCAAATGGCTTGTTGATTTTTATGCTTAAATTCTTCTATCTTTAGTCTGTCTTCCTCATCCTCTGGATCCCATTCTTCTACGTTTGGTGGATTTTCAATTATGTTCCACAGACCTTCTCTTCGTAGAAGTAGACTACATTTTGTAGACCATGATACATAGTTTGTTCCATCCAGCTTGGATATAAGGGACAAGCTTTGTAGATTGACTTGTGCCATTTTTTCTTATATGGATATAAAAATATAATTAATAAAACACAGCTGTCTGTTTACTGTAATGTATAACAATACAAACTCTCACTTTTTAAATAAATCTGTTTTATCCTATTTAAACTGACTTTGCAGCCTCTGGGCCCATAACCAGTGTTAAGCCTGGGTTCCCCAACCTGGGTTAGGTAGACAAGCTAAACAGAATGTGCAGCATTAGTCAGATAGGCACACAGATAAATGAGTGAGCTAAGCTTGTATGTTTATTAACATACAGTAAAAATAACAGATACGCTTGTGCTATCAAGAATATAGTTTATTCCATTATAAGTTCATGGCATAGTCAAATATCAGTCCAATAGTCATTTACCATGTAGTCAGTCCATTCAGGGATATTCAGTTAGCAAAGTCCATGTAGAATATCCTATGTCAGTTCACTTACAAATCAGTCCTTTGTTGTCTCTCCCGTTCGAGCAATGCAGTCTTGATTCCAAGCAGTAATCAGGGATCATCAAAGCCAGAGAGAGAGCAAGCCGTAGTCTTGCTACTTTTATATTGTTTTCTTAACCACTCCTTTAATTGCTATTTCACAGTTAAAGCTGTATACACTCTAACATACACTAACTATGATTCATAGTTATTATTTCACCTAAACCAGTTAGGGTAAACAATGTTATCCTTAACATGGATGTGTATTTTTCGGTTAGTTTTGTTACTTTTAAACTAACATTTTAAAGGAAAAAGGGAAATATTAAATGCAAAACTATCATTTTTCCTGTCCACTTCTGAAAATTGCTCAAGATTAAGCCTCATACCTATTTTTCCATGGTTCTAATAGGGCCTTTCAACATTTATAGCTACTTAGCAATGGGTTCCTTCCTACCAGTATTTCAATAACAAAATCACTGTGTTAGCACCAGGCCAAAAAAAATAATTTCTTTCAAAAGTTCAGCTAAGGTTTATGTTTTAATAACACTTGGGAACTCATTTTTAACATACACTTATATAACTTATGATGCCTATTCCTTCAATAAGGATGGATTCAACAAGGTAGAATTACTTTTGCCATTTAAAGATGCCATTCTTTAAATCTGGCTCCTTTTGACAGGAAACTACCAGCACTGAAGAGATGCTTAGTGGTTTCAAATAATAATGTATTTTATGCCTGAATAATAATAAAAAAAACCTTCCTCAAAAAAGATATATTTCTGATTCCTGTGCTTCTGTTTTTGGACTTTGCTGAATTTCTATAAGTATATTTAAATCTTCCATTCTACAAAGCTGTTTTTAAAATGTGATGTGAGGCAACCCATTTCTATTTGGTTGCTATTCTCCTGAGAACATCTTGGGCTGAAAATTGCTCTAAGACAAATTACATAAAGTAAAGAGAAATTTAAAAGCATTTAGGAACTTCTACAGTAAACAGAATAAAAGTAAAGTTTATTAGACATGTACTTTTTATGCTGTTTACAGATAGAAAGACACAATTGGGGTTTTTGCTGGAATTGCTCACTGTAGAATGACAGCAAGCCAAGTGAAGAATAGAGAGATGAAGTCTTTCATAATTATAAATCAAATATTTCCTCACAGAAATTCCATTCAATCACCTTCAAGTGGCTATTCAGTAGCGATCGTAATTCTAACAAAAAAATAGATATTTTCTACATAAAATAAGGTTGAGATTGAAGAAAATTCCAGAGGAAAGTATCATCTGTTAGAAATGGAAATATATTCTGTGCTGCCTTATCTCCAAGGTTTCCCCTTAAGCGATGCTTTTCAAACATGGCAATTTTAAGATATCTAAACTTTAACTCCCAGAATTACCCAGCCAGCACTGGTGAGAAATTCTGCGAGTTGAAATCCACACATCTTAAAGTTGCCAAGTTTGAAAAACATACCTTAAGCCCATGTCACACTGAACCAACGAATGCAAAGAGGATGTAAAACGGACAAAAAACCTTGCCATCCATTCGAAAACGCGATGTACTCACTGCCTCCGTTTGGCTTCCTCTCTATCCGTCCAGCATCCATTTATGGATGTTTCATCCGCTCCGAATGTTTTGGGCTGCCTAAAACTTTTGCGCAGAAAATGTATCCAGTTCGTCCGTTCTGCATCCGCTACGCATCCGCTACGCATCCGCTACGCATCCACTACGCATCCGCTATATCCGCTAGGCGTCCGCTATGCATCCGTGCAACTCCATCCGCCCGGACGTGGGGAGGAAGCGGAACGGACGCAGAATGGATGCAGAATGGATGCCTAGCAGATGCAGAATGGAAACAAAGCGTTTAAAACAGAAAAAACGTTCGCAGAGGGGACCTATCTCGGATATTAAGGATGTCTAGAGGATGCCTAGAGGATGCCTAGCGGAAAACCTATACTGCTTATAAAAAGGGGGAGCAACTCGCCTGCATCTCACTTTCAGAACAGCAGCCCAGCGGTGCAGACCTCTGCAGCCTTCATCTGCCTCTTCCTCTTCCACAGCATCCAGTCATGTCCACTGTGGATTGTAACAAAGTCCTTTCGACAGCCACCATCATTCTGCAACAGTGCGAAGCCATCTGCAGGCTCTGTGAACACTACTGTGAGAAGAAAAGGAGCCACCCAAAAAGAGTCTGGGTCCGAAGATGGTTCGCCAGAAGAGCAGAGGATGGACTGTACAACAAGCTGATTAATGGTGGAGCTCAGGAACGAAGACACTCGGGCGTTCCAGAACTTCATGAGGATGCCTCCAGCCATGTTTGACGAAGTTGTGCAGCGGCTGACACCCAGGTTGACCAAGACAAACACCAACTTCCGGCCCAGCCTGGAACCTAGGCTCAAGGTGCCACTCACTCTGCGCCACCTGGCCTCAGGGACCTCCTACAGGAGCATGCAGTATGGCTGGAGGGTGCCATCCAACACCATCAGCATTGTGGTCAGAGAAGTGGTGCAGGCCATCATCGAAGAATACAAGGAGGAGCTCCTCCAGTACCCCTCCACTGAAGAAGGATGGAAGAAAGTTGCAGAGCAGTGGTATCAGAAGTGGAACTTACCACACACCGTTGGAGCCATAGATGGCAAGCACGTGGCCTGCAAAGCTCCAGCCAAGTCGGGGTCCACTTATTTCAACTCCAAGGGCTTTTTCAGCATCATCCTCTTCGCCATGGTCGATGCTGACTACAAGTTCATGTACATCAATGCTTCAGGCAACGGCTCCTCTTCAGATGCCCAGGTATACAACGCCAGTCACCTCAAGGAGGGGCTGGAAGGCAACCTCATCGTGGGCTTCCCAGATCCAGAACCCCTGCCCAACGACACACAAGATGTGCCCAACTTCATCGTGGGGGATGACGACTTCTCCCTCACAACCTAACTCATGAAGCCCTACACCTCCAGACTCCTCACCCGTGAAGAGAGGATCTTCAACTACAGGCTGTCCAGGGCAAGGCGGGTGGTGTAGAATGCCTTTGGCATCCTGGCCAACAGGTTCCAGCTACTTCTCACCACCATGCAGCATCGCCCAGAGACCGTGAGGAGGATCATGGAAGCTTGCTGCATCCTGCACAATCTCATGCGCACCCGCTACTCAGTCTCACAGAACAGGCTCGTGCACCTCCAACAAGGCAATGGGGACATGGAGCCTGGGGAATGGAGGCAAGGGCGAAACCTGATCGACACTGAGGATGTGCAAGGCCCCAACAGAGCCTCACATGAAGCGAAGAAGCAGCGCAACCTCCTGAGACACTGGTGCAACTCCCCAACTGGAGCAGTGGAGTGGCAAGACAGGATGGTAGATGCTTAATGGATGCTTCCTTCAGCCTGTCTCATCACATGGATGAGATTGGGCCATGTATGTTTGGCTGGTCTACAATGAACAGGGCGTTTAATAAAGAGTTGTGTTTATGTTGACATGTGTGGATAATTATTACATTATTATTGATAATAAAGGGCTGTAGGTGTGGCACCTGGGAGGCTGGACCATACAGTCCCACTATGCTTGCACTGGAGGCTTATCTATCCCACTGCTATCCTTACCCATCCCACTGCTATATTAACCCATCCCACAAGCATTCAAAGACTTAAACCATTTCTAAAAGTTTCCAGCAAGACTTTATGAAAAAAAAAGAAATGAAGCAAGTGTGTGAATCATAAATAGACTTTATTAACAACAAGCTATAAGACAAAAATGAGTCTCTGGCACTCCTCTTGGTCGCTCAGTCTCGGGGTGAAGGGTGCAGGTGCTGTGGAGGAGGCTGGTGCTGGAGTGCTTGTCATCAGCTCCTCCAGAAGCAGAAGCAGCAGAAGCGCCAGCCCCAGAAGAGCGAGCCCGTGCTACAGAAGCCCCAGCAGAACCAGAGTGAGGGCCAGGGGGCGGGATGGTAGCCCTGTCCCTCTTGTCAGGGCTGGCAGCAGATGGCTGAAGCTTGCTGTGCTTCCGCATGGTTGTGGGGTTCCTGGCTGACAGGGAGGCTGGCAGGCACCAAGGCTGGCAGGAAGGCTGGCAGGCAGGCAGGCACCAAGGCTAGCAGGCAGGCTGGCAGGCAGGCTGGCAGGCAGGCAGGCACCAAGGCTGGCAGGCAGACATGAACCAAGGCTGGCAGGAAGGCTGGCAGGCAGGCAGGCACCAAGGCTGGCAGGCAGACTGGCTGGCAGCAAGGCTTGCAGGCAGGCTGGCAGCAAGGCTGGCAGGCAGACATGCAGGCAGGGCAGGCAAGGCAGTCGATGTGTCCGGCAGCAGGTCTTTCCTCTGAATGGTGACCTGCTTCCGAGCTGCTTCCGTTATATCCACGGGGCTGATGCAATGCATCCTCCCTGCATGTGCAGTGAATGCCAGGCATCCATTAGGCTTCCGCTGTGCATCCGCTAGGCTTCCACTCTGCATCCGCTTCATCCGTTCGGCGTCCACTCTGCATCCTCTCTTTCCGTTCCGCGTCCGCTTCGCTGAGGCCCCCCGGAAGCCCTGAGGATGTGCCACCCACTCCCATCCGCTTCCATCTGCTTCCATCCGCTGGGCTTCCGTTCCGCATCCGCTTTGCATCCGCTCTGCGTCCTCCCCGCGTCCGTGTTATCCGCTCCGGTTATGCAAATTTTTGCCCCTTTTGAGAGCGGATAACAACGGATGGAACATTTTGCTCGTCTGCTGTGTCCTTTTTGCATCCGTTGGCCAGTGTGACATGGGCTTTAGATGAAGATGACTTTATGAACTCTGAAGAGAATAACAGAGCAACTCATTTTCCATTCATACAAAGTACATTGTTAACTTTGGCTGTCCATTAAAAAAGGAATGTTTTTCTTGCCATGCAATGGTGATTGCTATCCATCACTTTGTACTTTTGACAGAAGTGATTTTTAAGATGTGCTTAACCAAAGCTGGAGAGGTATTGAATAAGGAAATAAACTTTAAAAAAAAAAGAACTATGTGTCAGAACTACAGCTCAAAGAATCTTGTTTCAACACTTACTTCCCTTTGAAAAGGGGAATTGAAGAAGCTTCTGTGATGAGAAGTGAAACATCTTCAAAGAAAAACAAAGAAAGTTCAGTTGCCTTTTGAAAAACCACCCTTGGGACAACCATGATCTGGATGACTAAGAATCTCCATAGACATTTTCTTTTGAAAACCTAAACCTATGTTCCCATGAAAACGGAGTCAGAACCATTGAAATATTTAAAAGCATCATGTCCATAAGTGAGACTGCGTTTCTTGGAATGGGAATCATTCATCTAAAATGAGCAAATATAGTAAATCATGAATAGGCTATTTAAATTGGTATGGAATGAAACTTCAATCCATTCAAAAACAAAGATGTGACCCAATTTCAGATTCAAGCTCACCCCAGAAACCTCTGCCACTAGGGCTTCTCCAAGATAAGAGAAAGAAAACATGATGTAGGGAAACTATAGAAGATTTAAAACATTCATCACCATCCTTGCTGGCTTGGCAGCCCGGCTGGATGGGAGGGGAGAAAATGGTTCTGTACAAGCAATAGGCACACACACGCACATTCACTTACACTCACAGACCTCCATTTGCATGAGCAATGGGCATGCACACTTGCTGCTCAGATAAATGAAGCTTCAAGCAAATGAACCTGCACATACACTCGCTCACCGTTCATATAGTTTGTTGGTTGGCTGTTCCTATAGCTGAAGAGTCAGTTAACCACCCAGACTTGCTGGGAGTCATGTAGCATATAAATTTTATACGTTGTTATTTAGATGGAAGACATCAACAAGGGAACAGTATGGCCCACCATTCCTGAACCTAGGTATTATGAATATATGAGAATATCACTTCTGTGTGAAGAAGAAGGAGGCAATGAAGGAGATTGACTCAGGATCAGACTGATAACAAAAATCAAGTTCAATCAATGTTAACTGTGTGGAAAACTTCCTGTATCCTAGAACCCATATAAATACATCTTGGAATTGAACAACTTTGACAATGTTGTTTTTTGCTGTGAATAGCTCTTGCTATATCTACTCCTTACCATGAAGACCTTTGCTCAAGTTTAATGATAAAGAATGCTTTTCTATGTAAAGTTTAGCAACTTATAGGAACACCATTCCCTTTGCACTCAGGCTGTATTAAAATTATACCACTGCTGCTGAATTTATGACTGCTTGTAAACTGACTCTAACCCATAGAATTGGGATAGCATCCTGGATCTACAAAACCCTTCTTATACATGGCAAGGAGGATACCTACAGTGGGTCAGATGGAAGGAAAGACAAAGCACAGTAGGAACTATAATTTCATCTGAAAAAACAAAGACCCTTTTCATCTTCCTTCCTCCTTGCAAAATCAATTTTTCTGGCAGCAAACTTGTCCAGCTCTCAGAACAGTGGTTAATTTTAAAAAGTTAAAAGTACTTTGGAATACCAGGATTCAACCCTTCCTTTCTGCCTCCCCCATTCTGCTTTTCCTTTTCAGCTGAGCTGTTTCAGGGAGTTTATATAGTTTGTTCTATTGTAAATAAACATCCTCATTTGTGCTATAAGATACCTTGTCAGAAAAGCTTCCTAATTGATGGGAAGAAATGGAATAATTGCATCTAGAACAAAAAGATAAATTAGAAGCATTATTCATTTGCTTGTGAAATCAGATACGGCATTATTAACCTGCACAAAAATATATATATGTAAACACTTGGTATGTGTTTAATCAGGGCCTAGGGAAGTTCGGTAATTATACACGGTTCTATAACAATCACCATGGGTAAAAATATTGCTCTGCAGAGTGTAGCTGAGGAAGGTATTCTAGGAGGTCTTAAATTTATTCAGAAATTAGAATGATCAACAGATTTTGACTAGATGGCTTAACAGAATAGTTTGTTTCTCAAGATCCATAAAGCACAGCAGATTATTCACTCAAGGCCTGTGTGCCAGATTTGGCCTGTGGGGGAGTTAGATCTGGCCTGTGGGGCCACCCTGGAAACAGCAAAGAACTGGTCCTTGGTGTCTCTGCCAACGAAAAGAGAGCTTGGGAGGCCACGCGTGGCCCACCTGGGTTCTGTTTTCAGCTGCAATGGAGTTTTGCACCCCTCTGCCAGCAAAAATAGACCTGCTGGCAGAGGATTGCAGAAGGCCGTCACAACTAAAAATGCAGCCCTTGTGAGCCGGGCGCAGCACCCCCAAGCTCCATTTTCATTGGTAGGAGACTGCAGAAGGTTACTATGGCCAAAAACAGAGCCTCAATGAATCTGGCTGTGTCCACCCCAGCCATGTCCACCTCCAGCCACTCCAACCCACCCCCATCCCAGCTCCCTGAGGTTAAACACAACCCTGATGCAGCCCTCAATGAAATTAAGTTTGATACCCCTGATTTAGTGGAATGGAAGATAAGCCAGATACCAGGTGGCTGATGCAATGGTGAAGATCTTCACCAGCATAATTTAATCCACCATACATAGGCAGAGAAGCTAAAACAGGCATAACTGTGCACAACATGGTAACACTACAGAGAAGGAACTAATTTATAGTGGTGTTTTTCCAGATTAGAGTCATGGCCCTTTTGGGGATAAAACTTTATTCTGAATATAATAGGGTGGAATATATCAAAGTAATATCTGTTTTCTTAATGATTGGCCATCCCAAAGAGATGAAGTTAATTAAACAGCTAATCCCAATGCAACTTCAACAGTGTCATATGATAAGACATCTCTTGCCTAAAGTGGCTTATATCCAGAAATCACGAGTGGAAAATACCAAGAAAGGAAGTTTACATGTAAAGCTTACCTGTGCATTTTTAATTTTTTTTAATTTTTTTTGCCAAAGAAAAAGAACTAGCCCTCTTTTCCAAGTATAATGATATTTGTGTGAATCTTAGATATGCATTCAGAAAGGGGCAAGATTTGGATCACAAGATGGAGCACACCACAGGCTCTAAAGAGTTCTGTTCTCCAGCATCTTGTTGATCCTTGGAGAATCTGCTACCTAGTGGCAATCTAACTGTCTATTTGTAGGGCCATCCAAACAGCCACCAATGTAGAAGAAGTTGAGTGCAATGTTAAACCTGTTCTCTTGCAGCTTTATAAATCAACCTACAACACTCACTGATTCCAAGGACAGAAGATTCTAGAAAGATCATCCTTCCCAGATAATGAAGAGAAAAAATAGCAGTTACTACAAAAAATCGTTGCTATGACTCCATGCTCCATTGTCTCTTTGCTGACTATTATGTCTTGTTTGAATGGTATTGCTGCAATATTCTTGATTTCCAACAGTGTGGAGCAATATGTTTTTCACCTCTGAAGAATAGAAATGTATGAATAAAATTGAAGCAACTATATCGAGTTCAAGCTATAATTGCTGAAGCTGTGTTTTGTAGCTGGGAATTCATTGCAGTTTGCAAAGCAGTCTCATAGAAATAGGCCTTATCCAGCTGATAAATGACTTAGTTACTAACAAATGAATAGTTTGGAGACCTTATTACTGAATTAATAACTTCATTATTCCAAAGCAAACTGCTGTATTTTTGAACAAACAACAGAAACTGAAAATCATTTTAATGCTGAAGGTCTGGCCCTACTGAGTCCCTAATTTTTTTCTTGTCTTTACAGTTAGTAGCCTTTTATCTTTGTATTAACATAAATGATAGATAGGTCGGTAGATAGATAGATAGATAGATAGATAGATAGATAGATAGATAGATAGATAGATAGATAGACAGATGCTACTAAGCTTGAAGAACATAAACATTCCAACTGTCTCAGCGAGAGAAAACACAATACAATTGTGTCCAGCCCAGAAAAGATGCCTTTTATTGCCTAGACAGAAGCACTGCAAACTAGACAAGATACACAGATGGGTTTTAGAAAATAAATAAATCCAAATTCTGATAACAAGGTAGAAAGCTTTATTATTTCATTTGTTGCATGAACAACATGCATGATAGATTTTGTAAGAAATATTGTCACTTGACAGAAATTTTCTTTGTCCTTTCCCCACTTTCCTCTTCTCTTCTTTCTTGTCCTCCCCCCATTCTTCATCCCTCTTTTATTCATTCATTGATTCACATTAAAAATGACTTAATGGATTCTTGTCTACTTTGGCCCAGTAACAACAAAAATGCAGAGTTCGCCATGGTTGTGCTACACTTTTAAAAAATAAGCAGAGCTAGTTGGGTGCATTAAAAATGCTACCCTCTAGTCAGTGGTCGAAAAGTATCATAGCAGAAAGTCTGCTGCCTTTATAGCTGAACCTTACTTTACATTAGTAATAAAGCTGGTTAATGATACTGTCTTTACCATTCTAAAGGACCACACTTTAAGAAGAGTGATTGATGCATTCTTGCGGTTGGGAAAGTAGTCAATCTTACTTTATAATGTGGACAGGGTAGGGTTGGGTGAGAACTTGTATGACTTTAGTCACCTGCCAAGTTGCATGGCAAACATGTTATAGACACAGAGATACTCCATGCCTGTGACTTGTCTGTTGGGCTATTTCTAGCACTCCTTTTTTTTTCACATGGGTTTAGCCATTTTCTGAAAGAGCCCACCTGAGAGGTGAAAGAAGTGGAGAAGGGGCATCGAAAGGAGTGATAATAAGCCCAAACGCAATGGAACAAACAAATAACAATGTTGGTAATGAGTCCCATTCCACTCTCATGAATGGGGGCACCCAGAAGTAATCTATGGATAGCCATGAAGTCTGAATGGAGTTGGTAAAATGGTGCCACACTGTGTCCAGCCTCTACTTACAAAGCAATAAAAACAGTAAGGCTACACACATTCCCTGTTCTATATCTGGCATATTTCTTATTCCTCCAACTGAGCCAAGAAAGAAGATAAAATCCCCAAGACTGAAACCATGCCTTCTGTCATATCTGTACTCACAGCACAAATGTCTTTTAGACATTTCTAATATTTAGACACCTTTATTAGAAGCATCACTGAATAAAGCAGCAACAATACATTTCCTCCCCATACATCTAGGGACAGGCATATGATTACATGGTAAAATGTACTACATACTATATCCATACATTCTCCCATGGAAAATAAAATTGTAGGAAAACAGATAGAAACAAAATTATGATAAAAGAGACTAAGAATGCTGTGTTTGCTCTGCATAGCAACATTTCTAACATGAAGTTAAGGAAAAAATTAAATATCTCATGTAGCTATTTTGACAAGAAAAATCACTCAAATGATCTGAGTTCATTAAACACAGATTTTCTGCTCTTTGTTGGCAAATTTGAAAGATGTGGGAGAGTTTTGTTTGACCTTTTATGTGTGATACTTTATGGGATGAAAATTGTGCTAATTCAAATGGTGATCAATGAAATGAAAACAAAAGCAATGTAACTGAGATGCTAATAGGTAACTGTTAAAAGAAAGAAAATGTTTTGAATTTAAGAAATGTCCAGGGCCTAGATTTTTCCAAAGAAAGTAAACTAATATCTTTACATGACCCACTATGGTACAGTGGTTAAAGTGCCATATTGAGTGCCGGCTGCCTGTAATTTGGCAGTTCAAATGTCACCATGCTCAAGGTTGACTCAGACTTCCATCCTTCCGAGGTCGGTAAAATGAGGACCCAGATTGTTGGGGGCAATAGGCTGACTCTGTAAAACTGTTTAGAGAGGGCTGTAAAGTCAGGGAAGTCCTGCGGGCAGCTATTTATGAAAAATAATCCTTCCCATATTTAATTATAAATTGTTTTGTTTTTATCAGTTTGATGCATAGTCAGCCAGATGTTCAAACTGAAATTTGTTATTAGAATGATCTAGTTTAATTATTTTATTGCTTTTAGTGTTGTAAACCTCCCAGAATCATCGATGGTGAGATGGGTGGCAAATAAAATAATAAATAAGTAAGTAAGTAAGTAAGTAAGTAAGTAAGTAAGTAAGTAAGTAAGTGAGTGAGTGAGTAATCCTTACAGAGCTTCCTTTGCAGCCTACATTTGGGCCTCTATGGCATTAGGTGACAATCGCTTTATTTTATGAGATTTTATAATCCTGAGTTCTTATATACAGTACTATTTTCTTTGCTGCTTTTACTTTCAAGTTGGCTTCCTTCTGATTTTATTTTTTGTTTAACCTTTAGGTTGCAATTTAATAATTAACAATTCCTTGTAAACTACCTCGATTTATAATAAACTCTTAATAAAAAGTTACCAATTCTGTTTTGATTTCTGCCACCATTTTCCTCCTTTTCATAGTTCCACAGTTGTCATGAGGCCTATTTGGTGCAAGGAGAACCCTAACTCAAACCTTTTCCTTGGTTAGAACAAACCTAACACTAGGTGAGATATCATTGTATTTAGAATATGCACTTTTGTCCCTTTAACTATTGTTATTAATACGATTCTTCAGCCCACTTGCGATCTGTATAAATGTGAGACAATATCAGTTTAGCAAGAATTTTCACTGACCTTCTAAATACTTTCAAGCATGGTTTATTAATATTTACAAGTCAAGCCTTGGATTTGCTCCATTGCATCTCTTTAAACATATTAATTAGCTCCATTGTCTCTTACCTATCATTGTCTTTTATCTCCTCAAAATGTGCTGGTTTTAAAAGTGTGTGTGTGTATGGGTGTGTCTGTGTGTGTATAGCATATATAGTATGTTAAGCAAATTATTTTGTAAGAATAGCTGGTTTCAGATATACTTAAAAATAAATAAAGGTGACCAAGATGTTCTTTTTCATTCAGTGGTATGCAAATAAGTTTAAGTAAATTGAAAACAGTAATTAAAAGAAGAAGAAGACAATGAAAAATCTGTGTCATGTACATAAGATTAAATGGCTTGTCTAGCAATTATTTAGTTTGTAAATATTAAACAGTTTTCTGGATAATAGAAATAAAGTTTAAGTTTTCAGTTAAAAAAAAAGGCCTATTATTATTTCTGTTTGAAAGATAACAAACCTAAACCTTGTAGAATAAATGAAGAACCAATTAATAAGCACATACAGTATGAAATTAAACTAAAGAAAATAACCATTGATTAATTTAGTGATGGCACTAAGTTCATAATAGAATTAAGTGTATAGCTATAAGAGCAAGAGAAATGTAATAAAATATTACAACAAAAATACAGAGGCATCCCCTTGAGTATTCTAAATAATAATTCATTGGTTTGAGATTCTGGCAAAGGCATACATTAGCATAAAGTAATATGATATCCACACAAGATATCAGCGTAATCCAATTATAAATTTCTGAAATCTCTGTTTAAGTATTCTTGAATTCTAACTGTATTAAATGTAAAAGATCACCACTAAAATGGTTACAGAATTATATTTTAAAATTCATGTACTGCTGTGCACCCTTACCCATCTCTTTCAAATATTTACATGAAAAAGGGAACTGTTACAAATAGGACAGACTGTATTCAGTTCTTTGAAATTCTCTGCTACAGTATGTTATGGGCAAAGAATGGAGGTGAGGCCAGAGTGATTTTTAACAGCTCTTTATTCAATACTGCCTGTGAAGCAATTTAACTCCCTGGCTGACACAGCTCCTTTTATATGCAACTGTCCAACCAAACAACCAATCATGAGAGAACATTCCCCCCCCCCCCGCTCCAATTCAGATTCTTGTAATACTGGTGATCAACAATAAAATTCTGGTTGCTTGCAATAAAGTTTTGGTTGCCTGCACCAGACAAGCCGGAAGATATAGGCAAGAGCATGTTTTCCTAAGTTCAACCGTGAGTGCTTTGATCCAAAAGGCAATGTGGAATTTTTTTTTTAAAAAAAGACCAGAACAAAAACTTCAACTGACAACTATATACTATATATAGTACATAACATTCTCCCACTCCTGTTGTTGGCCCCTCAGAAAAGCAGGCCTTTTTAGTCCCAAACCCTGCTCAATGCAAGATCTTCAGAATCTCTGTAAATGTCTATCCAGTTAACTATAAAATACTTCAAGAATGAGGATTAGGACTGCCTGATTTGAAAATATATATATTCCTGCTACTTAGTCTGAATAAAAAGGGGGAAGCTAGAGGTGGGTATGGTTGAAGGAGGGAGGCACTTCTAGGGCAGGGGTGTCAAATTGGCAGCCCATGGGCCGGATGCATCACATGCAGGCCATGTCCACCCCAGCTCCATGAATGGGAAAAACATCACAAAATGTCACATGAAGGCAACTTGGTGCATCAAATTTGGCTCCCGAGCTCTTGGAATTTGCAGCTTGGAATTTGTTGCAGCTTGGAATTTGTTTTGGGGAGGAAATGTCTGAGGTCAAACCCTTCTTAGGAAAGCAGTCAGGAAAGCAGTCAGTCTGGTAAGATTCTTGTAATATTGGTGATCAACAATAAAATTCTGGTTGCTTGCAATAAAGTTTTGGTTGCCTGCACCAGACAAGCAGGAAGATATAGGCAAGAACATGTTTTCCTACAGTTCAACTGTGGGTGCTTTGATCCAAAACGCAATGTGGATTTAAAAAAAGAAAGAAATAGTTCATATTTTTAAAAAAATAATTCAATAAATAAGTTCAGATTCATACAAAAAGTGGATCCTCTTGATTTAATCTATGCAATTTTGGATTCTGCAGATTGTCAACTGCTGCTTCACCATATCAATCAATTATTCATGAATACTGGCAGTTTGTCAGTGACTGTCCCTGTGTTACCTCATACCCTCCATTCTAAAGCTGGAGGAACGAACACTATATTCCTGCTTTGGATTGAATTATATAACCACAGTGAGGGAAGAAAAAGAAGCAAAATATAAACAAATGGTTTTGGATTTGCTGGTTAATAATCAGGACCTCTTTGGCCGGTCATCTTGGCCTTGTCAGTTGAGCAGCATAAATAAATGGAAGGATCTATTGTTTAATGAATTCATGCAAATGCTGATACGATCAGTAGCGACAATTCAGACAATTACTAAGTGAGTCAAGGGTGACATTTTAAAATAAATAAACACAATGAGTCATTATGATGTTAAAAACAAACTACATGTCTCTTGCAAGGTAATATTTCAAAGGACACTTACCAGGCAAAAAGGAATTGAAATAATTGGAACCATCCATCTAAAACTATATGTGGCATATTAAAACAGACATATATGGTATCATATGCCTTGTTGTTGTGTAATTAACTGAAATCAGTGTTACACTTCCTACACAGAAGTAAAAAAAATATGAAAATACATTCCATCAAGCGCTTCTTTTATTGGTCCTTTTCTTCTAATGGTTTGCTGTGAAAAGTAATTATTGTATTTTTCCAAGCCTGCCATTCTTAAAATACATTACACTATGTCTTTTCTGACATCCAGTACACTATAAATAAAAAGTGTAGCGGTGTGATTCAATTTTTTTTACTACCGTGGGAGTAGGCTTGGTGGGCATAGCAGGGGAAGGATACTGTAAAATCTCCAGTCAGAGGTGGTAGTTGCCAGGTCTCTGAACTACTCAAAATTTCCACTACCGGATCTCCAGAACTGGTCACAAGCTGCTGAATACCACCTCTGAAAAAGGGCAAGAATAACCAAACAACTTAATTTTCCTTCTATGTCTTCTGACAATCATTCTATTTCCTTTTGGGATAAGCAAAGTTATACAGAATGCAAAAAACAAAAAAGAATAATGACAAAAAAAGATTGAACTAAGACAAAAGTGGGGGTATAGCTAAATCCCTTTTCCCTCTATTCATTTTTAATTTGCAGTGATTCACTCCATTTTCTTCTTCCAGACCCAAGTACTTTAATTACTGATTCATTAATTTTTCTATTTATATTTATAATCCTTGATTCACAATATTGTTCATTTCATTGGAAAAGATGTTGGTTTAGGCATCATTTGCATGCAAAAATGCATAAACATCATATGCCCAGTCTATGCACCTCTAATGTCATCACAAGCATTTGCAGTCATAAATTAAACAATCAAGTCTATAATAACATTAAAGAATAAAGAATGCACTACATAACTTTATCTTATTACATTTTTAACACTGAAGCATTTAATCAAACATTCCATTTATTCTATTACATGTTTACTTGTACCATAAACCACTTGTTTCATTCCAGAGTTTAACTTTTTATTGGTATTCCATAATTCACACATAATTGCTTTATTTCAGGCTTTCTTTAGAACATCACGGTATTCTGTCCTGATTTCTAGTTGTATGGAAACAGATTTATAGACAGAGTTCTTACCAAGTTAAGAAGTAACTTTAATTGGTAAGCAAAAAACTTATTTTATCTTTCTTTGTTTAAATTGCTGCCTTGTGGTATTTATCACTTAATAAATTATGTATTTGTAATCAAGAAGCCTAAGAAAGCAGGATTTCTCCATCTTCCTAAAAGGAAACTAACATCTTGAATGGCTGAAAAAGCTCCAGAGTCAAGCGGATAAAATAACAGAAAAAGTTATGTGGAGTTGCTTACCACATTAAAAGATGTACAAATTAAACAGACACAAAATTGGAAAATAAAATTAGGGAATTTCTGAGACTATATGAAAGACATTCTACACTGACATTATAACAAAGCTTTTAGATCTTTTTTTATAGTTTTTATTCAAGAAAAAAATATTTTAAAAAGAGAATCATGTTCCCACATTTTTACAGTGTTTTCATAACTGTACATCTCTATTAGTGTTATTTAAGATCATTTACTACAAAGACATCTTAAATCTAATTCCTGATTTCTTACTTATCTATGTTATTAATATGTCGTGATACATTGTTTGTTTTTGTATGTTGCTACACTACTATACCTATATACATAGCTATACTACACATATATTCATAGCTGTACATTTATCCTTATTTCTGTTGTTCCATAATATTTCTTTAATCATTTTCACTATACATCTTTATTTCCTTTTCATTTAACCATTTGTACCATGTATTCTATGTTGTAAAAAATTCTCCCTCTTCCTTGTTTTTTAATATCATAGTTAATCTAATCATTTCTGCGCATTGGTAAATTTTGTTGATTATTGCTAAATCTGTGGGTACCATTGTTAATTTCCAATTTTGGGCAAACACTATTCTTGCTGCTGTGATGATGTGTAGTATTAGATGCTCCTTGTTTTTTACTCCGTGACAGTTATGGTATTCCCAATAAGAAGGTCTTTGGGTTGGGTTTAATCTTTAATTTTGTCATTTTTCCAGCCATCCCTGTATTTTAGACCAGTATTTTCGAGCTTTGGGGCATGTCCACCACATGTGAACATATATTCCCTGGCTATAATTGCACTTCCAGCATTTGGGTGACATATTGGGAAACATTTTTGCCAATCTGGCCAGTGGAAGGTTCCAGCAATAGAAAATTTTATAGATATTCTCTTTAAATGATACTGATAACATTAATTTATAGTTGGTTTGCCATATTCGTTCCCACTGTTCGAAGTGGATGTTACGACCACACTTTTTAGCCCATATTATCATATTCTCCTTCACCATTTCCTCTTCCATTTTAAATTCCAATAAGCAATTGTATAATTTAGTAATCTTTTTTTTTTCACTTCCTTGTAATATTTGGCTAATTCCTGTTCTTTGTTGTAAAATCCAAATTGTTCCTTGTCTTTTTTATATTTGGTTTGAATTTGGAGGTACGGCCACCACCCAATTTTTATTCCTTGTGTTTTGAGTTGTATCTGTGATTTCAGGTAACCTTCATCTGTTATGAGTTCTTTGTATTTTATTGTTTTATTCAGATCCATGGCATTAGGATATATTAATGCCTCCATTGGAAATAGCCAGAGAGGTATTTTCACATAATGTTTTTTTTAATTGCCTCCCATACATATAATAGAGCGTTTCTTATTCTTACTTTTGAAAGTAGCTATGGGTTTTATTTTTCCCATCCCAAAGAAGATGTTGGTTTAGGCATCATTTGCATGCAAAAATGCATAAAACATCATATCCCAGTCTATGCACCTCTAACATCATCACAAGCATTTCTAGTCATAAATTAAACAATCAAGTCTATAATTACATTAAAGAATAAAGAATGCACTACATAACTTTATCTTATTCCCTTTTTTTAATCGTATTGTCACCAATAGTAAAATGGTAACTGATTTTTACATATTGTGGGCAGAGTACCACAATCATAATCAAAGTCCAGTTTTATCCTAAGCGTGATCATCATATTCTAAGCAAGCTAGAATAACAATTTAACTACTAATTTGTAGGGCAATATAGTTGCCTGCATCTTGCCAACTCAGAGGTATATGCAATGTATTGACAAACCTAAGGATATTGTCTTTTCTACTTTATGAAAATTTAATCATAAAACTACTCAACTGCACTACTTCTAGAGGAAGGGAAATCCACATTTTTATTGATTACTATTTTGCCTTTTAATGTCGAGTGGTGGTTGGTTTACAAAGTAAAGTATAGCAAACTTTAAAAATAAAAAAAGAATCTTGACAATCATCAGTGAAAAAAATATTAACAATTTCTGTAAAAGACTCCTAATTGGTACAGTATTAAGTATTTTACTTCAATAATAAAAAATGAACTGAATAAACAGAGGTTTATTCTTTTCACTATTAAATTTCCTACTTAACTGTAGTTTTTCATTTACTGATTTTATTTAATCGACTATTTAATACAGGGTTCTCTTTTTTTTCCAAGCAGAATGAAGGGAGCTTTAAACTGAAAAATTTCAAGCAGGGTCACATAAAATAAACTGAACCCAGTTGGATTTAAATCTGTTTGAGGATTTAAAAAGCCAGTTGAAGAACCTTGACTTTGTGATCCAACTGCTGAAATGAAAAATATCAGTATAATAGATAAATAGTTGTGCAGCATTTACAGTCCAAGTTAGCATAGATGTTGTATGCTGTTTAAATAAAGCTTCTTGTACTGACTTGCTCTGAGCAAAGTGCAAAATTACTTACTTTTCATGTAATGGATGTGTCAAATTGAAAGTAAAAGGGAGGAATTGATATTCAGAGCATGTACTCCATTCTATGTTTTTAATGTTTAATTTTACAAAAAGAAATCAAGCTTTCAAAACTTTAAATCTTTAAGAGAAGAAACTCAAACCCCTAGGTTTTTTAGTGGATGTTGTGTCTTATTCAAAAAGTATTTTTCTTTCTATAATTATTATTCTTATTGTATTGATTCCAGTATCATTATCTCAGCATCATAAGATTTTGCTATGCAAGTTTTTTTTTTTTTTTTTTAAAGGCATTCTGAATGCTTCTGGGCAGCCCAAAGAGTAACTGTTGAATCTCATGGACAAATGCTTTCCGCTTGTGTTTGAGGACAAATAACATTCCACAATAGCAATTGGACAGCCTTCAGGGAGTGGATTTGTAATCTGAAAGGACAGTGAAGGAGAATTTTTAGGAGTTCATTTGGACTGGAAATCAACATGCAATCTCACTGAAACACAAAATCCAATATAGACTTATGCAAATATACATGCAATTTGATATAGTAGCAAAGTATTTGATTGGCTACAGCATATTCTGTGCATAGTGATGTCAGTGAAGTAGTTAGGGCAGAGCTACTGGTAACCAAGTAGTACAGGAGTGTCAAACTCACGGTGTCATGCTGTCGTCACATGATGTATTGAGATTTTTTCCCCTTCGCTAAACCAGGGGTAGGCATGGCCAGCACATGACACATCTGGCCCATGGGCCACAAGTTTGATACCCATGGAGTAATATTATAAAAACAGTGGTAGTTTTGAGATAACAGAACCAGGACTTCATTCCGTGGCCTTCTAAAGTTTCATGGCTGAGCTAACAGTTTATTGTCCCTGGAAAAGTGTACTTAGAGAAGGGGTCATTTACTTGCCTATTTTTGCCTTCAGCAGTTCATGAACAAATGGATCACAAAGCCTGTATCTAAAATATGTGGGAGGTGTGTGAATGGAGAAAAGGTACCTGGCTAAGTGAAAAACTGTTGTGTGTGTCTCTATATTAATTTGTTGTTTATAAAAATTAGGTCCACTTTTGATTAAAATAATCTTAATAGGACCTTCCATTCACATTAGTGCATACAATCTGTGGTTCTGAACAATGGAAAGGGATTCCTCCCTCCCATATATGAATTCACATGAGCATATTATCACTGTACTTGATGTTGTTAGTACTTTGGGTTCTGATTCTGCAGTACAAAATGTGATTATTATGTATCCAGGGAAAATCAAGAGCTGGGTTGAGTTTGTCGATTTATGTGCCTTTAAAATCAGCAGAATCTCACTTCTAAAATTTTACACCTGGTTTATGTTGCAATATATTTCCTTTAGGTTGTTTTGTTGATGTTCTGTACATCTTCTAGGCATTTGTGCTACATTTGGTTGCTATAAAAGCAACAGTAATCAGAATGCTAAAAACAGTTAATACAGCTGTGACTTAGAAATATAATATTTACTTATTGAAGTTTGTTGTTTTTTTCTTTATTGCGGCGATGTTGGCTTTGAGTAGTGGATGGATATCTTGTGGTTTATTACAGGCTGAACTTATTCCTGAGGATCTGGAGATGAAGGTAGAACAAATAAATCAGAGACTTTAATGAAGAATTTAAATGTGTCTACTTGGAGTATAAGTACTTCAAGAAATTTTATTATTAGCCACACCATTGCTTTATAAAGGATGCATATATTGATTTTGGTGGATAATAAATGGGAACCATTATAACTATGAATATTAACATAGATATAAAAAATGGAAAATTATTTAATTTATTCTAAATTCTTTGGGAAATAGAAAAGCTGGCGGATTAGAAAGCCTTGATGTTAAAGTTTCCCTATTAGAACTTACTTGCCAATGGGTAAAAAACATAGAGATTGCAAACATCAAAGAGCAGCTGTCTTGCTTCACTTTCCACTGAAGCAATTGTCTACTCCCCTGTCACATTATTTAATTGAGCAGAAACAAGTGCTGAAAATTGTTGGGTATGTATGTGAGAGACAGATTACAAAATCTAATTTATTTTTTGAAGAAAAATATTGAAATTCATTCATCCGGTTTTCTGTTATTTTCTGTTACAGTTAACAGGATCAATTACTTTCATATAGGAGGTGTGTGTGTGTTATAGGAATCTATGTCAAACTATATATTATACAGTTTGACATAGATTCCCTCTACGATGTGGCCTATATGTGTTTTGGCAATAAAGCTAGAATTATCTTTGGCCGACCATGAACTATATCTAAGAACTGATTTACTTTTTGTGAGCCTATTGGAAGGCTGGCACAGCAAATTGGACCAAGGTGTATAATTCTGTCTACTTGGCTATACAGTTGAATGCAGACGAGGGAAGAAACTGATTAATCATGTTGACTTTTCCAATCCTAGAAAACATCTCACTCTTCATTCTTCCCACAAAAGTCAACAGGTTTATAAGGAAAGAAAATCATCTAGTGATTCTAATCTTGACTTTAATAATTCCTTCCTTACATTACTGTATATTTTGCTACCCTCTTAACTCATAACAGAGCAAGCCAAGTCAAGAAAGAGCATTAGAAATGTGAGCCATTTCTGTGATAAACCTATATCAGGAAAATCCCCTATTGGGTTGCAACAGGGGTGGGATACGACAGGGTTAACTACCGGTTCGGGATTTACGAGCTTCCCTGCAGGCTGCGAGCCGTGCGCCTGTAAATTGTCATCAGCACCTGCCTGCAGCGAAGCAGCCTTTGAAACAGTCCTCTTTTGTTGCTTTTTTTAACTGCAGCTGTGCCTTGTGTGAGGTGGAAGCAGATAAAAAACCACCAAAAGATTCGTTGATCCAAGGAAAACAAGGTTTTATTCACGTGTCTGCAGAGATGGGTTCCCTCAGGCATTGAAAGAACACAGAGCAAAATTCAGGCAGCATTTTTATACCCTAACTGTCTGCCCCCTCGTACGAGGGCTTGGTTCACATTCTTTCTGTTTTCAAATTGACACATATATTTCTAAGGTTCATACTAGCTCCCTATTTAGCAAAAGCAGTTACACGGTTTCTGACATCGCAGCACTTTATTACAATTCCCCATTGTTCTAGCCTTATCTTGTTTTTTTCTCTTGTGCACAAACTGGAACACTTTCTTATTTAACAGAGCTACTGAATTTGAGACACACTTCCTTATTTAATTCAATGGGTCATCCAACATGACTTCGGTTCTGCTCACAATCCCCCCTTTTCTTTTTCCACTCTTGTCTCAAACTCAAATAGCAGATCCTCTGCTCTTTCAGAGTGATTTCTCTCTGATACATCATTAGAGGTTCTGCTTCCTGCTTCTTCTCAAATCTTGAACCCACGGATTTCCCTATCTTCTCACACGTTGTTATTGCACCAGGGAGACACTGAACACAACAACACAACAATACTCAGCATATAATAATCAATATAATTCCCATTATGGTAGATCTAAACCAAGTGGAACTGGGAAGCCAAGACCATAGTGCTCCCCACAGGTCTGGCAATGAGGAGTCACCTCTTTGTGATGATGGATTAGAGCGAATACGTTCTTCCATTACTTTTACTGTCTTTGTAATATTGGGTTGGAAATCATGGATGTATACACAGCAATGTGAATGAATCAGAGCACACACACACCCTTTTGTAGCTAATACAATGTCTAAAGCATACCTATTTTGTAGAGCAACCTGTCTTATTTCAGAAAGCTCGGTGTTGATCATTTTAATATTCTTTATTGTATCATTGAACATTGTTACCGTGAAGTTATTTAGAATATGTATATCTCAATAGTTCATGGCTACTCCCAATGGTGTTATTATACCACGGGAGATTTGGGTCCAGAATCTCTGGGTAAGGCCAGATTCTGAGTCTCTTTTATTATGTATCCGGCCTTGGGGAAGGCCATCAAGTTTATATCACATACCCAATTGTACATGTGCCACTCCAGTTCACCTGTTCTTCCTGGCATGTGCATGCACAACCAGCAATTGGTGATGTTCAAGGAATGTGAGACCTTCTTGAGATCCTTTATGAACACATTGTCATCCCACAAGTCTGTTCCCAAGTCACCCACAGGTCCAACATATTGTGAACTTCTTTGACGTATTAATGTAAATATAGTTGCAACAAATAGTCCTCTCCAGAGTTCAGCCGACATTTCCATGGTGGTTTCTGCTGTCTATTTCTTCAAAGTTACCTTTAGCGGCTGACCGTCCACTGGGATTGCCTTCCAAGGTTTCTCAGATTCCAGTGCTTTCTTGACTCTGCTGTAATGCATCCAGCCTCCTTCCCGAGTACGGACTGCAGATTCAGTCATCAGTAGCACCTGGTACAGATCTTCCCAGCTAGGTTGCAGTTTTTCACTTCTCCAAGTCTTTATCAGGACCCAGTCTCCAGCCTCGTGTGAGTGTTGGCTACCAGTCAAAGGTGGTTGTTGCACCAACAGTCCCTGTTTGTGAAGAGAAAGCAAAGACTGAGACAGTGCCAGCAAATATTTCTGAAGGAACAAGTCCCTGAACTCTGGTATGGGATTGCCTGGATTGGCCAAATAGGGTCTCCCCATCAGCATTTCAAAGGGACAAACCCCTGTGTCTTTCCTTGGACAAGTTCTGATCCTGAGCAGAGCTAAGGGAAGATTCTTTCCAACCTCCCTTTTCTGGCAACTCAGTGAAATCAATTTGTGCTCTGAAAAGGCCTACCCACTAGGGGTCACCCTCCCATCTTTTTCTTGTGTGCCGCTTTCTTATTTACTTTCAAACAAATCAAACATTTCCAGCAGATGCTCTGAGCTACTGTCCACATCCTCAGACTCCAATAGTGAGGTTCAACGGACATGACCAAGGCCTCCGTTCCCCAATGTCTTCCTTCATGAACTTTCTCCAATATTTCCCTCATGACAATGGCTGACACCACCTTGACTCCCTCCGATGTCTTCCATCCCTCTGGGGTTTTGACACATCCCTCTTTCTCCAACTCCAACTTTTCCTTTTTCTCTGGCTCCTATTCCTCCCTCTCGTCCTCCTTTTCCAGTATTGGTATAGGTACCATTACCAACTCTATCTCCCCTGCAGCTTCCTTCGGCCATTTGTCCGCCCATTGGTTTCCCACAACCTCCTGTGTGTTCCCCTTCTGATGTGCGCTCACATGGACAATTGATACTTGGCTGGGGAGTTGCAATGCCTCTAAGGCTTGCTCTACTAACTACACTTGCTCTATTTGCTTCCCATCCGCCTTGATATACCCTCTTTCTTTCCAGATTTTCCCAAACGTGTGCATCACCACCCATGCATACTTTGAATCAGTCCAAATCGTTACTTCCATCCCCTCAGCCAATTCCAAAGCTCTGGTCAGGGCAAGCAATTCACATTTCTGGGCTGACCAAGCAGCTGGGAGTGACCCTTTCTCTATTACCTCACCTTCCCCAGTTACTGTTGCAAACCCAGATTTTCGCTTTCCATTTTCTACCCTGCTAGATCCATCTATAAACCACCTCTCTCCCTTCTCCAATGGAGTCTCTTCCAAGTCCTTTCTAACCTTCGTCATGAGATCCACTTGCAATAGACAATCATGGTCTTCCGGTTCCCACGCCTGCCTTCTCCTCTCCAAGAATTCTGCTGGATTTAGATTCTTGTCTGTCCCTATTACCACATCAGGACTGGTTCTCAAAATGGTTTCATACTTCAATATCCTTCCTTCGGTCATCCAAGTGGAAGCCAGCTGGCTCAACACTGAGTTGACCTGATGAGGCGAATGCACCACCAAAGCTCCTCCAAAGGTTAACTTTTTGCTCTCCACCACCAACATCGCTGTTGCTGCCACAGCCTGAACACAAACTGGCCATCCTTTTACAACCAGCTCCAAACCCTTGCTTAGGAAGGCTACCGGCTGGTATTGCCCCCCCTCTTTTGGGCAAGGACTCCAACTGCTGTACCCTGAGCCACCGCCACATACAAATCAAACGGTAATTTCAGGTTTGGCAAGGCTAAAACCGGAGCGGTTGACAAGGCCTTCTTCAGCTCTTCCCACCTTTCACTATCTCCCTCCTCCCATTCTATGTGCTCTCCCTTTCCAGGCAACTTTCTATGCAAAAACTGTGCCAACACTGTGAATCTACCCAGATTCTACAATACCCCAATAATCCCAATGCTTTCCGCACCCCTGTCTTGTTCCTGGGAGGAGCAAAGCTCATGATCCCCTTCATCCTTTCAGGGTCCAAGGACCTCACCCCCTGCTGAATGTAATGTTCCAAATATTTCACCTTTTTTTTTCTCCTACTAACCCCTTCACCTCCTGCCCACACATCTGATGATATCTTCTCCTCATCTTCCATTGTTAACATACACATGCGAACTTCCTTCCTTCTATCCCACAATTCTATTCCAAAAACATCCAACAAGTCTCTTCCTAGCAAGTTCACCCCTGAATCCGGAATATACAATATTTCGGTTTCAGTAACCACATCATTCAATTCCAATCTCACCTCTTCCAAAATCTTGACCTCTTGGGATTTCCCACTCACCCCAACCACCTTTAAAGTCTGCTTTGACCTGCATGCTCCCTTTACCGGATCCTATACAGATGTCCGGCTTGCGCTGATGTCGATCAGGAACAACCGTTCCTGATGGTCAGGACCCACTAACACATTTATCAATGGCTCCCCACGGGACCCTCTTGGGGAGCTGGAACTTCCCTAATTGTATAGGGCATAGCTTCGTTCCTCTGGGGTTTTGGGACATTTGCGCACAAAATGTCCCTCTTTCCCACATCTGAAGCAAGTTCTACTCTGGGATGGGCATTGGAATTGACTGCCTCGATTGTCCCCTGGACCTCCTCGCCTAACCGGGGGTCTCCACTCCCTGCTGGGAGATCTTTCATCTCTCCACCTTGGCCTTGGATCTGACCTCTGGGTCTTCCTGTTTTTCCTAACTTCATTCTTGGCTGCTGTTTGCACAGCAGCTACCATCATCTGAGACTTCTGTTTGGCTTTAACTGAGTTCAATTCACAAAACTTGTTGGGCTGCTCTCATCAAATCTGTCATGCCCAAATCAGTCCATCCCTCTGTCTTCTGGATCTTTTTTTGAATATCTGGCCATGCTTTGGTGACGAATTGCATCTTCAGGAGAGTCTCGAAGGCAGGGGTTTCTGGCTCCACTCCGGAGTACTTGGTTAACCCTTCACGAGCCAAACACAGAAACCCTCCGGGGACTCATCCTTTCCTTGTGTTATTTCAAATGCTTTGGTCAAGTTTTTCCCTTGAGGGATGGCCAATTTAATTCCTTCAATGATCATGTGTTTCATATCTCTCATGTGCTCCCTATGAGCGTTATTATTGATGTTCCAATTTGGATTGGCTATGGGGAACTTTGTGTCTGCAGCCACTGCTCCCTGTTGCCCTGCATGTCTCCTATCCCAGGCAGCCATTGCTGCCCTCCTAATGAGGTTCCTCTCTTCGGGGGTGAAAAGGTGTCCAAGAATATACATCAGTTCTTGGTATGTGTATTCATTGGGCCCCAGAAACAATTCCAACTGTTCCGCCACTTCATGAGCATTCTCATGGAGTTTCGGAAAGGTCTTTTTCAGATCCCATAACTCAGCAGATTTTATGGGGACAGCCACGAAAATGGTGACTGGATTCCCCTGCACATTCATGCCATTTGGGACTTCTCTGACTGGGAAGGCCAACATGGGATTGGCCGACCTTCCTCCTAGAGGCAAATTCTCTAGGTCCTTGTTCAATTATGCCAGTTACCTTCTGAGTCCTGGATATGCAGGTGGAGGTGGAGCCTGGGCAACTGGAGCTGGCAGGAGCGGTGGTGCCAGGACTGCCGGAGCCGATGCCGATGGACTCCCCATCCAGTCCTCAGTTTTGCTTTCCTCCACCTTGCTGACAAACTCTCCTACTTCTGTTTCTGGTGGAACTGGACCTTCAAAGTGAGCATGATACCATACCTCCACATCGGGTATTTGCTCCTTCATCCGGTTTTTCACTATATACTCTTTCAAGTGAGTTATCCAGTACGTGCTGGTATTCCCTTCAGGATCCCAGTGGTAAGGAAACTCAGGGTCTACTAGGGGATACTTCAGCCACCTATATTGGCATAGGTAGATCATTTTCTTTTTCTCTAGACTCCGAGTGTAAGTCCTCAGATGGGGCAATGACCATTGTTGTAGGAGTTGACCCAATGGGGAGTCAGTCGGAATCAGCCTTCTCAGGGTCTTTTCTATCTCAATACCCATTTCCTCTTGGAACGTCTCACACTTGCTTTGTCCCTTTCCCATTCTCCACGCTGCCCACCAACAATCTCCCAGAGATTCCCAACTCAGGGATTTACACTGTCCTCCAGCAGTCACTGGATTCTCAGAGTTTAAGGACAGTATATCCCTTCTTCTATTCCGAAAGGCAACAAACTCACCTGATATACCCCTGGTCTCCTGGAGTTGAAAGGAGTGTGGATGTCCCCACTTCAGGTGATCAACGACACTCCCAGAGCATCAGGTCGGCTTCTTGTTTCCAAGGATCATCTGCTGAGTGCAGTTACCCCGGGATCCAACTGAGACAAAGGAGCGGCCCCTCTACAATGGGAGGCGGTGGCGCCACACTTACCCAGTCCCTTTTCTCCAGTCAAAATTCCGTCGGGGCCCACGTTGAGCGCCAAATTGTGAGGTGGAAGCAGATAAAAAAAACAGCAAAAGATTCGTTGATCTAAGGAAAACAAGGTTTTATTCACGTGTCTGCAGAGACGGGTTCCCTCAGGCATTGAAGGAACCCAGAGCAAAATTCAGGCAGCATTTTTATACCCTAACTGTCCGCCCCCTCGTACAAGGGCTTGGCTCACATTCTTTCTGTTTTCAAATTGACACATATATTTCGAAGGTTCATACTAGCTCCCTATTTAGCAAAAGCAGTTACATGGTTTCTGACATCGCAGCACTTTATTACAATTCCCCATTGTTCTAGC
>BLBF01000003.1:49202935-49230376 GCA_015471245.1 Laticauda colubrina | reverse complement strand
AACTAAGACTAACCTGAGCACAACCAAGCCCCCACCTAAGCAGAACACACCCCCAGTCAATCAGAACACAGCCAACCCCCCTACCAATCAGAACACAGCCAAACCCCCACCCAATCAAGTCACACCCCCACTAGCAGTTAAAAGGAAGAAGCAGCTGCAAGTTCACATTACTCTGAGAAGCACAGAGCTGAAGAAACAAGCCTGAAGATGATGAATGAGACTTCATCGAAACGTTGCCTAGATACTTCCAATTCTACGCGGGAGAAAACCCGAATAACCAAAGATCCATATATATATATATATATATGATTTATACAAAGGAAATCCTATATTAAGGATTGGAAGAAGATGACCATAGTTTTAAAATTGGAAGAATCATCAGTTACCTGTGCTGTGCTAATAACACTATCCTAATAGCCAAAAATGCAAGGGGTTTGCAAGCCCTAGTAATAAACATCAAATATCACATGAAAAAATGGACCAAAACGAATATAAAGAAGACCAAACTAATGGCAACAGGTGCAACAATTAGCCTTAGAACTGACAATAAAGTTACTGAAGTGAAGGGGAGCTTCTGCCTATAGAATCAACCATCAACAGTTAAGAAATGAGTAATCAAAAAATATGCCACAGACTAGTGTCTTGGACAGCTACTATGAAGAGATTGGGAAAGATAGTCAAAGGCCATGCCTACAAAAATCAGAATCATGCAAGCCATGCTTCCTTGTAACACTCTATGGAAGCAAAAGTTTTAAAGAAACAGGATAGGATCATATGGTTTTCATCTTTATGTTTTATTGAAAATATATTTTTAAAAAAGAAACAATAGCAAAGGTACTGTTGTAATTATGACTAAAAATGCTTTTCCTATTAATTAAAATTACTTATATAATTTTAGTTACAATAATAAAAGATAATAAACTAAAAGAGAAAAGAAAGAAAAATATACAAGAAAGTTAAAAAGGAAAAAAACAGAAAAGGAAAACCCTAAGAAAAAAACTTTCCACCCTCATTAAAACAATTTCATAATCTCTTCACTTCCCTTAATTGTTATAAAACTCTTCATCCCATAACTCTATTAACTGTGGGCAAATCCAATAAGTAGTGTAGCGTATTCTCTAATCCAGATGTCAGCAAATAGTTGAAACAGTGCCCTAAAATGGTATTTATAAAAAAGTAAATTTAAATGCTATCAGATTAAAATGCATAAAGTAACTGTGGGGGAGGGGGGGGAGGCTTAAACCTCATGTTAACTATAAATAAATCCAATACACAATTTTTTTTTTCCTGTACAGATATCAGCAATTTCAAAAGTACCACTCACATGTCCCATTTTAATCCTGATTGAATAAACAAACTATGTAGGCAAAACAATCTTGCTTTTAATCCATTCAGGTGATTATTGATCCTTATTTCAAATTTCTTCAGTATTTTAAAATCTATTTTTTAAGTCCAGCAACAAAAATTGTTCCAATTGCCTTCTGGGATTGTCATTTTTATTTCCTTCTTAATTTTTAAAGCCTCATCCAATGTTTTTGTAACAGATGACAAATTCTTTTTCAAATTGCCATTCATATTGATCTTAGGTGGACTTTGCTCCATATCTTTTTTTGCAGCCTCTTCTGGAAACAAACTGTTTCCAAGAAGACAAAACATAGTTGACATTATTGATTCAAAGTCCCAGTGCACTTCCTCAAAAATATTTCTGAATGCCATTACAAGTTATTTGTCTTGTTAGGTTTCCACTATCAAAATCTACTTTTGTTTCCCATGAAAATGCATTTATTCTTTAAAATTAATTTAAGAGCCTCAATGTTCAAAATCTAATATTCTAATGTTTTCTGAGTCCTTCATCCCTTATAAAGGTTAAAAACTTCCGGCAGTGAAAATCTTGTATTTCTTTTTGCTTTTTATTGTAAACGCTTAAAGCTTATAAAGACCTTTATCATTTTCTTATATTAAGGAGGTGTTTCCAGGATTTCCCAACCTTGAAGGTGTCATTAAAGCAGTTAATGGGCAATTTCTGAAAGTGGTTAGCAAGGAAAGTGTGAACTTAGTATCCTTTGATAGGATAGAAAGACTATTGATAGTTTTGAATTTTGGTATTGAAGAAAATTCACAAGTATACCATGGACAGCCAAGAAAACAAATCAATGGATCATTGAACAAATCAATTCATAAGGTAAATTATGATGACAATGCACATTGTATCATTTTGAGAACTTTCTCCTTGCTTCACACCTCAGTTTTTAATTCAATCAGGGACCTTGGAGGTCTTCTAGTCCAACCCAACCTCAAGCAAGAAACTGTTTTGGATAGATGGCCGACTAGCCTTTTCTTAAAAACCTCTAGTGATGAAGCATCTATCACTTCTGAAGGCAAGCTGTTCCACTAGTAATTACTCTCAGTGTTATGAAGTTTCTCCTTAATTCCAAGTTGCTTGTCTCCTTGATTAGTTTCCATTTTTGTTTCTTGTCTTGCCTTCTGGTGTTTTGGAAAATAAATTGATCCCATCTTCTTTGTGGCAGCTCCTCAAATACTGGAGTACTGCTATCATGTCACCCCATCCTTTTTTTCTCTAAACTGGCCATACCCAATTCTTGCAACCGTCCTTCATATGTTTTTTGTCTTGGGGCCCTTAATCATCTTAGTTGCTCTTCTTTGCACTTTTTCCAAAGTCTCAACATCTTTTTTGTAATTGGTGAGCAAAACTGTGTGGAGTATTCCAAGTCATACTAAGGCTTTATAAAGTGGTACTAATACTTGATTCTGTTTATATAACCAAGGGTTGTATTAGCTTTTTTGGCTGCTTCCACACACTAATGATTCATGTTTAAGTGATTGTCCACTAGGATTTCAAGGTTGCTCTCATAGTTACTGTTTTTAGTTACTGTCATAGTCTCTGTTTTTGTTTTTTTTAGTTACTCTCAAAGTTACTGTTTTTGAGCCAGGTTTCACCTAATCTCCACATGAAATTTCATGTTGTTGGATAGGGCTCATTGTTCAAGTCTGTTGAGATCTTTTTGGATCCTGAGCTTGTTTTCTGGGTGTTGGCTTAGTGATATCTGCAAATTTGATGAGTTCCCCTTCTATTCACTCATCTAAGTCATTTATGAAGATATTGAAGAGTATAAGTCAATGGAGAGAGTAATTCTGTCCATTGACTTGTGTGCTGGGCTGCTATTATAAATCCTCTTGCAGAAAGCTCAGATTGCTTCTCTTTCTCCTAATATCTAGCAATGTGCTGACTTTGAAGCAAAACTTTTATGCCTCCACAGTCAAATTTCTAATGTGTGTGCAGTCCCCACCTCTCAGGGTGATTTAGCTTTTCTCAGTTGAGTGCTCTTCAGCTGTGCTGGGACTGCCACATCTAGAAATCCTGCTCGTGCACACTAAGAATGATGAACAATGAGGCCCCAATACTTCTCAAGGGACCAAATTGTGAAAGACTGAGAAGCTCTTAAACTGATCTTGCAAATTGGCAAATCACAAATTACGCTAGTTTTGAGGGCTGGGAAATGTCTCATTATTTCTAATAGCTTACTTATTAGAAATAAAAACATACCATTTTTAGTTTTATATTAACAGAATAACAGAGTTGGAAGAGACTATGGAGATTTAGTTCAGCCTTCTCCTCAAGCAGGACACCCTGTACAATTCTGTACAAATGGCTGTCTAATATCTTCTAAAAAACTCCAGTGGTGGAGTACTCATAACTTCTGAAGGCAAGTTGTTCCATTGGTTAATTGTTCTTAACATTAACTTAACATATCTCCTTAGTTCTAGGTTGCTTCTCTCCATGATAATACTTTGCTGGATCTGAGGAACAATAATGCTGATCATTTCAGTGGCAAATTTCATACTTGGTTTTATCTAAGGCCCAGAAAAATAGATTTAGATGTTGAAAAATCTGAGAACCCACATGCTTTTTTTTTTTTTGCTTACACTTGTTAGCAGATGGATGATACTAAAAAATATAGACAAATTCCTCTGCAGCCCTCATCGTTCCTTCTTTACCATATGTACCAAGCCCTGATGAAAGACAGAGGAAAGTGCAAACCACACGTTAACATGAGAAAGCTGCGATCTGTCCATATTCTTACTTGCTTTACTTTCTTCTACTTCAGTAGTATATATATGCTTCTAAAAGATGCATGTAAGTAAGCTGACACCTCCAGGCAATGGGCACCAGGAAATCTTCTATCCCAATTTGATATTTTATTTGAGAATGTATCTGCTGTATTTCCAAACACAAATTTTCTCAGAGGAATTTAAATGCACTTCAAGGAGCTCAATATCTATTGTGAGAGGAGGGGCTATTGGAAGAGCACCATTGGGAATTGACATTTTTACATGTTCTGAATTAAGACTATGCTTATTAATCCTTCTTGTTCATAGAATTATTCAGCAACATTCTTTTGTCTCACTTATGGTGAGGCAGAATTTTAAAAAAATCATCTGCCCAATATATTTTATACAGTTTCTCAGATCAAGTAACACCATAAAAAGATCAATCAATATTCTATTTTCTATTATTATGACTCAACATTTGGATGGGTGCTTGTGCCAATTCCATGAAAATATGGCATGGATGCCAATGAATGTATCACTATACCAATTATGTAGGCTTTTGATGCAAATTTATAGTCCAATTAAACACAGTGCATCAAAGTTGTTCTAGAAATTATAAAGACAAATATGTTTTTGTTGGCAGAATTATTGGAAACATAACTTTAACTATCACAAATGTATGCTGAAGTTTTTCAGATTTAATTAATTACCACTTACTGTATTTTCTTAGATTCTTCACTTTTTTGTTACTAAATAAAATTGTTCAAAAGAGAGTCACGGTACAGGTGCTCTTGATAATGTGATGTTACCCTGCAAAATTCAAAACCATATGGATGATCCTCAAAATATTCTGCCACTATGTATAAGATGGTTACTGGTAAGGGTAAAGAGGAATTAGGAATTAACCCCAGCCATTACAAACAGAATAGAATAGAATTCTTTATTGGCCGAGTGTGATTGGACACACAAAGAATTTGCCTTGGGGCAGATACACTCAGTGTACATAAAAGAAAAGATACGTTTGTCAAGAGTCAAGAATGATAAGGTACAACACTTAATAATAGTCATAAGGTACAATAAGCAATCAAACTATACTAGAAAACAGTCAATATAGATCATAAGGATACAAGAGACAAAGTTACAGTCATACAGTCACAAGTGGGAGGGGATGGGTGATAAGCAGTGATGAGAAGATTAATAGTAATGCAAACTTTGTAAATAGTTGGACAGTGTTGAGAGAATTATTTGTTTAGCAGAGTGATGGCCTTCGGGGAAAACCTGTCCTGGTGTTCTGGTATGCAATGCTCTATCGCGTCGTTTTGAGGGTAAGAGTTGAAACAGTTTATGTCCAGGATGTGAGCAGTCTGTAAATATTTTCACATTCCTCTTTTTGACTCGTGCAGGTCCCCAATGGAAGGCAGGTTGGTAGTAATTTTTTTTTTCTGCAATCAATTGGAATTCTGAGATTTACTTAGCATAGGGCTACTGTATCTGAACTACTAAAACCCAGAAGACTGCCAGATGACAGGAAAGGAGCATCAAAAACAATTTGGTGCTTATTTAGTAATTTAGTAAACATTTTAATTTTTGCAGACCAGGTGTGCCTATTCTATTTTAAACCAGGAATCAGGCTGTTTGTGTTCTGAATTTTCTTCAACCGAAAACAAACCTGTTGCTAGCTTTTGCATTCCATGTGCTTCTCATTCTATTTTACTCTTTGTACAAATCAAACTTAACTCAGTGTGACCCATCCCTTTCTCTGAGAAGGCTCATAGATATGACCTAGACAACTTTTAATTATTTAATATGTAATTGGAATGCAAGAAAATGTGATTGAAAGCAAGAAATATATAGGTGACATTTTTGTTGGCCAAAAATAGAAAAAATCCTTGTGCAAGTCGGCTGTATTCTGCTAAATGCATTCTTTGTCTTAAAGACATCTTATTTGTTCTGATTGTCATTTGCCAGACCTCCATTTATATTACATAATCAGTAAGGTGATTATAGTGCTAGGATCTCTTGAAAGGATTTGGCTTTTTGAAGAAATGAAAGCTATTTCCTAGCCTTTTCTACTGAAAATAGAGTTTAGGTCTGCACATTCTAATATATCTATTTATATGTGTATTGTACAATTATAAAATATATTATAGTTCTAATATATTTATGAATTTGACATCATATCTTTCTTTCCATTTTAGTCTGCTTCTTAATAGCTGAATAATATAATGCCTGAAATCTTAATGTTATTACTCATTACTCAATAAGTGTCATTACTTTTAGGGCTTGCATTTTTTACAACCTCAGTTGTGTTCCTTATACACACACACACACACACACACAGAGAGAGAGAGAGAGAGAGAGAGAGAGAGAGAGAGAGAGAGAGAGAATGTAATGGGTGTGATAACTCAGTGGTTATAGACAGAAAGTTGGAAAGCTGACAGCCTGATTTGAGACCTGGGTGCTTTGCAATGGAGTGTGCTCCTGTTAATTGCCCCAGCTTCTGCCTATATAGCAGTTTGAAAGTATGCAAATGCAAGTAGATAAATAGGTACCATTTTGGAGAGAAGGGAACAGTGATCTGTGTGCCTTTGGCATATAGCTATGCTGGCCATGTGACCACCAAAAATGTCTTTGTACAATGCTGGCTCCCTCGACCAAGAAACAGAGATGAGCACTGTGACATAGAAACAAAACAACTGGACAGAGAAATGTATGTATGTATGTATGTATGTATGTATGTATGTATGTATGTATGTATGTATGTATTGCCTAGAAGTTTGAGGGTTCTGCATAGTTCTTAGCCCTGCACTTGTCTGGACAGAGAGCTCTGATGTTTCTGGAGCTACTCTCCCAGCTTAGGAGTCAGAGCTCTGAATGCTCTCATCACCATTGGAACCACTTAGGTCTTTACTTTCCACAACTTCTCCAGTTCCTCCTTCAGGCCCTGGTACTTCTCCAGCTTCTCATACTTCCTCCAGATTTGCTGCCACTTGGTACAACTATGTCTATTATTGCTGCTGCCTTTGTGCCCACAATATCTGGTTGATTGTCTGTCTGGACCTGGAAATCCCACAGGATCTTAGCCCTGTTTTTCTCCACAACATTCTCCAATCTGGACTTAGGAGAATCTAGCCTATACACTTTACAGATGTTCCCGTATACAATGACATCTATTTGGTTGTGCTATTCAATGTATGCTGTTCCTGCCTTCATCTTACATCCTTCCACTAAGTGTTGGACTCAGAGGTGGTATTCAGCAGGTTCTGACCAGTTCTGGAGAACTGGTAGTGGAAATTTTGAGTAGTTTGGAGAACCAGCAAATACCACCTCTGACTCTCGAGTTCCAGCTGATCAGCTGGGTCTTTTTTTGTTGCCCTGCACAAGAGAATGGAGCTGGAAAACAGGTTAGTGGGGTGGGGAGTAAATGAAATTTGCAGTAACCTTCCCCCAGAAGTGGGGAAGGAATGGAGATTTTGCAGTCTTCTTCTCCTGCCATGTCCACCAAGCCATGCCCAATAGAACCAGTAGTAAAAAATGTTTGAATCCCACCACTGGTTGGACTGCTTATGAGGCCTCTCTGTACCTTGGTCTTTCTGTGCATATACTTCTCTGCATATACATACTAGCTGAAAAGCATAAAACTGGAAGAGAGGTAAGATGACAAAAGTGCTAGCATGTGACTGATCTGGCAAGAGCTTTACCTTTAGGGAAATGTGGGAAAGGCAATGGTTTTCATTGTTTTACTTCCCATCTGCTACTAGACATCTTTCAGGAATAGTACAATGGTGGAGCATGTTGAACATTTTCTTTTCAGCTGGTTAATCCTACCCACGCAAACTGAGTCATAAATCTCAAGACCTGTTGCTTTAAATACGCCTCCAAAATGTGGAGGAAATGTGGACCGCATATACTCATTTATATATTTAATTTCCCACATCTTTCCTCCTGTAAAATGACTTAAATATTAATAATTAAACTGTATAACAAAAGATGTGCCTACTGTATCTTCATAAGACTAGCTTACTCAGTAGATGAGAGGAGTATGCTTTTGGGGGGAGGTGTATGTTTCTTTTTCTCTCCTCTTTTTCATGTGCATTAATTAAAAAAAACCATACAGCTTTGATTATTGTCAGAGCTGATAGATCTATGCAAAGCATCTACAGTCAGTTCAGGGAGTCAAAGTCACTTAGCAAAATTGAAAGTATTGAATAAAATTATTTTCTCTATGGCTTACAGTTGCCATTCTCACTCATGAATTTTGAAACTTCTGAATGTGACTGCTGCAGCAAAAACATAACACGTTTTAGAAGGTAGCAGATGTCTTTACCCAAAACAGTTTTTCCTAGAGCTATTTTGGATCCAAGTGGCCACAAAGCAAGGGATAATGATGATTAGTTCAATTTATACCTCACTTTTCTACCAAAGAAACATCATTCTGCCTTAGTGGGGCTTCATTCAAGAATGCAAAGTCAGGGAGAGGGAGGTTCAAGGTGTGGTAGTGAGACATTAAAACTGCAAATCTCAGCAATGTTTACTTAAAATAAAAATAGAAATCAAGATGGCCAAGCAAAGAGATTGAAGAATACAATGAAAATTGGCTCTCCAACTAGAGAAACTAAGGAAGTTTATTTAGTGTCTAAGAGTAAGCTATAAACCCCCAATTCAAACACATTTCTTCCATCACATGAATCAGATTAACTTGCCCTCTTGGTCACAATATAGATATTGACTATTTTATGAGGCTGTTCTGAAGAACAAAGCACAATGAATAGTAATGATAACTGGAGATACTATATTGAACTTTTTATTATATTACTTTTCAGCATTGCAGTTAACCTTACATTGAGTGCTGAAATTACATTGTAACACCTTACAAATAGCATGATCCCTTGATCATTTCATTAACACTTCATCACAAGCTGTTCTTCTCTTCCAAGCCTAGTTGCCAAAAGCAGTTTATATTTAAAGGCTCAACAGCTCCAGAACTCTTTATGGACAATATTTCAGGAAAGTCCAAAGTCATCTAGCTAGTGGTCCTTTGTCATATTATTTGACATTATAATGAACAAGTAGTCCTTTGACTTACAACCACAATTGAGCTCCAAATTTATATTGCTAAGTGAGAAATTTGTTAAGTCAGTTTTGTCTCATTTTATGACTTTCTTGCCACATATGTCAAGTGAATCACTGCAGTTGTTAATTTAGTAACATGGTTGTTAAATGAATCTGGCTTCCCCATTGACTTTGCTTGTCAGAAGGTCGCAAAAGACTGTTATAAGTAGAGAACTACCTGTACCGGCAATCCTGGGGCACCTATTGAAGCCACCCAGCCTGATGCTCCTGCCTTGGATGACAATAAAAAGCACTTCTAAGCAAGGTAGCTTCAGTATAAATACCTGTCATAATATCAACAAACAGTAAAGGCCGGAGTCTCCAACCTTTGGCAACTTTACGAGTTGTGGACTTCAGGTTCCAGAATTCCTCAGCCATGCTGGCCTGGGGAATTCTGGGAGTTGAAATCCACAACTTGTAAGGTTTACAAGGTTGGAGACCCCAGATATAGACAATAATGGAAGTTCAATTGTTAATAAGTAGTACTTAATAGTAGTAATTAATCCCTTTCCTCTCTTGATGACCTTATACTGACTTTGTCAGTACACTTATTTCTAGACTAAACTACATTAAAGTTACATGCATTTATGATGACGTGCTAAATTGGGAAACATTACTTTAAGGCCATTAGGATATAATGTTATCCTGGTAATGTTCTTCGGTGGTTTGAGTCTTTTGAGTATTTCGTCATCTGAGCAGTCATTGCAACTAGACTTCTGACTGGTATTTGAAATTCAAGATTGGGTTCTAAATGCAAGAAAAAGTACTTCAAATTGCTCCTGTCTAGTGTGCACACATGCTTACACTTATCACCAATCTATAGTGGCAAATGTTGTCCTTAAATGAAAATCCTAAAGTGCAGTAAACACAGAGAGTGTAATTAAGCAGTGACAACTATTTTGAAAAAGTTTATGAAAGAAGTTAACAATGTGTGCAGTTCACAGTTGTTTATTAATTTCATTTCAGAGAAATCTCAGAAAGATTTTTTTTTTAAAAAAACCTCTTTTATTCCCTTTTGAGCCTCATCTGCCTCTAGCACACTATAGATTTGTATAGTAGAAGTTACCATTTCATTATGTTCTCATTGCCTGCAAGGCGATGAGTTCCATCCCAATGGGAAAGGTTATAAAAATGAATTTAAAGAACCACTCTGGATTAGTAGGTCCAAAGGGAATATACAGAAGAAAGCAGGAGATAAGTGGGTATCAACAGCTATGTAATTGCTGTTTAGATGAGTTGTTAGATGAAAGATGAAATCCTAACAGGAGTTTTTAATGTAAGCTGATACAAACAAGGCCACAATAGCTGCCAATACCAAGGATGCAAGGATTTAAGGATGGAAATTTAAAATTAATCTGGTAGAAATATGGTATCTTGAAAACCATAAAGGTAAATTTCCAACCTTAATTTAGTGAGTAAATTATAACAAAGTCTCTTTGAAATCCTTTTTTCTCTTGCTTCTGGAGTTGCATCTTTGGCAATGAATTTCAAATGCCTCTTCCCCCACTTTCTCATAAATGCCTGGGCAAACCTCCTTAACCATACATCTAACTAAGGATACAAAGGGAGTTGCTGCCAATTAGGGTACCAAGTTTTTTGAATCATTAGAACAGCTCATCTTTTTCCAGGCTGCTTTATAAGCTGCTCCCAGCTGTACTGAATTGGAGCACAATGTTTTCTGGCATTTGTCTTACAAAGAATCACACAGCTGTTCTGGAGCTTGAAAAACTCCTCTGACCCTGTATATAAATTAAAAATGAAATCTAATTCCAGTGGGTAGATTGAAGAATAAAAGGATAATAAGCAAAATGCCATTAATGTGTCTGACAAAACTCTCAGGCCTTATTGCAATTAGACTCCCATCCAAGCAAGCCTTTTTAAAATTTCTGCAATTCACATCATCAAGCAAGTATATGATAGAAAACCTTTGCAGGGGGGAGTTAGTTGGTTTTCTTTATGTATTCAAAATTAGAATAAGTAGCAAATCACTTTCTGATGCTTTAATTCTAATTTGCAAAAGGATGACCTAGAGCAGGGATGTCAAACTCAAGGTCTGTGGGCTGGATCCAGTCCATGGAATGCTTAGATCTGGCCCCTGGAGCCACCTGGAAAGCCTGAGGTGTCTCTGTTAGCAAGAATTGCAGGAACTTGTCCCAGCCAAAAATAGAGATTGGGAGTCTGTTTTCACTTGGCAGAGCGCTTGGGCCACCACAGGCACCCCCAACACAAATGACATCAAGCTGGCCACGTCCACCCTGGCCACGTCCACCCTGCCCCCCCTGAGGTCAAACACAGCCCTGATGTGGCCCTCAATGAAATCAAGTTTGATAGGCCTAGAGATGTGGACATTTCTCATATCATCCTAAAATAATATCCCATTTTATTGTGAGTCATAAAAATACGTTTTTATTTCAAACATTTGAAAACCTAGTAAATAATAACCAATGATTAAAAAAATGTTATTAAGAGACAGCACAATTGAAATCCAGGACCTGTTAAGATCATCAAGTTTTTTTGCTAATTGGAAAGCAACACTTTCAACCCAAAGGTGATAATAGATCCTCATGACCTGTATCATTGAGAATCTCCATTTGACTTAGCACGATTTGTAAAGTGAAAAGCAGCAGAATTTCCCAGTACATTGATATGACTGAGCCATGAAATTGTTAAGTGTTCCAAATTCTACAGACTTAAGCACACGTTTAGGCAACATTTAGTGAAGTACATGTTCAGCCAACAAAATCCTTGAACAACAGAACCAAATAATTTAATATTGATACTTTGAAAGCACTTTTAAGTAGTTTATTTGAAAATATTCATGACCGTGAAGCAGGTCTTGAAAAAAATGATTGATGACCTGAATATATTGGTCTGATAAATGGTAGAAGTTAAAAAAAATCTTTAAAAAAGATGGAACATAATCACAGAATAAAGGAATTGTTTACAGAAAAAACTGCCTGCTCATAGAGTATGCTCTCTCTAATTCTAGAAAAAAGTAAATTATCTTGAGCAAAACATGTGAGAACAGGAATTAAAGCCGTAGCACCTCAATCTTTTTGCTATATTATCTGCTATTTTCTTATTTTACTAGGTAAATCTGAATTGGTGTCTGAAGGGACATTGGTGACTGCAGGGACAACAATTTCTGTTGCCATCTTATGTTTATGGAATTGGTAAGAAAATGTCCAAATTACACCTAGTATGCAATTACAGACACTGCTATCATTGGAACTGCTTTTATCATTAGCATCTGGAAACATGTAATGCTTGTAATGTGAGGTGCACAGATTTCTGAGGATAAAAGACTGACATATTTCTGTTGCAGTAGATAGCATAGAGAAGCTAACAGACATTTTCCCTGTGGTTTTCTGTCTTGTGAATAAAAGAGACAAATTGTGAATGATAAATGAGGATGGTCAGAAGGAACCATGCCCTTGAGTTTTAAACTATTTACAGGATGACAATGTTTTGCAGGATGATTAAATTAGGCTTCAAGAAAATGTATGCTTGTGTACTTTGTTGAGAACATAAATATTCCTTCCACTACATACGCAATTAAAAGCATAAAGAAAATGAACTTAAATGACTCAGTATTCTAAATTAGGCTAGATAACCATTCTGACCTTTATCTTGGCAGCACAAAGTGATAGAAAGCAGAATGCTCTTCTCGGATCTCTTCACAGTAATGTTGGGAAATCTTCTTTGTCCCTTTATGCAGTGAAGCTCATTTTGGTTCGATCTAGGTTCCAATAAGCAATATTTTTCCATTTGGTGCTAATTAATGAAGTATACTGGGATCTAAAAAAGTTTATTTACCCAATTAAGATAAGCTGTTGTTATATTGGTTTGTGAGCTGCACATTTTCTTCCTAAACTGTAACAGTCACAGTCATGAAATTGTACGATATGGGAGACACACACCAGATCCAGGGGCAAAGAGATGAGCGTCTTTCTTCTGTAATGGCATCGTATTAATTGTGCAGCTGCACTGTGTATCTACCTATTTATGTTGCAGAACAAATTCTGAAGCCAACTCCTGATAGGCACAAAATATCTGCCTGCCTTTTTTCCCCCCTTTCCCAAATAAAAATTACAAGTGAAAACAGGTTGACTATATTGGCTTTAATATAGCATAGCAAGATTCTCATCATGATAGTATCACCAGAGGTTGAAATTACTTTGCTGCCCAAGACCAAAATGAAGAGTGTCTCCTTCTGTGCCATGAAATTTTTATTAGGCTAGTCACTGATTCTTTCTTTAGACACCATGATGACATCGAATCTAGCTCTACATTTCAGGATAGCAATTGCACTTCTCTAGCAGTGAAGGTTTGCTAAGAAAAGCTTGCTTGTTTTTGGCTTTTACTGAAGCAGTCATCAAGATGACAGAATTAGCTACTTGATTTATAGCCTGTTACTGTCTTCATCAAGCTCAGAACTTGGTCCTCTGATTGAGAAAGGATCTAACTTATCAACCTAGAACTCACCTTGAGGACAGTTCTGGTTTCTGTAAGTGCAGAAAGCAGTATTTCATTTGCATTGTAAGGGAAGGAACTCAAATTCTTTCTCCTCCAGCATTGGAATAATATTCAATATTACATTAGTATTCAGTACAAGTATCTAGAAAAATGTATCTGGTTGCTCGGAGTAGAAAATGACCTGATGGCATATCATCAATCAACCAGTCACAAATGTCAAAAATGCCAAAGTCAGTTTTTTCTATGATTCTTATCTTCCAAGTAGGGAGATCTTCATTCCTTTTCCTACTTAGGCATAGGCCTTAAATGTAGAATTTTCTTACTTGGCGAGGGACCTGTTCAGAGGATGGCATGAAGTGGCATGCTCATTTCTGATTGTAGTTTAAAGGTTATATTTTATAGGGTATTAAAAATAATGTAGCACAGAGCACTTCAGTTCCATTCTATGTCAGCATGACTCATGTCTTAGGCAAGCCATTTCCAGAATACATGAAATGGTCCTGTCTTATATTAAAACACTTGAGGGTTTGGAAGATTTTGTGATAGAATATTTTCCATTCTATTAAATTTTAACACAAGAATAAAGGCTTTCAACCAAAGGTATGGAAAATGTCTTTTTCTGCTGCTGCAGTATTCTCTTACTTGTGCTGTAAATATCTCTTATGAGCAACCCTTTCTGTCTCAGATTCTTTTGGGGTAATTCCTCAAATATATATCAATTGAGGAAATTATTCCTGGATCTGGAAAATGAAATGAAAAACTTTTTAAAAGGAAGATTATTTTTAATCTAAACTCCCCATTATTTAACATTTAAAGAGGACTTTTGAAAAATCACAGTAAAGTCACAACAGACTTTCTATATGCTTTTATCCTGAATTCATTTTTATGATTGCTTATATATTTCTACAATTACATATTTGCTTCATGTTTCTTATGGAGGATTTCCAATGAACAAATGAATGTATTTTGTGAGCTTATACTTTTGATTGCTAGATTATTAAATTATAGAAGAAAGTTTTTAAAAAGAGCATATTTTTTATCAATCTCATATAATTGTTTTCAAAGAATTTTTACTGTATTTTAAAAGATCATTTTTAAAATATATTTAAAAGCTATGAATTAGGGAACTTATATTTTACATGTAGGGAGACATACAATTGTGGCTTATCTTTGCAGGAGTTTCTTGAATACCAACTTGACATGTTATTTTTATAAGCTTCCAGTGTGTAATAAATCTAAGAATTCTCAAATTAAAAATAAATTTGAAAGTTAAACTGGGATGTGCTTTATTTTAGCATATCCCAATTTAACTTACAAATTTATTTTTAATTTGAAAGTTCTTGGAGTTATTACCAGTATATCATACTTCTGTTGCAACATGATATGAAAATATACAGTGGGATTGTGTTACATCTACAGCAGCTTTGTGAATTTTATAGAAAAAAATCACTTAAGTCTTAAGAATTTCCTAAACATGTATAATAAACTATACTGCAGATTTTTGAATCCTATGAAATAAAGTCACTCAGTTCATGGTAGAGCTCACAAAAGTAGAGAGAATTTAGCAATAGCAAATAGCAATAGCAAATAGCACTTAAACTTATATACTACTCCATAGAGCTTTACACCACTCTCTGAATGGTTTAGAGTCCACATATTGCCACAAACAATCAGAGTCCTCATTTTACCGATCTCAGAAGGAAACTCCAGACTAGGTAGAATTTGCTTGCAATGCTGCATTCTAACCACTGTTCCACAAAGGCTCTTTAGTTAAAGTTTGTACAAGGACATTCTTCTCCAATGGAAAATAGTTTCAGAGAAATTCAACCATATTATACCAAGAATAACTAGTCAGATTAGCATCCACAAAAGAATATGTAATGCCGTGAGGAACTTCCGGTTTGCAAGACTTCGGCAGTGGCAGGAATCCGCGTTCCTACTGTGCTTGCCGCTGGAGTGCCCCCGATCCAGCTGGATTTGGGGGCTATAGTTACCCCATAGAGGTAACTGAAGACAGGGGAGACTCATCAGGGGTCCGGGGGAATCGCAACCCCCTTCTCAGCTGGCTTAACTCTCTTTTCCAAAAGTGGTGGAGCGGCGGTCAGTAATGGCCGCCACAAAGAAGCTTTCATCCAGATAAGAATGTCCAGGAGGAAGTTGAGAAAGTGAAAGTTTTTGGCTAACTGGGATGACAAGTAATACTTAAAAACCCTGGACTTTAAGTATTATTAAAGATACATTGCTCCCTATGAAGACGGAAGAAGCGATGAATGAAAGTAAAAAGGGAAAGTTTGTTTTTTCTTACTCTCCTTCCTTACGATGATAGCAAATGAATGGAGAAATCTCATTTTGGCATCAGCAGGTAATTAAATTGAAAATTGAAGCTAAGGGGACAATAAAGATTTCTGAGCATTGAAAAAAAAATATTTTTTTTGCTATAAGTGGGAAGGGAGAGGAAAAGAACTAACATTAAGATTTTCTTCGAGGAGGCTGCTTGGAATTGACAAGATTCGAGCGAAATTGGAACAAAACTTCTAAAAGATATATTTCAACTGGAGCTTTATAACTGAACTATAACCTTAGGAAGAGAAAATATAAAAAGAAGAAAGTGCTAAATGAAACAGACTGTGTGTATTTGGATTGCTTGGTGACTTTAGGATTTTTTGGAAATTACTATTTGAAAGACTAAAAATATTTGGGTTGTTTAAAAAAACTTTTTACAATGGCACTACTTGTTGATGAACTGAAAATTGAATTTAAAAAGCTAAAAGAAGAGGACCAAGAAGGGAACAGCTCTTCTGGATCTGTTTTCCATTTTTTAGAAATGGCAACTTATACCTACCAGAAACTACAAGAACAAGAAGATTGTGATGAAAAAGAAGCCATCCTTAATGAACCAACAATTTTAGCTGGGGAAGAAAAGGGAAAGAATGGAAAGAGAATGGAGAATTTAAGATTTAAAAAAACAACCAAAAAAAGGAAAAATAAGATGAAAAATCAATATAATGTTAGAAAGCAACAGAAAAGAGAAATACAGAAGAAGGTGGAGATCAAGAAGGTGGAGATTAAGAGACAAGGGGGTAAAAAGACAGGATTGCAGAAGAAAGGAAGAGAAAAAGGGAAGAGAAGTTACAAAGGTTTAAAACAAGATGTAAAGAAACAAGATCTATTCAGAGATAGTGGATAAAAATATGATTAAAAAAGAGATTCTGAAAAGTACATAAGATTGTATTGTTGTATTTATATTTGAATAATATTAGAAAATTGGATTTAATAATTGAGCTTAATTTGTTATGGATTATTTTTTTAACTATATTATAAACTTATTATTCTCTTTTATTTTATAATACAGTAAGTAATTTCAGAATGTACTAAGCAGAACCAGAATGAAAAATATATATTATTTTAAATGTTAAATCTAGGGGAAAGATTTAAAGGTATTATATTTCAATCTGTGATTACAGGAGAATTTTTGTGTTAAAAAGAAAAGACAAATAGAAAATTGAAATAGAACAGATAAAAGATATACTAAGAGACAAAGGGGTAAAGGCAGGATTGCAGAAGAAAAGAAGGGACAAAGGGAAGAGAAGTTATAAAGGTTTAAAACAAGATGTAAAGAAACAAGATCTATTTAGTGATACTGGGTAAAAATATAATTAAAAAAGAAAAGTACACAAGATTGTATTGTATTTATATTTGAAATAATGTTAGAAAATTGGATTTAATAATACAATTTAATTTGTTATGGATTATTGTTTTAATCATATTATAAACTTATTATTCTTTTCTATTTTATTATATAGTAAGCAACTTCAGAATGCACTAAGTAGAATCAGAATGAAAAGTATATATTATTCTAAGTGTTAAACTTAGGGGAAATATTTAAAGGTATTATATTTCAATCTGTGATTACAGGAGAAACTTTGTGTTAATGAGAAAAGATAAATAGAAAACTGAAATAGAAGAAGAAAGGAAGGGAAAAAAGGAAGAGATGTTATAAAGGTTTAAAATAAGATGTAAAGAAACAAGATCTATTCAGAAATAGTGGGTAAAAATATGATTAAAAAAAGAGACTCTGCAAAAGTGCATAAGATTATATTGTTGTATTTATACCTGAAATGATGTTAGAAAACTGGATTTAATAATAGAGTTTAATTTGCCATGGATTATTGTTGTAATTATATTAGAAACTTATTATTTTCTTATTTTATTTTATAATATAATAGGCAACTTTAGAATGTACTAAGCAGAATCAGAATGAAAAGTATATATTATTTTAAGTGTTAAATTTAAGGGAAAGATTTAAAGGCGTCATACTTCAATCAGTGATTACAGGAGAAATTTTAATGAGAAAAGATAATAGAAAATTGAAATAGAATAGACAAAAGAAATATGTGTAATGATTTAAATTGAGATGAAATAAATAAAATAGAATTAAGAGAGTGAAAAGAGGGGAGAAGCTATATAGAAAATGTAGAATGGTAAATAAGATATGAAATTGGATAAAAAGTGAGCATGAATTTTGAATCTATGTCTGTATAAAAAGATGTAACCCGGGACTAAGCCGCTTTCCAAAAAGAAGTTTTATGTTTTGATGTCTTGTGTTTTGTTTGTGTATGTTTGTTTATTGATAACTAATAAAAATTTGTAAAAAAAAGAAAGAATATGTCATGCCTAGCAAGTTCTAAATTTATGATAAGACAAACAAGATTACACACTTCCAATATGAAATTTTAATGAAAGAAATTGCTGATTTATGCTACTGTGGTATTTTAATGTGGAAATATTGATTGATTGGGAAACCCAATATGTGCCATGTGTACTTACATGAGCTCCTCCTATGATTACAAATATGTAATATGATTATATGAATAAATTCCCACCAATTACATCAAAACATTTTGTATACACTTCTATAAATACTGAATAAACTTGTGTATAAGCCCAGCTGCAGTAAACCACGCTTTATTTTTTAACTAAAATACCATTAAAAATTAGCTTCTGCTAGATAAGATTATGATTTTTATGGTGTTTTGATGAAAAATTCATGGTGTTTTGATGAAAAATTCAAAAGTTGGCTTATTGGGGGCTCATGTGAATATATATGGCAAATATGGGTACTTTTTAAAGTACTGTATGTATGTATATATAAGCCCATTGCTGGATACGTTGAACCAGATTATTTTAGGTGTATTTTAGAACCTAAAATGGCTGGGTTATCCACATGTATATCCAGGATGCATTTACTTGCTCCATAGCCTGTCATATAAAACATATTACTGTACCAAAAAAAGTTCCCTTTCTTTTGGAAGAGTTGCAGTCATTTGTCCTTTCCTCTCTTTAAATAAGGCACCCAGAAATTCACAGCCTTTAACAATAAAAAGAATGTTGACATATTTTTGGCCTATATTTCTCTGTCATTAGTATTGTCATACTAATTGTGTTCCTAAAATGTGCTAAACAATTATTTGCTGAACAATAGATTACTGAATAAATCACAGCTGGCATTAGAAATCCATAGCTTATAAACTATCTGGATTCCTCACTTAGCTAAGCCACAGCCAGGCATATCAAATTATTGTTTTTCTCCATCAAAGGTAAATTTTAGGCAGACTGAAAAAAATACAGTGTGCCACAGAAAGATCTGGCATTATTATTGGTCAGCATGAAAAATTATATGATTAAAAAGTGGCATAAAAAAGGGAAAGGTGATGGATGAGGAAAGAAATTGACGTGTGAAACCTAAAAAGGATGGAAACATTCCTTACGTCCTGGGAAGCAAGTTAGCATAAAGAAGAGACTAAGGATATATATTTCTCTCTAATTCACTGGGATATAAGAAAAGCACAATCAGATTGACAAGATTCTGCCATTATAATGGATCTAAATCATGCACAGTTCTAGTCTTCCAATGAAGTCAATTTCCTGATCTAGTCTACCCAAAAGGCTGAGGCTTCCCTGAGCTCTTTTGATATAATTCAGTGCCAAATAAGAATGCAGCCAAAAAGAATTTCAGTGTCTCAGTTCAATGATAAGCTGCTTTTCACATGACATTATGAAAGGGATTTTAAGACATTATTGATATTGTTTGGTGGGAAATTGATTATAAAGAGAAATCCTAAAAATAACCCATTGGAGGTCACTCAAAAAGCAAATTGTTGTAGCATTCAAATGATATTTGAAGCTGGGCATTATTAAATTTACAAGCTGTTCTCTTTGTGTATTAAACCAAGTTAATAACTTTTTTCAAGGATGCTGTGATCGCATGGAAGATTGTTAAATTGGATTATAATACTGGAAATGTATTCTGCTGCCTACGTTTTAATAAACAAGAAAGGTCTGGTAGCACCTAACTTGATTAATTTCCTGCATGAAGCATTGGAGTAAAAACCATTAGCAGTCGGAGGGCTCGTTGGCAGACAAATGTAATTATGAATGGCTACAAAAACAGAAATGTGATAAATCAAAATGATACTGTTCAAAATGGACTTCCATCCTATGTCTAACCATATACCACTGGAAAATAGTTCCAGTTCTCAGGGGGGGAAACAGCACCAGAGGCCATGATGTGCTGTTTGCATCAAAATAACAAAAGCACTGGAGAACTTCTGCCTTTTCAAAATCAACTATCAATAGAAAGGGAACATGCAACAATTATATGATATATAATATGCAGCAGACCAGCACTTGGAATAACAGCCATGAAGGCCTTGGAAAGATATCAAATGCTGCAAAGATCAGATTCATGCAGGGCTTCCATGGGATTCCCTGTGGCACTCTATGGAAATGAAAATTGGAGTTTAAAGAATCAGGTTAGGAAGAATAATAATATCTTTGAACTTTGGTGTTTGAGGAACCCACAGACAGTCAAGAAAACAAACTAATGAATGAATGAAAATAAACTATTGAACAAATCAATCCAGAGATTTCATTCAAGGCATAAATGACATTGAGTGACAAGTTATCCTACTTTGGACACATTATGCAAAGACCTAGTATTCTGAAGCCTAATGCTGGGAAAGTTTCAGGGATGGGATTCAACCAGTGTTACTACTGGTTTGATCAGAGTGCATTTTGCGTGCGTGTGTAAAACAATTGCAAAAAACATTAGCTATGCTGCGCAAAGCAGCTAAAGTTGAAAAAGCAGGAAATAAAGGACAACCAAGAGCCCGGGGGGTGGGTGGGCCAAAAAGACGACCAAAAGGTCTCACACTGAACTGGTATGGTTCAAAGCTGAACAGCTGTTGTTTAAAGCTACTGGTTCTATGGAACCAGGCCGAACCGGTAGCATCCCACCCCTGGAAGGTGGGTGGAAGGAAACTAGAGAAGATGACAACCAGCAGCCAAGTGGATGTACTCAGCTACAGTGACAATCATTGAGAGATTTGAAAGAGCAGGTTAGGGATACATCATCAGGAGGGGAAAAAAGCCTGTGTGGTTGCTAGGAGTCAAAAATGACTTGAAGGTATATAATCAATCAAGCTCCATTCCTTTTTGTATATGTGGGTGACATCATGATTCACCTACAAAAGACATGGAATTTTCAGCATTGAAACATAACAAATTGAGCAAAAGATGGGAGATGAATATATTTCTACTAAGGTGCAATTCAAACATTAAAGCAACATGTGAAGTTTTTAAAAGATAAATACAACTGCCAAGAAAAAGAGTGAGTGTTGAATCAGGGTCATGCCAGTAGGGAACAAATCTGGATCTTTGCTCTGCTCTGTTGTTTTCCCACTGCTAGCTGAGATTTAAAAAAAATGGTTTTTATAAATATGGTTTGTAATGAGTTGGAATTATCTGTTCCTGAAGTTACAACTGGCTGTCATCGTAGGGACAATTTAGGTAAGGAAAATAATATTGGAGCAAAAAATTAAAGCTTTAAGTAATTAAGGTGTTCATCCTCTTGACCAATAATGATTAACAGATTCAAAATACCATTTTTAAACATTATCAGTTTGCAATTATACAACCCATTTTATAACATAATAGAAAACATGTATTTGAAGTTAATTTTTCTTGTAAATTTAAGAAGGTTAAACAGTCCTTTCTTTTAAAATATTAAGATATACAATAAATGGATAGATAAACAGTGATACAGAAGAGATCTATAAGCAAATCCTGACTGCAGTAGAACATCTCAGAAACTTCTGTGTTTTTGTGCCAACAGACATTAAAGTCTGCATTGCAAAATAACAGAGCTGGATTGTTATTTTGTTAATAAAAAAAGGAATATGACTTTTGGAGGGTGAGGGGTGTTAGGTAATAGCAAAAAAATCTCTTGGGATGGATTGAATCAGCAGACTATAGCCACTGCTGGATAGGAATATATTGTCATCTCTCATTTATCTTTTAAAAAGGTTTCCATTGTTTTATGAAAGTGGTAATCTTAGGAAGAAGCTCTAAAATGGATTGGAATATGAATTGCAGAAACCGAAGGTGGTTTTCTAGGACAATCTGTTGTGCAATGCAGGAAATTTCACATTTAGAGCATTTTTGATTGAAGATATCCAGGGAGGCACATTCCCCTATTATCATCTGATTGGCTCTACTGAGGTTGTTGACAGAGATAAAAATAAGAGTACCTGTGATTTTGTGGTAGTGTGATATTCAGTGCAATGATTCTCACACATCTCAGTCTAAGTTTAAGAAACAGTGTTTGCATATTGAAATATATTTGCCACGAAGAAACCAATTCAATATGTGTCCTGTGTGTTTTTGTTTCTTTTTTACAGCTAGTTTGTCTTTTTATTTTTGTGTAATGCCGAGTATTTTTTTTGTTTCTTGTATCTATATATATAGAAGCCACTCATACATCATCACAAAATCTCCATAACTGTAAAGCCTACAAACTTGAAATTTGGCACGTATGTTCCTCTTGGCTTCTAGGTGCTCACAAAGAAAGGATTTTTCAAAATAAACATCAGAGCAGTAGTATTTCCTATATTATTAATATGCTCTGATATTAAGGAGTTGCCATGCACCTGTCAGAATCTGATTCCAAAGGGAGGGCTGAGCAGCTGACAGGGAGTAGGAGTATGGCTCTGTTGACTATGGAAGAAACTGGGAAAGGGCAAAGTCTGGCTGGGCAGAGCAGGGAAGAGGTAGAGCAAGGCAGAGGGAATTCAGAGGAAGACTCAGGGCCACCCTCTTCATCCTAGGGCATGCAGGGAGGAACAGAGAAAGGAGCAACATGAGTTGCGTGGCTTATGGGGAAGGAAAGGGCCCTGATTCCCTTAATTAGCTGCAGCTGGGAACACAGTGTTTAAAAAGGGAAGCTACACACAGCAAATTTGTTGGAAGCAAATTGTGAGTTATTTGTTATTGTCGAGGCTTATCTGGGTTCCTGATGTCTTCCCAACTGTGTGTTTTGTGTGTGTGGCCTTTCAAGTCTGCAATTCCTTAACCTGCCCTGTCAAGTTAATTGCTGCAGTGTGGTTTGTGTGGATTTCTATTTACAGTCTGTATGTATTTTGTTTTCGAACTGAATTTCCTTCACTTAAAGACTGTTCTTGGGAGAATTTTTTTCTCCAGCCAAAGGTAACCTGGACATTGGTGGCAAAGTTGGAGGTATTAAAGAGAGTCTTCTTGCTTATTTGACTGTTGCCTTTGTGCTATGCCCTGGGTCATCACAGGAGTTCTACTCCTCCTCCCCACCTGAAAAGAACTCTGTTCCAAATGCAAAACGCAAGCAGAGGAGAAGAGTTTCAGTTTTAGTTTCATAGTAGCAACCAGCTTTAGTACAGAACAGTAGAGCTAAGCCACACCGAGGCTCCTTGCTGTCTCCTTCTTTCTCACACAGCAAATATTTTTTAAGTTTCCAAACAGTTCTAAACTCTCTCTCACACTGACAGGACAGCTAGCCAGATGAATACCAATGGAAGCTGGCAGGCAGAGGCAGAATTTTTTTCCTCATTTTCCTACCTTAAAAACTACATAGTTTCGTAGTGAAGCACGGGTATCAAGCTAGTTTAGTCAATAATGGAAGAAATGGATTTGTACTCAGTGGTTTCGATCCATTTTATGAATCCTAGAAAAAATAAGAACATTTATTTATTTTTTAATTTAAACAAAGCTTAAAGATATCTATACACCTGTGACAGCCAAGCTGGTGGCTCGGATTTCATCCTGAATAGTTTTAACAGTTTTCCTTTTAGTAGGGAATTTACATCCATAGAATTTGGTCTCTGTAATTTCATCTCAGAAAGCTTTCTCATGGTTTGAGTTGGATGCATCAACATTTCATTGAAATTACACACACACACACACACACACAGAGAGAGAGAGAGAGAGAGAGAGAGAGAGAGAGAGAGAGAGAGAGAAATTGCTGCTACTTTTACCTTAATACTTTTTCCTTCATCAAGATCAATATTTGTGTTGGCAGAGAGTGGTGAAAAAAGATTTGTACTTGTAGAAAATGTGTTTTCTTTTAAAGATGATATTTTCCCAGACATAATCCAATATTTTTGCTACCCACCAGAGACTCAGCAAGCATGACAGCTTTGCTGACTATCTTTTTAAAAAAAATAAGTTAGAAGTTAGTTACACATATAAGTTAATTGCTATAAGAACATGTCTCCCAGGGTTCTATTTCCCATTATTACCACACCTCAATCACTTTAAACTGAGATGGAAATTCTCATCTTGTCATAGTATATTAAATGCCTCTGTACAAGGGTGCCTACTGTACAATTTCAAAGCATTAAAGCCCCTGTCACACTACACCAACAAATGGAAAGAGCAGCAGAAGCCCCAGCAGAAGCAGAATCAGGGCCAGGGGGTGGGATGGTGGTCCTGTCCTTCTTGCCAGGGCTGGCAGGATTAGGCACAGGCTTCCTCTTCTTCCCCATGGTTGTTGGCTGAAGATGTGTCTGGCAGCAGGTCTTTCCTCTGAATGGTGACCTGCTTGCGAGCTGCTTCCCTTTATATCCGCGGGGTTGACGTAATGCATCCTCTCCACATGCGCAGTGAATGCTTTGCATCCGCTTGGCACCCGCTAGATGTCCGTGATGCATCCGTGTCATCCGCTATGCATCCGCTATGCATCCGCTCCTTCTGCTGCACGTCCACTTCGCTGTTCTCCCCCGGAAGCCCTGCGGATGTGTCATCCGCTTCCATCCGCTTCCATCCGCTAGGCTTCCGTTGAGCATCCGCTTAACATCCTCGCTACATCCTCCCAATGTTTGTTCCTTTCCATTGTTGTCTGCTCTGTTTATGCAAATTTGGGGCACTTTAAAGTGCAAGTAGGACAGGAAAATGGTAAAAACAAAAACCAACCTCATACTTTAGGTCCCAATAGTGCCTTTTATATATAGTTATAAAGAGACTCCATATCCATTTGCACCATTCAGGTGACTCTGAGGACACAGATAAACCTCCAGGTGGCCATAACGACTTGCTAAAAGGATGCAAATAACTAGCTGACTGCAAGGAATGTAAATCTCCACCATCCAGTAAGAGCTGAAGAAGCTTCTGGGATGAGAAGCAAATGAAAGAAAAACCAGAAAGTCCAGTTGCCTCTTGAAAAACCACCTTTGGGTCAACCATGACTTGGAAGACTGAGAATCTCCATAGACATATTTTAGTTCTTAGATAAAAGCCATACATTTATTAATTTATTTAATAAACTGGGCTTGTTTTCATTTCCCCTGGATGCTCAATGACTCCTGTGATGATGGAAAGATGTTATGACATCAATAAGAAGCAGCTCAGTTTAAAGACGCTCTTGTTAATATAACACACAGAGATACAAAGGAACATTTAATACATCTTTTCCTGAAAAAATATAATCCTTTGGAAAATGACATTTTCCTTTCCCTCCTGAATTAAATGTATTCACGTTGAAGAATCAAAGGATTACGAATCATTTTTTAAAAACAAAATTTCGTTATGGAGATCCTTCCAAGGCATCTACATTATAGTCTAAATTGAATCAGAAATGTTAAAGCTGAAAATACAAATGAAAACTTTGAGGCCAAAAGTCACTGAAAAAATATGTAGGCAGTTATTGAGTCGGATTTTTTTTAAAGTACAAAATAAATTTTGTAATAATGCTGTAATGAATATTCTTTAATTTCAAGTTGAAAGTCACAACCTTTGTAGATACTTCTTTAAAAATAATGTTTTTTTTTAAACATTTTTAATATTATTTCTGTGTTCCAGACTGTTTTGATACCAGGTTCTCCAGTCATTTTCTGGCTTAAAATCATGTGTTTTGCTTATTTTTTTTCATTCTGAAGGGAATACACTTTGTTTAATTGCAGGTCAGTTGTCAACCAAAGATAATTCTGATTTTAAAATGCATTAAGGGAAATCAAGTGGAATTTAGCATTGTGTATAGTTTTAACTCTGACTTTTCATTGTAGCTCCAGCTCTATAATGCATTCATGCCATGCAACACTTGTGCCAAGGGCTCAAGTTATGATTCTGAGCTATTGCCACAGTTTGAATTGCTGGAATGTTTTATAATGCATGTATTTATTTAGCCTTTTATTTTGTCTGGTGTGCTCTCATGGAGCTCAAATAAATATTATAAGAGCCGCAGTGGTTAGAATACAGTACTACAGGCTACTTCTTCTGACTGCCGGCTGACTACAATTTGGCAGTTCAAATCTAATAAAATTAAAGTTAAAATAAAATTTAAAAGACATAATTTACAATTTGCATTTTTTTAAAACAAATTTTATTAGTTTTTAAAGACAATACACAAACAAACAAAACATAAAACCTAATAACATAAAATCTCTTTTCTAAAAACTGCTTATTAAATTTTAACAAAACAAATAAAACATCTTATTTGAGTACAACATAGTTCCAGATTATCACATATGCATATCTTATTTATTATTTTTCCAACTTCTCCTTTTACCTAAATTTCTATATCTCTTTATTCATTGTACTTATACTTTCATCTGTCTTGTTTACAATTTCATTATTCTCTTCTAATGTTCTTCCAAAATTTTATTAATTCTCAATAAGCTAACTTAACAAACAAAACACAAAACATGAAAACATAAAACTTTTTTTTGGAAAGCGGCTTAATCCTGCGTTAGCATCTTTTTAAATAAAATCAAATTCATGCTCACCTTATATATTATTTCATATCTCATTTATCATTTTACATTTTCTATATGTTTTCTCTCCTCTTTTCGCTCTCTTAATTCTAGTTTATTTCATCTCAATTTAAATCATTTTACTTGTATCTTTTGTTCATTCTTTTTCAATTATCTATTTTTTCTTTTCTCTTTACTGCAAAATTTCTCTGTAATCACTGGTTGAAGTGTGACGACTTTTTATTTTCCCCCTAGATTTAACACTTAAAATAATATCTAACTTCCATACTGATTCTGCTTAGTGCATTCTACATAATACATTTTAAAGTAATAAAAAAGAGAAAAAAACAGTAAATTTATAGTATAGTAAAAACAATGTTCCATTAAACTCTATTAGACATTTTACACATTCCCTTTAATATATTGTTAACTCATATAATATAGTATAGTAAAAACAATGTTCCATAGCTAATTAAACTCTATTAGACATTTTACACATTCCCTTTAATATATTGTTAACTCATATAATATTCCAATTTTCTAACTCTATTTCAAATACAAATACTACAATACAATCCTGTGCACTTTTGCAGAATCTCTTTTTCAATTACATTTTACTCTTTGTCTCTAAAAAAACCCCTGTTTTTTAACATCTTGTTTTAAGTCTTTGTAACTTCTCTTCCCTTTTTCCCTTCCTCTCTTATCCAGTCTAGTCTTTTTGCCCCCC
>BLBF01000003.1:49175054-49202835 GCA_015471245.1 Laticauda colubrina | reverse complement strand
TTTTGCCCCCCCCCCCCCATCTCTCAATCTCCACCTTCTTGGTCTCCCCTCTCTGTTGTATTCCTCTTTTCTGTTGCTTCCTGACATTGTATCAATTTTTCACCTTATTTTTCCCTTTCTTGGTTGTTTTTTTAAATCTTGAATTCTCAATTTTCTTTCCCTTTCCCTTTTCTTCCTCAGCTAAAATTATTTGTCCATTAAAGATGGCTGCTTCTTCATCATCCCAGCTTTCTTGTTGTAATTCCTGGTAGGTAGAAATCGCCATTTCTAAGAAGTGAAAAACAGATCCAGAAGAGCCCTTGCCTTCTTGTTCCTCTTCTTTTAACTTTTTATATTCTATTTTCAATTCTTCAACAGATAATGCCATTGTAAGATATATATTTTTTAAACAACCCAAATGATTTTAGTCTTTCAAAAAATAGTTTCCAAGAGTCCCAAAGTCACAAAGCAATGCAAATCAGCACAAACTGTTTCATTTAGCACTTTCCTCCTTTTGTTCTATCTTTTCCTGGGGTGAAATTTAATTACACAGTTCCAAAGTAATTTTTTAAAAGTCTTATTGCTATTATCTCTGATCTTAAAAGTTCCAAGCCATCTCCTCCAACAAAATCTTAATATATATTCTTTGCCTCTCCCTTCCCACTTATAGCAAAAAAAAAAAAGAAAATTTTTGGTTTTTAGTTCCAATGTTCAGAAATCTTAATATCCCCTTGACTTTAATTTTCAGTTTTAATTACCTTCTATGCCAAAGCAGGTTTTTCCAATTTCCATCTGCTATCTCTGTAGGGAAAGAGAGTGAGAAGAAAAAAAACTTTCCCTTTGACTTTTCTCCGTGGTTTTTAACGATCTTGTTAGAAAACAATGTATCCTTTGAAAAGTTGAACCTCCAGAATAAAGATGTAGCTTATTGTCCCGGTTCAGCCAAAAACTTTCACTTCTTCAAACTTCCTCCTGCACAATCTTGTCCAGCTGAAAGCTTCTTTGTGGCCGCCATTGCTGACCGCCGCTCCACCGCCTTGGGAAAAGGGAGTTAAACCGGCTGAGGAGGGGGATTGCAATTCCCTCAGACCCCTGCCCGTATCTCCCCTATCTTCGGTTACTTCTGCGGGGTAACCATAGCCTCCAAATCCAGCTGGATCAGAGGCACCTTGGCAGCGAGTGCAGCAGGAACCGCGCACGATCGTGGATTCCTGCCCCTGCCGAAACCTTGCAACCGGAACTCAATTTACAATTTGCATTTTTAAGGAATGGAATGGGTATTTTATCTATGCCTATTTTGACCATTGGAGTTATTCTATTTGATGACTCGTGTATTGTCTTTCCTACCTCACCTTCTAGTGAAGTAAGTTTCTGATCATACTTATTTCTACAAATATTTTAGTCATTCTGCATTTCTATAAAGGATATCCATTTTCCTTTATTAGACTTCTTCCTTTATTATCTTTGCATAATCCTACATAGGCTGTGAAGTTCCTGTGATTGCTTAGGTTACCTTTAAAACAAGTTCAGTCTGTTTCTCTTATTGTTCTCTCTATTCATTGACATTATTGAGTGAGATACCATTCTGTGGTCTCTTCTGCCTAATGATGGAAGACTGCAGTCTGTTCTTGAACATCTTTACTGTTCAGTTTTTCTTTAACTTGTTCTAAAAGCAGCTCTAATGTTTTCATCTTTGAAATTTTTTTAAAATTTTGTTTTCCCCAATGATTTTGATATCTTCCCCTTCCTCTTCAGTTTTCTTTCATATACATTAAGTATTCTGAATTTGATTCCTACATTTATCTTATCCTTACTGAGACTACACCTTTCTTCAGATTTTTCCCTTTTTCCAGTAACCCCTTCACTCATGCTTTGTTCTCTTCTTAGTGTTGTCCTCAGCACCATTTGCACATTGCCATAGGAACCCCCTCAATGATATCTACAGTTGAATTGACAGCAAATGGATATTAATCTAGGCAGTGTGACTTTCATTTGCTTTCACAATGAGGTTTTTACTCTGGAGGCCATGTGACTTTCTTTGTTGAAGTGAAGAGGCAATGTGGTTCATTTGGACAAAACAATTCACATAACCTTGAATCCGTTCAGACTACTGACTCCTCGTTAGTTTTTTTCCCCCCCAACATTAGTCTAAAGGTTTCTCATGCTGGGCAGCTTTGGTGCAAACTTGTCATGGCCCTGTTGGAGCCTGAGTCTGAGGAGGAGGATGAGACAGAGGAATGATCAGAGAAACAAGGCAAGGCAAACATGGGTCCCTTGGGCCTGAGAAGGGTCACCAGCGAGGAAAAGGGGGTGCAAGAGGACCAGGCAGGGGAGGAGGCAGTGGAGCAGAGAAGTGACAGAGTTCCAGCAATGAGCAATTACCTCCCTCCAATCCCCAAGCACAAAGAATGGAGAGGAGGTGGGATCAATGCAGGTCAGCCCGATGACTCAGGGGGAGACCATCCCACCTCTATTCACAAGGCTCACCTGGAAATTTATAGATTTACAAAGACACTGTTGGGAGGCTGTTCGTCGGGAACAAGCACTTAAGCTGTGGACCCTCACATGCATTTGACAACATCTGGATTTTGCTTGTCTTGTATGTTTTGGCCTTGGTTGCTGCCTTGCTAGCTTTGTTTATTAGATTTCTTGCCTTGGTTATTTAACTTTGCTTTCTGGACTACTTGGAGCCAGAGGCTGTTGGAGATGCCTGTGAGAGTTTTGCTCCAGGACTTACAGTAAATGTGGGGACGTTTGGGGGAAAGTTGGAGCAATAAAGCAGAGTTAGAACTGTTATCTGGCTGTGTTGCTTCCTTGCCCCACTCCGGGTCATCACAAAACTGATGGATTCAGCATATACCAAAACCATCCATCCTGAAAGACTCTGGATGTACTATGGGACTTCAGACCCCTTTTGTCGGTCTGGTACTCAGAAATGGAAGTTGTTGCATTCTCAGAATGTATATCTTTATCTTATGATCTTTTAAGATTTTTTTCTATGTAAAGCATATGCCGCCAGGCAATGTGGAATGAATAGCTTTGCCTATGTGATAAAATGGTTAGTTATAGCTTGTGGTACTGCTTGTTCACTTGCACTGGATTTTTTCAGAATTTGAAAGAAGCAAACACATTTGACTAGAAGGTTAACAGCTTGCACAGTATTGTAGCTTGCCTAGGCCACTTTACAAGATTATGGTAAATTAAAAAAAAAATCCTAATCTTTTTGAAGAGAGGTTGTTATAACAAATCCTTATCATTTAGAGAGCAAAGGAATGGCTGACAATTAATAATACATTACATTTATGATTGGTTAGTATTTTTTATCTGTCAATAAGAATGTTTCTTTCACTGCAGAATGCTCTGTTTAATATGGATGTGTGGGTGGATGTAGAGGATAAGTAATACAGTATAACCTATTGTTTGTTGAGTTTTAAAACCCTTGGCAATGGTGCTGGTTATAAAATGCAGTCCAGGTTTAGCATTACAATGACTGCAGTCTTCTGCAGCAGCATTGATTGTTTTCCTCTTTCAGCTCTTCAATTGTGACTCAGTTCTAGGGACCAACACGGTGATACAGATTTTCTCTCTTTTCCATTCTAGTGTTTTGCAAAACTTCAGTGGAGACTCCCTTACTGTGATTTATACTTTCTTAATCTCTTTTCTTCCAGACAGAATTTATTTCTTCTTTATCTCCTGTCCTTCTAGGCTAATTGCCACTTCAGCTGTATCTCCTTTCCTTGATATTCATAGGCACTGTTTCTGGACTGACATAATTTTGCACCTGAAATAACTAGTGGCTGAATGAACACACTGCTATTTTATTAAAGCTATACTAAAGCTATAGATCATGGGTGTATCAGGAACAACATTTAATGGCACAGAGGAGGATCCTGGATTGTGGAGGTGCTGCTAAAGGGCCACATATCTCCAAAGCAGGAAAAATTATTACTAGTTTTCATTTGTATAAAGATACTCAAAGGCAAAGGAGAACTACGGGCACTTTGAGAACGGATGATGGAAGTAGCATTGATTTGTAGTATATGATCACACCACAACTGCAACATCAGGGAATTTCACAAAGCAAAAGAATCAGTTGATCCTAACTGCTGTCATGATCAACTTCATTGGAAAAAGGATTGCTGGATTTCAACAAGGGATTAAGAGATCTCACTCTTCTCTTTGCTTGTTGTTTCTCATGTATGATCAAAACACTTATATGCACATGTACATATATTTAAATTATGCAGAAAGATACCCATTACTTAAATATATTGAACATAGAACCATAGAAATATTACATTTATAAGCAGTCAAATCCAGACCTAATCTTTAAATAACAGCAATGTAAAAAGTCTATCATTAAAAAGTCTAAATATAAAAATAGTCACAAGAAAAACAAAAAACAAAGTAAAACTATGAATAATAATATCAACAATGGTTGGTTTTTATTGTTATTTATTATTAATAGAAAAATTAAAATAACATTTGTGCCACTGCTGCCTAATCACAACAGCATGAATCTTCAATGGCTTTCCCGAAAAGGAATATTTTAATAACTTTCTGGTGTAATCAGTTAGGAAGATGATTGACAGAAATATGCAATTGATGTTATGTGGATAAAATATTTTAAAGTCTAGAACAATGAGATAACAAGGTTATCTTGGTACTCTCTGAGCTTGTTTGTTTTCTTGCAGATGTTTCATTACCCAAACTAGGTAACACTATAAGTGCTAGTGATTTTTTTTTACAGACTTCAAAACAGTACTAGCACTGATGATGTTCCCTAGTTTGGGTAAGGAAATGCCTGCAAGAATATAACCAAGCTCAGAGAGCACTAAGGATCTCTCATTTCAACCCTAAACTACAAATATTTTCCTTTATTGGTACAATGAGATAACATCTAGAAGTAGTTCAGGCAAATTCCTCTCTAATTCACTGAAGGAGGAAGGAAGTACAATCAGTCTTGCAAGATTCAGTTGTTACAGCAATCTCAATAAAAGTAATCTTAGCCTTTCTATGGATGAGATTTCCCAGTCTGGTGCCAGAGAAGGGGCTCAAATACACTTTGAGGGAGCGTCAGAGGTGGTATTCAGCAGGTTCTGACCACTTCTGGAGAACCGCTAGCAGAATTTTTGAGTAGTTTGGAGAACTGCCAAATACCACCTCTGACTGGAGATTTTACAGTATCTTTTCCCTGCCTCTCCCACAAAGATAAGACAGTTGAAGAATTGAGGACAATTATTTCTTGGGTCGGCTCTCACTTTGCAGAATAAGCTCCCCAGTGGTGGGATTCAAATTTTTTTCCTACTGGTTCTGTGGGTGTGACTTGGTGGGCGTGGCAGGGAAAAGATACTGTAAAATCTCCAGTCAGAGGTGGTATTCAGCAGGTTCTGACCACTTCTGGAGAACCGCTAGCAGAATTTTTGAGTAGTTTGGAGAACTGCCAAATACCACCTCTGACTGGAGATTTTACAGTATCTTTTCCCTGCCACGCCCACCAAGTCACACCCACAGAACCAGTAGGAAAAAAATTTGAATCCCACCACTGGGGAGCTTATTCTGCAAAGTGAGAGCCGACCCAAGAAATAATTGTCCTCAATTCTTCAACTGTCTTATCTTTGTGGGAGAGGCAGGGGAGGTTTAGTATCTCCAGCCATGATAAGCACGCAGAATAAGTACAGAATACTGCCTCAGGAAGTAAACCCAGAGATATTTGGTATTAAGCTGTGTCTCACAACAACAAAGAAAAGATTTGCCATGGAGCCAGGAAAGCTGACTCACATCCGAACCACAGATCAAGCCATTTGTGCACCTACCCACAGAGCTGCTATATATTCTCCTAAGTACCAATAACATCTTTCTCTCTCTCATGTTTATGGGCTTGAGATCCATCACTGCTGTTGAGATTAGGTAAAAAGCTGTGGAAATAATCAGACTTGTGTCCTTGTCACCATGTTACAATCTTGACTGATATCATTCAGTGCCATGAATTAGATTATTTAGCTAGTGACAGTGCTTTTTCCCTGAGCAAATACATCATCTTGCAGTACAATAGATTGCTTCTGTCAGTTTTTCTGGACAGATGAGCATACTTTCAGATAAAATACAAACTTCTTTATTTCCTAAATGATTATTTGAGATATACATGGGATCTAAAGTATTATTCAAAATAAAGATGATAATTGAAACTGGCATTCTGCTTTGCAGTAGGTGAACTTTTTACCTAAAAGTAATTTTAAAAACATGGTGGGACCTGGAATGTGGTAGGAGCCAAAGTAATGGTCTCCTGCGATGGGCATCCAATTATTAATGACATCATAGATTTCATTGGGGATGCGATGGCTCAGTGGCTAAGACTCAGAAAAGTCAGCATTTTGGCAGTCGAATCCCTAGCATCGCATAATGGAGTGAGCTCCTGTTATTTGTCCCAGCTTCTGCCAACCTAGCAGTTCGAAAGCATGTAAAAATGCTAGTAGAAAAATAGGGACCACTTTGGTGGGAAGGTAACAGCACTCCGTGCACCTTTGGCATTTAGTCATCCAGCCACATGACCATGGAGAAGTCTTCAGACAGCGCTGGCTCTTCGGCTTTGTAATGGAGATGAGCACCGTCCTCTAGAACGAGAAATGACTTGCATGTATGTGCCATGGAACCTTTACTTTCACCTTAGATTTCATCATTCCAAAATTCCACATAACCCGAGACTAAGAATTTGCAGCAACAACAGTTAGTTGTCCAGGAATGTATAAGTATTGCTGGCAAAATATATTGTTCTGTAAATTCATTAGGTATTGAGTGGAATATTAAAGATGATTATTTATGATGGCTTAAGAGCTCCATGGTGCCTTTATATTGGATATGTTATGCCTGTGCCTATGCTTAATTATGAATTATAGCTTTAATTATTATCATTGAAATATATTCATATAGCTCTAATAATATAAACCAACAGTTATACTGAGAAATCATTCCATTATATTATTACACTTGGTTTTTTGTCACAAATTAAAAAAAATGTTTTCTATTATTAATGACTAACATAAAAACTGGAGACACAAATCCCTGAGTTAGGTGAAATATACTTATAAAGAGACAGAAAAACTTTATCTCTAGTCTCCGATCACCACTTGCAACTCATTAGAAACATCAGAAAAGAAGAGAGCTGAGCACCTTTTCAGTGAAAGCATCAGCATGTTGTTCAACTCCCACTGTTAACTGCAAGTGATACCAAGGAGGTAGTAACCAGGTGGTAGGATGCAGACATTCCCATGCCATGTGATATAGCAAAATGAGGCATAAAATTCTAGTTTTTGAAATAGGGTTCTTCAATCGAGGCAACTTGAAAATGAACACTATCTGGAGAATCCTGTGAATTGAAGTCCGCACATCTTGAAACTGTCAGGTTTGAGAAATATTGTTTTAGAATGTCTAAGCTTAATTTAACAGTAATTGTCACTTCACTGTAGAAAGGAACCATGTATTTTGAAGGAAAAATTATAAAACAAGCAATTATATCCAGCTTATTGCTCTCTGGCACTCCTTTTGACCCTGGAGAGCTAGCTAAAACTATTCTAAATGAACACCAACAGGCCTCAGACTTGGGTCAATAGATCACTGCCCAGCTATTTATTCAGTAACAAGATTCTGCTATAATGATCTGACCAATGAGAACATTGTGATGTACTATTTATTTACTGGATGTATTTACTGTATATCTAAGCTAGGTCATGGCTAGTGTAGTGAAGAGAAGGACAAGGAGAGACATGATAGCAATATTCCAATACTTGAGAGGCTGTCACAGAGAGGAGCGGGTCAAGCTATTCCGCCTCTGGTCCTATCTAAATATAGTATATAAAATCATACACTGCAATGTCCTATCTGCAAATGAATACTTCAGTTTCAACCATAACAATACAAGAGCACACAATAGATACAAACTAAAGGTTAACCACACCAAACTTGACTGCAGAAAATATGACTTCAGCAACAGAGTGGTCAATGTCTGGAATATTCTACCTGACTTTGTGGTTTCTTCCCCAAACCCCAAAAACTTTAACCTTAGACTTTCTACTATTGACCTCACCTCCTTCCTAAGAGGCCTATAGGAGGTGTGCATAAGTGCACCAATCGTGCCTACCGTCCTTGTCCCATTGTTTTTTTTATTTTTCTTATAAGTATCCATCTTATGTATTCAAAATTATATTTATTCTTATACCTGTATCTTGTAAGTGATTGACAAATCAAATAAATACTAAAAAAAATACTAAATACTATTTTCCAAAGTACCTGAAGGCAGACAAGGAATAATGGATTGAAACTGAGCAAGGAGTTATTCAACATAGAAATAAGGAGAAATTTTCTGACATGAGAGCAATCAACCAATAGAGCAGTTTGCCTTCAGAAGTTGTGGGAGCTTCATCACTGGAAGCTTTCAAGAGACTGGATTGTCATCTGTCAGAAATGATGTAGGGTCTCCTTCTTGAGCGAGAGGTTGGACTAGATGGCCTACAAAGTCCCTTCCAACTCTGTTAGTCTGTTATTCTGAGATCTTCCTTTCTACATCTGTAGAAATAAATCGGCTAAGAAAGAGCAACTGATCCAAAGATTTAAACCCTGACCTCTTTATTCCAAGTTCAACAAAGGTGAAGTTATACAATTTGTCTATTCCCAATCTTTGAGTCTCCATTTTTTACACAGATGATGATATTATTCCAGTCACTGGAGCAAACATTATTGAAACTGGAATAATAGTATTTCAGATGACCCATGGAGATCCTAACGGCTGATTTTATTGCAGATAATTCATCAGTTATGCCCTTGGCACATCTTTGTAATTATTTGTAGCTGCATTTCACTTGCTTTGAAAGCAAGAGCACAGAATTAATAGCTAATGTGCAACTTTTTTCAGTTCTTCATTGTAGCTGACACCTGCTGCTGTCCTGAGAATAATCACAAAAAAGCATCAGAAATGTATGGAAACAGAATGGCTTTCATTAAATTTCTGCCAGATGTTTCAGGGCACATCTGGGTCACACAAGGCAGTCTCTACTGGCACATGAAAGGAAAGGGCCTATTTTCGAGATCAGGGGTCTCCAACCTTGGCAATTTTAAGCCTAGAGAACTTCAACTCCCAGAATTCCCCAACCAGCTTAAAATTGCCAAAATTGAGGAGCCCTATTCTAGATCATAATTCACAAATTTAAAATAAAATCAAAATGATCTAAGAATCAAATCAACTCTCTTGATGCATTATAGGATGCTTTATGGCTACAGGAGATGGGTTTGGCTAGTCTAGTGAAGAGAAGGACCAGGGGAGACATGATAGCAGTCTTCCAATATTTGAGGGGCTGCCACAGAGAGGAAAGGTCAAGCTATTTTCTAAAGTACCCGAAGGCCAGACAAGGAATAATGGATGGAAACTGAACAAGGAGAGATTCAACCTGGAAATAAGGAGAAACTTTCTGACAGTGAGAGCAATCAACCAATGGAACAGCTTGCCCTTGGAAGTTGTGGGAGCACCATCACTTGAGACTTTCAAGAAGAGATTGGACTACCATTTGTCAGAAATGGTGTAGGGTCTCCCACTTGGGTGGGGGGTGAGGGTTGGACTAAATGACGTACAAGGTCCCTTCCAACTCTGATTATCTGTTATCTGATGCCCCAGGTCAGTGGATTTTAGTTCCATTCAGCTATAGAAGAGAATGACAATGGCATTGCCACTTGCAAAGGCAATGGCAAACTACTGCCAAGCAAACTGCAGAAACTTGTCCGGGCAGTCTTGATAATTGTACACGACTGAAGAGAACAAAAAAATAGCAGAGAATAATTAAAGTTTCACAGGAAAGAGATTAAGAAACTCAGGATGGATCTGAAATTCAAGCACAAACTTCACATGGGAAATCAACTCAAGTCAATGTCTGTGAATTAAAAAACAGCAAACAGGGATCTTTCAATAGATAACAGTCATCAAAGTTATGTATCTATTTTCAATAGATACTTACCCAATAGGAATTCAAGAACAGATCGGTACTGTTTAATGCAGCACCACTTAGGAACAGAAAGCATTATAAAAGAAAATAGCATCAAGTTGTGTTTGTGTGATAACTATGAATAGAAACATAACCGTGATGTGCACTGTAATTCAAAACAAGTACAAAAATGAATTTGTATAACCTTAATCATTAAATAATTTTAAAATGACATATATAATACAAGCAAAGCCATAATGATAACATATATAACACAAACAAATCCTCATATTAAATCATACTGCCTCTCTGCATTCAAAAGCAAGAACATATATCATCTATTATTCCGTGGTCATTATGTGAAAGTTTATTTTAACCTTTATATGAGACACCTACAGAAGGGATCAAAATCATAGTAATAGCTTCACTATAATTTTACAGCAACCGTTCCTAGAGACGCAGAGCATAGCTACATAAGTCTTTGCACACTGGCAGGCAATTAATTGTTATGTTTAAGGCATCATCAAGAGCTCAATGAAGGATTGCCTAGAAACCAGTAATATACTGCCAATCCTGGAAGTAAAATCTGACACATGTGGTCCATAGGTTGATGGATGACCATTCGTCCAAAGAACTTTATGGAGCCACTGTGAACGTACTTTGACTGATACTTAGACCCCGGTTGCATAGTGAAGATATAATTTACCATAGGGATCAAGAGCTTCCCCATTCAAACAAAAATATTGTAATTAAAACTTAGAAAAGGCACAGAAGTGATTGTTTGATGTTCCAGTTCAACTACAATTGAAATTTCCCCATCATGTTCTCTCATAGGAGGCAGAGTGCAAAGGTATATAGGTTTTGTTTTTAATGATGCTTATAGATGTGCTATTTCAACAATAACCAAGGATGGTCCCACATCCTTTCCAGCTTTGTGAACTGGTGCTAGGAGTGACAGCAGGAGGGTTTCACATTCATGCTTACCACTTGCAATGGTGCAAAATGGAGCTTTGCACATGTGTGTGCTCACTGCCACTTGCGTGGCACAATTCTCAACAGACCATGGACTGGTAGAGGGCCATAGACCAGGGCTTGGGGATCTCTTCTCTGCACCAAGATTATACTCCTAACCATGAAGAAAATAATTTCAACACCTTTTCCCCAGAAATACTTTATATATAAAAATTATTTTATGCACTTTATGCAGTTCCATTATTACATTACTAACATAGACTTCAGTGGTATGATCCCCTAATAGATATTCATGAACTAATGACCCATAAAAGTGGCATTCCTCTAAATCCAGCTGTGAAGGTCATGTAGTGAAATAATTTGAGAAATCGGCTGCAGGCCTATACAAATTCTGACTCAGAAATGAAACAAACTGAGATCAGAATTAATAAATAATATTAATAAAAATATGCCTATCATTCTGTGGACTGTAGTAAATAAAGTTTTAGGGCCTAGAGTATTGAGAGACATCATTTTATACTTACAAATATCACTTTTGGTTGGAATCTGAATCTGATGTACAAATATTTGAGAAGGTCCTGCTGAACTTTTGTAATGGCTGTTGAAAGACATGGCTGACTCCATGACTTATTCAGAAGGAGCAACATCCTTAACCTTTAGAAGAAAGTTTTGTTCTAGAATGTAGTTTTAATGAGTTTGTGCCAGATGACTCATTACCATACTTCATTTGTAAACCTTCAGCTCTCCGTTAGTTGTTATTTATCTTTTAAGATGCTGAAACTGGGTTCATTCCTCTCAAAAATAGCTCGAAAAGCATGTGCTTTTATCATATGCATTCAGAAATAGCACCCAATAAGGACAATGTAAAGCTTGCTAATTAACTAAAATAAATGCCCAAGAGGCATTTAGAGATGACAGGATTTTAATGGCTCTACTATATACCGTAAACTTCTGTCATTTTCTAATTGGTAATGTAAAAATATTCACTTTAAAGCATCATTTCATTTTTTCCGTGCTTCATGAAAGGCCCCTATTTGATGTCCTTCAGCTTAGCTTATGTCCCTTTGCTTAATTCTCTTGTGCCTTAGCTTATGTGTTTTTAAAGTGTAATTAGAATAATATATTCAGGAGTGGGATTCAATTTTTTTAACAACTGGTTCTGTAGCTGTGGCTTAGTTGGTGGGTGTGGCTTGGTGGTCATGTGACTGGATGGACATGGCTTGATGGGCACGTTATTGGCTGGGTGTGGCTAACTGAATATCACTCACATCAAGGCACCATCTCCTCACCTGGCCTCTCATGACTGTGGGGATGCTACAACAGTCATAAGTATCAAAAACAGTCATAAGTCACTTTTTTCAGTGCCAATGTAACTTTGAATGGTCACTCCACAGAAGCAAAATACCAGCAAAGGGGGGGGGGGGAACTCCAGAGAAATGCCTGAGACAGGAAGTTTAGTCCTGCCAAGAATGTAATAAGGATTAACGGAGAAGCAGTTTCTGTAAGCAACACCAAAATGTTTCCTTCCTGCCTTCCTTACAGGATTAGGCCAGTAATTTCTTGAAACAATTGGTTCTCTGAACTGCTTAGAATGTTAACAACTGGTTCTAGAGAATAGGTGTGAACTGGTAGAATCCCACCCCTGAATATACTTATACTTAATTGCACAACTTTTACCCTGTGTTAGATTACAATTCCCATCAATGTTTATGGAGGCTAAGAGAAGATAGGATTCCTAATCCAATATAATCGAAGAGATGGGGAAAGTCCTGTTTTTGTTGTAGTTGCAGATTCTAGTAATCTACCCCTGGGATTTCTCAGAAGAGCATGCTTGTCACAAAGTTCAAAGCTTCAAAATGCAGCTTGTAGGAATAGTTTGTGATTCTCTCTCTCTCTCTCCCCCTCCCTCCCCTCCTCTCCTAGTTTTATTTTATTTTGCCAACCTAGCAGTTCCAAAACATGCAAATGCAAGTAGATGATTAATTACTGCTTTGGCAGGAAAAGCTACTGTGTTCTGTATTTTCATGCTGACCACATGATGATAGAAATGTCTATCAGACATTGGAGATGAGTCCCCTTGAGTCAGTCGTGACTGGACAGAGGAAACCTTTAAATCTTTAAGAGCAAATTAGGAAGTGTTTTGTTGAAGCAATTAAACAAATTAAACAAAACTGAATTCTTTACTCCATTTTCACACTTGCAACCTTTTTAGTAAGTAGTGGTGTGGTAATAAACAAAGGGCTGATTTTCAATTTAATTATTTCTCTACTGGATAAACATGTATATTATAACAACATGCTTGTATTGCTATCCCTGGATCTCTACATAGAGTTAAGTAAGGGCAGTAATTATACTGGCAGGTATTTTCTCACAGACTTGCAAGATGTGATCAATCTTTGTCTCTTCAGCAACAACAGAAGTCTTCTGTGTTGGATAGAAATATCCTTTGGCATAATCTGTCAACCCTGAAGCTGGTCTGAGCGAGGCCATTTTCTTCAGTGTTTCGGGCCCCATTTGGGCTTTGGTGTTGTCACACTGGAGCTGAGGGATAGGGAGGGGGGAATAGAGATAGATGGGGTTTATAGCTAAAACAAAATACTTTCTTCCGGGAATCAAAGAAGGACATCCCCAGAGATGGTCAGAGAGAGGAGGAGTGAAGTTACCAGACAACTGGATGACACAATGATTGGACCATGTGACTGATTGTTTGGGTAAGAGGGGAAACCTTTTACTTTTAATTTGATGAAAACTGCAGGTATATTCAGAATTGGTTTTCACTAGTCTGTGCCAATATGATATATCCAATAAACCACTTCTTTAAGGAATCTATCTGCCTCGGAATTCTATTTATTACGGGTGTGTTACTTGGAGCCCTGATATCCTCTCCTTGTGGGCTTCAGCATACCCTCAGAATGAAATTCTTCACTGATCTTCCCTGAAAACTCCCTGGAACCAATTAAGTCCTCAACAGTTCAAAACTATCCAGTCTACCTCAGAATTTCTAGCTATCATTCCACTTTCTTAAACCCTCTCAAGCAGAGGTGGTATTCAGCAGATTCTGACCAGTTCTGGAGAATGTATAGCAGAAATTTTGAGTAGTTTGGAGAACCACCAAATACCACCTCTGACTGGAGATTTTACAGAATCCTTCCCCTGCCACGACCACCAAGCTACACCCACAGAACTGGTAGTAAGAAAAATTGAATCTCACCACTGCTCTCAAGCCTCTAGCTTTCTCTCTCCTCTATTAATGTAGGGCCAGCCCTCCTTACGTATGATGTTTCTGGCGGAGAAATAGTGATATCTCCTCCCCCACACTATTTTTTTGCTGCTGTCAATTAATAAACAATTGATAAACAATTGTGCATGTTTGCAACCTTGCATGACAGAAGGGCAGATATCCCTGAGAAGTTGTCACAAATTAAATCCATAACAGGTAAATAAACATTCAGAATGGATGAGTAAAACTAATAAAAATAACAACTATAATTAGCTATGAGGACTGAAGGTGTATATTATTAAAACTGTATTATTATTATCATTGTCATTTTAAAATATATTTCCTTCAGCAACAAATTGATACTTATTGGTAAGTATGTACAATACTTATTGGTAAGTATGTTCTAGATCTCTAGAATCTTTCTTCTTCTGTTAATTAATATTCTATTTTTCACAGTAACCCTGTTCAAAGGGTCTCAAGACACCAAAAAGCTTTAACAATTAACTTAACTACTGTCATCAACAGTTTCAAACCTAACTTGTAAACCTCAGGGATTTGAACAGTTTGGGGATAGGTAAAAGCTATTACTGTACTTGCTTAAGGCCCGGTCCCACTGGCTGACAGACACAAAACGTATGCATAAAGGACACAGCAGACGAGCAAAATTTCAGGGGTGGCTCCATCCGTTGTCATCCGCTCTAAAAAGTGCTGAAAATTTGCATAAACAGAATGGAAAAGAACGGAAAAGAACAGACGTGGGTAGTATGTAGCAGGAATGTTCATAGGAAGCCTAGTGGATTAAAGCGATGGAAGCGGATGACACCTTCAAAGGGGTTTCGGGGGATAATTACGAAGCGGATGCATAACGGATGAAGCGGATGCATCACGTACTCCTAAAGGAAAGAAAGGGGATGCCGCATGGATGTATATCGGATGCAAACCGTTCACTGCACATCCTTTCTATTTTTGTGCTACTAAGGATGTATAGACGTTCCATGTACCCTTTTTTCCTCCCTCTTTCCATTTTCAGCTGCAGTGGATGTGAGTTGCGAGGATGCCCAGAGGATGCAGAGAGGATACAGCATAGCATTTTCCAATGGATGGCAAGCTTTTTTTAACGTTTTACATCCTCTTTGCATCCATAAGTGCAGTGAGACTGGGCCAGACCTTTGTCCCTTTCATTAGGTAAAGTCAGTCAGTATGGGACCTTTTTATATGCTTAAGAAGTGTAAATAAATATTCCTTCTGGGTGGGTATTCCACAACTTAAAAGATATCTCCACTGAAAGCACCCGGCCATAACCCACACAGTCTCTATGAATTAGTCTTGAATATTCAGGTTTTGAAAAAGATAAACAAGAAGGGAGAAGTCCTGCACCTCCAATCACATCTGAATGACAATTGCTATTTGGATGTTATTCAATGGTGCTTTCAGAGGTGAAGTATTATTGAAATTCATGTAGTTCCTCAGTGAATGACATATAATAGATTTCTTCTTGTAACATATTATGCTTGTTGCAAGGTTAAGGGGAAAGGTGTTTTTTACCCCAAAACATGAAGTTGAGACAAGAAGTGCCAATACCGATAAAAGGAATTAACGTGCAAATCTGAAGGCATATGAATTAGAAAATAGTCCTTTATATCACCGAATCATAGAATTCTAAATTTGGAAACAGGGACTTTACCTATCAAGCTTAATACCACCTCAGTGATTGTGCTGTCATATACTGAGTTTCCTACTTTATCTGGTATGTTCCACAGGCCTTTCCTGGAGGGTGTATTCCAGCAAAGGTAAAGACTTAAAGGCTAATGTGCTGGTGGAATATGAGTGAGCAAAGTGAAGATTGCCAGATGCTTCATAGGTTGTCAGAATTCAAGGTTGTGGTTGGTAAAGAGATGGAAGAGTCCCAGGGTTCCAAGAAAGAGACAAAAAGATCTGAAGAAATGCCTCAAGATAGTACTTTTTTGAGTCTAAGAATAGCAAGCTCATGTGGGGTCCCAGGCAAAGATTTGCTAGTGCAGGGTTGTCCAAACTTGGCAACTATGCTAGCTGGAGAATTCTGGGAGTTGAAGTCCACAGGTCTTAAAGTTGCCAAGTTTGGGGACCTCTGGGCTAGTGGTTTGGCCAGGGAAGAATAGCAGGAACAGAGAAATTTGGTGTAGCAAGTTGGTACTAGTGACGAGCATCAGTAGCATCCACAGAAAACAATGCCAAGGAAATCAGCCAGGCCAATGGAGAGGTAATGCTCAGCCAGCAATTTGGCTGAATAAAAGGCGGCTCAAGCTGGAGTTGGGCCATGACTGTGAGGAGGTAACAATAAGTACAGTAGCAGTAGTGTGGACAGCAGTGTTTTTTCTGCCAACATTTGTGCTGGTGGTAAAACAGTTGGGAGCCAAAACTCCTGCTCAGCAGCTGGAATCAAGCCACAAACAATAAAGAGAAAGTGAAGAAGCAGTGTTGAATGGCAACATTTGGAAGACAGCAGGACCAGGAAATGGGGTGGAAAGTGGCCATGAGGGGCATATGGTGGCTTTATTGCTGCATCCATCTAGAATATGGTAGTGGATAAACACGCTTATCTGTTGTGTATTGCAAAGACCTGTCCGGACAGTGTAGTTTTATTAGAAAGATGTCCAGTCAGTATTCAAGATCTGTAGCAACTGCGATTCTGGGGGGTGGGGGGGGGGAGGTAGAGTGCTGTGACAAGAGACCTCCAGGGTGATTAACAGTACTGCTCCAGATATAGCAATAGCACTTAGACTTTTATGCTGCTTTTCAGTGCTTTACAGCCCTCTCTAAGCAGTTTATAGAATTAGCATATTGCCCCCAATCTGCTGGATCCTCATCTTACCCACCTCAGAAGGATGGAAGGCTGAGTCAACCTTGAGACTGGTGAGATCTGAACTGCCAAATTGTAGACAGCCGGCAGAAGTAACCTACAGTACTGCATTCTAACCACTGCACCACCATGGCTCTTGAATGATGTGGGATACCTTAATGCAGAATTGGGCTGTAACAATACTATGGCTATTGTTAGTGTAGTGGATGCTTAACTGCTTAGCAGTGGCTCTCAGTGGGTTCCTGGATGATGGTATTGATGTTCACAAAATTTAGTCCTGGAAAATTACACTAATCTGGGGCAGGATTTTGAGGTAGCTCATGAGTTCATGAAACCAGTGGTGACCATGGGTCCAGCATACATGAAATGGCATTCACTTGGTCATCGGCAGATCAATATCTTATTAAGCTGCATTTTGCAGACATTTTGGACTCTGCATGGGCAATGGGCCCCTTTGACTGATCTATTCCAGTTGCATGCTGGATCCAGATGGACTTCAGAGTCTCAAGAGGAAATACTGTATTCCATTTCTAATTAAAATCGAGAATATAGCGAGAGTGCTGGATGAAATTGTCTCTCCAATAAACATCTGTAATAAATTCAGAATAGTTCTTATCACCTACCAAAATCAATATGGAACATCAGCATTCATCACTTGGCAAGGTTGGATCTACTCATTCAATATGAACTTAATGAAAAAGGCTGAACTAACAGGCTACAGAAATGGAAATCCTTGCCTGAATTCTTGAAAAAAAAACATATGATCAGATTACATAGAGAAAGCAAGGGTGCAGCATAGTTTATATAACCAGGAAGTTATGACTTGCCATCACAGAGGAGAGAGATGAGATGGAGTTGGGTCAATCGATAGCTTAAAGAACAATACCTGGATTTCTGAAAGGGTGTTATTCTGAAGGCAAGAAATGTTATCAGCAATTGCAAATGTAGTTCAAGAGCTCAAAGGATGACACAATCAGAACTGCAGAACAATGGTATAGAAAGGAAATATATTTATCTTTATGGAAGACTTTAAACTGCCATTAAAATCTATTTATACAAACATTTGAAAGCATTTTTCAGCATTATACAACAGACTTAACAGCATTGTAGAATGTATGCATATGCCATAGCCTTGAAATTTACAATCCAGACCAGTGCTTGTTCTGTATATAGAATAGTAGATTCCTAACACAGGATTCTGATTGGCTAAAAAACCTGAATGGGGATTGGTTCAATAGGAACCAATCCAAGAAACTGCTCAAAAGGCGGCAAAACTAAATACCTGTCATTGGCTACAAGCCGGCAGGCAAATCCCTATAAAAAGGCTGCCGCAGCTTGAGCCAATGTTCTGTTTTCCCACTGCTGTATATAATAAAGACTTTGTTGTTGGAACCCAGTCTACCTCGCGTTTTTCTGGATGGAACACTGGCGATGAAGGTGGGATCGTCCTAAACGCGAGACTGAGCAAGCGGAGACAAATAAAATTAGACAAAGAACTATGGCAAGAAATAACGCGCCTCCCGCACCCTTCAATCCCAATGAAGAGGATTGGGAATCCTACGTAGACTGTTTCCAGATGTATTTGGAAAGTAACGAGATGGAAGAGATCTCAGACAAGCGTAAGAGAGCTGTTTTCTTGACACACTGCGGGCCCACCATCTTCAAGATGGCCAAGGCTTTGGCCAAGCCCCGAGATGTGAAGCAATTGACTTGGCCAGAGCTCCAAAGAATACTAAAGGCTCACTACGCACCGGTGATATCAATCCTAATAAAGCGGCACGAGTTCTACCGAAGAGACCAGAAAGAAGGCGAGACCATCGCTGACTTTGTGGCAGCCGTCCGACAAATAAGGGGAGCGTGTGAATTTCTAAATTTAGATGAGGCGATGCGGGATCGAGTAATACTGGGTTTAAGAGATTCTAATATACAGAGCAAACTGCTAAATAAACCCAACATAACCGTAGCCGAAGCCATCGCCGAAGCCACAGCCGCTGAAGCCGCAAAAAAATCAGCGGTCAAAATGAAACAGATGAACACGAATAACGATGAAACGAGCCTGGACAGAGGGAAGAAACAATTCCCCACCACCACTCACCACGAGGATATTGACGAGACATCAGAATCCGGGGAGGAAGATGACGAAGTCCACTGCCTATACGCCAACAAGAAAGGGCGCAAAAAAAAGAATCGTCGGGAATGTGCTGGCTGCGGAGGGAACCATCCTCAGGCCGATTGCAGATTTCTCGATGCCATTTGCAGGGCTTGCAAGAAAAGAGGGCATATCGAGAAAGTCTGCAGGAACAAAAAAAATTACAGCCCAAACAGATGCAGCAACTCCCCCGCACAAACTGAGCCAAAGCAAATTGAGAGAAAGTGGTAGCGGAACAAGCGAGCCACTAATCGAGAGAAAGCACATCAGACTTTCACGATCGGAAGCGCTCAGACGGAAAGCGGGAAGAAAGTAAAAATAATCGTAAAAATAGAAGGCAGCCCCTGTGAAATGGAGGTAGACTCTGGGTCTTTTCTATCAATGGTATCATGGGACACCATCAAACAACGGGTCCCAGATATCAAACTCAAAGAACTCCAGAGACAAAAATTAACCCTGAAGGACTACCAAGGAAACCAAATTCCTGTGGCAGGCCTAGGACATTTCTGAGTCGCCTACAAACAACATGTCGAAGTACTACCATTGACAATAGTCGACCGAGACCGACCAAGCCTCCTGGGCATCGAATGGTTCGCACCATTGGGCATCGGGATGACCGAAGTAGACCGGGTGGCCGCAACCAACTGGGAAGAAAGCCTGATCCAAGAGTTCCAGGATGTTTTTGACGGCTCCCTAGGCAGGTATCGGGGGACCCCAATTTCCTTTCGTCTAGACCCCCAGGTAGCCCCTAGAAGACTAAAGGCCAGACGAGTTCCTTTTGCTCTGAAAGCAAAAATAGAGGAACAACTAAATAAATTAATGGACCAAGGGGTTTTAGAACCTGTGGACCATGCTAAGTGGGAAACGCCGATCGTAACACCAATTAAACCAGACAGGTCGGTTCGAACTTGCGGTGACTACAAGGCTACCCTGAACCACGCATTGCAACAAAGCGCATACCCGGTGCCAGTCGTACAACACTTATTACATTCTCTTGGGGGAGGAAAAGTTTTCGCTAAACTAGATCTAGCTCAAGCTTACCAACAGCTCCCAGTAGACCCATTAACGGCTGAAGCACAAACTATAGTGACCCACAAAGGGGCATTCAAGTGCAACAGACTCCAATTTGGAGTGAGTGTAGCCCCAGGCGTTTTCCAGAGCCTCATGGAACGCCTATTAAATGGTATAAAAGGGGTTGTACCATATTTCGACGATGTCCTAATTTCAGCCAAAGATGTGACCCAACTAAAAAAAAGACTAAAAGACGTACTAACTAAATTCAGAGAATCTGGCCTAAAAGTAAAAAAAGAAAAATGCTGTTTAATGACTGATCGCGTCGAATTCCTGGGCCACTTAATAGACGGAGAGGGTATACACCCTACCGGCAAAAAAGTCAAAGCTATTAAAGACCCACCAGAACCAAGGAACAAAACTGAACTACAGGCATTTTTGGGACTAATAAATTTTTATAACGTGTTCCTACCCCACAAAGCGACAATAGCAGAACCATTACACTGATTACTGGATAAAAAAACAATTTGGACTTGGGGTTATAGAGAAAAGAAAGTCTTCCCAAAAATAAAAAACTTATTAACATCAAACACCATTCTTATCCAGTTTAGTAACACACTTCCATTGACGGTGACCTGCAACGCCTCACCGTTTGGAGTCGGTGCCATCCTGAGCCACCAATTGCCAGATGGGAGAGAGGTACCCATCGCATACTATTCAAAGACTCTGTCTAAAACCGAACGTAATTATAGCCAATTGGACAGAGAGGCCCTGGCAATCGTCGCCGGAGTGAAACACTTCCACAAATATCTATATGGAAGAACATTTTTGATTGTAATGGACCATAAACCGCTACTGGGAATTTTGGCGGGAAACAAGCCGACACCGAACATTTTGTCCCCGCGAATGACTAGATGGTCAGAATTCCTAGCAGCCTACTCGTATACTCTGACACATCGCCCCGAGAAACAAATTTCCCATGCAGACGCGTTGAGCAGAGCACCATTACTGAATATAGAGGAAGACCCGGCGTCGACGATGAACACCTTGCAGATAGAAACATGCCCCGATCTACCCATATCTGCAAATGTTGTCACCAGAGCCACTGCAAAAGACCCATTGACTGCCCATATACTGAACTGGGTAGGTAAAGGCTGGCCGGAAAATCAAAAAACTGAGAACTTTAAACCTTTCTGGACCATACAAACCGAACTCTCAATTCAAAAGGGTTGTTTGTTGTGGGGTGATCGGGTAATTATTCCCTCCAAATTACAAACTAAGGTACTGGGTATGCTTCATGAAGGCCACCCTGGAATTGTTAAAATGAAAAGCCTTGCTAGAAGCTATGTCTGGTGGCCGGGTATAGACAGGGACATCGAATACTGGATAAATTCTTGCAACAAATGCCAAAGAACCAGACCTTCCCCACCAAAAGCACCCATTAGGGACTGGGAAACCCCACGGGCCCCTGGTCACGAATTCACATTGACTTTGCGGGTCCCACTTAGGGGCATACTTTCCTAATTGTCATAGATGCATACTCGAATTGGCTGGAGGTTAAAATTATGCCATCTATGACAACAGAAACCGTTATTAAACAACTTGGCAAACTTTTCGCAACCCATGGCCTGCCGGACGTCCTAGTGTCCGACAACAGGCCACAATTAACAAGTATCCAATTCGAACAATACCTAGCCTCCCTAGGTATTAGACATGCCCTGACCGTACCGGATCACCCGGCTGCAAACGGTAGGGCAGAGAGAATGGTCAGGTTTACCAAAGAAGGGTTAGAAAAAATGGACATTGGGGATGTCCAAGAAAAAATAAATCGCCTACTCACCCTCCAGCATATTACACTGGGCACAATAACAAACAAAAGCCCGGCTAAATTACTAATGGGGAGAAAACTGAGGTCACATCTAGACAGATTGCACCCAAACTATACGCCAGAACCCCCCCCCGACTCCTCCACCCGTTTCAGGACATTTGAAATAGGCGACCTAGTCTATGCAAGAAATTTTACCGGGGACCCATTATGGCTTCCAGGTACAATAACACAAATTACAGGCCCCCGGTCCTACCAACTAACCATAGATGACGGCAGGGAATGGAAGTGGCACATAGACCAGCTTCGGTCCCGAAATATAGAAAGAAGTACAAACACACAACCACAAATATTAAAAAACGATGGAAATCAAGCCAGGGAGGGGGGGGAAAATACAGGAAAATAATAAAGAACCGTTTAAATTAAACACAGAATATGATAACAAACAAAAAGAGCAAAAAAGAGACTTACAGTTAGAAGAAAGTTGCGAGAAAAGTCCACTCAAAGGGGCCAGCCAGGCCAGCTCGACCTGCCCGGAGAAACCAGGAGGGAGCGGCAAAACCGCTGACCTAAGAAACTCAGGTGGCAGTAAAATGGCTGACTCACCCTTCCAGGCGTTTCCATGGAGAAGGACCGGAGAGACTGCAAACCCATCCGAACCGGTCGAAGTCTTCAGCAGGAATGAACCACGCAAGTCCAGTCGAGTCAAAAGAAGCCCCACCTACCTGTGCGACTATGTCACCACGTAGGACTAAATCAAGAGGGGAGGGGTGTTCTGTATATAGAATAGTAGACTCCTAACACAGGATTCTGATTGGCTAAAAAACCTGAATGGGGATTGGTTCAATAGGAACCAATCCAAGAAACCGCTCAAAAGGCGGCAAAATTAAATACCTGTCATTGGCTACAAGCCGTCAGGCAAATCCCTATAAAAAAGCTGCCGCAGCTTGAGCCAATGTTCTGTTTTCCCACTGCTGTATATAATAAAGACTTTGTTGTTGGAACCCGGTCTACCTCGCGTTTTTCCGGATGGAACAGTGCTAATCTAAACAATTGCCTGAAACAGTGTTTCATAGGATGAAGCATTTAGTTATATTTCATTACTAGGGCTTCCTTGGCATAAATTACTCTGCAAATCAGCAAAAGTAGGGTCTGATGGTATGTATGCAAGCTTGAAAAGAGAAGAGATATTAGACTTAATGGAAAGAAATTAATTTAGACTTGAAAATAAGGAAGGGGGGGAAATAGTAATAACAGCAGCATTCAGTGGACAGACTGGAGAAAACTGGAACTGGACAAACTGGAAGAAAATAAAGAACATTTCTTGGATGAGAAGTGAAATGTTTTCTTCTTCCTCAAGGAAATAAAAAAAACAGTCCAGTTACCTCTTGAAGAAAAGATCACCTTTGAGACAACTATGATTTGGATGACAGACATTTGGAACAAAATAAGCAAACTGGAAGCAAGATAGGGATTTGGCATAAATGAAATATTAGTTCATTTAGTGTTTGTTCATTTGTTTGTAAGTAAAAAAAAGTTGTTATGTGGCTTACTGAACATAAATGGAACTGCTGACTGAACAATCAGTTACAGTTTTTGAATGAATTGCAGTAGTTTTCTTATTCCTTCTCGTTGTATTTTCCCAAAAAGAAAAACTGGGGTTTTTTTTGAGCAAGAATTAATGGAAAAATATAACTCACTGAGTTGTATTAAAAGCAGGACATCCTCTAATAGAAGAATTATCTTTGTCACTTTTCATAACTTGACAGGAAGCTATATTTCTTTAGAGACTATTTTTCAATTAAACTCTGTTTAAAAACCTTGAATATGTTCAAGGAAAATATTTTCTCTGTGTAATAATGGCCTTCCTCAAATATTTTTAGCCTGCTTAAAAATGATTATGATTCCAGTCCTAACTTGAGAATCACTCCAATAAATTATGCCATTATGGATCATTAGGAGACCTGCAGTACACTTTTCAGTATCCCTTAAAATATTGTCACAACTTCTGGAACCACATGATTTGAAGCTATTACACTGTAGTGATTACAAACACCATTTCACTATACTGATCAGTGCTGGACAAAGAAGGAAGCAAATTGAAAATAAAACTAATGACTTTGTGAAATAAATGTTTTTTACACACTTTTCCAATGATACATAAAAAAATACACTAAATGTAATATTTTAGGAAAAAATCAAGCTTAATTTAAAACAGGGAGACAAAAATGAACTAGAAAGCATCCTTGTTTATCCCACTTCTTTTATGAAAGTCAGTTTTCTCTTCCTCATTCATTTCCCTCCACTTTTCCTAAATGAAATATCTCCTTTTTGAAAATATATATCTTCCGCCATCACACAGACCTAATGGAGTTAATAGCATTTGGCATCTTCTTGGCAACTATAAAGTATTCTGTGCTAGTACCCAGGCACATTAGTAATTATGGCTGGTGATTTCAATGCTTGTATTGAGGAGTCAAATGCCTTTCTGCAAGCTCATTTTAATTGGTCTCTGTGCTCAAGTGAAATATTCTGCCTGCTCAATGGTTAGTTTAGGCTCAATAGTCTAAAGATAAACACTTTAATATATGTAATATAAATGGAAGGAGTTTAAATAGTGAAAGTAACCTTCTGGAGCTCCAAAGAACACGTATGATTATTTTATGGTTCCATATACTTACAGTCATTTAATAACTTACTATATATCTATGCAGGAAATTGCCTGGATAGTGACCATTTCCCATTTATCTGCAGTTTGAAACCTGAAGTAACTATTAAATTCATAGCTGTAGCTCACTGTCCCCCTGAGGCTACAACAAAAAGACTCATTCAAAATAAATGAACTTCCAGAGTGGCCCCCAAAAAGTTGTCCACTCTGTTAAATTAAGAATCCCTCCTTCAACTCTGATCCCAAATGTATTTAGTAGACTTAACAGGTACTATCACAATCTCTTCAGGCCCCAATATCTTAGAGGAGGGGTGTCAAACGTTGTCATCATGTGATGTATCATGACTTTTTCCCCTTCACTAAAATGGGGGTGGCCGTGGCCAGCGTGTGATGCATTTGGCCCATGGGAGTTTGACACCCCTGATCTATAGTTTCCTCAATTAGTTCTAGCCCTCTTCATATGGGACCCAAACTGTTCTATATGTAAAGTGGGTGACTCCAAATCTGCAAACCTGATTGGTCAAATAAACTAAGCATTGGATTGGTTCACTAGGAACCAGTCCAAAGAGCTGCTGAAAGGCGGCAAATTTAAGCAACCGCCATTGGCTACAAGCAGGCAAGCCAGCCTGTATAAAAGGCTGGCCTCGGCTTCAGCCAAGTGTTCCTATTTACTGACTAGTTAAAGAATAAAGTATTTGTTGTTGGAACCCGGTCTACCTCGTGTGTTTTCTGAACAAAACACTGGCGACAAGGATGGGATCGTCCTAAACAAAAAAACCTGCACGCGGTGATAAAAGTCCAGATGACAACCAAGATGCCTGGAAACAACGCACCGCCCGCACCCTTCAATCCCAACGAAGAGGATTGGGATTCCTATGCAGATTGCTTCCAAATGTATTTGGAGAGCAATGAAATGGAAGGAATTTCAGAGCAACGCAAGAGAGCTGTGTTCCTGACTCACTGCAGGCCAACGGTTTTCAAGATGGCAAAGGCCCTTGCGAAGCCCCGAGACGTTAAACAACTAACGTGGCCAGAATTGCAAAGAATCCTCAAAGCACACTACGCTCCGATGGTGTCAAACTTAATAAAGCGACACGAATTTTACCGCAGAGACCAGAGAGAGGGAGAGACCGTCGCCGATTTCATTGCTGCCCTTAGACAACTAGGGGGTGAGTATGATTTCCTGAACATTGACGAAGCGATGAGGGATCGCGTGGTGTTGGGTCTGAGAGACTCGACCACACAGAGTAAATTACTCAACAAGCCCAACATCACCGTGACCGAAGCCATCACGGAAGGCACAGCCTCTGAAGCCGCGAAAAAACGGCCGTCGCAATGAAAAAGATGAACACACACAGCAAAGAAACAAACCCAACCAAAGACAGAAAGCAGCCTGCCACCGCAACCCACTACGAAGAGTCTGGCGAAACATTCGAATCAAGCAAAGAAGACGACGAGATCCACCGTTTGCTCACGAACAGAAAAGAGCGTGAAAGAAGGAATTGGCGGGAGTGCGCTGGCTGCGGAGGAAACCATTCCCGAGCCGAATGCAGATTTCTCGATGCCATCTGCAGGCATTGCAAGAAACGAGGGCATATTGAGAAAGTCTGCAGGAACAAAAAAAACTACAGCCCAACGAGACGGAGAAATTCCCCAACACGAGCTGAGCCTAAACGAGCTGAGAGAAAGTGGCAACAAGAGAAGCGAGCCAATACACACCAAACTGTCACTATAAAGAGCGCTCAGACGGGAAGTGGGAAGAAAGTTAAAGTCATTGTAAAAATCGAAGGAAAACACTGCAAGATGGAAGTGGACTCGGGGTCCTTCCTCTCCATGATATCGTGGGACACAATAAAACAGCTAGTCCCAGGTATCAAACCCAAAGAATTACAGAAGCAGCACCTAACTCTCAAAGACTACCAGGGAAACCAAATCCCTGTAGTCGGCATGGGACATTTCCCAGTCGCCTACAAACAACACATCAAGGTGCTACCGCTGACCATAGTCGACCGAAACAGACCAAGCCTCCTGGGCATCGAATGGTTCGCACCATTGGGCATCGGGATAACCGGAATCGATCGAGTGACTACAACCGGTTGGGAAGATGACCTCATCCGAGAATTCCAAGACGTTTTTGATGGCTCACTTGGCAAGTATCGGGGAAATCCCATTTCTTTCAGTCTAAACCCCCAAATAGCCCCACGAAGAATAAAAGCCAGGCGAGTTCCTTTTGCACTAAAGGCAAAAATAGAGGAACAGCTGGACAAATTAATAGCCCAAGGGGTGTTAGAACCTGTGGACCATGCCAAGTGGGAAACACCTATAGTCACACCGGTCAACCCGATGGGTCCGTTAGAATCTGTGTGACTATAAGGCTACCCTGAACCACGCATTACAAACAAACGCATACCCGGTGCCTGTAGTCCAGCATTTGCTTCACTCCCTGGGAAAAGGAAAAGTTTTTGCTAAACTTGACTTAGCACAAGCCTATCAACAGCTCCCAGTGGACCCAGAAACTGCTGAAGCACAGACTATAGTCACACATAAGGGCGCATTCAAATGTCACCGACTCCAATTTGGAGTGAGTGTGGCCCCAGGCGTCTTCCAGAGTCTAATGGAATGCCTCCTAAATGGCATACAAGGAGTCGTACCATATTTCGACGACGTCCTGATCTCAGCCAACGATGAAACCCAATTAAAATACAGACTCAAAGAAGTACTAACTGAGTTCAGAGAATCTGGCCTCAAAGTAAAAAGAGAAAAGTGTTGCCTAATTAAGAATAGCGTCGAATTCCTGGGCTATTTAATAGACGGAGAGGGTATACACCCTACAGACAAAAAGATTAAAGCGATTAAAAATGCACCAGAACCAAAAAACAAGACTGAATTACAAGCCTTTTTAGGACTAATTAACTTCTATCATGTATTCCTGCCAAATAAGGCCACTATAGCAGAACCATTGCATCGTCTTTTAGACAAAAAAGCAATTTGGACTTGGGGTTACAGAGAAAAGCAAGCCTTCCAAAAAATTAAAAGCTTGCTAACATCCTCAAACGTTCTCATTCAATTTAGCAACACACTGCCCTTAAGAGTGACCTGCGATGCCTCCCCATTTGGAGTAGGTGCCATCCTAAGCCACCAACTACCTGA
>BLBF01000003.1:49050358-49125054 GCA_015471245.1 Laticauda colubrina | reverse complement strand
CCAGGCGTACTGCATGTTCCTGTACGTTGTCCCGGAGGTCAGGTGGTACAGAGTCAGTGCCACCTTCAGCCCAGGGTCCAGGCTGGGCCAGAAATTGGTGTTAGCCTTGGTCAACCTGGGTCTCCGCTGCTCCACAACTTCGTCAAACATGGCTGGTGGCATCCTCATGAAGTTCTGGAATGCACGAGTGTCTTCGTTCCTGAGCTCCACCATCAGCTTGTCATACAGTCCATACTCGGCTCTTCTCGCAATCCATCTTCGGACCCACACACTTCTTGGATGCCTCCTTTTCCTTGTGTAGAACAGGTGAAAGAGCCTGTAGAGGGCTTCACACTGTTGTAGAATGATGGCAGCTACCAAAAGGAGTGTGCAACGATCCATGGTGGAGATGACTGGATGCTGTGGAAGAGCAAGAGCAAGATCAAGACTGAAGAGGTCTGCACACCAGGGCTGCTGGACTGAAAATGAGATCCAGGTGATTTCCTCCCCCTTTTTATAGGAAATATAGGTTTTCCACTAGGTGTCCTTCCGCATCCTCTAGACATCCTCCAGACATCCTAAATATCCGAGATATGTCCCCTATATGAACATTTTTTCCATTTTAAAGCTTTATATCCGAGCTGCATCCGCTTTCATCCTTTCTACGTCCGTGCTACTAATGCTGTGTGTCCGTTCCGCATCCGTTTCATTTCCTCCCTGTTTCCGTTTTCCTCTGGAGCGATTTTGAGTTGCGCGGATGTGCAGTGGATGCCTAGCGGATATAGCAGATGCATAACGGATGATAACGGACGTATAACGGATGCTCCCCGTATGCGTAGCAGATGTAGAACATTCGCATTGGATACTTCATCCGCTCAAAACGTTTTGTGCAGCTCAAAACTTTTTGAGTGGATGAAATCACAGTTGACGGATGCTGGACGGATTGAGAGTATGAAAAACGTATGCAGTGAGTACAGAACGGATGCATTGCATTAACCAACGGATGGGAAATGTTTTTCTCCATTTTACATCCTCTTTCCATCCATTGGTGCAGTGTGACATGGGCTTAAGACATCTGAGTCAAGTATTTCTAAGTCATGAATTTTATATTCATTTTGTAAGAGAGTTAAGAAGTTCTACATAGTATTTCTAATGTAAATATACTATTTTCTTCAACTCTCTCCAAGAGCCTGTGGGTAAGACATTTTTATTCTTATTTCTGCATTCTATTCTACATCTAAATAGTTCAGGAAAACCATCCTCACCACCTGCCTCACCACCCAAATATAAGGTAAAAATTCTCATAGTCCTGGTGGAGGATGAAAATGGATAGGAATAAACCCAAACATACAAGAAAGTTAATAATTGAAAATATTAATATACAAATGTCATGCAAAATGTATTTACAAGATTCATGTGAATAAGTGTTTACATGTAAATAGTATATCTACATATAGTGACTAAGCAAAAATATGCACTCTTATACCTAGTTTAAATTAATATTTAAATAACTTTCTACTAATTTACTTATAATATGCAATTATTTTGCTTCCAGTTCTCTCCTCCTCCCATACTATCTGCAAAACTTATGAATGCTAATAGAGTCTCTGCTTAAACATTCCACCCCCACCCACCCCCAGTTGCCCAGGTCCTATCCAAATGTAGTTAAGCTTGATTTAGACTTGCCCCAACACACAGTGCCCCAACACACAGGCACTGAAGCATACCTACACTATGAAGGGGTTGATGGGTGAGTGTCGGTTGCAGATGGTTGCAGACAGGTTGACACATATACCTCCCAAATCTCAAATACGCTTTGTGCAGAGATTCATATCCTGCATGCTTATTGGTTGATTTGATTTCTTGTTTGCACTTTGTTGTTTGCACTTGTTTGCCCCCTAGTCAGAACATTAATATTCACAGAAATATAAATGCAGCTGCTATGCAACTGTCAGACACATAAATTTCCTGATGTGCAATGACCCAGAAGTTCTAACTTAGCCTTAACTTATTCTGCCACCACCCACAGTCCAGGACTATGCCTTCTTTCTGCTGCCTCTCTTCTACAGGTTATTTCATGGCTGCAGGTGCCACAAGTTCTTTCCCAGTTTAATTATTTATTAAATTACTCTGCTGCACATCTTCCCTACAGGATGACCCTGGGCAGTTCTTCTTCCTGACTGTGGATCCTCTGGTTTTTGCCTCTCCCAGCTGGTGTCTTCTCTGTACCAGACTTTATCCAATAGCCTTTCATTCCAAAAGCATCTCCTGCCCATAAAAAAAACCTCCTCCTCCTCCTGTCTACCTGTGGGTAGTTCTTTCTATAGTTCTTTCTTTTGAAAGCCATAGCTCAGCTTGCATATGAATCTACAGAGTTTTAAACTTTTCTTCTTGCTCCTCTGCAAGTGCCTGAGTCAGATAGTTGACAATCAGACAACTGCTGAGAAAAAGCTCTGACCTTGACACTCTTATGTAACATTTTTCTGTTTCAGGCAGTTCATCCTTCCAATCCATCATGGCTGAAGCAGAATTCTTGAGTGATGCCGGTTGCAGTAAAGCAGAAGCCACACCATGTTGGGGTAGTTGGAGATACACTGAAATTTGCTTGTACTTCCAAACCTGGAATTATCTGTTGTGTTAACTGTAGAGTACTGTTGCAATGTACTATTGGAATCTTTATGATCATTTCTCTCTCACACTTTATAATCATTCCTCACCATTATTGACTTGTGGGAAACATTTGTAAGGTTGCTCTTTTATTAACAGTGTTTTCTGAGTTTTCCCAAGCTAATCACAAACTGAAATTTTCCAAATTCATTTTTCTTTCAGAAGGACTATACCCCAATAAAGATATTACCTTCTGAGATTTTCTGCTGTATATCTCATTAAGACCCAATGGTGGCATCAAGCTCATGAACATTATGCTGTACAGCATTTGAATGGTCCTTGGTGCTCTCTGAGCTTGGTTGTTTTCTTGCAGACATTTCATTACCCAAACAAGGTAACATCATCACATGCATTTATTGGTACAGTACTTGAGCCTAGTGCTAAGTCAGTCCAAAGAAGAGCCGACAGAAAACAAAGGGTATTGAACTAAAAAAAATGTCCACCAACAGCACCTGTTTGACTTTGGAAAAATTAAGGAGATTTAAAAAGGAGAAAATTCATAAAGAAACAAACTGGAGGAAAATGAGCAAGTTCCACAACCATGAGTTAAATACCATGTTTCTCCATAAATAAGACCCTGTGTTATATTTTTTTAAACCAGGCTTATTTTTTGGGGGGGGGGGAGTGTTGTCCACTGAATCATCTCAGTTGCACGCATTGCCCTTGGCCTCCTTTTTGCTGTCAGAGGCCTTCAAGAACTACTTCTGAGGCCTGCAAGACTTTCATAAAGGTTTCTGCAGCTGATAACAGAGCTTCGGATCTATCCAGAGCTCTGTTATCAGCTAGCTGCAGGAGCCTTTAGGAAAGTCTTGTAGGTCTTGCTGGTTGCAGAAGAAATAGACCAGCAAGGCAGGTGTCAGGGTACGCAAGGCTTGACTGCAACTGTCTGAAGATAAGTAATAGGGCAGCTCCACCTCGCATCCCTGCCCTTGCTTAATTTTTATCTGTGCACTCTGGAGTGGAAGGGGTCTTAATTAGGGCTTATTTTGGGGTTAGGACTTATATTGGATGCATGTGTAAAAATCAAGCTAGGACTTACTTGCGGGGTAGGTTGTATTTTTTGGGAAACACAGTATCTCAAGAAAAACCCTCACTAATATAGTATCCACACACATCTTCTGCAAAAATAATAATTAGTAATAACATTTATAATATTAATAATTAATATATTGTCCAAAAGAAAATAACTAAAATTGCAAATGGTAAAGAGATGGTATATAATCTAAAAGTGGTGTAATTCAGAAAAAGATAAAAGGAGTAATAATTTCAAGGCATGTGTTCTCATAAAGCTGAAACCGTTTAAAACAAATAGGAGAAAGTAACAGGACAGAAATAAATGCTGTCCTCCTAAAGCCTTATTTTCCTTATCAAACAGATCTATTTAAATGCCCTGGCTTTCCAGCGATCACCCTTGGGCACCTGCCAAGTTCCAGATGAGAGCAGGCCATGATTGACTTTCGAAGACTTTTGGCTTTGCTGCACTTATTCTTTCTCAGTGCTGCTTATTTGCCATCTGTTTCTAGTTATGCAGAAAGTAGCAAGATAAAATAGCAGCTGGCAGCAACTACCTAATATCATAGTAATAGTAATAGCTCTGAAGAAATAAATGAAATGGCAGAAATTGACATGTTGGTTTCCTGTTTCTTTTTGATTTCCTAACCCATACAATCTAATTATATTTTTCCTTTATATTTGCAAATTTATTATTCTACTTTCCAGTCATAAGCAGCACACCTTACTGGCATGTTCTGTCAATTTCAAATTGAACTTGATTATAAATTTCATCTACTTTCTCTTCTTCTACATCTGTGGTTAGAGCATCAGTTGGAATGATTGTTACATAATGATTGTTATATAAAAGGGTTGTCCATGAAGTTTATCCATATAACCGTAATGGAGCCTGCTCATTACAGTTATAACAATCATAAAACAGGTTGGTCATGTGAATGATCCAATTTTACAACTTTTTTGCAGTGATTGTTAAGCAAATCAAACCATCAAACCACACAATGTGGTTAAACAAATGTGGGAGTTGTTAAGCAAATGTGGTAGTCATAAAGTAAATACAGCAGTTATTAAGCAAATCAATGGTCTGCTATGTGCATGGCTTTGCTGAAAACTGTGTCAAGTTTTGGCAAAACTGTCTTAAATCACATGACTGCAGGATGCTGCCGATGGCAGTAAATGTGGCCGTGTTGCCAAATGCTTAAAATTTGATCATATGAATGTGGAGAAGACCCAACCATAAGAACTTCAAACTCTTCTTTTCCAAGTCAGTCATAAGTCGAGGACTATCTGTATATATTATTTGGTCACTTATTATTTTACAGCCAAGTTATTTTGAAAAGTGTCTCCCCCCTCATGGACATATGTGTGCAGGCAACATCTGCTTCCAGAGACTTATAAGATGTTGTTTACGGCTGAACTAAAAGCTACAGATTTCACTCTTGTTAATTGTATCCTGAACTTGTGAGTTCTGATATTTGTATACTTCGAGGGGCTCTGGAGGTTACAGCTACAATATATAGTATATCTAAATATGTACAATAATGCTTGGATTTATTAATTGATTTATATCCTACCTATATTATGTACAGCTCAAAGCAGTGTGCACAATGCTCCCATTTTACTCACAACAATCCTGAGGTGCCACTTCTGGTTTTTGATTCAACACTTAACCATTATATCAAATGAAGTCTCATAATTTTTATTCCACATTATTTCTTTGTAATACAAGAAAAATAAAATATTTGTTGTTTTAAAAATTCTCCATGTTATTTAATAAATAAAATGAGCAATTTTTAGAGTGATAATGTAAATCCAGGTTAATAAATTTAGCTTCAGATTTCAAAATCACACCAATTCCTACAAATTGAAATTGCTAAACAAGGTAATTGGAGAACATAATGGAAGCTTTAAGTAATTTTATATATATCATTATTCCATCAATCTGCATTTTAAAGAGAATATGCTTTTCATTATTCATGATAACAACATTTATTTTATTCATTTGTTACAAACACATTTATTTTGTTTAAACTGATGTCTAATTTTGACATGGAAGCAACAGAAGTCTTCGCCACAGCTTTCACAAGGTGGGTATTATTTTATTTACCCAGAATGCCTCTGCCATTGTAATTATTGTACAAATGGAATGTAAAGTTCACATCTGGTATTTATTGTGAAACTTTTCACCTGCTGCTGGCTGAGTACTCTATGTGAGACAAACATAATGATATTACTACAATCTTTCCCAGGTATTTCCTGGGACCTTGATGTTTTTTAGTGCCTGTTCTTTGATCTGAACAGTTGGCACATTGGCCATCCCATCATTTAACAGATTTCCAAATTGAGTTGATTCGGGTTGAGCTGAGCCAGATGCGGTGTTCTATATTAGCATACTTGGAATACTGCTTCCTGATTGGTCCATCAATACTACACTGTTTTTGGTTCTTCAACGCTACTGTGATTGGTTCGCAATGGCCGCCTGTGATTGGTCCTCCTGAACGGTGGGAAATTCAAGGAGCCGTCATTGGCTGTGAGCCGTGAGCAGCCACTATAAAAGAGGCTGCCGCGGCTCTGCAGTCAGACAGATTGCAGGAACTAAATAAAGAGTTGAAAGTCACACTGGTCTCGCGTCTTTTTTTCCCGTGACCTAACACTGGAGACGAGGGTGGGATTCTGAGACAAAGGAGACCAGTTGAGCATGTGGCAACAAGAACTGAGCGAAGACAAAATGGCCGGCAGCAACTCGCCACCCGCACCGTGCAACCCAGTGACGGAGGACTGGGAATCATACATTGACAGATTCCTCATGTTCCTTGAGAGCAATGAGTTACAGAGGATCTCAGACAACAGGAAGAGAGCCGTGTTCCTGACACACTGTGGGCCCACAGCGTTCAAGATGGCCAAGGCATTGGCTAAACCTGAAGACATAAAGCAAATGGCCTGGCCAGATTTGGACAGAATACTGAAGGCCCATTATGTGCCGACCGTCTCCAGCCTTATCCGGAGACATGAATTCTATAAACGGGACCAGAAAGAAGGTGAAAGCGTTAGGGATTTCGTAGCGGCTCTAAGGGACATTGGAGGGGCGTGCGAGTTCCTCAACATGGATGAAGCCATGAGAGACCACGTGTTCTTAGGACTGAGAAACCTCACCTTGCAGAGCCAACTGTTGACCCGACCAAACATCAGTCACCAAGGCCATCGCTGAGGCCACTGCAGCTGAAGTCATGAAAAAATCAGCAGCCACAATGCAGCTAATTAATACGGCAACCCAGGAAACACCAGGAGAGATAAGCCAACCCCAGGAGAAGAAACCAGAGGGCACCCACAAGACCACCACCACCACCACGCATCATGAGGACATCGAGTAATTATCCGAGACTGATGATGAGAAAGAAGAAATACACAGACTCCAATCGGAATGAAACAGATGGGAGAGGAGAGAACATAAGTCAGGGTTCCAGTGCATCGGGTGCGAAGGAGACCACCCCCATTCCGAGTGCCATTTCCATGATGCGGTTTGCCGGCACTGCGAGAGACAGGGACATATAGCAAAGGTCTGCCAGAACCGAAAGAGCTACAGCCCCAGACGAAGAGACAGCACTCCCCCCAGAACGAGAGAAAGACAGGCAGGGAGCCATTGGAGCCAAGAAAACAGAAGCAAATGGCTCAACAAAACCTACCAGAAGGAAGAGACATACCAAACGATAACCATTGGTTATTCAAGCGCAACCGATGCCTGAAAGGTACATGTGCAAGTCAACATCGAAGGCCAACAATGCAAAATGGAGGTGGACTCCGGCTCATACCTGTCTATTGTATCATGGAACACACTTAAGAGACTGATAACAAGCATACGAAGAAAGGAACTAGAGAGCCAAAAACTGACCCTGAAGGACTACCAAGGGAACAGGATCCCTGTAGTTGGACTTGGACATTTCCAAGGTAATTTCAGAAAGCACAAGGCAATTCTTCCATTAAAAATAGTAGACCAAGACCGCCCAAGCCTACTAAGACTCAAATGGTTCGCGGCCCTGGGAATCGGAGTGACCGGAATCAACAGTGTCACCAAAACAGAGTGGGAGGAGAGCCTGATGAGGGATTTCCAGGATGTGTTCGATGGAAAACTAGGCAAGTACCGAGGGTCCCCCATATCATTTAATTTGAAACCAAAACATAGCCCCAATCAGGTTAAAGGCAAGGTGAGTTCCTTTCACATTAAAACTGAAGATCGATGAGCAATTGGATAAACTCATCGCACAGGGGGTATTGGAACAAATAGACCACGCAAGGTGGGAAACCACAATTGTGACTCAGATAAAGCCAAATGGGTCCGTGCGCATCTGCGGAGACTATAAGGCCACCCTCAACTGCGCGTTACAACAAAGCGCACACCCCATTCCAGTGGTACAACATCTGTTACATTCGTTGGGGGGAGGAAAGATCTTCGTGAAGCTCGACCTTGCACAAGCATACCAGCAATTGCCAGTTGATCCCGAAACAGTGGAGGCACAAACAATTGTGACTCACAGGAGGACATTCAGATGCAAAAGACTGCAATTTGGAGTCAGCGTGGCCCCAGGGGTGTTCCAAAGCTTGATGGAGTGCCTATTACAAGGAATAAAAGGGGTGGTTCCATACTTTGATGATATGCTGGTATCAGCTAGTGACAAGAACCAACTGGAAAGCCGCCTCAGGGAAGCCTTGCAAAGATATCAAGAGGCAAGACTCAAAGTAAAAAAAGAAAAATGCCAGCTAGCCACCCCTAAAGTTGAATTCCTGAGGTACCTAATAGATAAAGAAGGAATCTACCCCATGGAACAGAAAATCAAAGCAATAAAAGAAGCTCCCAGACCCAAAAATAAAACAGACCTGCAAGCATTTTTGGGACTCATTAATTTCTGTAATATCTTTCTGCCACAGAAGGCAACAATGGCGGAATCATTACACAGATTGCTGGATAAGACAGCTACCTGGACCTGGGGGCGACGAGAAGAAACCGCGTTCCAGGAAATAAAAGACTTGCTGACATCCGAATCTGTGTTAATTCAATACAGCGAAACCCTGCCACTGACAGTCACCTGTGACACATCACCGTTCGGCATCAGAGCCATACTCAGCCACACACTACCAGATGGGAGAGAAGCACTAATCGCATTCTATTCCAAAATGCTGTCTAAAGCAGAGAGGAACTATAGCCAATTGGACAGAGAGGTGCTAGCAGCGATAACTGGAGTCAAGCGATTCCATGAATACCTCTATGGCAGGACTTTTTCACTAATCACAGACCACAAGCCACTCTTGGGAATACTCACAGGAAACAAGGCCACACCAAACATACTGTCATCATGAATGATGAGGTGGTCTGAGTTCCTTGCCGCATACAGTTCCAAATTAATCCACCGGCCAGGGAAGGACATATCACATGCTGATGCCTTGAGCTGTTCTCTCCTGCCTGAACTGGGAAGTGACCCGGCACCAACCACATCCACGCTACAAATTGAGACACTACCAAACCTATCCATAACCGCAGCAGACATTATGAAAGAAACCGCAAGAGACAAAAAGATGGTGTGGATTTTAAACTGGGTAGGAAAAGGGTGGCCAGAAAACAAGATGGATGAGACTTAAACTATTCCAAAACAGACAGACAGAACTCTCAATTTTAAAAGGTTGTATACTATGGGGGGATTGGGTAGTCATACCAGAAATACTCCAAGAACAAGTACTGTATATCTTGCATGAAGGACACCCGGGTATCGTACGAATGAAATCCCTGGCCAGGAGTTATGTATGGTGGCCAGGGATGGATAAGGATATTGGGAGATGGGTGGAAACATGCACGCAATGTCAAAAATCCAGACCTACACCCCCTGCTGCACCTGTACTCAACTGGGAAACACCGAGGGGACCCTGGTCAAGAATACACATAGATTTTGCAGGGCTGACAAAAGGACATACATTTTTAATAATAGTAGATGCTTACTCAAATTGGTTGGAGGTAAGCGTCATGAACTCCATAACAACAGAAGCCGTCATCAGACAGCTGAGGAAGCTGTTCACAACACATGGGTTTCTGGATCTGTTGGTCTCAGACAACGGGCTGCAGTTCACGGCATTGACATTTGAAAAGTTCCTCACCGAACACGGCATAAGGCATGCCTTGACAGCGCTGGGTCGGCCGGCTACAAATGGATGGGTGGAATGCATGGTTCGGTATACAAAAGAGACTATAGAGAAACTAGACATGGGGGACATTCAAGAAAAAATCCACAAAATGCTAACTATATAACACATCACACCTAACACCACAATGAATAAAAGCAGAACTATTGATGGACAGAAAATTAAGATCGCACCTAGATAGATTACACCCCACCTACAACCCTGAAAAACCAGCAGACTCCTCTAGTAAGCACCGCACATTTGGAATAGGGGACCTGGTTTACGTAAAAAATCTCACGGAGCACCCACTTTGGATACCGGCAACAATAACCCAGATAACAGGACCCCAGTCATACAGACTAGAAACAGAGGATGGAAGAAACTGGAGGAGACACATAGATCAACTGAGATCACGAACACTAGAAAGAAACACTAACAAACCCAGGTGCGAAGGAAAAGAACACACACACACATCAGAACCACATCAAACATTAAAAAATAATAATAACCAGACCAGAGTGGGGGGAGACCCCTCAAACACAAATAAGAGGGGAGGGGGAGACCCTCCACTAGCACAAGAAACACCGCAACAAACCCTAACAACAACCCGCCAACCAACATCACCAGTAGCCCCAGAAAGAAATCACAATTACTTACCTGGAGATGACTTCGGTAGAAAGGAACAGGCAGTGGAAAACCAACACGAAGCCGCTCCAGAAGGGAGCAGCCGAGCTGACTCTACCAACCCAAATAGGCCGGACGAGAGTGGCATGGCTGACTCCATCTTCCAGGAGGTTCCATGGAGGAGGACAGGAGAAATAGCGATCCTGTCTGAACCAGCCGAAGACAACAATGCAACTGAGCTGCGCAGGTCAAGTAGACACCATAAAAGCTCCGCCTACTTACGTGACTACGTAACATAGGTTGGACTAAACCAAGTGGGGAGGGTGTTCTATATTAGCATACTTGGAATACTGCTTCCTGATTGGTCCACCAATACTACACTGTGATTGGTTCTTCAATGCTACTGTGATTGGTTCTCAATGGCTGCCTGTGATTGGTCTGCCTGAACAGCGGGAGAGCCGTTCAGGAGCTGTCATTGGCTGCGAGCCGCGAGCAGCCACTATAAAAGAGGCTGCCGTGGCTCTGCAGTCAGACAGATTGCAGGAACTAAATAAAGAGCTGAAAGTCACACTGGTCTCGCGCCTCTTTTTCTCGTGACCTAACAACTGTATGTTGGAGTTTTCAGTATTTACACTGAAGCTGGTATAGCAAGAGCAGTAAATTCCAACTAGATCTCAAACATTATCCAGAAAGGAACTCATATCTCAGAAAGACATTTTTTTTTCTGAAGGAGATTCTTATATAGGTATGGACAGATCATTGCCTAGTAAAGGTTGGATTGCTTCTGCAGATGTTTTTCTGTTAAATGCTTGTTCTCTTCCACACTGTCCTTCATTAATTAGAAGTATATCTTCATGTTATTAAGTATTGATTTATTCTAAACCTCCAAATACTTAGCTGATCACTTCAGAATATACTGCTCAAATTCTTCTAAACAAGTAATAGGAAAGCAACAATTTGTAATAATGAATACATTAATCAATTATTTAAATTATTATGCCAAGATTCTTAACATTGACATCTAAATACTTCTCTAAAGCTACATATATTTTGGGCTATCTCTGCTTATGCAAAAGAATAAATAAATCACCAAATCCTTCGGTTAAACTCCAAACAGTGGATTCTTAAAGAAATAAGATAAATTGTACTGTCAATCTTTTAAACAGAGTAATGCTTCAGAGTTAGTTAATATGAAAGGGGCAGTTACAATACTACATTAGTATAACATTACTAAAGTCAGTGATACTGCTTCTGCACTTGTAGAATAGAAAACTATACTTTATATACATACATGCCTCCATCTCCTACCGGAACACACATATGCTGTATATACTATAAAGTTTCATTTTAAAGATCTTACAAATATTTTGTTTCACTTTTATCCAGATCAGACATTATTCAGGACATAAAACAAACAAACCAAGAATTAGTTTCAGAGAAATTAACCTTTGAATCAAACCTGGCTTATATTGACTTCATAAACATATCCATATAGTTTTCTGGAATGCCACTGCTTTTTTTCAGGAATGTTTTTTTTCCAAACTTCCTATCTAATCTAAATCCTATGATTTAGGTTATCTGGAAATGCAGTGGGGAGAAGTGGCTTTGTTAAAAGTGCCAGATATACATCATCTGTAAAATATATATTTTTCCAAAGGACATATAATTTGAATATAGGTTCTTCATGAGTTTGACATGAACTTAAATTAAAATAGCACACCAGCAAGTTGGTGGTGGAGAAAATGTCAGTTTTAATCTCCAGAGGTTGTTTAGAACAACCATATTGTAACTGCTTTTGAAAAGCAAATTAAAGCAGAAGTCAATTTGCTTCTTGAACTTTGGCAAATAGGCAAGGAGCTCATTCCAGAGACTTGAGTTGAAATGTTCTATGGACTCCCTCTTCCCTTATTTTTTAATTTATTTTTATGTTTTATATTTATAATATTTTAATATTATTATTATTATTTATTACTTTATTATTTTAAAAAATAACTAAAGGTGACAAACATCCTTATTTGCTCTGCTATTTTCCCCACAACAACTTTGTGAGGTAGGTCGGACCAAGAGGGAGTGACTGGTCCAAGATCAGTTGGTGTTCATGCATAAGCTATGACCAGAACAAATTGTCTCCTAATTTGTATCTGGTACCTTAGCCCCTATACAAACTGACTCTTATGAGCAAAGTAAATAGGTCAACCAAAGTTACCTTGGAGGAAGTGAATTAATCTATTAAGGATGAGGTTTAGTGAATGTAGCTTGTGTTATTGCAACACAACTAACTTGGGAAGAAAATATACCATATTATACATGAGTCATGAGTTTGGGGACGTACAGAAATTATGTTAATAAATAATGCAAGTTGCATTTCCATTTACTTTCTGTGTAGTAAAACTGATGTTTAAAAGCTTAGGACCACTCATGCATGTATTTCTTATGTGATTCAAATGGAGGTTGAAACAATAGTTGACAGAAAATATTTTTATTTTATATCTGCATTTACAGCTTCTAACAGACATTTTCCAACTGGACCTACAATGCTACTGAACGCCCTGTTTCTATTTCAGCCTGTGGCCAACTAGTGAAGGATTCTGCTCTCACATGTTTGAATAAAAAGCAGCTTTGAGATTTCAAACAAGGACATGTTAAGGTCCATCAATAAATTCACTATTCTTTCATAATTTGAATAAAACTTTTTTTTTAAAAAAAGAAAATATTTAGTGAACTTTTAGGCATATTGAAATCAGTCAGTCAGTTCTTTGTTACAGCCAATGACCAGCATTCAAATGGAAGTCCAATGCATACTCAAATACATAATTAATGAAGGCAAATATACGTGTCCCGGGATAATGTTGCAAGATCACTGGAACCAGATTTTAGTTTTCTGAGCTTTCAGTCTTGTGCTGAAGCCCAATCTCAGGGAACTGCTCTTTATCTTCTTTGACTGCTTTCCCTTGGGCTATTCTATGCTTCATATTTTAGAATAAAATAGAATAGAATTCTATTGGCCAAATGTGATTGGACACACAAGGAATTTGTCTTGGTGCAAATCCTCTCAGTGTACATAAAAGAAAAGATACATTCGTCAAGAGTCAAGAATCATCAGGTACCACACTTAATAATAGTCATAGGGTACAATAAGCAATAAATCATATCAGGAAACAGTTAAGATAAATTGTAAGAATACAAGTGACAAAGTTACAGTCATACAGTCACAAATGGGAGGGGATGGGTGATAAGGAGTGATGAGAAGATTAATAGTAATGCAGACTTTGTAAACAGTTGGACAGTGTTGAAGTGTTGAATTATTTGTTTAGCAGAGTAATGGCATTCAGGAAAAAACTGTCCTTGTGTCTAGTTGTTCTGGTGTGCAGTCCTCTATAGCATCGTTTTGAGGGTAGGAGTTGAAAAAGTTTATGTCCAGGATGTGAGGGGTTTGCAAATATTTTCACAGCACTCTTTTTGCAGTGTATAGGCCTCGATTAAAGGCAGGTTGGTAGTAATTGTTTTTTCTACAGTCCTAATTACTCTCTGGAGTCTGTGTCTATCTTGTTGAGTTGCAGAACCAAACCAGACAGTTATAGAGGTGCAGATGATTGATTCAATAATTCCTCTGTGGAACTGTATCAGCAGCTCCTTGAGCAGTTTGAGCTTTCTGAGTTCGTGTAGAAAGAACATTCTTTATTGTGCTTTTCTGATGATGTTTTTGATGTTAGGTGTCCATTTTAGGTCTTGTGATATGATAGAACCTAGAAATTTGAAGGTCTCTACTGTTGATATTGTGTTGTCTAGTATTGTTATATGGTAATATGGGAAGGTTTCTCCTAAAGTCTACCACCATTTCTATGGTTTTGTGTGCAGTTCCAGATTGTTCTGGTCACACCACGAGGCAAGATGTACAACCTCTTGTCTGTTGTCTCGAATGAGACCAATCACTGTTGTTTCATCTGCAAACTTCAGTATTTTAACAGATGGATTGTTTGAGATGCAGTCATTGGTATATAAGGAGATGAGAAGTAGAGAAAGCACGCAGCCTTGCGGGGGGGGGGGGCTGTTTTAATTGTACAGACATCAGATGTGATTCTGCCTAGTTTCCCCTGCTGCTTCCTGTATTTATGTAGTACTTTTCTATTAGTTGATTCAAACTAGATCCCGTTTAACTCTCTGGGTATAAGAGGGAGGGAGGAGAAGACACAGACATGTAGGATTCTGTTAATGTAATCTATTTCAACATAGTACAGCTCTAGTCTTCTTATAGAATCTGTTTCTTAATCCAATTATCATGAAGTTGACAAGAGTTGACAGAAACAGACTGGCTCTATTTTGTCAAAGTAGTGTGTGTTCTCCCTTTATTTGTTCAAATTATATGCAGAATATACATTGAAGGAAGATGGACTGGAATGAATGAAAATGGTATTCATGCACAGGTAATCCTCTATTTACAACAGTTCGTTTAATAATCATTCAAAGTTACAACAGTACTGAAAAAAGTACTGATCATTTTTCACACTTAAGACCATTGCAGCATCCCCATAGTCACATGATTTACATTTGGATGCTTGACAACTGATTCATATTTATGATGGTTGCAATGTTTTGGAATCATGTGACCATCTTTTGTGACCTTCTGACAAGCCAAGTCAATGAGGAAGCCAGATTCACTTAACAATTGTATGTCTAATGTAACAACCTCAGTGATTCATTTAACAAATGTGGTAAGAAAAGTTGTAAAATTGGTCAAAACTCACATAACAAACTTCTCACTTAGCAATATAATTCTGTGCTCATTTGTGGTCATAAGTGCAGAACTACCTGTACCATATATCATAGGAGTATATAATTAAAGAATTACAGAATAAGCAATATGAAATATTTTACAGCACCTTAGTTGTGTCTCTGGAGTAGAAATGTTCCTATCTTCTTTCAGTCTGAAGGGATTTTGATGATAAGTTAATGGTTTAAGTGCAACATAATTAACAAGACTGTTACTCTTTTATTAAAATCTGCCTATTGCATACTTTATTTTAAAATTCAAATTAAAAGTTAATTAAGTCAAGTAACTGTTCAAAAGTGATTAAAGAGTTGATATTGCTTTGGATATGCAAACATTTTGCAGAATTATTGAATATTACTTTTATTAAAATAGATATAAAATAAATAACATAGATATGTAATAGCAATGTTGTAACAGAATAACTTTACAGTGCTCCTATACTGTTCAGGTGACTTATAAGTTATCACCATAGAATTTAAGATTATATATTCCTTAATAAATGTCCTTTGGATTTCAGCCAACAGTGGAAGTTTATGTATATCCTAGTCAAATATATGAACCATTGACTTGAATAGACCTTACATCTGTAAAAAAAAAAAAAAAAAGGATTTCATCCTACAAGTAAAGGCTTTGATTTTAAAAGTCACAGATCAGTTCATTGATGAATCTTTTGTTTTGTTTTGCTTTTTGCAAAATAATTCTCTTTGGAAGTACAGCAAATTGAAAAAGAAATGATGTATCACTCTGGAAGCTGGAATAGTTGGGAAGGAAAGTAGATATGACATATAAGATGTCACTACTGTCAAAATACAAGCACAAAGATCGATTATATTTGTTACAAATGTCCTCCCTTGTCTTGTTATGTGGCTGCACCCCAAATTTTGTCAATAATATTTCCATAATTTTTCTTGGTTATTTGCCTTAACCAAACTGCTTTGGTTTTAGCCATGAATTTCTCTTGAAAGGAGAAAATATAAATCTGAATCTGCTGCCAAGCTGTCGTTGATCACTAAAGCAAGTAATTGCACAAAAATTTATCAGTTGTATCTAAATAACCAAAAAAGAATTGCACATGATTACATTGTAGGAGGCTAAGTTATGACAAGTAAGCAAAAAGAAAAAAAGAAACCAATGAAATGAAAAATAATATTTGAAAGGCCTAATGACAAGCTCGTTAACAGATGGCTAAGAATAAAAATACACTTTTTTATTCATGGTACAGTTGCGTCAATAATTATTCTGAGGGCAGCTATTAACTCTTGACATTCATGTTACCATACTTAGAAAAAGCAAGCAGTTTTAAAAAGGAAAATTCATTTTTTTTCAATATATGTGTTGGTCTATGTGTGTGTTTGTGTGTGTATAAAGGCTGAAAACAAATTTAAAAAACTGATTTTTGTTTCTATTTGTAGTGGAAATATTATAGTGTCTTAAGAAGAAACTTTTCTGAAAGTTGTCTGGCAAAGAGGGAAATATATTTTGAAGCTGAAGATGAATGGAAACCTTGATTTAATCCATTGAAATAATTCTTACTTCTTCCAGGAACAGCTGTAGAATAATACTATGCACATCAATAACAGGAGATTGGTTTATTATTTCAAATGCAGCCATACAAATATGCAAGCATTTTGCATTTGAGATCTCTTACCTTATTGTTGTAAATACAGTCCCTGAGAGAGAATTTGTCCAAATATGATTCACACCCTTAAATTGTGCACATATTATTTTGTTAGTCTGGTCAGTTGAAGAAATACTATATTTCTTGTTTTCAGAAACAATAATGCTTTATTTAATGGTCATATATATATTTCAATAACTCTCACAATATTGTAAAGCTTGCTAGAATTATTATCTTTTTAGATAATCATTATTATTATCTAAATAATATTATTTAGATATTATTATCTAAATAATAATATTATATTATTATCTATCTCTTTTTAGAGATAGAATATTGTACTAAGGCTTCCCTAAAATCAGCTATTATGCTCATAAACAATTATTTCACTGTTTGCTGCCAAAATTGTTTCTGTCCTCATTCAACTACTACCTCGATACTAACAGAATCAGTAGTTCAGAAAAAACCTTCAGTGATGTTATACCATGGGTTGTAAATGGATTGGCATCAGGCTCACTGCCTCAAGATATCTCTCTTTTTAAATAACAACCCCCAAAGGCTATTAAGCTGTGATATGACTCTGGCAGCCAGGTTTTCTCAGAAAAGCAATGTTTAAAAAATCCAGACCAAATGAAGAAGATATCATTTCTTGAGATGAAAGAAATCTCCTCCTATGAAATTGGAAGGCAGGCAGCAAAGTGCCATATGTGCTCAGGCAAGATCTCTGCCTCAGACTAAGGAGGGCTATAATGATGGCTCAAGGACTAAGTCAAAGGATGAATGGATCATCTGCTGGTCAACCATTATGATAATAACATGGAATATGAAATACTAATGACAGATTGGGTGACTATCACCATCATTCACAGAAGCCGAAAAAGAATTTCATGTATTCAAAATAGTTCACACCAATTTCAACCAACTTTTTTTTTCCAAAGGAGATGTTTAACAAAGGATATTTATACACAGAGACAAATAGTGTGACTCCCAAAATCATCTCATGAATCACAAAGTTAACTATTCTTAAAGAAAATAAAGCTTACAATTACAATGGCCAAGAACCTAAATTCATGGTGACCAAATTTAGCAATCCCTTGTCCAAGTCCAAAACATTAGATTACAGTGGTTTTCTTAAGACATTAAGATCAGAAGGATAGGGTGACTGATTTTTCATGTATTGCAGCTTTGTATGTTACAGATTATATTCTCTTTCTTTTTTAAATGTTTTGGAAAATATAAATTAAATCAGTATTCATAATTTACGTTAAGCTTCATCTACTACTGTCTTCTCAAATTCTTTTATTCCTTACATCCGTATGTGGTGTAACATTTTATAATACATGACATCCATGATTACTTTGTACAAATTAGAGCAACAATTTAATTAATTGGATTGGTCTTGTTTTGTTGTCAAATGCTTACTATGAATCCTTTAATTAAAAAAAGCCAAATCATTTAACAGAAAAACTAGAATAATTTTTGCCCATGATTACTTCATATTTGGTACATTTGTCTTATGAAAGATTTGATCAGCATTAAATAACCCTTTAATAGTTCATAGAAGAGTGAAGACTTTTTTAAAGGTAGTTTTCAGTTTTATTTTGGAAAACATTTATAAGGAGGCAAAATAAAATAATTGATGGAGTTAGTATTAATCTAAAAAGGCTATGAGAACCTAAAACACAAAGTGTAATTATATATTTAAAAACATTAAGGACAGATATTTCTTCTCTACAGAATTAGAATTGTTTAAAAGAACAGGATACATCTCTATTAATGAAGGATTGGATGGGAGAGACTTAACTTGCAGGCATTTTATAACAACTGAGGATTTGGCAAAAGGGGTTCTGAATTGATGTATACCAAATTATTACTGATATAAATAGGCATTATTTAATTCTATATACATTGACATTCTTTACATTCATTAAGAAATCAGGATCTGATGATTCCCAATAGTGAGCTAACCATAAAGTATCTCAACATATCTTATGGTTACCTCAATTTTCATGATTTGTTCTGATTTCCCTCCCCAAAATATCCACAGCAATAGTTAACAATATCAACATGGTAGGTGCAATTGAATGCCCACCTCTTTTTTACTAGGCATAGTAAATCATAAATCATATGTAAAAGGAAGTATCATCATGCGCCCACCACCATTTTACATTATTGACCTTTGTTGTGTTGGTGACTCCTCAAGACTGCTAGCATTGGCTTAGGTATTTGTATATCTTTAATAGAAAAGAAGAATGCAAAGAATCAAGTTATTTTGCAGTTTCCGTATCATCTTTGAACATCCCTTTGATTCATTTATTCTCTGATTGCCCATTTACTTACTGGCTAATTTTCCACTTTGAATATAGGTTAGGTTGCTCTCTTTCATGTTTTAGCTATCAGAATCCTTGGCAGTGGATGGCAGATCTTCTGAGCACTTAACTTGATTAGTTCTGTCAGAAGTCTCACAGATTGGCCCAACCAGAGAATATTTCACACAAGAATAAATCCAGACATAGTAGTTAATTCCCCGCTGTCCATGAAAGTGTCAATGACTTCTATACCCATTGCTTGATGTTTTCTCTAGATCTTCCCATGAATTCCTGGGTTCTTGTTATGGAGCTTGATGGGCTTGAAAATGAGCAGCTGTTTTATGTTTCAGCACTGCCAACTCTGAGAAGCTCCAGCTGCCACCTCAGCTCTCACATTTTCCAATTGTACTACAGATTCTTCTGTGTTCCTTACATTCCTAACAGCTTGCACTTTTTTGTCTTGCTTATTAGGAGAGGCATTCCATTTCCTTCTTGACTTTTATGACTTCTTAAACATTGCTAGAAAACCATGCTCACCTATTTCAGAATTTGCTGAATTTGACCTTTTCTCACATTGTGGAATATATTCTAGATGAACCTCAATTATTGTTTTCAGTAACCTCCAGGTTACTGAAGTAGCTTTCTTGAATTTCTTTTAAATCTCTTTTTGAAGTATCAATTTTTTTATAAGTATACCCTTTTGTAGCAAATTTATTTATTTATTTATCATATGGCACATGTTAGCCAGGGATCACTGATGTGAGCGGCTGCCTCTGTGAAAGGAATTTTTCAGACGGTGTTATCTTTACCCAAAGGATGCCTGGATGCCAATCGGGGGAGGCTCTTTTCTTGTCCCTCCATGGTTCACAGATCATGGAAATCAAGCTGCGATCTGTTGACCTCAATGGTGAGCTACCATGGCCTCTATTTTACTTTGTAGTAGAATATTGTGCTGACACATAGCAAGAATTGTTCCTCCAGTGTTCTTCCTGTAATATTCAAGAATAACTTATAACTCTTATAAAAAACTAATTCTCTCCTTTCTCTAGATTTCTGTCCTTTACAAGAATGCTATTTACTGTTTTAGGGCATAATAACAGAATAAAAGCCTGCCAGAATTTCCTTCTTTCTTATACCAAACAGACTTGATTCAGGATAATTTTGAATTTCTTTCTCAAACTTCTTTCCTAGGACAGAGGTATCATTTGGCCTAAACTGAATTCCTTCTACAAGGTATTGCATGCATTTCTCTACATACAAAGAGATCCAAGGTCAACCTTCACCTTCACCAACATCAAGGGAGTTACTTTTATGAACAAAAATTAACATTTTCTGTATATTGTACATTTTCCATAGAACTTTGGTCTGTAGGTATATTATGTTATTGTCTCATGATCAAAATGTTAATTTTCAAACTGAAAATGACAATTTAAGTTGTTTTTGTATGTATAAAAACTTATTCTTTGAGATAAGTGATATATATTAACTTTTCAAAAATTATCAAATTTACCTGTATTTAAAATCTTTCTTTTCCATTCTTTTGGGGAGACAAAGCTATATGGACAAGCAACTCTATTCCAGTCTTCTCATTATATGGATAATGTTGTGCTATGATAGATTTGTCAATTTTCTACAGTGCAGCACCATGGACAGCATCATGTTATAATAAAGTATGAATTTATTTAGCCATCCAGGAAATGATTATGTGTTACTCTATTAAAACAGAATGAACAGGAAACAAAATATTATTGTAATTACTGTGTAGAAAAACTAGTGCAAAATTTACTAGAAATTTATTATATTAGTGTTTTTCTGTTTGTACATTGTTATGATCCAGCTAAACATTTAATCCTTATTGTTTTTTAATAGGTGGTTTCAAAACAAATATTTCAGGACGGCAGTAACATCAATCCAAACTTAATGGGAGAGTTTTTGTTTTTGATTACAATGTGGAATAAAAAATAAAGTTCTAAATACTGTCAGAATCAAGTACCTAATGAATACTGGCAGCTGTTGTAGTCTAGTAATTAAACTATAATGTTACAATTAAGTAATCATTCAACTTGAGCCTATCATTGTTTTCCATTTTTTTCGTACCTCACATCACAATTGATAAAATAAATAAAATATTTATTTCTGTTTTTCCTTTAATTAAAAAAATGTGAACTAAAATTAGTAGCAACTGTAACAATAGTGGCGGAATGGTAGAGAGGTGAGAAGAGCTATATTTTTGATTGAAAATATTTTGTTGCATTCAGTATGTACACAAAGTTGCAAACCTTCTTTGTGTAAATAGACTGCCAGGCCTGAGGAAATGGATTCCCTTAGTCATCAGTCTTTGATTCCACTCCATTTTTCTTCTCTGATTTCTTCTTTTGAAGAATTCAAAGAAGAATTCAAAAAGAATGCTGCAGAAGAACTGTTACACCAAGATTTATTTAAAGAATCAAACATGAGATTATAGACGACCATTTTAGACAATGCTTTGAGCTGTACTATGACTGTGATGCATAGTAAAACTCCCCATTTCACTTGGCTGCATGTTTCAGTTAATCAAATTATCCTAGGGTGATAGCATTCAGCTCAGGATAGTTAGTCATGGGGGTGTTTAAAGAAAGGTTGCACTGTAAAAGTCTGCAGCAATTAAGCCAGCTTGGAATACATTTTCCACCCACAGATTCAGATTTATTCACTGGATCTGGTGTTAATAAGTTATCAAATTGCTGCAAATATAGATCATCATATAAAACCAGAGATTGCTTGATCCCAACTGGCTGTCAGGATGGATTTATAAACTCATTTAGCATATGGTGCCTACTTAAAAATTCCTCCTTTAGTTGTTTTAATCACATGCAGAGCTAGATGTTTATGGAGTTGGCAGCTACTGTATCAAGATCAACTGATTTTGATGACTAACATACCTCCCTAGGAGAAGCAAACTGACAGTGTTTAGCATTCACAGAAAAAGGCCAATAAATTGCATGGGGCTTATGAAGAATGCTTAAGAACATTATAAAATGGTATTTAAAATAGTACTGCTATTTATATTTATCTTAATAGTATTTATAAACTTCACTTTAGGGCTATAAAGGTGATTTCCAATAGTATGGCTATAAATAAGATTATAACCATACCATACAAAAATTAATATAAGCATACAATAAACACAGGTGCAATAATAAGCAAAATAAACTGGTAATATTTGGTAATGCTGTAGATCTAAAAGAAATTCCAGGTAGAAATCAGTTTTCCTGCGGCTGTCCTCTTCACAGAAAGAGAAATAAGATAATAAAGACAAAAACATTTGAAAACACTGTATTGTATAAAACAGTGCTTAAAAACTCAAGTGTCCTTTTTTAAATAGATTTGTTTATCATCATATTACTGTAGCAGCAAAATGCTTGATCATCTTGACTAGCTGGGTCAAAGTGACAGGTAAATTTGCCATACATAAATATTCTCCCCTCCCCATGCATGCCCCCCCCCCATGCTTTCTTTCAAATTATATATTCCAGCTTTAGTCTTGACCCATTGAGTTCTTCTTGTGCCAAGTTCAATTTCAACCAGAAATGTATTCAGGTAATAATGGAAGTCTGGAAGTCTGAGCCAAGAATTTAATAACAGGTAATAGGAAAATACCAAAAAGAAGCACAGTCCTTTATATTCTTTTTTAACAGAATGTTCTAAAAGCTCTTGGCATTTCATTTTTAAGATATAAGTGAATCTGAATCTAGCAGAGCTAACTTTCTTATTCAAAAGGCTGATATTTTTGCATTAATTGCCCTCCCCAAAGTAGACATAAATATATTGCAAAATGTAATATATTGTGTTGGTCCTGGAGAATATCTTATAATGAACAGGATGTTTATGTTGTATTTAAGGAGAGTCAGTTATTTGAATGATGTTTTCTTCATGTTTACAATGAAGACATTTAGCAAGTAAAGGTTTGCTCAGATGTGATTATTTTTGTGTAATCATCATTTGGCTCATCTGCACAACTGGAACTGGAGGTTGTCAAGGTGTGTGGGTCTTTACCTAAGGAAAAATTACTTTTAAGTGTGCTCAGCATATCCCCCATATTCTGATCTCATTTGTGCCTACCTTAAGAATACATATATCATGTCAAAATGACATGATAAAGTCTGGCTATTTTATCAACCAACCCAGAAAAGGTGTTTTTGTTATGATGGCTGTTATTGATGGTTTTCAGCTGCTCAAGATGAAGGTTTATTATTTCTGACACCTTGAATGACCTTTTACTGGTAATAACGGCTGCTGGAAATAAGCAATAGGCAAGTATTAATATCAGAGATACTGATATTGTAGAAGAGAGATTCAGTGAATAAGCACTCTTTTCACTTTTACTTGCAGCCTCTTGAATATATCTGCTAGAAACTATAATGTGTTGATTGAAGTGAGAATGTTCCCTCATCCTTGAATTTAAGATTTTCCATCTTGTTCTTCAGAAATGTTTTTAATCTCCCTACCAAATGTTCAGCTTGAAGCTTTAGGGTCTAGTTTGAGAAATGATGTCATATAAAAGTTAAAACTTGGACAGAAAAACGGCTCCTTCCCTCAGGGTGCCCAGGATACAGCTGGTAGGGACGAAGGAGGACCTTCTCCATGACAGCTTCCTCATGTGACTTTGCCCTTAAGGGCGTGTGGTAATACCTCTACAATGTAAATGCTTGTCTTCTGTTAAAATATCTTTCATGCTGAGATTCCCAGGCACCGATCTGGCAATTAAATGTTAAACATTTTGCGGCTGTTGTTTTGATAAAGTCCAGGCCACTTCCCGATGATAGGCTTAAAACAAGTTCTGGGTAATCCTTCGTGTCGATGCCGCCCTTCAGATCCTAAACAAAGCTTGGATCTCTTGAGGACCTGTGTGACAGTGACATGCCTTTTGCGTGACAGTGCCAGGGCCACAGGTACCATGGCGATCCCGCGTTCTCTTGACAGCTGCCCTCTTTTCCACGGATGAAGCGGAGCCTCGCTTTTTTAAAATGGTCAGAGCCAAGGAGTTGAACCTGGTCGGCGGAGACCTCGCCCCCCCCCCCCCCCCCCCGGTAGCATCTCCCAACGAAACGCGCAGGGTGGAAAAACAGGAGCAGGGCTCTTTTTTTGAGAGGAGTTTTTGCGCGCGGGGAGGATGGCGGAGCTTTCCCGCCGAGGGACGGGAGTCCGAAGGCGGGCTTTTCAAGAGGACCCCCCGTTGATTTCGGGGCGGGCAATACGGGCGCGGTCTAGCGCCGCTTCCCTCCGCCCGCCTTCAGAGCGGAGCAAGGGAGGCCAGGCGGCAACGGCTTGGGCGGCTGCCACCTAGAGACGGGAGGGCGGGACAAGCGGGGAAGCGGCGGCATTAGCAGCAGCCGCGGCGGCTCCCGCACGTAGCAGCGGCAGCGCTCCCGCTCCCTCCTTCTCCGGCACCCAGCGAGGCGGCGGGCAAAGCGGAAAAGCCGCCAGCGAACCTTCCCTTCTGCTCTTCTCACCCCTCATCGTCGGCCACTTCTCCCTCGGCTCGGCGGCCAAATGATGAACTTTCTGCGGCGCAGGCTCTCGGACAGCAGCTTTATCGCCAACCTGCCCAATGGGTACATGACCGACCTGCAGCGGCCGGAGTCCCAACAGCCTCCCCACCCGGCGGTTCCGCCTGCCTCTTCGGCGTCTCCTTCGTCCTCTTCCCCGGCCTCGGAGCGCAAGCAGACGCAGCCGGCGGCGCCTCCGCCTCAGCCGTCGCAGCCGCAGCAGCAGTCGGTGGGCAGCAGCTTCTTCAGCTCCCTTTCCAACGCCGTGAAGCAGACGGCAGCCTCGGCGGGCTTGGTGGACGCCTCCTCGTCTTCCTCAGCGGCAGCCAAAAAGTTCAAGCTGCTCCTGGTCATCGACGAGCCTCAGACGGACTGGTAAGCCGCCTCTCCCCCCCCCCCCCTCCACACACCGGTCCCTCTTTCTGCTGGAAGGGACCTGGCCGTGGCAGTGCGAAAAGACCGGGAAGGTGTCTGTCTACCCAGGGGCTAGAAAGAGCTAGAAAGAGCGAGCTCCTGCCTGTGGCTTTATCCCTATTGGGCTGTAGCGAGGCCAAAGGGCATGGCCACCTGAGGCTGGGCTGAAGGTGGGGTGGGGGCTGTTTCTGGCCTGCTGGGGCCACTTGCAACTCATCTTCCTGCAAAGGGCTGCCACGGGAGGGAGGCAGAAAGAGGAGTCGAAGCTGCCTCAGGATGGTCACATGTTCATTGTTGCACATGTGCATGTTTGGCCAGGGAGTATGTGCACTAGGAAGTTGTTTCCAGGTGTGATGCACTTGAGGAATGTTTCATGGAATCCATGACCTCGAGTTGTAGATGTCCTGCTTTTCTTCAGCAGGGAAAGGAATATTCAGTCCATGCTGGAATTTGGCAAGAATTTTAATCCCATCAAAGATGAGGCAAAACATGTGAAGTCTCATTTTAGGTATGTGTGTGTTCTCGCACACAAGTAAAAACCGTGTTATATGATGAACTTTGCCCACAAATCTTGAATATTTATTTTTGTTTATGTAAATATATATAAAATAAATATTTATATTTATTTATGTTTATTTTTACTTGATTAGCAGAAAGATATTTAATTTGTTTGGTGGGGTATCTATCATATTAAGAATCAGGCAATTTTACATATTTGGTCTAGGAAATAAATGATGAATTAGCTTGAAATTATTTTAAGAATACATTCAATGTATTCAAAAAAAAAATTTGTAAAACAAATTCAGACTCACCAAATAAGCACCAAATATGAAAACTGTGTCCTCTTGGGTTAGATTGTCTGAACCTCTTGGAAATATACAATTAACTGTTCTCAGCTTGACTTGTAGATAAACAGCTTAAGTTCCTCTATGCATGTCAAGATATATTTGCATGTATTTTAAGAAGATGCTAGACTGCACAGTATTATTTATTAATTATTTTTGAAAGGGCATATTTTGTACAACACTTTAAATCTCATGGTTTTACTGTTTATTAGTCATGTTCATAAGTTCCTTTTAGGATCATTGATAGCCTTTTTTACAATGGTTTTGTTGGTGTTAAGGGTGTCATAATAGGATTTAAACAATGCAGCCCTGTACATGATCTTTGGACATAAAGCCTGCTGTGTTTGGTATATGCTTATATGGAAGTATTTATTGGGAGTAAATACATTCAATCTCATGCAGTAGCAGTGTGGCATTAGACAAGAACAAAATGGCCATATTGTGTTTGCTGCAACAAGTTAGTGGAGCTGTCCATCTAGATGTTTTTGTGTCAGAACATGAAAATTAATTAGGTTTTAACAGATGTGATATTAGTATTACATATTATCATTTTCCATTTTTAATAATCTTTTTACATATGTATGTTTGTGTGTGTGTGTGTTGAATTTTAATGAAAAATTATTAATGATTCACTGTATCATTTGATTACCCTGGAGTTGTTTTTTTTAGTATTATGTAGTAAGGATAGCAAACATACTAGAACAGAGAGGTATTTTAACTGATTAACATCTAACTCAAAATAGCAATAAAAAGATAAAGAACTGTAAACTGATATGTTTGATAACTTATAATATATTCAAGCACAGATTGCTTTGTGATAGTTTTTCAAACCTATAGTCTTTCAGATATAATGGTATCCCATTGCTGGGAATTTGCATGATGCAGTCATAACATATGTGCACTGTATAAAGTGCCAGACTTGGGAAGGTAAGTTTATGTTAATTAGTTATAAGTACCTCCGTGTTCAAAGGATTTGAATGTTGGATATCATATTCCAGGGACAAATAATTTGGGATGAAAATATGTTCACCATTTGCTGAAGAATTTTCAAAGATATTTGGTACCTGATGTGAAAACAGAATAACTTAAAAGAGCTTGATCCAGTAACATGTACTACAGTCTAAACCAAAATGGCAACTGCCAAATATTTTCTCAGATTTCATATTTATTTGGCTTCTTGGAGCTGCATCCATATGAAGGTTTTTCCTCCTATTGATCTAAGATACCTATGGACTCTTGGAAATTGTCCTCTATTTGTTACAACAGATTATCCATTTATGCAGCAAACAATTTAATGTATCATTCTTTAGTTTTCCAAATATCATAAATTTAGTTTCAAAAATTGCAGGCAAGCCAAAATGTGTGAAATGACTGTTTATTAACTGATAAAGTAGCAAAGTTAATATGAAAAACAGCTGGTTTTTTTTTTTTTTTGTCTGAAGACTCTTGTATAAAACTAGAAGAGAAAATAAGCCTGCAGAAAATTTGGATCAATTGGATCATTAACAGTTCATTAAGAATTGAACTTACCTATTAGAGAATATATTTCCTTTTACATTTATGTTTAGCGTAATCATTATATTAATTTGTATTACCACATAAATTAATTTAGTACCTGTGTACAACCATGGTAAAGTGATTATAGTAGCTTGCAGAGCATTTAGTAGATTCTGTGGTATGACATTAACAACAAATAATGTATTTTTATGAAGTATTTTAATGTTCTTTTTATTTGAGTTCCTATATAGAACTACAATTTTTAAAATGTTTCTTAATACTGTAGTTATAACTTTCTGTGTTTAGTCAAATTTCCAACTATTTTCCATGTAAACAAGCTGTATGCAATATTTTTATGTACCTGTGAACTCAGATTTCCTTGTTTAGAAATCAAGATACGAACCTTAGCTTGCAACAAATTTGACCAATCTATTAGACTTTGATAGAGGGGGGATAGGTTGCTCCATTCATTTTCTGCAGCATTTCAGTGGCAGGAATGTAAGAAGATGCTTCTCTTCTTTAGTATCTGGATTACATCCTAGTTACCAACCTCTTACTTAAATCAGATTTCCATGTCTGCCTTTAATTTCTTGCTTCCTGCGGTTACTGTATTGTGTTTTCCCTTACTATACAGCACTTTCTGTAGTTTAAGAAAATAAAAGGTGGAGGAGTCAAATATCAGTGGCAATTATAAGGCATTAAAATAATCAATTTAGTGCAATACCATATTCAGTTTCCAAGCAAGAGTTTAAAAATTAATGGAGCTTAAAATAATTCCAAAATATTTATCTCCTAAATAGTATGTTAAGAATTTGGAAAATGTTGTCCTCTCTTTTTATAAATCATACTCATGTTCACAACTTCCTTCAAAGAACTTTCATACAAGTGAGGGAGCAATCAAACACGTACCGTATACACACTTCTAGATACAGCATTATTTCTGGAAAAAAAAGAATATTTTATATAGCAATGGGCTAGTGCAAATTTTCGTTTAAGGCCAGTGCAGCACAATCCAATGCACATAATTTTTCATTTAGGATTTAGTTTCATTCAGTTTAGGGATCTTCCATGAGTAATAGCATTAATCCTTTCTGACTCTGTATATCTTTAAAGAGTATAATCGGGTAAAGAGGTATAAGCCATATTATAAAGCCAAAACAATGCTATAAGGAATTTGACACAAACTGAATCTGTTGCTTTAAGAATTACACATCTGGTGTTTTGATGTCTATGGATCTTGTGATCTTTTTCTATGGCTATGTGCTACATTGTTTCTGTTTTCATAACCATTTTATAGAAAAGGAAAACTCTTCTGCAATTGCTGCAGCATTTCTACAGGAATGGCTTCAATACCATATCCTGTATTATGGAAAGCAAGCCACCATGCATCCCTATAATGTTCCTTGGATATCTGCAAGTAGAGCTCTTCCTGAAAATATTTCTGAAGAGGGAAAATAAAAAGTCAGGGGCCTGAACAATAACCAATATCAAATTTTCAAAGAGAACACCTCCATTCCCAAAACGATTGCCTAATGAACTACAAAAGCAGTACGAGAATTCAGTGGTCATTCATGTTAAGTGTATTTATGAAAGCATCACATAAAAACAAAGAATTCTATGTCTGTCCCCATGGCTACTTGCATTATTATAACTAACACATGACATCTGACAGATTTATGTGCTTATTATTTTCAGTCTGGAAACAGTACTTTGGGAATAGGAGTCTTTTTCTCCTTGTATTTTATATTTTATAATGTACAAAGTAACTGCTAGTCTATATTGAAAACGTTGGGAATGACTGCTATAAAAGTATCTGTTTAATTGAAAGACTGAATAGATGTAGAAAAAAACCAGGGATATGCTATCTAGTTGCTACTCCACTACTACCATGAAATGCTATCTATAGATAATTATCTCTTTTGGTACATCATGGATAATTCTGATTATTTCAGTGGCTGCTTTTGACACCTGCCTATTTATTGAACAAATGTTCATAACAGTACGTTTGGATTCAAATTCCTTCACTCACTGGCAGTGACAAATAAGATAAATGAGTGTCAATAAAACACATGAAATATATTTTGGAAATTTGTCACAGGTTTACTGGTTCTAGCTAACATCTTTTGGTGCAGCATTGGGCTTAGACTCAAATCCTCTGCTTTCCATGCGATGTTTTTGCCTGCAGAGCCCAATTCTAGCTGGCAGCTGGGAGCCACTAGAAATAGCAAGTGAACATGGTTCTATGTAAACAAATTATAAGTTTACTTCATATCATCTGATAGAAGCCCGGCAATTAATCCAAACCAAATTGGTCCATGAGGTCATCTGTGACCTTGGCTCCTTATCAGAGAGCTCTGTTCCAATATCGTATTATTTTCTACCAACCTTCTCTTCCTAGGGGTCCAGTCCAAGCCCAAACACCATCTCTGATCTCGCAGCTGTGTTGACAATTATTTATAAATTTCATGTTTTAATTAAAAATAAATAAATAAGGAAGAACCTTGCTGAATCAGATAAATAGGTTAAACTAGCTTAATTACCCTTTAGTTAAACTGAAAATGGACAAAGCCCATCACATCTGGTATTGTCCAGTCTCTACCCCACTCCTGGCCTCATTTGCAGCATGAAAAACTAGAACATGTTTCTACTGCCCACTGTGACTACATTGGGCAAATTATGACCATCTTATAAATCAAACATGACTTACATGATTGTTCATATTTATTACTGAGTATTCCACATAGTCAGGTCTTAAAAGCATTTCTGAAATGGAAAAATGTCATCATCATATCTGAGGGATCAAATAATTTGTCTGAGTTGGAAGGAGTACTGCATATGATGCTGTTAAGATTAGATAAAATCAAATAAAATTACATATACTAGTGATGCTATATATGGTATTTGACTGCACACCTTTCATAAAAAGAAGCTCCTTAAAAATATTGAATAGTCTAGGTCTGAAACCTATACAATACATGACATAACTTGTTAACCAGTTCTATAGAAGAGATTTATTGACATATCTCAGATATGGGGAATCTAGTTCAGGAGCCAAGGTCATTCAGCTATGAGATCTTGACAAGACTCTGCCCTTCAAGTGTCCTGTTTTATAACATGACAGAGGCCCCCAACCTTTTGGGCATCAGGGACCAATTCTGTGGAGAGAGGTTTTTCCATGGCGCAGAGGGGACATGGTTCTGCATGCTGCCTGCCTCCCATGGATCGGGCTTTGCTTGTTTGTGGTTCTGGTTTCTGGCACACTGCAGCCCAGTTTCGGTCCACAGACTGAGGGTTGGGGATCTAAACTACCTCAGAAACCAACTCACCCCAATGGGATTAATCTGTGCTGGCAGATGGGACATGCTATAAATCCCCACCAACCATGGAATTTCAGCTAGTGAGGACCAGAAAAAAAGCGTTTTATGCCACAACTCCCACCTTCTGGAATATCTCGCCCCCTGGGGTAAGATCTGCCCCCCACTCCTTTTGACCTTCCAAAAGGCCTCAAAGACAAGCTGTGCCAACTAGCTTGATGTTCCAATAAGGAAAATTAAATATCCCTAATTTAATTTATATTTAATTTAATAATTAAATTATATATATAAGCTATCTAGAGTTGCCTCTGATGAGATGGGCAGCATATAAGTTAAAACAAACAAATAAATAATAAAATCCTATCATGGCTTTATAATAATAAACACTTGCTAAAACTAATCCTGTAGGTGCAGGACATAGATCTTGACAGAGTATCTTCAACTGTTTCCAATGTCTGAACTCAGATTCTGTTACATATCCCATCAAGTAAGTCTGTGAGAACATCTGAGAAATGCCAGACTGCTGAAAAAATGTGTCCCAAAATCTTAGTGCAATGTACGCTGTAAAAGCTTAAAGCTACTCTGAAATGCTTGGGACAACCTATAAATTAGGGAGTCCGTTGTTCCTTCCAGGCAGTCCAGCAGCTCCAGTTCAACTTGAGCAAGTGCTAGTTGTGCTTGGAAATTGAGCTGCAAAGGATGATTGCTGTGGCTCATTCAAAGACTGAAACAGCATATGTGACAACTTGACTCAGACAGCTTTATTCCATGAAAACAACCTTTGCATGACTTGGATGACCTCTAAAAAAATCTGACAATCATTCATGTCTAATTCTTTTGAGTATTTCCTGACTTATTGAACACTTAGCCATTTGCATAATGGTTTGGTGCTGGATTTTGATCAGGAATTTGTCAGACCATGCCTTTTGTATTGTTGTGTGAGACTTCTTACTCCACATAGCTGTCAGCAGAAGTGGTGGGAAGGGATGGTGATAAATACATCATGTCCTGGCATTTGTATATTTGCATCAGACATCAGGACAAGCACTTAGTAACATCCTTTGTGCATTTAGCTCCCTCTTCAGTGGGTTTTTTTATGAAACCAATTGAAATAATGGCTTAGAATGGTTTTGTTTGCAGTGGTAAGCACTAGAATAATCCTAGGCATTAAAGGACCAAATTCATAATAATATGTAAGTTAAGAAATAGCAGTAGCAAGAAACTATAGTAATATTTGGAGGAACATAGTTATCTAGGACTTTATCATCTATAGATCACAGTCAATTGATTTATCTAATGTATATTTTTAAGTCTAATATATTTTTTAAAGAAATCAGTCAAAATCTTATCCATAAAACTTAAACTGCTAAACCCATTTCTCTGAAAAACAATAATAAAAGCCAGGAAAGTAGTTTGTAACAATTTGCTTTTTACTGCTTTCTAAAAATATTTTATACTTAGTGTTCTTTAGTTGTGTATATATATGTAAAATTTGATAAATAAATAGATGAGAGGGAGGGGAGGGAGGGAGGAATGTGCACATATACATGTATACACATATACATGTATATACATACACATTCTGACCTGGTCCATGAAACCACAGGATTAATATGTGGCTGGTTTGTCTTGCTGCCATCTCCTCTGGTGAATTCAGCTTCCTCCTGAGTTATGTGAGTTCCAAAGGTGCTTTTTCAGGAGTAACTGGACTTTCTTGTTTTTTTTCTTCGAAGACCAAGAAGCTTCTTCAGCTCTGACTGGTGGGGAATGGAAGAATTTACCGTATATACTCGCATATAAACCGATCTTGCATATAAGCCGACCCTTAAAAAACTGCACCAAAATGAGGAATTTTGCAAAAACTTGCATATAAGCCGACCGCCAAATACCATGGTGTTCAACCCCTGATAAAGGAAAATCTGGAGACCCATGAAAAAAAATCTGGAGATGGCATAATTACGATGGTGTAATTACCAACATTTCCCCAAGAGCTGGGAACATAACTATTTTTGAGTAGATCCCAGCACAGAAACACCCCTCCCCCAATTAACTTCGATCTGTCAGGCTATCCTGTTCTGAGCAACACGGTGGCGATCAACTGCCGAGCTCAACGCCCTGCAAAGATGGGCCAAGACCAAGGCTCACCGTCAGAAAGATTCTGGGAGGACAGGGCTTTGGGCGCGACTTCCCTGAACAGCAGAAGTGAAGGCCAGAGGGAAAAGGCGGGGGGGGCAAAAGTTGCAGCTCATCGTCCATCCAGGGAGAAAAATGGCGTCCAACTTCGAGCGCATTTTACTTGAGACGAGGGCTGCTAAGGGCCAGCTGACAGGGAGTGCGAGAGCCAAGACTCTCATCATGGGAAGCCGCCTCACTAAGTTGCTGCTCCGGCGCAAATCGAGGCACAGCCACCGAGAGGGAGAAGGTGGGGATTTTCCTTCCAAGCGGTCATTGAACCCACCGGACTGAAATAACTGCTGGCTGAACCAGGGGATTCCAGGCCCTCCTCACCACCATATAACGGTGGTTATAAAAATAAATAAATCAGATTTATGCGCATATAAGCCGACCCCCAAATTTGAAAAAAAAAAAACATTTTAAAGTCGGCTTATATGCGAGTATATACGGTATATTCCTTGCAGACAGCTGGTAATTTGCATTCTTTTAGAGAGTCATTGGGGACACTTGGAGGTTTATCTGTAGTCCTCAGGGTCACTTGAATAGTGCAAATAGGTGTGGAGCCTTCTTAGCAGCAGGATGTTTTCTGCCCTGTGTCCCTTCACGGTTGAAGAAGGCACAGGCTGTGCTGCCTGCATTTCAAACTGAAGTGCAAATGGTTCCTGTAGCCTGCAATTTTTTGGGAAATCTGTTCATACTCCCTCACCATTTGAAGGATGTTCATCCCAAAGTGAATAGCTAAAAGTTTATGGAGATTCTCAATCATCCAGGTCCTGGTTGTGTCAAATATGCTTTTTAAGGAGGCAACTGGACTTTGTTCAATGTTTTCAAAGAAAAAAACAAGAAACTCCATTGCCTCATGAAAATGCATCTTTGGGACAATCATGACCTGGATGACTGAGAATCTCCATAGACTGTTAGCTTGAGAGTTTAGCAAGGAGGGATTTCAGGGTGAAAAAAGATGAGACAATTATTTTAAGTATAGAAGCATCCTATGCAGGATTACTTTACATATTAATAAGTTGACAATATTCAAGACAAATAGAATATTTTTTTAAACATGGACTACCAAGGAGAGTAACATCTTGGTCATGTATAATTGTTTATCATTATACCATTCTTAAAGAATTCACAACTACTTTTGCCACATTCTTTTAAAAATAAGATCTATGAGCAAACTTATTCATTTTCTTGTTTTAATATTAAATACATCCAGAGCAGCTGGAGTTCTTACTTTCTATTGTAATTTTGATAGCAGAAATAAACAAAAAAAACAAAATATACCACAGGTATTTGGATAAGAAATTTGTGCATGTTGTTTTTAATTCAAAGTATGGTGTTTTACAATTTACTAGAAATTTTACTAGCGCTTTATAATTGTTCTGAAATATTCTAATATGTAAATGTAGGTAATAGAATATATCTATTATTTAGGAATATCAGATCCAACTGATAGGTTGAGATAAGTAGAACCATCAAATTTTTAGAATTTCATCTTGCTCACCACCAGAAAATCTTTACCAGATGTTGGGATAGGGAGATACACTGAGAAAATATTGGTGTACTTTACAGTTTGCTATGAAAAACCCTTGACTGCTTTGGGGAAAGTCTTGAGGATTATTATGATTAGTTGCACGGTCAGCCAGATGTTTAGATTTGGCATTTTTAGCCAAGTACAGAGTCCTTTCAAAAGACCTGCAATTATTGATGTTGATGTTATTGCTTGATGGTCTCTAGATGTAAGATGTTCTGAGTAAAACTGTCCTTAGCATCTGACTGATAGTGACTGCTGATGATATTCAAGTGGTATATTTTTATTATAGTTGGTCACAATCAAGTTTAGACTGGATTTGGCTTTTTTATTTATCTTTCCTAAGAGCTTGGTAGAAGTAAATGTTGTTTGATGGTGATAAAATTATTGTATAATATAGGTTATTCCAAGTAAAGCTGCATTTTGTAACTGACTGTTGATGATTTTATTCATGCTGATGATATACAAGTGATGCTCCAATTGTTTTGGGATTGCACCCAAGTACTATTCATATTATCTTTGCTTTTGCCACAGTCTTTCTACTTCTACTTGCAAGTTTTTATATTTTGTGATCTTCTCGATTTCTTTCTCTTCAGTTCTGCTGTGTCAGGTCCTGCCATGTCATCTCTCCAGATTTTTTTGTCTTTCCTCTCAACAGTTGCTAAGCTTGGGTATTATACAGCAGGTGCTTATTTATTTGAATTCTAAAGTCTCATAGCTTTTTAGCTTCTTCATTTTCATTTACTTTGTCTGTTTTGTGGTCCCACCACTTCTTACATTTCTTGCATATATTCCAGTACATTTTTGCTCTTTGTCATGTCCTTATTTGGTGTCAGACTGTGCAATCTTCTTGCAGCAGCTAATTAGGTGATCTACTGTTTGTTCACCTGCTTCTCTTCTTATTATTTAAATTTGAATGCACCATATAATATACTGGGAAGGATTGGAATGGTGTTCCTGGGCAGCTGAAACACTCATTCTGAGGATGCCTTAAGCAGAATCATCTTGAAATTTCATGTAATACTTCCATGACACTACTGCTCCAACTGCTATGAGACTAATACAAAGAGGGAACACTCTTGATTTTTCCTCTCAGTTGAAGGAGAGGCTTGGTTATTGCAGGGGTGTTAGAAGTAACCTATCATGATCATACAACCATTTATTGAAATTTGCTCTTGTAATACCATGAAAGGAAACCTAGAAACTTAGGGAATCAGGTCACCTCCATTAATGCATAGTAAATGAATACATTTTTATCAAGGCATTTTAGAATTGATAGATGATTCTAGTAGCTTTTTTTAAAGCCAGATTATACAAAGTATCTTTAAAATATTTGTTAAAAAATTAGTGAAGCTTATTTGTAAAGTTGTAATTTATTTTTGTAGCTTCATACTATACCTGTAACTGAGTGTGAAAGTATATTATTTAGAACATAGATTGAATAGAAAAGCTTTTAGTTATTGAGAGTTTATTTTGCCTTATACATTCTGGGATTCCAAAGTCTCTTAACAATTGAACTGTAATCCTGAGATCTCTTGAAAGCTGCCCTAGATCTAACATGACTCCTTAGCAGAACTTTCTGTTGGAGAGAGGAATTCATCCAAGGAGGATGAACTCAAGCATTATATTTACTTCCTGCCTTCTTGCCAGCACTATTCCAGCACCAAGAAAAAAATGCAATATTATAAGTCCCCAGAGGAGATATGACAGGCCTTGGGCAGAGGGGGTGGTGGGAATAAGTTTTTATTTAAAGCCTTTTGTTATATCTACAAATTAGAAGTGGTTGGATGTGTTGCTAATTCTGGTTTTTACCAGTAATTTTACATGTCTAAAGTTAATCTCGGTCATTCCTTGCAATGGAAGTGAAACACACACACACACACACAATTTCCAGGAAGGATGGAGAGAAGCAAAAGTATTCCTGCTGGTATTTTTATTTTGCCAGGTTGTTGGAGATTGGGTATAAAGATGTGCAAATCACAAATATTTTACAACCTTTCTTGACACAATTGTTAAGTGAATCACTGCAGTTATTAAGTTAGTAACATGGTTGTTAAGTGAATCTGGCTTCCCCATTGATCTTGTGTCAGAAGATCACAAAAGGTTATCATGTGACCCTGGGACACAAAATCATCATAAATATGAATCACTTGCCAAGGATCCAAATTTTAATCATGTGATCATGGTGATGCTGCAATAGTCATAAGTGTGAAAAACAAGTCATTTTTTTCAGTGATGTAACTTTGAATGGTCACTAAAACAACTGTTGTAAGTTGACAATTATTTGTACTACAGTGGTGGATAGCTTCTGCCTTTTAAAATCAATTGTCAACAATAAAGGAACCCAGGTGAAGAAATACATCTCAGCAAAGCACTTTGTAGAATAGTTATTATGGTCTTGAAACAGATATTTAGAATCTGGGATGTCTCTATATCTAAAAGATCAGAATTGTGTATATAGTAGTTTTTCCTGTGATATTATGGATGCAAGGTTAGACTTCTAAATGTTGAGATTGAAGAAGACTCCTGAGAATATCATGGAAAACAGACTGGTGGATAACAGAACCAATTAATTCAATTAATCCAATTCTCATTCAAGTGAAAATATTCTGTCTCAAATTATCATATTTGAAACTAGCTTTTGAAAGAAGTCTAAATGTTGGAGAAAGTGCAAGGAAAGAAAAGAATAGGATGGCCATCAGCAAAGTAATGGATTCAATTATAGCAACAATGAGCATACTATTGAAAGGAGGTTTTTTTTTTCAATTTCTTACTTAAGTCTCTGAGCTATCAGTATAAGGAAGGGAAGAAAAAAAAAACCTAATCCTTTCCCTTCTCTCTCTCCTTCGCAGCTTCAAAATCTTCTTTGGGAGCAATGTTGTTAAGTTTAAATTCAAGGGTACCTTATTTGTTGCTTTTGCTGTTTGACCCGGTCAACCAAAACTTTCTCTTCTTATCTTCCTCCTGCACATTCTTTCCTGGTTGAGTTCTTCTTTGTGGTGGCCATTTCTGACCACCGCTACAACCACCTTCGGGAAAGGGAGTAATGGCCAGCTAGGGAGGAGAGATGCGGCTCTCCTCAACATTGCAGGCACTCTCCCCCCTCTTCACCACTTCTACAGAGTGGCTTAGCCCTGAAACCAGCTGGCTTGGGGTGCTCCAGCAGCAAGCACGGATCGAAACCTCGGAGAGACGAGGTTTTGGTCTGTTGGAAGAAAGAAGGGTGAAGGATCTGAAGTTAGGCACAAATTATCCTGGAGAAGATTTATTTATGTGATCACTGAGAGTTGAAACCAATTTGATGGCACATTATCTGCCTGCCTGTCTTCCCCTATCATCTATCCATCCACCCACCCACCTACCTTTCTTGAAAGCCTCAAGTGATGACACTTCCACAACTTCGGAGGGCAAACTGTTCCATCCCTCTGTGTTATGTAAATAACCATAATCAGGTATACTTAATCTTCCCCCATCATTTCTTCCTTCCTTTTTTTTTTTTAATTCTGCATAAGTAGATGGAAAGGATGGTGCTTTATCTTTTTGCTCCTAGGTATATTTTTGGTAAACAATTTTCAAGAGATAGGCACCTGTGCTTTTAGACATCTTGTCCCATTAAATATTATTTGACTAGGAGGACAGCCAAAAAATAAGTTCTTGTAAGTGAGTTCAGTCGCAAGTAAAGGTTATTGGTTTTTTCGCCCAATTACCTTGCTCCAACCTGGATTCAGTCAATTAAAGAAGGAATCTCTCATTTGGCCCCAACATTTTCACAAGAAAGGCTAGCAGGTTCTAGAAGAGAGAAGCTAAAGTTTTTCAGTCATAAAGTTGAGGTTGGAAGAAAGTTACAAGGCAAAAATATTTATGCTTACATGATAAAGCCCCAAGTTTCTCATTGTGCAAGGTAGACTGTAAGGCATTTGAAAGTAAAGAAAAAAATCATGACCTTGTGACACAGCACTGAATAAAATTGTGAAATATTTATAAATGTTCTAAATTCTTTTGGCCTGTTTCAATCTCTATAAGGTATTCAGCATTTCAAAAAAACAGCGAATGCTGCAAAGTTTTTTCAGTTTTATTAAAAATGTCATAGTTTCTTTTGAAAAGCAGAACTTGCCAGGAAAGAAATGTAAAGGTAATTAAGTTACAGTTAGACTTTGAAGCAGATTGTAGATGCACAATTTTCAAGACAAAATCAGAAGCATCAATTTGTAGAGAAAAAAAAAGTAAGTGAGATCTGGATGATAGAAAATGGGCTGAAAAGCAAATGCCAGATTGAGTTGCCTTCAGTATTTCATTAAATGGAACCTCCTTTTGAGTAGGAAGAATGCAGCATAAGGAGGAAATAAACTCATAGTAAAAACTGGCAAAATTTCCCAAATGTTGAATATACTGGATACATGTTGGAGGAGATCCCACAACAAAATGAATTCTATTCTAGCTGAATACTTTTGGTGAAAATGTTGTAGGTCAAATAGTTTGACGCAGGAGAATATAAAGATGCATTTCTCCAATTTATTGTAGAAATTGAAGCCATAAAGTTATTAAAGAACTGTCTGAACTTTAACATAAAATATGGAGGATAGGATCTTCAGAATAAATTAGCAAATCATTTAAATGAACAATTAAAAAATCAAGCAGAAAATCATGAAAAATCATAAGGCTCAATCTTAGAGGATTATTATAAATTTAAACTTTTCACAGTAAGAATCAAAGATAGTGATCTCTAACCACTAAAGAGTTCAGGAGTAAGTAATCATGGACTACATATAGACAGAACCATCCTTTTTGACAAAGATTGTCCAGGGGATGAGGAAGAACATAAGAACATATGAAGTTAGTCTTTGAAATGTTCTCAAGAAATTATTTTCAAAAAATTCCTTTAGGCAAACTAGCTCTGTAATTTGACAATGGATAGTGATGGGCTAAGATTGAATGGGCAGTCGTGGAAGCCATAGGATCTCACAGTCTGCATTTCCTCCAACCATTGTCTGTCTTGAAGTTCTCTTTTCCAAGTGTTATGGACCAATCTGAGAACCTACCAGACTATCAACTGCAGTTCAAGAGAAAACAACTGCCATAAGCTATGAGTAATGCATCTGACTCAGTGCAGCTGTTCATTAATTCTGATAAGGAGTCACAGCCTGTCCTTGGGAGAATACCTAATTCTAAATCATGCTGCAACTAAAGAAAGCTGAGCAGCAGAAACTGAGAGGAAGGACCAATTGCTCCTTAAATTAAGCATTGACTCTGCTAATATCACAAAGCACTCCAGACTTCTTATTGGAAACAATTCTCTTGGCTTCCATGGAATTTTTTGTTGTTCAACCTCCTGTTTTGATTATATTTTTTTATCAATCCTGTCTCTGAAATCTTCAAAGTAGCAGTTTGCTGCACTGGAATAATTTATGAGACAAACTCAGTAAATTTTCCAACTCTTTCTCTAAATTACAAATTACAAGTTTGTCTTGCCTTCTGGCGGTCTATTACAGCATACCAAATAAAACGTCTCAGACCTTAAATTGGTAATTTGCATATATCATAAGCCATAATTCGCAATCCTTAGATCTCAAAATTAACCTCAAAATTAGTTTGTTACGTGCTATAAAATCTGTATTGTTTTTCAAGTCCACACTGTCCTGAATTGCCAATTTTATTGTTAACACAATTACTAAGTTAGTTATAAATTTTACATGAGTTTTACCAGTGGGGAAATCATCAAGTTTCAGGAAGATACTATGTGAATGCATATTGAGCAAGGAAGGCAGCAAATTTGCTTTGATTCCTATTCTACTCCATGGGTAAAGGGGAAGATATTAGGATTTCTCTTGATTTTCACATGATAGGCAATTGCACTTGCTTTTTTTTGGGGGGGGGGAAGGAAATTCATCTTACTATTAACTTAGTTGGATAAAATTGTTCAGTTAGCTCCTTCTTGATCTAATGATAGCATTGTCCAGCCCATGTTTTGCCATCTTCTGTAATAGAACCTCCTGGGATGGGTTTCCGAATTGCTTTCCTGAAATCAATGGTGTTTATATCAATTAAAATAAACCAATCACTTTATCATAAAAGAAGATTGGATTAGTCCAGTATGTTGTATCAATCCATAATTGTATTTTTTTCTAAAACCTCATAAACCAATTGCTTAATCTTTGCTATCCTTAACTTGACTAATTATGAAAAACTTATGTACACCATCATCTGGAATTTGCACAATTTTATCTTCTTCAGGCTTCTTACCAGAACCAAAAAAATACTATAATGTTTCTCTCTACCTGTATTTAGGGTTTCGACTAAGGAACTTGGGTAAAACTCTATACAGTCATAAAATTTCAAAAGTGATGTTGGGCCAGACACATATTGCTGTATAGCAAAATAATTTAGAGTGGTCTAATTTGTTTTTGTTTTTTAATGACTTCATGTGATATCTGAACCCAGTCAGTATAAGATGAGAACTGTGTTTGGTGCTCTCAGAAGCCTTAGAGAAAAACTTAATAAAATTACAGTGGTATTCATCCTTATTTGGTTCTGGGAGGCAAGATGGATACCAAAAATGATGAGTAACAGATTTTTCCCATAAGAAATAATGATTTCATAAGAAAGCTGACACTGACAAGTTATAGCTTATGTGTTGAGTACCAAACAAACAATGAGTACTGGGATAAATATTTCACATCAAAGAATGTTGAATACCAAATTTGATAAGTTGCAAAGCAGTTGAGCACCAAAGTACCATTGTATAGTAGTAAAAGAATTTTGATGGCACTGCTACATTCCCAGCTCTATCATTTTGCTAGATGTACTGTTTAAAATGTTATTTATTTTAGAAATGTCATTTAAGTACATCACATAAAACTTGAGTATCTTTAAAAAAAAGACCTTACATCTTACTCTAAAAAAACTAACAACTGTCTGTTCAAAAACAATTTTTAAACCCAGTTTTACTATTTCCTGACTTATGTCAGACTGTTTCTATTAAATTATTATAAGTCCTTGAGCTGTACAGACAAAGAACAATCAGATTTACATTTAGGAGGTATTTTATCAAAAAGTACTATTTTGCTTGTTTAGAATTTTAAATAGAGTTATATGAGTTGTGCATACCTAAATAGAAAAGGAACCATTTTGCTACACTCCAATGTCAAAAATGTGTCTATAATTTTCTGTGTGAGAAACTATAAAGCAAAGGTGGGTGTAAGAAATATAATAGGAGGCATTGATCAGAACCAGAGCTTTTGCTGAATTGTAACCATCAAGATATTTTTCTGGTTTGAGTAGTAACCGATTTATTCTGCTAGATTCATCCAAAAAGATTGCTCCTTCAGAAATATATATAGTATGTATTGTGTGTCATTCTGTTGCTGTGGTGGTACAGTGATTAGAATGAAGTACTGCAGACAAACTCCGCCCTCAGCCTGTAGTTTCATCCTGACTGGCTTGAAATTGACTCAGCTTTCCATTCCTCCAAAGTCACTAAAATAAGGAGCCAGATGTTGGGGGCAATATGTTGGCATTGTAAACTTCTCAGAGAGTGCTGTAAAGCCTATGTCACACTGGCCAACGGATGCAAAAAGGACACAGTGGAGAAGCAAAATGTTCCATCCGTTGTTATCCGCTCTCAAAAGGGGCAAAAATTTGCATAACCAGAGCGGATAACATGGACGCAGGGAGGATGCAGGGCGGATGCAAAGTGGATGCGGAACGGAAGCCTAGCGGATGGAAGCGGATGGGAGCGGATGGGAGCGGATGGGAGTGGGTGGCACATCTGCAGGGCTTCTGGGGGGCCTCAGCGAAGCGGACGCGGAATGGAAAGAGCGGATGCAGAGCGGACGCCGAACGGATGAAGCGGATGCACAGCGGAAGCCTAGCGGATGCACAGCGGAAGCCTAATGGATGCCTGGTGTTCACTGTGCATGCGGGAGGATGCATTGCGTCAGGCCCGCAGATATAACGGAAGCAGCTCGGAAGCAGGTCGCCATTCAGAGGAAAGACCTGCTGCCGGACACATCAACTGCCTTGCCTGCCCTGCCTGCATGTCAGCCTGCCAGCCTTGCTGCCAGCCTTGCTACCAGCCTTGCTGCAGCCTCCTTGCCAGCCTTGCTGCCAGCCGGTCTGCCTGCCAGCCTTGCTGCCTGCCTTCCTGCCAGCCTTGGTTCATGTCTGCCTGCCAGCCTTCCTGCCAGCCTTGGTGCCTGCCTCCCTGCCAGCCTTCCTGCCTGCCTTGGTGCCAGCCTCCCTACCAGCCTTCCTGCCTGCCTTGGTGCCAGCCTTGGTTCCTGCCAGCCTCCCTGCCAGCCAGCAACCCCACAACCATGCAGAAGCACAGCAAGCCTCAGCCATCTGCTGCCAGCCCTGGCAAGAGGGACAGGGCTACCATCCCGCCCCCTGGCCCTCACTCTGGTTTTGCTGGGGCTTCTGCAGCACGGGCTCGCTCTTCTGGGGCTGGCGCTTCTGCTGCTTCTGCTTCTGGAGGAGCTGATGACAAGCACTCCAGCACCAGCCACCTCCACAGCACCTGCACCCTTCACCCCTGAGACTGAGCAACCAAGAGGAGTACCAGAGACTCATTTTTGTTGTATAGCTTGTTGTTAATAAAGTCTATTTATGATTCACACACTTGTTTCATTTCTTTTTTTTAATAAAGTCTTGGTGGAAACTTTTAGAAATGGTTTAAGCCTTTGCATGCTTGTGGGATGGGTAAGGATAGCTTTGGGATGGGTTAGGATACCTGTGGAATGGGTAATAGCTGTGGGATAGGTTAGGATAGCAGTGGGATAGATAAACCTCCAGTGCAAGCATAGTGGGACTGTATGGTCCACCATCCCAGGTGCCACACCTACGGCCCTTTATTATCAATAATAATGTAATAATTATCCACACATGTCAACATAAACACAACTCTTTATTAAACGCCTTGTTCATTGTAGGCCAACCAAAAATACATGGCCCAATCTCATCCGAGTGATGAGACAGGCTGAAGGAAGCATCCATTAAGCATCTACCATCCTGTCTTGCCACTCCACTGCTCCAGCTGGGGAGTTGCACCAGTGTCTCAGGATGTTGCGCTGCTTCTTCGCTTCATGTGAGGCTCTGTTGGGGCCTTGCACATCCTCAGTGTTGATCAGGTTTCGCCCTTGCCTCCATTCCCCAGGCTCCATGTCCCCATTGCCTTGTTGGAGGTCCACGAGCCTGTTCTGCAAGACTGGGTAGCGGGTGCGCATGAGATTGTGCAGGATGCAGCAAGCTTCCATGATCCTCCTCATGGTCTCTGGGCAATGCTGCATGGTGGTGAGAAGTACCTGGAACCTGTTGGCCAGGATGCCAAAGGCGTTCTCCACCACCCGCCTTGCCCTGGACAGCCTGTAGTTGAAGATCCTCTCTTCACGGGTGAGGAGTCTGGAGGTGTAGGGCTTCATGAGGTAGGTTGTGAGGGAGAAGTCGTCATCCCCCATGATGAAGTAGGGCACATCTTGTGTGTCGTTGGGCAGGGGTTCTGGATCTGGGAAGCCCACGATGAGGTTGCGTTCCAGCCCCTCCTTGAGGTGACTGGCGTTGTATACCTGGGCATCTGAAGAGGAGCCGTTGCCTGAAGCATCGACGTACATGAACTTGTAGTCAGCATCGACCATGGCGAAAGGATGATGTTGAAGAAGCCCTTGGAGTTGAAATAAGTGGACCCCGAGTTGGCTGGAGATTTGCAGGCCACGTGCTTGCCATCTATGGCTCCAACGGGGTGTGGTAAGTTCCACTTCTGATACCACTGCTCTGCAACTTTCTTCCATCCTTCTTCAGTGGAGGGGTACTGGAGGAGCTCCTCCTTGTATTCTTCGATGATGGCCTGCACCACTTCTCTGACCACAATGCTGATGGTGTTGGATGGCACCCTCCAGCCGTTCTGCATGTTCCTGTAGGAGGTCCCTGAGGCCAGGTGGCGCAGAGTGAGTGCCACCTTGAGCCCAGGTTCCAGGCTGGGCGGGAAGCTGGTGTTTGCCTTGGTCAACCTGGGTGTCAGGCGCTGTACAACTTCGTCAAACATGGCTGGAGGCATCCTCATGAAGTTCTGGAACTCCCGAGTGTCTTTGCTCCTGAGCTCCACCATCAGCTTGTTGTACAGTCCGTCCTCTGCTCTTCTGGCGAACCATCTTCGGACCCAGACTCTTTTTGGGTGGCTCCTTTTCTTCTCGCAGTAGTGTTCACAGAGCCTGCAGATGGCTTCGCACTGTTGCAGAACAATGGTGGCTGCCGAAAGGACTTTGTTACAATCCACGGTGGACATGACTGGATGCTGTGGAAGAGGAAGAGGCAGATGTAGGCTGCAGCGGTCTGCACCGCTGGGCTGCTGTTCTGAAAGTGAGATGCAGGCGAGTTGCTCCCCCTTTTTATAGGCAGTATAGGTTTTCCGCTAGGCACCCTCTAGGCATCCTGTAGGCATCCTCTAGACATCCTTAATATCCGAGATAGGTCCCCTCTGCGAATGTTTTTTCCGTTTTAAACGCTTTGTTTCCGTTCTGCATCTGCTAGGCATCCGTTCTGCATCCGTTCTGCATCCGTTCCGCTTCCTCCCTACGTTCGAGCGGATGGAGTTGCGCGGATGCGCAATGGATGCCTAGCGGATACAGCGGATGCAGAACGGATGCGTAGCGGATGCGTAGCGAATGCAGAATGGACGCGTTGGATACATTTTCTGCGCAAAGGTTTTAGGCAGCCCAAAACTTTTGGAGCGGATGAAACGTCCATAAATGGATGCTGGACGGATAGAGAGGAAGCAAAACGGAGGCAGTGAGTACAGAACGGATACATCGCGTTAACCAACGGATGGCAAGGTTTTTTGTCCGTTTTACATCCTCTTTGCATCCGTTGGTTCAGTGTGACATGGGCTTAAAGCACTGCGGAATGGTATATAAATCTGTGTTATTGCTATTGCTAAAATGCTTTCCTCATGTTTAACTTTAAAATCCTGTTTGGTTATGTAAAAATAATATGCTATCAGTGGTTATTTACTTTGTATATTTGTCAAAGCTGATCACTTTATGGTTGCTTAAAAAGGGTATTTGTCTGCATAGTAATAACACATTTCTGTTCCATTAATTTGCATAATAGCTTTTCTTTGCTGAATGAATATGATACTAAAGTCAGTCCAGGTAGACACACACAGCAGAGGTGGCATTCAGCAGGTTCTGACCAGTTCTGGAGAACCGCTAGTAGAAATTTTGAGTAGTTTGGAGAACCGGCAAATACCATTTCTCACTGGAGATTTTACAGTATCCTTACCCTGCCACACCCACCAAGCCATGCCCACAGAACCAGTAATAAAAATTGAATCCCACCACTGCCACACAGGATCAGTTAAACTGATTTATTGATATAGTCTACAGCAGTGGCTGCAAACCTTTTTCAGTTCCCGTGCTTGCGTGTGCGTTTGCACTTGCGTGCCAGCATCCAGAAGGAAATGCATACTGGGCTCCCCACACTCCTTGCAGCACACTGTGCGTCTGTGCATGCGTGCATGACTCCCCTTGCTGCACACCACATGCCTGTGCCTTCACACACGATAACCCCCATGCGACACGCATCTGCGCATGCACACATGATCACTCCAATGTGCCATCAATTTGCGCATACGCACACAATTCCCCTTGCCACGCGCTGCGTGTCTGAGCATGTGCACACAATTTCCCTTGCCACACACCATGCATCTGTGCCTGCACATGCGATCACTCCCCACACGTGCATTTGCACATGTGCGTGTGATCACTCCTGCATGCCATCCATCTGTGCATGTGCGCGCAATCCCTCCATGCACCACACGTCTCTGCACATGTGCACACAACCCCCCCAGCACACGCTGTGTGTCTCTGTGCATGCGCATGTGTCTCCCATGCCCCCCCACCCCCACGCAAGCCTGCCAGATACCTGACAATCAGCTGTTGAGTGGCATCATCGTGCGCACATGTGCAGTGGAGCTCTTTCAGGTGAGATCTCGCATTCTGGGGGAAATGGCTTTGCGTGCCACTTCCAGCACCCATGACATAGGTTTGCCATCACAGGTCTACAGTATTCAAAGAGTCTTCCCAACTAATGGTCAGCACCTGCTTAGATTTATACACTCAAGGACAGTTGGATTTAGTTCACCTATGGCTAGTATGTAGGGACTAAGCTGATTCTTAGTTTTACCCTGCCCCCAGTTTCTGCACTCTTCTCCCACTCAGATCCATTTTCCACTTGTTCTCTATGCTATACAAAGGATATTTTAGTTCAAATAAGCTTTTTTGTGTCATAACTAGTCACTAACTTTATGCCTTCCTAAAAGTGTGATTACTTTCCATAGTGAAACACTTTGGCTCTGCTTGTAGAATTCATGGAGGTAGTGAGGGCGTGCATGAGACCATTATTATCCTTCTGAATATTGTTTGATAAGCAAGTGTTTGGGCTCATTGTGTAATTCAGGTTCAGAACAGGCACCTGTGTTATTGGAAGCAATAAAATGCATGTAGATCAAAGAGATTTAACGCACCTATTTTTAATGTGAATTCATCATCAACCTGAATCATTGGATCAAACGCAATGTACTGATGTATTTTATAGAAAGGTACATACAGTATATAGTCTTGTTATCTTGTTAATTTCTTTTTCATACTGTCACACATGCTTGACTAATACTGTATTTGTCAATCAACTTAATTGAATACCATATGCATTAAAAAGAATACTAGAAACTTATTTATCATAGCTGACTAATCTCTGAGAGATTGTTTTCATGCGCTTACCCTTGTTGGAATTGTGTATATTTAGTAACAGAACAACAGAATCTCCATATACAGAAAGAATGCTATATCCAGTATTAGGAAATACTACCAACTAGAGCTTCTATTCCCATTAGCTTCTCTTGATATGGAACTCTACTTATTGCTGTATGTTTATTAAAATGATGTTTTTAAACCAAGATAGGCATTTGAATGAATTCAGCTTTATATTCTCTCAAAATATGTATTTCCAGTGTTACGTGATTACTTATTGATTATATGATTCCCTATTTGTGTAAGTACAGTGTAACTAATCACCTTCTGCCTTCCTCAACCTCCTGCAAGAACCATGAATAGAAAAATTTGTCTCTCAACCTATTCATTTATATGTCTGAAAGATCTGCTGCTTGCTTTTGGAAAACAACATTCACTTCTTACTTCAGTTCAGTTCAGCTTTCTTTCCTATTCCCATGTATCTTTGCACTTATTTCTGTTAATATTTCTTGTATCTTTTATTATTTCACAGCATAATTCTCCAATGTTTATTTTTCTGTCTTTTCCCTTTCCCTCCCTCTTTTTCTGAGTCCTCCATTTTGATTCTTCTATTTTCTCCCTTCAAATGCTTGGCTCCTTGGCTGGTTCTCACAATAGAAATACACCAGTCATTCTTCTCCAATCCTTGGCTTTGTCCTAACAGCCTCTATAGGCTCCTTTCTGTGTGGATCCAGACCTTAGGGATTTCACACAGCTGCTTTCTGGCACTCCCTTTTCAAGTTCCAGCAGCCACTACTTAATGGTTTCTATGTCACAAAGGAGAAATAAGGCTGCCTCCCCACACTAATCTTCTTTCTCAGGTCAGATTTTGCCCAGAACCCCTGTAATTTTATACATCTTTTTAAAATATAACTTTGTTAGAATTTTAAAATGCAAAATCCAACAAGAAAACTAATATTTAGAACAAAAAAAAAAAAAAAGAAAATAAGAAAAATAAGAAAAGAACAAAGGTAAAAGTGCAGAAATCAAAAAGAAGAAAAAAGAACACGAAGAAGTTACTTGCAATTTTCTTTTACAGCATTTTAAATATAAATAAAAATATGCGATCTCTTAGTCTGTGATTACACATTGTTTACATTTTTATAATCAATTTTTTCCTAATCATAACTATGAATCATAAATTCACTTTTTTCTATTTCACGCAAAAAGTCAATAAAAGGTTTCCAATCAGCATTAAACTTAAACAATATTCTGTATCTAATTAAAATTGTCAAGTTGGACAGATTAGCAAGTTCCATCATCTTCACCATCCATTCCTCCATTGTGAGGAAAGTTGAATATCCACCTTTGTGCATTTAATAATCTTTCTGCAGTTGTCATATACAAAAACAAAAGGTTTTTTTTCTAAATTCTGATCTTTCAGTCCCAAAAGGAAAGTGTCCAGTTTCAACTGTGTATTATTTTCTGCATTATTATATGTATATAATGAGCCCAAAATTTCCTAGATTTTTTTTACAACTTTCCAGGCCAGGAAGATGGGGACCTGTGATAGCAGCACGTATGAAATGAAATGAAACAGATTAATCTCCCAGTGGAATGATTACCATCGGGAATTATGATTTGGAAGCAGCTTCAAACAGAATGAAAAGAATTGTATTGGCAGAGTGACACAGATTTGTATGGAGTTACACTAATAGGAACCATGAAAAAGGATGCTTGGTAGACTGATAAAGTGAAACAGGCTGTGGGTGAGGAACTGTTCCTATAAGATAATGCTTAGAAGAAGAAGAAAAAATTGAACAAAAGATATTTTATAGTTTATAACTTATAGTAAAAATATTTTACTATAATATATACACATATATAAGAATGTGGTCAAAGAGAGCAAGGAAAAGGTAAGATTAAAAAACAGCAAATGCACATCTATTTTAATGGCAATAAAAAAAATTACTTTGGAAATGGAAAGCCAAATCAAGCGGGGAAAATGCGATTCAAAATGAAAATAATTTAGGATGAAACTGAAGTAAAATGAGGACAATTAACAAGTGAACAGCTTGCCTTCAGATGTTGTGGGTGCTTCATCCCACAACTTCATCCCAAAACTGGAGTTTTCAAGAAGAGACTAGACAGTCACTTGTCTGAAATGGTATAGAATTTCCTGCTTAACCAGGAGGCTGGACTAGAACACCTTTGAGGTACCTTCCAGCTCTGTTCTGATTCTAAAGGAACACTACGAAATAAATGTGATGAGTTATAAATGATAAAGTGTAATTGGAGAAATATTACAATATAAATGGTCTTTGCTTACGGGTGTGTGACCTGCTTATTATTTGTGTGAAGATTGTACTTCTGCCTGACTCTGGAATAATGTTCTTATTGTTCTACTTTATAACAGGAATGATAACAAAAGTGCATAGAAACTACAGAAGGATTACTTTCTACAGTGGATTTTTGCACGTAGCAGAATTTTGATTGAAAAGATTCAAAAGGCCACATTTAGAAAAATGTGGGAAATGCAATGCATTTTTATGATGGGCAGGGGAGGTACAGACCATTTTTTTGTATTTCGCAGATCCCTTGAAAACAGTTGTGAATGAATTTTGCCCCATTTTCAACTTTTCTTGCTGCAGTTGTTAAGTGAACCACCGCAGTTGTTAAGTTAGTAACACGGTTGTTAAATGAATGACTTCTCCATTGACTATGTTTATCAGAGGGTCACAAAAGGGATCACATGACCCTGGGTTACTGCAAAGTCATAAAAATGAATCAGTTGCCAAGCATCTAAATTTTGATCAAGGGGATGCTGGAACAGTTGTAAGTATGAAAAATGATCATAAGTTACTTTTTCAGTGCCATTTAACTTCAAACAGTCACTAAATGAATTGCTGTAAGCCAAGAACTACCTTATTGATGTAGAGAAAGTACATGATAAAATGAATAGATCCAAACTATGGAACTGTGTGTGACTATGGAGTTGAACTGGCAATACGTTAAAAGTGATATATGACACATGTAAAACATTCATATACTTTAATAGAATTAGTCGTGTAAGGCGTCTCTTGCAAAGGTTTCCTAGCACATCTATGAGTTTTGCAATAAGAGAATAATAACTTGACATCAGAAGATACAAGTATATTGGCAGTACTTACAATGGAAGAATGTAACAGTGAAGACTTTATTATTTCTTAGGGGAACAATGATTTGGAGTCAAGTGAATAGTGGAAAAAAATCTATGCAGCTGATAATAAATTACTTAAAATGGTGAGAGTTGAGAGCAGTCTATAAAGATTTCCAGATATATATCTTCAAACCACATGATTCATGGATAACAAGGAAGTAAAGTATATTCAATGTAGCAAGTGTAAAATGAAACCAACTGAAACAAAATAAATTCTAGCTGAAAATATACATTGGTCATATATGAATTGGTTGTGATAAATAAGGAAAAGGTTATGAGATTGTAGCTACTTGAAAATATTAATTATATGTTGACTGATGTGTTGGGGAGGAAATTCCATGTCAGGATGTGGTAGGAGGCAATTTTATACCAGGATATGTGAGAGAGGCAAACCAAAGTAGAAAAGAAAAATTCTAGAATGTTAATACTCTGATGGCTTTTTGAAAGTCTAAGTCTATAAGTACACTTAGTCATGTTATTTCAGTGGATATGGAAGCAGGGGTGGGGATGGGGGAGAATAACTAATAACCGTATGAATACTGCGGAAGAAGAATAGTGAGAATTCTCCAAACCAGGCTTTTGGTCCTGTAAATTTATTTATTTATTTATTTATTTTATTTTGTCAAGCAATTATAAGATAACAGGTATAAGTATAAACATAGTTATGGATACATGAAATGGATACATATAGGAAAAATAAAATAAATAAAAAAAAAACAATAGGAGAGGGATGGTAGACATGTTGGTGCGCTTATGCACGCCCCCTACAGACCTCTTAGGAAAGGGGTGAGGTCAATAGTAGACAGTTTAAGGTTAAAGTTCTTTCTTTGGGAAAGAAACCACAGAGTCAGGTAGAGTATTCCAGACATTTACCACTCTATTACTAAAATCGTATTTCCTGCAATCAAGTTTGGTACGGTTTACCTTGAGTTTGTATCTATTGTTTGCTCTTGTATTGATATGGTTGAAGCTGAAGTATTCATTGACAGGTAGGACATTGCAATGTATAATTTTATATTCCATACTTAGATCGGACCGCAGGCGGTGTAATTCTAGGTTTTCTAGGTCTAGAATTTCAAGTCTGGTGGCATAAGGTATTCTGCAATGAGTAGAGGAGTGGAGAACTCTTCTTGATAAATATTTCTGGACTTGTTCAACTGTGTTAATATCAGATACATAATGTGGGTTCCAGGCTGATGAGCTGTATTCAAGAATTGGTCTAGCAAATGTTTTGTATGTTCTCGTTAGTAGTGTGATATTACCAGAGAAAAAGCTATGTAGGATTAGGTTAACAACTCTTAATGCCTTTTTGGCTATGTAGTTACAGTGGACTCTGGCACTAAGATCATTAGAAATGAGTACTCTAAGATCCTTGACAGAGTTTGGAACATCAACAAGGTCTCCACTATTCAGCTTGTATTTTATTTTCTTATTTTTTTTTGCCAATATGTAAGACAGAGCATTTATTTGTAGAGATTTGAAGTTGCCATTTGTTTGACCATTCTGATACATATTGAGGTCTTTTTGAAGGGTAGCAGTATTTTCAGTGGTGTTGAATAGCTTTACATCATCAGCAAAGAGAACACAGTTGCTCTTAATATGATCACAGAGGTCATTTATGTCGAGTATGAAGAGAGTTGGTCCTAGAACACTGCCTTGGGGGACACCACTGTTGACAGAATTTGATAAGACGCTCCCAATTTTGACCATTTGTTGTCTGTTTGACAGGAATGCTTCTATCCAGTTATGCAGGTATCCAGAGATAGCATAAAATTTTAGTTTAGGAGTATATTGTCATGTACCACTGAATCAAGGGCTTTACAGAAGTCTATGTAGATTGTGTCTATTGTTTTGCCCTGATTGAGTTGTGTAGTCCATATGTTTTTGCAGTGTAAGAGTTGCAGATTACCTGATAGTTTTTTTTCCTAAAACCAAATTGTTTATTAGAGAGTAGGTTGTTTGTTTCTAAGTGGCAGATGATGGATTGGTTCATAATTGATCCCATAATTTTACAGGTGACGCAGCATAAAGAGATTGGTCTGTAATTTTCAACTAGGCAGAGTCTCCCTTTTTGAAGATGGGGATGACTGTGGCTTGAGACCATAGGTTTGGCAAGAAGCTGGTCCTGAAAGATTTTTCAAAGATTAAAGATTAATCCAAAATAGATAATAGAATGACAGAGTTGGAATCTTCTAGTCCAATTCCTGCTCAGGCAGGAAACCCTATACCATTTCAGACAAATGATTATCCAATTTCTTCCTAAAAACCTCCAATATTTGAGAATTCACAACTTCTGGAGACAAATTGTCCTACCGTCAGGAAATTTCTCCTTAGTTCTAGGTTGCTTCTCTCCTTGATTAGTTTCCATCTTTTGTTTCTTGTCCTGCCTTCAGGTGCTTCAGAGAATAGCTTGACTCCCTCTTTTTTGTGACAGCCCCTGAGATATCAGAACACTACTATCATGTCACCCCAGTCTTTCTTTTCATTAAACTAGACATACCCAATTCCAGAAACCATTCTTTATGTTTTAGCCTCAGTCCCCTAATCATCTTTGTTGCTCTTCTCTGCACTCTTTCTAGAGTCTCAATGTCTTTTTTATATTGTGGCAACCAAAACTGGATGCGGAATTCCAAGTGTGGTCTTACCAAAGCATTATAAAGTGGTATTTATATACTGCATGAGATCTTGATTCTATCCCTCTCTTAATGTACTGTAGCCTAAACTGTGCTGGCTTTTTGGGGAGTTTCAGAATATTGCTGGCTCATATTTAAGTGATTGTCCATTAGGACTCCAAGATCTCTCTCTCACAGGTACTATTGAGCCAGTTACCACCTATACTGTATTTCTACATTTGGTTTTTCTTGCCTAAATGTAGAATCTTACATTTTTTTCACCATTGAATTTCATTTTGTTATATAGGACCCAATGTTCAAGTCTTCCAAGATCCTTCTGTATCTTAAAATAATGTAATAATAAGATAATGATATGCTCCAGATGCACCAGACTGCAAATGTTCTCTTTGGTAGTCAGCAATTATTGTTGGCAGAAGGCTAAGTCAGGTTTACAGACAGTTAACTGTATTTTGAAGTCCTGAAATACAGTAAAGCCCTAAAAACCAGCCTTAGGATTAGTGTTATTTTAACTGGGAAAGTGATATGAGCAGTTAGAAGTTTTTAACAGGAGAAATGTAATGGGAAATGGCTAATAGATAATAGTTTAATTTCAGTACCCTTTGAAAGTCACAAATTCTATCATTTTCAAATGTTATTTTGATTGTTACTTTTTATTCCAATTGAGAATAAAGGGACTGCAGGAAAACATTTCATTAAAACATGCAGTTTGGCCTTTAGTATTTCATGGAATATAAACAGCTTTTTTTTTTTTTTGCTGTCCTGCATAAGTCATGCTTCAGTTGTTTTCTTTAATATTTTTAGTGGTTTGAAGGCATGCTTATTCAGTTAATATACTCTTCTTTCTAGAGTTTTTCCGGCAAGTGCAAGGACTGCTTTTTTTTTTTTTCAAAAATACAAAAACAAAACCCAAGAGTTGATTCATTAGTTGTGACAGGAACTGAACAACTGGTTAACCCCTAAGCCTGATATTGAGGGACAAGAAAGTGATGTTACACATGCTCTGAGGTTTAGCTGATGATGACTCAAAATCACAGCTTATTGAAGCACATAAGCCTTCCCCCATGCCCCATTTCTATCTGGGTTTTCTAGATCGTGCGGCTACTGCAGATGCATCACACAGTTTCCATCAACAACTGTCCCTAAGTTGAATTGTTCACCATACAAGTCCTAAAATGAAAGAACCCAGTTTAAAAAATGAATCAAAAGTATTATACTGGTCCATTGATTTATTAAGGAAAATGGTCCAAAACAACTTATTTGTGTGTGGCAAAAATAGGTGAACCCTTGTTTTCAATAACAGGATGGGGAGGAAGGGTAATGTTCCATAGGGCAAGTGCCATGGCAGATATGGCTCTATTCCTAGGCCCCATCAGATGCCACTTGCTAACAGATTAGACCCAGAGCATCCTCTTCTCTTCTTTTTAAAAAAATAAATTTATTCAACGTCTGAACAATTAAAAACAGATTTCTACATTTTGCAATGATACAGTAACAGTGTTTACATTGGTTAATAACATCTATTACTGTGTTATCCATAGCTGTATGAGATTCTTCCTTATTCTATATATTTTATATATATATACATTTATTTACACATAAATGATATCACTTTATAATTTCTCATACATTATCATTTGACGTCTTGTCTTCTATAGGCATAAAAGCAAGAAGAATCTAACAGTTTTACCTTTTCAAAATTAATGTTCAAATTTTTAAAATACTACCTTTGTATTGTAAACTGTAAAACCTCCATCACCTGTTATTTTTGAAATTAATCTGAAATTAATTTAACCATGATTTAGCAAGTTTTGCTATGACAAGGCATTTGTGGAAATTGATCACTGGTTTAATGTTCAATTCTAGTTCTAAATAAATATTCAGTCATCAGTCACTAGGATTGTGACATTTAACAAATTTCCAATACAACTTTTCAAAAACTGCATACTGTGATATACCATACTGTGATATGGGATTGAGTCTAAATATAGTTTGTGAGTCAGCTAAATGTCTTTAGTAAGATGCTGCTAACAAAGATAGGCTATGCTAATAAGCACGCTATTCGGATGCTGTGAATGAATGTTAGCAAGCTATGGTATTTACATAAAATATATCGGGTATGTGGTTTTCTTATCACCAAAGAGATATTGTGGCAGCTGTTGCACTTTTTAATCTATGGAATAGCCGAACTGCAACATTTACATTGGAATAGCATAGGAGTGCAGGAATATTGTCTCTTTATAATTAGATAATGTTGCCCCAAACAATTTTTATTATTTATTTTCTAAATGAATAATAATTCAAATATGTCCAAATAAATACCTACTATTTCAGTCCAGTTGAAGCTGCTATTTTTGAGAATAGTGATAAAGGAGTGGTAATTGCATTTTGTACATAGGTAGCCCTTGATCCCCGAATTTCTGTTGTCAAGCAAGATATTTTTTAAGTGAGCTTTGCTGCATTTTATAACCTTTCTTGCCAACAATTGTGAAGTGAATCACTACAGTTCTTAAAGCCCATGTCACACTGCCCAACGGATGCAAAAAGGACACAACGGACGAGCAAAATGTTCCATCCGTTGTTATCCGCTCTCAAAAGGGGCAAAAATTTGCATAACCGAAGCGGATAACACGGACGCGGGGAGGACGCAGGGCGGATGCAAAGCGGATGCGGAACGGAAGCCCAGCGGATGGAAGCGGATGGGAGCGGATGGCAAGTCCGCGAGGCTTCTGGGGGACCTCAGCAAAGTGGACGCGGAACGGATACAGCAGATGCACAGCGGATACACAGCAGATGAAGCGAATTCACAGAGGATGCACAGCGGATGCACAGCAGAAGCCTAATGGATGCCTGGCGTTAATTGCACATGCGGGGAGGATGCATTGCGTCATCCCCGCGGATATAACGGAAGCAGCTCGGAAACAGGTCGCCATTCAGAGGAAAGACTTGCTGCCGGACGGATTGGCTGCCTTGCCTGCCCTGCCTGCATGTCTGCCTGCCAGCCTTGGTGCCTGCCTGCCTGCCAGCCTTCCTGCCAGCCTTGGTGCCTGCCTCCCTGCCTGCCTTGGTGCCAGCCTTGGTGCCTGCCTGCCTGCCAGCCTGCCTGCCAGCCTTGCTGTCTGCCTGCCTGTCAGCCTTCCTGCCTGCCTTGGTGCCAACCTCCCTGCCAACCTTGCTGCCAGCCTTAGTTCCTGCCAGCCTCCCTGCCAGCCAGCAACCCCACAACCATGTGGAAGCACAGCAAGCCTCAGCCATCTGCTGCCAGCCCTGGCAAGAGGGACAGGGCTACCATCCCGCCCCCTGGCCCTAACTCTGGTTCTGCTGGGGCTTCTGCAGCACGGGCTCGCTCTTCTGGAGCTGGGGCTTCTGCTGCTTCTGCTTCTGGAGGAGTTGATGACAAGCACTCCAGCACCAGCCACCTCCACAGCACCTGGACCCTTCACCCCTGAGATTGAGCGACCAAGAGGAGTGCCAGAGACTCTTTTTTGTTGTATAGCTTGTTGTTAATAAAGTCTATTTATGATTCACACACTTGCTTCATTTCTTTTTTTTAATAAAGTCTTGGTGGAAACTTTTAGAAATGGTTTAAGCCTTTGCATGCTTGTGGGATGGGTAAGGATAGCTTTGGGATGGGTTAGGATACCTGTGGGATGGGTAATAGCTGTGGGATGGGTTAGGATAGCAGTGGGATAGATAAACCTCCAGTGCAAGCATATGGTCCACCCTCCCAGGTGCCACACCTACGGTCCTTTATTATCAATAATAATGTAATAATTATCCACACATGTCAACATAAACACAACTCTTCATTAAACGCCCTGTTCATTGTAGGCCAACCAAACATACATGGCCCAATCTCATCCGTGTGATGAGACAGGCTGAAGGAAGCATCCATTAAGCATTTACCATCCTGTCTTGTCACTCCACTGCTCCAGCTGGAGAGTTGCACCAGTGTTTCAGAAGGTTGCTCTGCTTCTTCACCTCACGTGAGGCTCTGTTGGGGCCTTGCACATCCTCAGTGTCTGTTAGGTTTTGCCCTTGCCTCCATTCCCCAGGCTCCATGTCCCCATTGCCTTGTTGGAAGTCCATGAGCCTATTCTGCAAGACTGGGTAGCGGGTGCGCATGAGATTGTGCAGGATGCAGCAAGCTTCCACGATCCTCCTCATGGTCTCTGGGCTATGCTGCATGTTGGTGAGAAGAACCTGGAACCTGTTGGCCAGGATGCCAAAGGCGTTCTCCACCACCCGCCTTGCCCTGGACAGCCTGTTGAAGATCCTCTCTTCATGGGTGAGGTATTTGGAGGTGTAGGGTTTCATCAGGTAGGTTTTGAGGGGGAAGGCATCATCCCCCACGATGAAGAAGGGCACATCTTGCTTGTCGTTGGGCAGCGGGTCTGGATCTGGGAAGCCCACCATTAGGTTGCCTTCCAGCCCCTCCTTGAGGCCACTGGCATTGTATACCTGGGCATCTGAAGATGACCCGTTGCCTGAAGCATCGATGTACATGAACTTGTAGTCATCATTGACCATGGCAAAGAGGATGATGCTGAAGAAGCCCTTGGAGTTGAAATAAGTGGACCCCGACTTGGCTGGAGCTTTGCAGGCCACGTGCTTGCCATCTATGGCTCCAATGGTGTGGGGGAAGTTTCACTTCTGATACCACTGCTCTGCAACTTTCTTCCATCCTTCTTCAGTGGAGGGGTACTGGAGGAGCTCCTCCTTGTATTCTTTGATGATGGCCTGCACCACTTCTCTGACCACAATGCTGATGGTGTTGGGTGGCACCCTCCAGCCGTACTGCATATCCTGTAGGTTGTCCCTGAGGCCAGGTGGCGCAGAGTGAGTGCCACCTTGAGCCCAGGTTCCAGGCTGGGCTGGAAGTTGGTGTTTGTCTTGGTCAACCTGGGTGTCAGCCACTGCACAAGTTCGTCAAACATGGCTGGAGGCATCCTCATGAAGTTCTGGAACGCCCGAGTGTCTTCACTCCTGAGCTCCACCATCAGCTTGTTGTACAGTCCGTCCTCTGCTCTTCTGGTGAACCATCTTCGGACCCAGACTTTTTTTGGGTGCCTCCTTTTCTTCCTGTAGTCGAGTTCACAGAGACTGTAGATGGCTTTGCACTGTTGCAGAAGGATGGTGGTTGCCGAAAGGACTTTGTCACACTCCACGGTGGACATGACTGGATGCTGTGGAAGAGGAAGAGTCAGATGAAGGCTGCAGAGGTCTGCACAGCTTGGCTGATGTTCTGAAAGTGAGATGCAGGTGGGTTTCTCCCCCTTTTTATAGGCAGTATAGATGTCCCTTTGCATCCTCTAGGCATCCTCTAGACATCCTTAATATCCGAGATAGGTCCCCTCTGAGAACGTTTTTCCCGTTTTAAATGCTTTGTTTCCGTGCTGCATCCGTTCTGCATCCGTTCTGCATCCGTTCTGCATCCGTTCCGCTTCCTCCCTGCGTCCGGGCAAATGCTAGTTGTGCGGATGCATAGCGGATGCCTAGCGGGTATAGCGGATGCGTAAAGGATGCGTAACGGATGCGTAGCGGATGCAGAACGGACGAACTGGATACATTTTCCGCGCAAAAGTTTTGGGCAGCCCAAAACTTTTGGAGCGGATGAAAACGTCCATAAACGGATGCTGGACGGATAGAGAGGAAGCCAAATGGAGGCAGTGAGTACATCGCGTTTTCCAACAGATGGCAAGCTTTTTTGTCCATTTTACATCCTCTGCATCCGTTGGTTCAGTGTGACATGGGCTTAAATTAGTAACATGGTTAAGTGAATTTGGCTTCCCTATTGACTTTACTTGTTGGAATGTCGCAAAATGTAATCACATTACCCCAGGATGCTATAGCTGTCATAAAGATGAGTAATAGCTAAGTGTCTGCATTTTGATCATGTGACCATGGGGACGCTGCAATGGTTATAGTTTTGAAAGACGGCCATAAGTTACTTTTTTCAGTGCTGTTGTAACTTTGGTCACTACTTGAAGTATAATAAATCAAGGACTTCCTCTATAGATAGTTCATGGCATATATCCATCCATTCAACAACTATTTAAAGTTTGGACAACACTTAAAAAATGAACTTACAAGGGTCCTCAAAGTTCCAGCCCTTACAGGGCCCTGTGGTTGACACGATCAAAACTTGGTCACTTGGTGACTGATTCACATTTATGACTGCTACATTATCCTCCTACCCCACAGAAACTCTCTATTTCAATTATCCCTATCCTCCCATTCCACCTCCTCACAATGTCTCTGCCAGTGATGGTATTCTACTGGTTTGGCCTGGTTCTGCTAAGCCGGTAGCAGCAATGAGCAGCGGAGGCCAATCCGGTTCTCTGCAATGTTCTGCTGTTGGGCCCACCCACTCAACTGGGCTCTCATACTCACCTTTATCTTCTGCTTTTGAAGCACAGCTGCTTTGATTGGCACAGCAGAGTTCTGCACAGCAGCTGCTGAAGTGGCTGGGAGAGTGCAGGCTTGTAGGAGGTGAGTTGAAACGCCTCTGCCTACACAAACTGCATTTGGCATGTGCATGCACACAAAGTGTCTGCTTGTGCACAAAGCACTCCTACCAAGCCACACCCACTGAACCTGTGGTAAAAAATTTTGAATCCCACCACTGGTCTCTGCCCTTTTTGGTTTACCTGCACAGTATGGTCAGGATAAAGAGGCTGGCATACTCTGCCTGTTGTCTTCAGCTTTGCCTCTGCTGCTGCCTCTCCATCCTTCTCGGCTCCTAGTGGAGCCTGCCTTGCTTCGGTAGTCTCAGCCTGACATACCTAGGTGACGTGCCTCCCCCTCAGAGTGGGCTTTGTGCCAACCCATCCTGAATCTACAATCCTGGATCCACTAAGCATCTGGGTGCAAAAGTTCTAATGTGACTTGCTGCTCGCAGCAGCTTCTCTTCTCCTGGTTTGGCTTCTCCCTGCAAAGAGTCCTTCGCTTGGGGCTTCTTTTGAGGTGGCTCTATTAAGTGTGATGGGGATTTAAGAAAGATAGATTAGTGAAATAGCAAGTTGTTTCCCCCACTTTCTTGTTTGTCTGAGCATAGCACGTACATCAAGTATTTATCTAAATTATTCTTGAAATGGTACACCATCTGGGCAGATATGAAGGCAACCTTAAACGAATGCTTTCTCTAAGTTAAAACATAATGTAATTGTCATTTTAACCATGATAGGAATGCTAAGGTTGGCTGAGTGGTTAGAGAAGTATTCAATAAGACAATTTCTTCAATAATAGTCACTAGTTATAAAGAGCAGTCAAAGAGAATATATATACATATACATACATGCATACAAATATACATACATACATATATACGAAATGGAGAATTCACTTTTTGTGAATGAAAGGGAAAACATGAGAGATAATATGTTCTATATTTTGATGTAATTAATTGGCCCACTCACTGTCACTGTTGCAACAACTTTCTCCATTTTCCTTTTCAAATATGAATGGTAATGTTTCCACTTCCTTCTTCAAAATGCGAATGAAACACAGAATGCCTATTTAGACTATGATATGTACTGCATCATTAATTGATGTCAATCAGTGCGCTCACATTATAATCTTTAATTTGATTTTGATTATATTAAGTTTAAGGGCTGCTTTTTTCCATAACAAAGACACATATGTGAGGTGGAAGCAGATAAAAAAACCACCAAAAGATTCGTTGATCCAAGGAAAACAAGGTTTTATTCACGTTTCTGCAGAGACGGGTTCCCTCAGGCATTGAAGGAACACAGAGCAAAATTCAGGCAGCATTTTTATATCCTAACTGTCCACCCCCTCGTACGAGGGCTTGGCTCACATTCTTTCTGTTTTCAAATTGACACATATATTTCGAAGGTTCATACTAGCTCCCTATCTAAAAGTAGTTACACGGTTTCTGACATCGCAGCACTTTATTACAATTCCCCATTGTTCTAGCCTTATCTTGTTTTTTCTCTTGTGCACAAACTGGAACACTTTCTTATTTAACAGAGCTACTGAGTTTGAGACATACTTCCTTATTCAACTCAATGGGCCATCCAACATGACTTCGGTTCTGCTCACAATCCCCCCCTTTTTTTTCCCACTCTTGTCTCAAACTCAAATAGCAGATCCTCTGCTTCTTTCAGAGTGATTTCTCTCTGATACATCATTAGAGGTTCTGCTTCCTGCTTCTTCTCAAATCTTGAACCCAAGGATTTCCCTGTCTTCCCACACGTTATTGCACCAGGGAGACACTGAACACAACAACACAACAATACACAGCATATAATAATCAATATAATTCTCATTATGGTAGATCTAAACCAAGTGGAACTGGGAAGCCAAGACCATACTGCTCCCCACAGGTCTGGCAATGAGGAGTCATCTCTTTGTGATCATGGATTAGAGCGAATACATTCTTCCATTACTTTTACTGTCTTTGTAATATTGGGTTGGAAATCATGGATGTATACACAGCAATGTGAATGAATCAGAGCACACACACACCCTTTTGTAGCTAATACAATGTCTAAAGCATACCTATTTTGTAGAGCAACCTGTCTTACTTCAGAAAGCTCGGTGTTAATCATTTTAATATTCTTTATTGTATCATTGAACATTGTTACCGTGAAGTTATTTAGAATATGTATATCTCGGTAGTTCATGGCTACTCCCAATGGTGTTATTATACCACGGGAGATTTGGGTCCAGAGTCTCTGGGTAAGGCCAGATTTTGAGTCTCTTTTATTACGTATCCAGCCTTGGGGAAGGCCATCAAGTTTATATATCACCGATATCACATACCCAAGTGTACATGTGCCACTTCAGTAAGGTGGCATCTCCCTGTATGCATAGTTCCCACACAATACCCACCTAAAGTTTTCCATAGCATAGGTCTGTTGTGATGTTCGGGTCCAATTGATCATTTCTTCAAAATGCATACACATCTGATACTGATCTTGATTAAAATAATCTAATTTATGATAACTCTTGGTATAGCTATGGTTACTACAGGATGATGGCATGTCAAAAGTCTTATTACATTTTTCCCAATCTCCTAAATGGAGCCCTCTAGTTTCATTTCTCCTAAAACACATATACGCTGTTTCCCTTAAATGAACAAAAATCCTTCCTGTTATATTTCGTTCTACACCATATTTTTCTGTCCCGTGCCCCTGTGGTCTTAGTCTGTTCTGATCAAGTGGAATTGCATGTAGGATTAATCCTTCACCTGTTCTTCCTGGCAGGTGCATGCATAACTAGCAATTGGTGATGTTCAAGGAATGTGAGACCTTCTTGAGATCCTTTATGAACACATTGTCATCCCACAAGTCTGTTCCCAAGTCACCTGCAGGTCCAACATATTGTGAACTTCTTTGATGTATTAATGTAAATATAGTTGCAACAAATAGTCCTCTCCAGAGTTCAGCTGACATCTCCATGGTGGTTTCTGCTGGCTATTTCTTCAAGGTTACCTTTAATGGCTGACCGTCCACTGGGATTGCTTTCCAAGGTTTCTCAGGTTCCGGTACTTTCTTGACTCTGCTGTAATGCGTCCAGCCTCCTTCCCGAGTACGGATTGCAGATTCAGTTGTCAGTAGTACCTGGTACGGACCTTCCCAACTAGGTTGCAATTTTTCACTTCTCCAAGTCTTTATCAGGACCCAGTCTCCAGCCTCGTGTGGGTGTTGGCTACCAGCCAAAGGTGGTCGTTGCACTAACCGTTCCTGTTTGTGAAGAGAAAGCAAAGACCGAGACAATGCCAGCAAATATTTCTGAAGGAACAAGTCCCTGAACTCTGGTATGGGATTGCCTAGTTTGGCCAAATAGGGTCTCCCCATCAGCATTTCAAAAGGAGAAACCCCGTGTCTTTCCTTGGACAAGTTTTGATCCTTAGCAGAGCTAAGGGAAGATTCTTTGTCCATGGCAAACCATTTTCAAGTTGTAGTTTGGTCAAGTGTTTCTTCAATTCCGCGTTCGCCTCTTCAATTTTTCCACTGGATTTAGGATGCCATGGCGTGTGTAATTCCCATTTCACCCCCACCACCTCCATTACCCTTTGCAGAACCTTTTGGGTGAAATGAGTTCCTCTGTCTGAATCTATTGCTTCCATCATTCCATATCGTGGGATAATCTATTCTAGTAAGATCTTGGTTACTGTGGGAGCTGTGGCTCTTCTAGTGGGATAAGCCTCTACCCACCCCGTTAGTTGATCTTTGATCACAAGCAAGTATTTCCAACCCCCCTTTTCTGGCAACTCAGTGAAATTAATTGGTGCTCTCTGAAAAGGCCGACCCACTAAGGGTCGCCCTCCCATCTCTTTCTTGCGTGCCGCTTTCTTATTTACTTTCAAACAAATCAAACATTTCCAGCAGATGCTCTGAGTTACTGTCCACATCCTCAGACTCCAAAAGTGAGGTTTAACGCACATGACCAAGGCCTCCGTTCCCCAATGTCCTCCTTCATGAACTTTCTCCAATATTCCCCTCATGACAATGGGTGACACCACCTTGACTCCCTCCGACGTCTTCCATCCCTCTGGGGTTTTGACACATCCCTCTTTCTCCAACTCCAACTTTTCCTTTTTCTCTGGCTCCCATTCCTCCCTCTCGTCCTCCTTTTCCAGTATTGGTATAGATACCATTACCAACTCTATCTCCCATGCAGCTTCCTTCACCCATTTGTCTGCCTATCGGTTTCCCATAACCTCCGGTGTGTTCCCCTTCTGATGTGCGCTCACATGGACAATTGATACTCGGCTGGGGAGTTGCAATGCCTCTAAGGCTTGTTCTACTAACTGCACTTGCTCTATTTGCTTCCCATCCGCTTTGATATACTCTCTTTCTTTCCAGATTTTCCCAAACGTGTGCACCACCCCCCATGCATACTTGGAATCAGTCCAAATTGTTACTTCCATCCCCTCAGCCAATTCCAAGGCTCTGGTCAGGGCAAACAATTCACATTTCTGGGCTGACCACGCATCGGGGAGTGACCCTTTCTCTATTACCTCACCTTCCCCGGTTACTATTGCAAACCCAGATTTTCGCTTTCCATTTTCCACCCTGCTAGATCCATCTATAAACCACATCTCTCCCTTCTCCAATGGAGTCTCTTCCAAGTCCTCTCTAACCTTCGTCATGAGATCCACTTGCAATAGACAATCATGGTCTTCCGGTTTCCACGCCTGCCTTCTCCCCTCCAAGAATTCTGCTGGATTTAGATTCTTGTCTGTTCTTATTACCACATCAGGACTGGTTCTCAAAATGGTTTCATACTTCAATATCCTCCCTTTGGTCATCCAAGTGGTAGCCAGCTGGCTCAACACTGAGTTGACTTGATGAGGCGAATGCACCATCAAAGCTCCCCCAAAGGTTAACTTTTTGCTCTCCATCACCAACATCACTGTTGCTGCCACAGCCTGAACACAAACTGGCCATCCTTTCACAACCGGCTCCAAACCCTTGCTTAGGAAGGCTACTGGCTGGTACTGCCCCCCCCCCTCTTTTGGGCAAGGACTCCAACTGCTGTTCCCTGAGCCACCGTCACATACAAATGAAATGGTAATTTCAGGTTTGGCAAGGCTAAAACCGGTGAATTGAACGGTGACATAGTAGGTTCCAACAGTCCCTGTTTCAATAATCTGTCAATCACTGGTTTCAACCCTTCCCTACCTCTCTTACTCAGAGAATATTGTGGAGTCCACAGTTTATTTATTCCTGGTTGTATCTTGATCTGAATGGGCTGTATTGCCATCCTACTAACCCCTTCACCTCCTGCCCACACATCTGATGATATCTTCTCCTCATCTTCCATTGTTAACATACACATGCGAACTTCCTTCCTTCTATCCCACAATTCTATTCCAAAAGCATCCAACAAGTCTCTTCCTAGCAAGTTCACCCCTGAATCTGGAATATACAATATTTCTGTTTCAGTAACCACATCATTCAATTCCAATCTCACCTCTTCCAAAATCTTGACCTCTTGGGATTTCCCACTCACCCCAACCACCTTTAAAGTCTGCTTTGACCTGCATGCTCCCTCTACCGGATCGCATACAGATGTCCGGCTTGCGCCGGTGTCGATCAGGAACAGCCATTCCTGATGGTCAGGACCCACTAACACATTTACCAATGGCTCCCCACGGGTCCCTCTTGGGGAGCTGGAACTTCCCTAATCGTATAGCACATAGCTTCATTCCTCTGGGGTTTTGGGACATTCGCGTGCAAAATGTCCCTCTTTCCCGCATCTGAAGCAAGTTCTACTCTAGGACGGCCATTGGAATCGACTTCCTCGATTGCCCCCTGGACCTCCTCGCCTAACTGGGGGTCTCCACTCCCTGCTGGGAGATTCTTCATCTCTCCACCTTGGCCTCGGATCTGACATCTGGGTCTCCCTGTTTTTCTTAACTTCATTCTTGGCTGCCATTTGCACAGCAGCTAACATCATCTGAGACTTCTGTTTGGTTTTAACTGAGCCTTGGTTCACAAAAACTTGTTGGGATGCTCTCATCAAATCTGTCATGCCCAAATCAGTCCATCCCTCTGTGTTCTGGATCTTTTTCTGGATATCTGGCCATGCTTTGGTGACGAATTGCATCTTCAGGAGAGTTTCGAAGGCAGGGGTTTCTGGCTCTACTCCGGAGTACTTGGTTAACCCTTCACGGAGCCGAGCACAGAAATCCCCCGGGGACTCATCCTTTCCTTATGTTATTTCAAATGCTTTGGTCAAGTTTTTCCCTTGAGGGATGGCCAATTTAATTCCTTCAATGATCATGTGTTTCCTATCTCTCATGTGCTCCCTATGAGCGTTATTATTGATGTTCCAATTTGGATCGGCTATGGGGAACTTTGTGTCTGCAGCCACTGCTCCCTGTTGCCCTGCATGTCTCCTATCCCAGGCAGCCATTGCTGCCCTCCTAATGAGGTTCCTCTCTTCGGGAGTGAAAAGGTGTCCAAGAATATACATCAGTTCTTGGTATGTGTATTCATTGGGCCCCAGAAATAATTCCAGCTGTTCTGCCACTTCATGAGCATTCTCATGGAGTTTCGGAAGGGTCTTTTTCAGATCCCGTAACTCAGCAGATTTTATGGGGACAGCCACGAAAATGGTGACTGGATTCCCCTGCGCATTCATGCCATTTGGGACTTCTCTGACTGGGAAGGCCGACACGGGATTGGCCGACCTTCCTCCTAGAGGCAAATTCTCTAGGTTCTTGTTTAATTGAGCCAGTTCCCTTCTGAGTCCTGGATATGCAGGTGGAGGTGGAGCCTGGGCAACTGGAGCCGGCAGGGGCGGTGGTTCTGGGACTGCCGGTGCCGATGCCGATGGACTCCCCATCCAGTCCTCAGTTTTGCTTTCCTCCACCTTGCTGACAAACTATCCGACTTCTTTTTCTGGTGTAACTGGACCTTCAATGTGAGCATGATACCATACCTCCACATAGAGTAGTTGCTCCTTCATCCAGTGTTTCACTATATACTCTTTCAAGTGAGTTATCCAGTACGTGCTGGTATTCCCTTCGGGATCCCAGTGGTAAGGAAACTCAGGGTCTACTAGGGGATACTTCAGCCACCTATATTGGCATAGGTAGATCATTTTCTTTTTCTCTAGATTCTGAGTATAAGTCCTCAGATGGGGCAACGACCATTGTTGTAGTAGTTGACCCAATGGGGAGTCAGTTGGAATCAGCCTTCTCGGGGTCTTTTCTATCTCAATACCCGTTCCCTCTTTGAACGTCTCACACTTGCTTTGTCCCTTTCCCATTCTCCACGCTGCCCGCCAACAATCTCCCAGAGATTCCCAACTCAGGGATTTACACTGTCCTCCAGCAGTCGCTGGATTCCCAGAGTTTAAGGACAATATATCCCTTCTTCTATCCCGAAAGGCAACAAACTCCCCTGATACACCCCTGGTCTCCCGGAGATGAAAGGAGTGTGGGCGTCCCCACTTCAGGTGATCAACGACACTCCCAGAGCATCAGGCCGGCTTCTCTCTCTCTTGTTTCCAAGGATCGTCTGCTGAGTGCAGTTACCCTGGGATCCAACTGAGACAAGGGAGGGGCCCCTCTACAATGGGAGGCGGTGGCGCCACACTTACCCAGTCCCTTTTCTCCAGTCAAAATTCCGTCGGGGCCCATGTTGAGTGCCAAATTGTGAGGTGGAAGCAGATAAAAAAACCACCAAAAGATTCGTTGATCCAAGGAAAACAAGGTTTTATTCACGTGTCTGCAGAGACAGGTTCCCTCAGGCATTGAAGGAACACAGAGTAAAATTCAGGCAGCATTTTTATATCCTAACTGTCCGCCCCCTCGTACGAGGGCTTGGCTCACATTCTTTCTGTTTTCAAATTGACACATATATTTCGAAGGTTCTTACTAGCTCCCTATCAAGCAAAAGTAATTACATTGTTTCTGACATCGCAGCACTTTATTACAATTCCCCATTGTTCTAGCCTTATCTTGTTTTTTCTCTTGTGCACAAACTGGAACACTTTCTTATTTAGCAGAGCTACTGAGTTTGAGATACACTTCCTTATTCAATTCAATGGGCCATCCAACATGACTTCAATTCTGTTCACACATATGAACAGCAAACAGGAGTGATTCTGTGAGGTTGTTTTGGGGTTTTTTTTGTATGCTGAAACTATGGTCAAATGCAAGCACACAACAAAGTAGGCTTGCACAACATACACTCATAGGTTTCATGGGGCCCACCAAACATCCTTGTGCATCTGCTGGGTTTTTTTGTTTTTTGTTTTGAAAATCATCAATCTATTCCTTCCAAATGTTGCCACTGCAGGAAACATCCAGCCCTGCAGCTGTCTAGGATTTGATGCCACTTCTGCCCTGAAGCAGAAGCTGCTGAGAGCCTTCAGTGACTCCCAGATACTGTCAGCTCCATCACTGTTGCCACTGAACAGCTGATCAGGGCACAACTATTCATTTGTGGCTTTCAGTGATTTTTAATAATTAATTTGTCCCTTTCTGCCCTATTGCACAGGACTATAAGAAAGTCTTCCCAAGAGCACCTTATATAAATTAATCCAATGAAATTTGAAAGTATCTCCATCTGATTCTCTTCTAATATTTCATCAATACTTTTTCACATAAATAATAGTTTATATATAATAACAGAAAGTCTTGATGTATCCTAAAGCCTAACAGATTAATTACACCATACAAATATTTGTGGATTGCACTCCACCTCACCTGAGGGATGGATATAATCCTCTGAGAAGAGCTACATAGCTGTAGGATGGAAAAGAGAAAGAGGTGAATAGTAAAAGAAAGGTGAGAAAATTGCTTTTTATCAAACATGAAGCAATCAAACCTGAAGTAATTTGTATTGACATTATCTGATTGAATAATAAATATGCATATAGTGTGATAAGAAATATTGGCCTTTTTTTAATCCATCCAAAATATTGTACATTTTAAGATGAATTCTACCTTGAATATTTTGTTATGAAATGGTCATCCATGGAGCTTGTAGTATTCAAAATTACTATCTTTACAGTAACACAACAGTGTTGTTTTGGCTCAAAATATCATATAAGAGAAATAATATCTGTCTGAAGATTATCTTTATATATAGTGTCCCCATCTTGACTGCATTTTATTTATATCAATGTTTTAAGTTTGACACTTAGCTACTATAAACCATCCGATCTAATGCGTTAAAAGGATGCGCTACATGTTTTTATGTATTTTCCAATTAAACTTCTGAAACTTATAAAAAATGGCTCTCTCGGACAGCAACTCTGAATTTAATGTGGTATACTAGCCATATTAAAAGGCTCACTGCTGAACTACTGAACTACTGAAGAATCTGATCCAGATGCAAAACTTAAACATGTTTTTAAGCTTGTTTTTTAAAGAAAAGTTTGTGTGCCTCTAAGGAGGTAAATTCAGTCACTGCCCACTGCTCCAGTAGAATCACTTGGGAACAGAATCATGTACGAATCTGATGGATGCTCTCTCTTGCTGGATTATTGTGCAGATAATAATTGGATTCTTGGATTTTACTATAAACCTCACTACCTTTGAGATTGTACAGTCTAGAAAAAGCCTTTTAAAAATTCCTAGAACATTTTTAAGGTCACTTTGTTATAAAAATAGCCTGAGTTAGGACACATTCCAGCATGACCTAGAAAGCTTTTTGATGAAATGCCATGACATTTCATCAAAAAGCAGTTGAAAAAAACCCCCCATAAAATTAAACCTCACAGTTTATAATCTTTTTAATAATATATATTGCTAATTGTTTATACATAGAATAGTTTAATATCTGAAATTTTAGCAGTGAAAAATCAGAATTGTTTCAAGTTTTTAATTATATTATATTAAATTTTATTTAAACATCCTTCCTCTAGATGTGATCCTATTCTCCTGGCCTTCCATAAAGGGTTCAAAACCTGCTATGCATCCTTGTGGGGAACGGGCACAAAGGACCATACAATCGTGGGGCTGGTTGCTGCCATGAGAGGCATCTCTTTGCCTTTTCTTAACCTTGATTAACCAATTTTAATAGGGTTAAATAGCCTTCTTGAATTTTCTGTCTCTGATATTGTTATAATTTTATAATCTTATAATTTTATAATCTTATAATTTTAGATTTTTTAATCTTAAATCAACTTTAGTTTTTTAATTTTATATATTGTTTTATATACTGATATTGTAAGAATCCTTCCTTGAGCGAGATGGGCAATCTAGGAACACAGAATATAAATAAATATGTGTATAATGGAAATACTTTGCAATATAAGAACTACAGATGCTTTTGATAGTTTTGCTCTTGAGTAAAAGACTAAAACACTAATTAATGCTTCATTTTTAAAATGTGCTTTTATTTAAGCTCTCTTCCAGATTATCTTGATTTTAAAGAGTCAAAATTAGATGATTAATATTAATCAATAATACGATATTAAAATTAATCATAAATTATTAATACATTTAGTTTTCTAAGACATAACAGAAGAAGCATACAATAATTAATAACGCATTTTGCATGCCTATTAATTAATGCATGGCTCATGCTTTTATCATGTAGTATAAAAATTAAGAAAATTGTAATATTTAAACATTATATATTTGGGCTTACTATAACTCTGTATAAGTTGCTCAATTGGCTCTTCACACTTATTCTTTTTATCTTTCCTCCACCAACTACTTATTGTCTTTTTTCCATGTGCAATGTCACCCTTATTTTCTTCTTTCACCATTACTGTACTGTAAATATTTATCATTTTAAAAATGAGTTAAAGACTATAGAGGAAAGTACAGTTATATCTAATATATAACTGTACTTTCCTCTACAGACTTGACTCATTTTTAAGATGATAAATATTCAAAGTACAGTACAAGTCCTATATCTAATATATAGGATTTGTACTGTTTTAAAATTCAAAGGTGTGGTGGCTCAGTGGTTTAAAAGATGCTGGAGAAGTTGTGTGCTCTGGCGGTTTGATTCCAACCACTGAATGATCAAGTGAACTCCCATTATCTGCTCCCTTTACCTAACTCCTGTCCATCTAAGCAGTTTGAAGTAAATAAAGTAAATAAATAGGTACCTCTTCAGTGGGAAGATAACAGTGTTCCATATTTTATACTATGCTTTGTGCTGTGCTGTGATGTCATGTTGGGCCTATGACCACAGAAATGTCTTTGGATGTGTTCTTTGCAGGAAGCAAAGAAGTTCTTTAGACTCATAATCCTTGTTGAAGCCGTGCTTACTCTGGTTTGTTTTTGAAACTTCTGTTGATGGATATTTAATCAGTAATTAGTCTTCTGTTCTTGGCGGCCTTTTGCAACATTGGAAGGGCTTACTTTTGATATCAGACAATTAGGTTTACATGTCTCTTGGCTGGGAATGCACTAAATTCATAATGCCGCATTAAGAAAGGTTTGCTTTTAAACACAATTTGTGTTTGTTTAATTTGAACAAGGCTTGGGTCAGAACAGCAATATGCTGACTCTGTAAACAGCTTAGAGAGGGCTGTAAAGCACTATGAAATGGTAAGTCTAAATGCTATTGCTATTTAGTATTTTAATCATTGCTTTAATACAAAGAAATATTTATTATATTTTTGTTTATCATTATCTCTGTTCTTTTTGTTATTATTGCTGTTCTATTTTTTTTGTCTTTCTTCTCTTTTTCAGTTATATTGTACCGTTTTTCCTAGTATTGAAATACTTAGATTCAGAATGCAGAAAAAGATTGAAAACACAAGCTATTTTTTTCAAAAAAATGAAAGGATTTAAATGTCAACATAAACTTGTATGTTATAACTTAATTGCTAGTGTGTTATTGAAGACTGGAAACAACCAGGCTGTGTATACATAATAATTATTGTAGGAAACGGACATGGCATATAGTAGAGATAGATCCACCCACATGCCTTACAAACAACCATGGATAGAATTCTACACCCAGGATGTGTAATTTATTCCAAAGATTTCCTTTTCTTGACAAGTTCAGCCCAACCTGAAATGGTTTGATTCTTCTAGTTGTCTGAAACTTACAGTAATTGCATAGAGAAATCCTTAGTAAATGTGTGATTCATAAGAGGGCTTTACAAAAGAAATAAATAATGAAGACTGTGGCTGTAACTGGAAAAGTGAGACCCTTCAGAGAAGGCAACAGTAAAAAAGGGGTTGTTCTGTATCACAATGCTCACTCACCACTTTGAAAAATCCAACCAATTTATCTGTTAGTAATAAACAAAGCAATTGTCCAATCAACAGAATTTTGTTCATAATTTTGGATGTCAGTTTAAGCAAACACTTTTAATATTTAGTGTATGAACATTTAAATTCCTATCAAGATCGAATATTTTACATGCCATTTCCTCCATGGTAAGTGAGGAAAATTTTATTTAAAGTTGAATAAATTGCTGTGATAAAACAATCTGATAGTGAAGCACTTGGGCTTGTTGATTTCAGTTTAGTGCACAGTTCTTTTAAAGTAAAAACATTTATTAATTTTCTACCTGTAAGCCTGGCAAAGAAGGGGTAAAATATATAATTCTGTTCTCTTGCTTACTATTATAGCTTACCAGTAAATATTTTCTTTTACTTAAAACAAAAAGTTAAAAACAGTTCATAGGATACACTGTTGTAGTTGTGGCAACTTAAGACTTAAAATCTCCTGGAGATCAGTAAGTTGGAAAATCAATAAAACATAAAAGTATTTTTTGTCTGATAATATACAACCATCAATAAAATAAAATATCATTCCATCATTTATTATGATAAGAATCAGATGTAGTTCCTAGTTACCAATTTTAAAAATATTTTTTGATAGGCAACTATTTGAGCTCATAAATCAGCTCATTTGGTCAAATATTTGATGAAAAAGACATTTTCAAAGTATTGTGCAAAAAAATCGAAGCACTGTGCAGGTTAAAAAGAAATGCTGGGGATTCAATTTGAGATGTTTTTATGTTCAGATCTGCAAATTACAGGGCATGTATTACTGCCAAGATTAGGTGGGTAAATTACATAAAGGCTGTATGTTTCATTAGTTCATAATTATTTCTTATCTTGGCTTCAACTCTAAATAATATTCTACATGCAGAAACACTGTTTGATATATGTTTCTATGCAAATTTTATATATTATTTAATCTATAGACAGAAGCAAAACACCAAATCTGTAGAACTATATAGTGTCATTTATCTAATTTCAGCCAGACCAAAACTTTGCTCTGAAACTAGTATAGTATATTCGTCTCATATTCATAATTATAACGATCTATCTAAAAGACAGAAATATCTTCTTCTTTTGTCATCCCGGACATTATAATTCTTAGTTTTCTGGGTGAGGTAAATGTTGTTTCCATCAACAGGACAGAAATGTAACCTTAACCCACCACTGTTCTGAGCCTGAGTAACATAGTATTCTTGTGATGAGATACCTGGAATCTTGATTAAGACAAAAAGTTAATAACAGTTGATAGGATACTGTTGTAGTTGTGGCAACTTAAGGGTGAAAATCTCAATTTCCGGTTTGTGTTTCTTCAGTGACAGACTGAAATCCGCGATTGTGTGCGGTTTCGATCTGTGCTTGCCACTGGAGCGCCCCGATCCTTTGGATTCGGGGCTGAAGCCATCTTGTAGAGATGGTGAAGAGGGGGGAGACTGCTAGCTGAGTGGAGGGGAGCTGCATCTCTCCTCCTTGGATGGTCTAAACTCCCTTTCCCAAAGGCGGTTGTAGCGGTGGTCAGAAATGGCCACTTCAAAGAAGAACCCGACTGGATAAGATTGTGCAGGAGGAAGAAAAAGAGGAAAGCAGGACAGGACAGGCTAAATAACAGAGAGCATCTAAGCAAGGTACCCTAAACCTAAAAGTACTTCTGAGAGATACTTCTGAAAAAAGACTTTTAAGCGGCAAAAGAGAGAGTAAAGGAGGTTAACCCCCTTTTTTTTTCTACCTTTGTATTGACAATTACAAATGATATGGAAAGAAATCTGTACTAATTTACCTTGACACTAATAGGCAATTTTAAGCTGAAATTTAAATGTCAAAAGAAGAATAAAGATTTTTTCTTTGGTCATTTTAAAGCCCTAAAAAGGAGAAGAGTGGAGGCAAAAGGGTGGAACTTGGAATAATGAAAAAATGGAGTGCTACCTGGAAAAATAAAGAGGATTAACAGCGAAACTTTGAAAAGACTCCCGAGGATACATTGTAACTGAAACCTCATTAAAGGATACAATAATCCATGGAAAGGAAAAGTAAAGGAAAGAAACAGTCTGAGATCATTGGGTGATACAAAAAAAGGTGTTTTTTGGCATTGGTCTCTTCTTTCTTCTTCTGTTTTTACTTAAAGTCGATTGGATGGTTGTTCAAAAGTGTTTAAAATGGCATCGCTCCTGGAGTAATTGGAGATGAGTCTTAAAAAACAGAAAGAAGATGCAGAAAGGGGAGGAAGATCCTTTGGTTTCATATTTGAATTTTTTGAAATGGAGATCCTGAACTATGAAAAGGAAAAGGAAAAGCTTGAAGAGCAAGAAGAAGGGCGGGACAAAGAAGAAGCCATTTTTAATGATCAAATAATGCAAAGTATGACAATAAGGGGAAAAAGGGGGAAGGAGTTAAAAGTTTGAGATCAAAGAGAACAGCCAAAAAGAAAAATAGTTTGAAAAGGAAGTATAACAGCAAGGAGAAGCAGAAAAGAAAACCCCAGAAGGGGAAATTAGAGAGAGAAGGGTATAAAAAAAGGGATGAGAAAAAGGGGGGCACGATAGAAAGGGAAAGAACTCATGAGGGACAAAAGCAGGAAATAAAGAAAAAGGGGAAACGTACAAGGATTAAAGGTATTTGCTCAGCTAGAAAACACAGAGAGAATGGCTAAATTAAGTTAAAAGTGAGGATTCTGTAAAGGTACAAAAGGTAGTGTTGTGACAGTAGAATATTGTAATAAGTTAGAAATGAAATAAGTCAATAATTTATGAGATAAAACTATATTGTTATGTGATGGTATGTTTACTTATAATTAATGCAATAATAAAGAAGAGAGGGAAAAATTGTAATTGTTTCGAAAGATTGATAAAATATTGAAAAGAAATGTGAAAGATTTATAAGGAAATTTATACCAGTTACTTGAATGAATTTGAATAATTATTTTGCTTATTAATAGTGAATAATTTATAAGATAAAACTGTATGATTATCCAATGGTATGCTTATTAACAGTTAAGTAATAATGAAGAAGGGAGGGAAACAT
>BLBF01000003.1:49024636-49047136 GCA_015471245.1 Laticauda colubrina | reverse complement strand
AGCCGAACCTCCTTTAGGATTGAAGGTTCTGTTATTCAGTGCAGACTCACGGCAAGTAAATTTGAGAGACTGAGCTAGCTGTTGGCAGATAGATAGATCGCTGAATGATTCTGTGAGCAACTCAATCTGCCTGCCTGCCTGCTTTGCCTGGGTAAAACTTTGGGTAAAAGTTGCATTTTTTTAATTATAAAATATTCAATATTTACATACATGCTGTGTTGTGAGTTAATTTTATGAGTTTTCTTGCAAGCAAATTTTATGTGACAGACTGAGCTCGCCAATGCCAGATAGATTTCTGAATGAATCTGTAATTCTGTGAGCAACTTAATCTTCTTGCCTGCTTTGCCTGATTTTGGTTGAAAGTTGTTCTTTTTTATATAAAAAAATCAATATTTACATGAATATTTATAATATTTACATACAAGCCATGCCCAGCCAGTCACATGACCACCAAGCCATACCCAAAAATTAGGCCACACCCACAGAACCAGTTAGTGGTCCCTGGGATTTAAAATTATGAGTTTGGTGGTCCTGAAGTACAAAAGGTTGGCGACCCCTGCCCTAAGGTATTCTACTCAAGAAGCACAATCAGGAGTACTAGCACTATTTGTTGTAAAGTTATATTAACTAAACCTTACAAGACTGAAAGTATTTCTCCCTTCTTTCCTTTTATTCTCTAGAAAGCTAGGGAGGATCTCTTCTGAAACATTTCCCACTCCATTTCTTCCTTCGGTAGGCAAGGACATATTTTCCAAGTCGGTTGTCCCAATTGCAGCCCTCCTTTCATTCTCCCAAGGTCATTCCACTTAAGTATTGAGCTGCAGAATTTTCAGCTATCCTCTGAATTGGATAAATTTTCATAAATACTTTTTATGCTGATATATTTCTATTAAGCGTGCAGCCAAATAATCTGCTATTCTTCTAAATCGATGACTAATGTTGTAGAAAGAAAAGAAGTTCACAATAGCAAAATAGCAGGATTTAGATTAGAATTGAGTTTTTAAGCCATTAGTTTGAATGTGAGTAATTCTGAATATTATTTGCTCCCTATATGATTTAACACAGTCTTATTCATATATACGATCAATCTGCAGCTTGCACATTTTCACAGATGTAACTGGGTCATTCAACTTTCTAAATCTTTTTTCCTACTATAAAATCAATCAGTTATTTTACAGAGTGCATTTGTGTGACATTATAAATATCCAGAGCAATTTCAAAATGAATATGTTTCATAGACATTTGTTTACACAGTCTGTATCTCACTGGCCTTGATTGGGCTCACACATTTTATTCTGAAGTTCAACCATAATTACATATATTTGCAAGATAGGCTAGACTCAGTCAGAAGTTCGTTTTCTGAATATCTTTCCTGCCCTCTAGCTGTTGGCTTGGTTTTTACAGCCCAGGTCAGGGAGAGTAAAGAAGAGCAATTCTAACAGAAAAAACATAATATGATAATAAGAAATAATTCAAAGAGAAAGTCAACTGAGTGTATAGCTCAGTCACATGATCAGTTGTTTCTGTGGTATTTACAATGGTTACAGCATCCCAGGGTCATGGTAATGTCCTTTACAATCTTCCTAGGGAGCTTCTGACAAGCAAAATCAAGAATCTTGGGGAGCCAGATTCCTTAACAATCAGATGATTAATTTAACAACTATACTGATTGCCTTAACAACAATAAAAGGTCATAAAATGGGGCATGTCACTTAACAACTGCCTTACTCATCAGTGAAAATATTGGGCTCAATTGTGGTCACAAGTCACGGACTGCCTGTACAAAATCCATAATATTCATTGAATTCAGGTATTATTGTACATATGCATGCATTTGCTTACTTTATTAGGTTTGTTTGGTATTTAGAAGACAATGGTGGAGACTGCTGTTGCTCTTAGATGTTTCTGCTCAGTAGAGATGGATGGAAATGACTGATTTGAAGGAGTTTGCCACAGAGGCTTCTGGGCGTTCAAGCTCCTCTTATTCTCTCTCCATGTCTAAATCTGAACTGTATATACAAACACATATATATGTGTTTTTTTAAGTTTTCGTGGGTACTTACATGTGTGCTGTTCAGCTTCCTTCGGGTATTATCCCACGTCATTGTAGTGCTTTTAAAGTTGTAGCAACGTTTCAGCAGAATCTCATCTGCCATCATCAGGCTTCTGTATTGAGTTCGTATGTGGGTCAGGCTATCACGTTAAAAAAACTAACGGCTGTGATAGCCTGACCAACATATGAACTCAGTACAGAAGCCTGATGATGGCAGATGAGATTCTGCTGAAACGTTGCTACAACTTTAAAAGCACTACAATGAAGTGGGATAATACCCGAAGGAAGCTGAACAGCATATTATATATATATGTGTGTGTGTGTGTGTGTGTGTGTTTGCATGTGTATATATATATATATATATATATATATATATATATATATATATATATAATAGCGTTTGTCTGAACAATGATGTTCTTTTTTTTTTTTTATTTCCAGAGACAAAAACAAAATCAACGGAGCTTAGCGAACCATAAATATTTATTGTGGCATAAGCTTTCATGAACTCAAGCCAAAAACATATTGTGCTCTGATATTTTTTAAAATTATATATAAATTTTGTTTCAAAACTAAAACTATTGCTGTCTGCCATAATAAACAGTTTATTCCAGCCAAGTTGTCAAAGGTTTTTTTAAAAACTTTATATATATGTGACTTTCCCCAATTTTTAATCTCATTTTTAATATTCTCATAAGGATTCCCTGTTCCCCTTGGATTCCCAAAATGGTCAGTTCTCAGTTTATTATTCATTTTAGCTTTCATTCCAATCCTGCTTTAATTATCAGTTATTTTGAAACATGGGTTTATAAATTGTACTCTTTCACATGCCATCTGGAGGATTGGTGTTACAAAATTAATGTTACAATGGTCAGAATTCAAGAACTGAACATGAACTCCTAAATACGAGGGTTGAAGATTAAATCTAATTTTAACATATATTTCCCTCTCTACCTTCCAAATCTGCTTCAGAGAAATAATTATTGTAGGCTCTTGACAGCTACTTCTGGGAATTTTCTTACTCAAAATGTAACACATTTACAGTAGTAAATAGCCTAACTAGCCATTTGATTTCTTTATATTGTTTTTCGTTCTTTAATTGATTTTAAGCTTGCAAAATACAATTCTAAACATTTATTTCAAAGTAAGATTATTTTTTTAAAAAAATAAACTGAAAAAAACTACACTTTTAAAGTATGTGGGTAAAAGAAGCAAAATTGTATTTAACTCCCATCTTTGGACTTGTGTCATGTTCTAAAGAAAACTTCAATCATTCTCTGATTTATAATTGATTTTCCTATTTAAAATAGGATTGGAGAAAGTTTCTGAGCTAGGCTACTAATCAGTCTTGCTTTCATAGGTGTAATCTATGCATTGGTTTTTCTTAGATGCAACATGATAATTAAAAGAAGAAAATCTATAATGATGTATGCAAAGCAGATTGATTTTGAAATGTGTAAATGAAGTGGAAATGTCTGATTGTAGTCTGTTGTAGTTAATTGGCTTCCTGTATTAAAACATTCTTTGGTAATTTTGAATATTAAATAACAAGCATTGCTTCTAAATGTTACATTAGGATGATAGGTCCTTTAAAGAAATTTGGAATAAGTATTACAATCTTTCAATTAACAATTTCTGCATACTGTTTGTTAAGCAGGAAATGATTTACTTTCCATATAATGTTTGGCCTACTGTACTTATGTATAGGCATGCGAACAAATAGAAACAGGAGTGACAAAAATGTCTATCTTTATAGATAAATCCATCTTTATAGATAGATCTATTTTAAATAATACATTGTAGAAGAGTTAAAACATATAAATCGATACTTATATTTATATCTCTACTTAGATTTATATGTTTTAACTCTTCTACAATGCATTATTTAAATTACTAGATCATGCTGTGAAGGATAATAACATAAGAACCTATTGTCAGTGTACTAACTGGAGCAAATTTAGTTGGCAGTATTGTGTCCACATATACTGGAATATTTGCATCATTTTAAACACCAAAATACATTTTATCACCAAAATTACCTCTCAAAAGCTTTTTAAAAAAGAATCCCAATAATACAATATTAAATTTCAATGAAATCTCAGAAGATAGATAATGAATAAGTTGGATGAATTGGGTGATTTGGGTGAATTGAGTGAAAAGAAGCAATTACTGGGATTTATTTGAAATAGCAGAAGATTGGTCAATACCCAAGCATTCATACATGCAGTTTCCAGACAAAGCATCTAATTTACAAATACACTTCTCAAAAAAATAAAGGGAACACTTAAACAACATAATGTAACTCCAAGTCAATCACACTTCTATGAAATCAAACTGTCCACTTAGATAGCAACACTGATTGACAATCAATTTCACATGCTGTTGTGCAAATGGAATAGACAACAGGTGGAAAGCATAGGCAGTTAGCAAGACATCCCCCAAAAAGGAGTGGTTCTGCAGGTGGTGACCATAGACCACTTCTCAGTTCCTATGCTTTCTGGCTGATGGTTTGGTCACTTTTGAATGCTAGCGGTGCTTTCACTCTAGTGGTAGCATGAGATGGAGTCTACAACCCACACAAGTGGCTCAGGTAGTGCAGCTCATCCAGGATGGCACATCAATGTGAGCTGTGGCAAGAAGGTTTGCTGTGTCTGTCAGCGTCGTGTCCAGAGCATAGAGGTACTACCAGGAGACAGGCCAGTAAGTACATCAGGAGATGTGGAGGGGGCCATAGGAGGGCAACAACCCATCATCCTCCGCCTGCGTGCAAGGAGGGACAGGAGGAGCACTGCCAGAGCCCTGCAAAATGACCTCCAGTAGGCCACAAATGTGCATGTGGCTGCTCAAATGGTCAGAAACAGACTCCCTGAGGGTGGTATGAGGGCCTGACATCCACAGGTGGGGGTTGGGTTTACAGTAGGATGTTTGGCATTTGCCAGAGAACACCAAGATTGGCAAACGTCTTCCACCTCATCAGGAGCATGCCCAGGCATTGTAGGAAGGTCATAGAGGTCATACAAGCACGTGGAGGCCACACACACTACTGAGCCTCATTTTGACTTGTTTAAGGACAATACATCAAAGTTGGATCAGCCTGTAGTGTTTTTTTTCCACTTTAATTTTGAGTGTAACTCCAAATTCAGACCTCCATGGGTTGCTAAATTTGATTTCCATTGATAATTTTTGTGTGATTTTGTTGTCAGCACATTTAACTATGTAATGAACAAAGTATTTAATGAGAATATTTCATTCATTCAGATCTAGGATGTCTTATTTTTGTGTTCCCTTTATTTTTTTGAGCAGTGTATTTTTAATCACTCTGATTTAAATCATCTTTTTTGCTGTTTTATATTTATTGTTTAATTATATTTTGCTATCTGTAAGCTAATTTGACTGTGTTTACAAAAGAAAGCAGAGTTCAATATTTATAATAAATGAGCAAAGTGCTTTAAAAAAATAAAATATACTCATCTAATCTGGTTCCTGGAAGGCAAGCAGAAAAGCTACCCTTCCCAGTTATTGTCATCATTATATTTATAATTGTACTTATCATTCAGGATTTCTCAACGCCAGCATTCTGGAAAAACTCCAGGAATGCAATACTGAACAACAATATCTGTTTTTGTTCTTTCCCAGAGTGGATGAATACTAATTAATATGAATTTACTCTGTGCAAATTATGAATTAATTTTATGTTTTAATAATATGACCATGGAAATTTATTTTATTGCTGGGGCATAGAAAAAAAAAAAGAGAGAACAAGGATGGTTATCTCAATAATAAAGCACTGATTTTGAATGTAAAAAAAAAATCAGTGCCTAGTGTATCCAGAAACAGGTAATAAAATCTCACTTCTGAATTCTCAGAGCACAGCTACTAATCATTTATTATAAGTTATAGCAAAAAATGACTTGGTGTCCATTTTTTTTTACACAAGAGGGCAGCAGAAACCATGCCAGCATTTCAGGTTGTGCTCTACAAATACCACAGGTACAACTCTAACAACAACAACAAAAATAGCTTTCTTCTGAATTTTCATGAGGAAATGAAACATCTCAAGCAAGAAGGAAAGCTTTATAATATTTACTAATCATTATACCACAAAACATATATCTTAATCAGGGGTGGGACTCAACCAGTGTTACTACTGGTTCGGTGACTACATTCTGTGCGCTCATGTAAAAACCTTCAGCTGTGCCACCCGGACAGCTGAAAAGCGCTGCATGCAGGTGCGCAGCATTTGAAAAGCAACTTTTACCCTGCTTTTTAAACCTCCACTGTGCCGTGCAAAGCACCTGAGGTTGCAAAAGCAGGAAAGAAAAGACAGGTAAGAGCCCGGCCAGGGGGGTGGGCTGAACAGCAGCAAATACAGAACTGATTTGGTGTCAGAGCTACCAGTTCTATACAGCTGGGCAGAACTGGTAGCATCTCACCCCTTATTTAAACCATCACCACTTTTATATATTCTTTCTTTTTGAACTTTCTACCACTCATTGAACATATACAATAACAACAAATTCAACTTTGAAACTGTTTGAAAAATAGCAGAAAGCAACAAGAAATTGTGGTATCTAGGATACTTGGAAACTATACAATAGGTATAGAGAAATAGTGTGATATTCTAAGAAAGAGGAATTATTGCTGATAATTTAATGAGTAATATTTAGTAAACAGAACATATTTAAAAATATATTTTCTTGTAGGGTTTATGCTTTCTCTGAAAGAAATTCAGAAAAGAAATTGGAATAGTAGTAGTAGCTCCATAATACCTTTGTTGTTTAATTCGTTAAATGTGAAATGATTAGTTATTATAATCACTTTTAAATATGGTTTCCTATACAAGAGAGGCTTACTTTCAACATTAAGTTTAACAAGTCCTTTGTTGTAATTCATTAATAAAATCTTGTAGTACTGGCAAATTACCAAAAATCAAGACAGGTAGCAGATAATTCTATTCCTTATAAGATCATTATTACACTTTATTATGTCTTAACGTTGTCTTTAGATTGTCACACAAGAAATCGTGAGTGTGTGTGAGTGTATTGCAGAGAACTTACTGCAATAGTTATAATAAGGGACTCCAGTTATTTGTAGGAAATAAATGTACTCTAGTAAAATATATTCTTGTTGAAAAACTGTCATAATTCCATTTGTGGCTGTAGCTGCAAGCTTGAAGAAAACACCACTAATAAATTTTGTGCAGTTTTTTCTTTACAAGTTTTACTTAGTTTGTATAGAAGAATGCCAAATGTTGATAAAGTTTTAAAATAGATATTAAAATAGATATCTGTGTATATCTGTAATATATCTGTTTTTGTAATACAAATAATGCACCAGAAATCTAACCATGTCATAGAAAAGTTCTGATATATTTCATGTTTTCAGTACATTATGCTTTCTATGCTTTGAAAATTATTCAAAAGAAATGCTTGAACACAGCTTTTTCAGTTATTCATTAAAACAGCCTAGCTATTTTTAAATTCCCATTGCTCCAAGGAATCCCTTCATTAAATTTGTATTTAAATATTCCTAAATAAATCTTAAATATCTTCCACCAAAACAGGATTTGGAAGTATTTAACTATGTATATTATGAAGTGTTCTATAAGTTAGTTATAAAAACAAAAATTAATTAATACATATATTTTTCAGAAAAATAATTGAATCTTGTGCTCCATAGAGAAAAATGTAGAGGATTAAAGTGAGAAAAAAGAACATTTTGTATTTCCACATATTGATGACCAAGTGAACATAATGGCAGGATCAAATGCACCATCAATTTGGAATCTGTGCCCCCAATTAGTGGCCTCAGTCCAACACCAACACCACCCCACATTGAAATCCTTTGACTTATTGGGCACCAATTTGCCTTCAGATTCTTGCATACAGATAGCATTAAAGAAATTTATAGAAAGAAACTTGCTTTTTATTAAATTAAATTTTATATACTTCTGAACGCTTTTCATGGAAAAGAAACATTGCTATTTGATATTTAATTCTGAATAAGTAAGTAGTTAGGCAGATGATAGGATGGATAAATAGATGATGTGATGTGATGTAATATATAACCTTTTCTCCCTTATTGAAAGTCGGGCAGCGACTTCGCGCGATGAGAGCCAAGACTCATCGTGCAAAGCCGCCACGCTAAGTCACTGCTCCAGCAAGTCACTGGAACAAGTCGCCACGCTAAGTCGCTGCTGCAGCCCTCGCCTAGCCCTTTGCAGCCCTCGCATGGACCTTTGCAGCCCTCGCCTGGACCTTTGCAGCGACTTAGCTGATGAGATGAGAGCCAAGACTCTCATCACGCGAAGCCGCCACGCTAAGTCGCTGCTCCAGCAAATCAGATTTATGCGCGTATAAGCCGACCCCCAAATTTTGGGGGAAAAAAAGCGTTCTAAAGTTGGCTTATATGCGGGTATATACGGTAAGACTGCACTTTTGAAATTATATTATGAAATTTTTGCATTTAAATTTTGAATCATCAAAAAGGTACCATGGGCTGTAAAAACTCACATTTTTTACACACATCATTAGATTTTTTTCGAAAAGATAGTGTCAGATCTTTGAGGTAGGCCAGGCCAGCAAACAGTAGAACCTCTACTTTATTAACATAGGCCAGGGTCCCCAAACTTGGCAACTTTAAGACTTGTGGATTTCAACTCCTAGAATTCTGGAAGTTAAAGTCTACAAGTCTTAAATTTGCCAAGTTTGGAGACCTCCGATGTAGCTATAAGAATAGAGTCTCCCCTTCCACTGCGTTTAAATACAGGAAGGTCAAAGCAGGTTAACCTTGACTTTCTCCTACATTTCTTCCTATCTCTCCAAGTGAAGCATATGTTTTTATAAAGGCTGCCTCGTATTTATAACATTGATTTTCCTATACAAATAAGAGTAGGAAGCAATATGTTATGCCAAGGTAGCAGACAAAACCAGGGGTGCAAAGGGCTCTAGAAAAAGGAAATTTGAGAACTCAAACCTTTGAGTTCCATTGCTTGACTATAAGTCCCTAATCTAAAATATTTTTAATCTTAATAATATTAACAGTCAAATTTTCACAATAGACAGATAGATAGAAATATGTTAAACTCATTCAATAAATTCAATGATTCAATTAAACAAAGTCATCATTTCACAGTTGTTTACTGATTATTCAAAGTTACAACAGAACTTTCCAAAAGCTAGTTACAACCTGATTCCGCAGTGCCAACAGTATTTTCAATGCTTGGCAACTGGCTCGTTTTTATGGTTGGTTGGAGCATTCTACAGTCATGTAGCGGTGGTTTTTGTTGGTTCCTGGTCTGTTTTTTGGCAAAAATGCTGATAAAAATGAATGAATCACTTAATGACTCCCACAAAATAACTTATAAAATCAAGGCAGTCCCATGGGTGCTTTGATTTATAACCATCATGACTTAACAATGAAATTTCTGGATTCCAATATGGTAGTAAGTCAAGAACTACTTGTATTAAATAAATTGCTAAAAGACAACTTTTTAATACAAATATGATTTTGCTCATTTACTTACAACTTATTTTAATGAGAATTCTTCTATTTCAGGACAAAATGTTTTCGTGGGAAAAAAGTCCATGGAGAATACGACATCAAAGTCGAGCAGGTATTCAAAAAAGATTACCGTCATATTGCTCACATAATTTTTCTTAGCGTTAAATATTATTTCAGAGTATTAAGAATGGAATAAGTTGGTATCATATAAAAATAGTTTTGAACCTGTGTAAATAATAAAATTATATAATACAGTGAATAAAATATGAATTTGTTGAGATTTTGAGGCAGTAATAAAATGTTTTTAAGAACACTTGACAGAGTTTTCTTTAACATAATTGTTTTAAGGCTTCTTACTGTTCATTTCTAAATGCAAAGTTACATTATTCTATTAAAGGTATTGGTATTTATTAAGGCAGTGAAACTTTTAATAAATTCATATGCCTTACTGTCACTGTTACTGTAGATGATTCAGAGGATATTCATGAACTTGATGGGATCTTTTTTTACTTTGCAAGAAAAATGTTATTCTCAAACATGATTACATTATAGCCCACATATGGACAAAACTGATGGAGAGTAAGTGATGGAATGGATCTTCGAATTGAACATGATTAGTTGTCCAGTGAGTTTTTATCATTTCTACTCACTTGTCCTATCAGACCAAATGGAAGTGTGTTCCTTCCTTGTTTTGATATAATTTGTTCAGGTAGATTTACTTGTACGACAAGAGAAAGGAAGATAAACATTTAATTCTTTTTAAAATTTTGTTCTTTCTTTAATTCCACAATTTATTTTTCATCTAAATAGGATTAAAATATTATTTCTGTCCCAAAATCTAACAGCTTTTAACACAGGCGATAAAATTGTAGTCAACCCCTCCCTAATAATAGAAAAGCAACATAATATTTTATTTATTGTACCTATAATTATCTTTTTTCATTTGATTACTTTTGTTGCACATATAATTTTTAATTAAAAGAATATGCCTAATGAGTAAAAACTACATTACATTTACTTAGGAGTATAATATCATAATTGTATTTGCTTGGGGAAAAAATGAAGATAATTGTAATGACATGGTATATTGCCTTCAGTTTTTGCTGATTTAATGAAATGAAAGATGTTGGATTTGCAAGAGAAAGTGAATGGAACAGATGGTTTAAGAGATGTGAAGGAGAAATGAAAGATAAGAAGAATAGAAGATGCATGGAGAGAAGAGCTAAAGCTGCAGATCAGGGATTGTCATGCTCGCTGAATGCTCACAAAACTTGCAGATTGCTGGGGAAACAGTGAATGTGGAAATCTCCAAATGTAGGATCAACAAAAGGACCAACTGGAACTACAGTATATGAATCCACCAGTGAACACTGCCAGGATCTATAGGAAAAAGCATTGAGTTCATGACATCTGTAACTGCAGGGGCCAGGCATGTCTATGGAAGTTGTTGCTAGGCTGGTAGCTACAGAAGCAAGAAGGTAGTTTCCATTATTGGCACTCCCTCTATATAAACAGACAAGCCTAGAATTAATTAGCTGTTGTGGAGTGAGTCAAATCATGCATGGAATCTTCTACCAGGAATAGATGTAAATGTTCTACTGAAGATAGATGAATGTAAATATGTTTAAGATTGCCTCTTTTAAAAAGGCAGAAATTATGAGGAGTGTAGATGAACTTTGGAAGGTACTTTTAGAGGACATAACTATAAATGTTGGCTAAAGATTTTTTGACATTGCAGAAATTAGGAAAATGTGTATTTGAAGGGTAAGTTCATTAGAGTCATGCAGCATCCAGAATGTATGTATGAATGAATGTATGAATATATAAATGTGTGTGTGTGAATGAATGAATGAATGTCATTTTCGGGTGAGTGTTAGAGTTTGGCTGTAGAATTGTTCTCCCTGGAGCAAAAGGGTTGAAACAAAGAAGTTTCAAGATGAAAAATGGGCAAGGGAAAAACTTCAGGGTGTTCCTTTGCCAGCCTGGGATAAGTGATGTCAAAAGGGATCATTATAGACAGCTGGTGGAAGGGAATTGTAGGCTCTAATTGTTCCTTTTTGAATGGCAGTTTTGCCTGTAGCAAATCTGCTCTCATCTACAACTTGATCGTGAATGTATGGGCAGAACTACCAAGAGATTTGAATTTTTTAAAATTAGTGATGATAGTAATTTTTATGACATTTTGTTTGTAATATAAATATGTGTAAAATTTTCTTTCATATCTGGCAAGATCCCAGAAATGTTTATAACTTATTGTAGGTATTTCCACTTACACGTTGCTTCTATTTTTCATGTGAAAAAACAGTTTCAACATTATTCTGTTCTCTAAGTATGTAACTTCTTCTGTAAGCAAATTCTCATAAAATAATATTTTTAAGCACACTTTGCTAGATACTATTTGTTTGTTCAAATTTCATATGTCCACAGAAGTTACATATGGACTAGCAGCTTAAAACTAGTTGGTTTATTTATGTGTTTTTGAATCTTTCAGGCACAATTTTCAGAGGTCAGTTTGATAGCTCATGCTGATGGGAATTATTCTGTAAATGTGCAAGCTTTTCGAAATGGCACTAAAGTTGTCAGGTAAGTTGTTTGACTTGTTTGACTTTCAGAATTAAGGTTAACATAAATAAATACAAAACATGATCATGAATAACATCTTTTATTAGAATCTGTTCAGGGTTCATCCATGTTTTACAGCCAAGATACATCCAGGTCAGTGGATGATGTAATTCAGGAATGAGCTTCAAAAATTTTAACAATAGGTTCTCTGTCCAGTTGCTGGGTGGGTGTGGCCATCGTGACCTAGTTGGCCTCCTGCACCACTCTAGGCATTTTTGCCCTCCCCAGGCTCCAGAGGCTTTCCTCAAGCCTCCAGGAGGGCAAAAACAGCCTTTCTGGTTTCCAGAGGATCTCTGGAAGCCAGAAACAGGCCCATTTTCGGCCTTCCCGAATTTCTGGGAGGCCTGTTTTTCACCCTCCCTGCACTTACCTGCATCCAGAACAGGCTGCGTGGAGACTTGGCGAAGGGGAGGGGGGGGTGAGCGGGGCCATCCAGGGGTGGAATTTGGGGGTTCTCCAAACTGTACAGAATCTTAGATAGGGGTTCCCCCGAACCCCTGCGAAGCTCCAGCAACCCATCCCTGATGTAATTATGGTGTTTATTCATCTTCTTGATAAATTAATAAGTAGCAAACAGCTAAAACCATTCAATATCTAAGATAAAATATCCAAATAGCATCTCACTTTGTTCTAATTCATGTGAGGTTTTGGCTAACAGATTTATCCACTAGACAGGATATGATCATCAAGAACTATCTATCAATCAGGTTAACAGGAGGGTTTTGTCCATGACTTTTTCAAGAAAAGTATGCTATTTTGTGTTGCTAAATTTCTCTTCCTCAGATTAAGATTTTCAAAGAATAGAAAAAGCATCTTTCAATATTTCTGGTAACAAACTTTCAAAATCTTAGAATGTCTGTAATTGCTCTAGAGAGAATATGAATGAAATAGTTAAAGAGTTATTGGTTTTCTCTTCAGTGAGCACTAATAGGTCATTGAAGGCCTATTTGAACAGAAGGAGATGTTATATATGAAACAAGGAGTGATAAAGCAGAAGGATTTAAACATAAAGCAGTTCTAAATTAGTATCCAGTGTTAAGGTTTTTCCCAGATCTCATAGATGGCAACAAATTCAGTGTTAATATTTTTTTGGTCCTAGGAGAGAAAATTAGGGAAGAGAATAAGCTTTACAAACAGACCTTTAAATTATGACTTTACTATCACTCTCTATCATGGCATCTTCATTTTCATTTTACCCTCAACTTGGGATAAAATTTATCAGTTACTGGTTTTGGTCATGTTCCCTCAGAAGGATGAGTATGTGTCTGCATAGATATCAAAACATTCTGACTTAGATAACAGAAGCCTCACCCTCTAGCCACCTATAAAATGGTAGATTTTTAAAAAAAAAAAAATTGCCTGAATTCCCTTTTTTCAACCAGCTTTCAATATCCAAGATTTTTTCATGGCTGCCAGTTAGTGAAATTCCTTTCTTTACCAATCTCCATTATCATTAACACAACCAATAACTACAAATGAAGCTAAATAATTCTTTACTTTCTCCTAGCCTTTTTTGTTTTCTTTGAGAGGAATTTTTCATTGTACTGAAGCTTATGGCCTGAACAAAATACAAACATATAGAACAGGGGTCCCCAAACTTGGCAACTTTAAGACTTGTGGATCAACTCCCAGAATTCCTCAGCCAGCAAAGTCCACAAGTTTGAAGACCTCTGATATAGAAAGATACTATTCCCTACAAGAGAAATTCTAACAGTCCCCTATTTGGACTTTATTCCAGAACCATAAATCTCTATTTTCCTTTTGGAATATAGTTTGGTCACGATGACAACTCTGTCCTTGGTCCATTTTTTTCATTCTCTGACTCTTAACTAAAATATTAAAAGGGAGAGCTCCCTCAAAGATTTTTAAACTTGCCAATCCATTTTTAATTTATTCCTGGAAAAAGAGTTCTATCTTTACAACATCTTAAAAAACATGTTAAGAATATGTTTTGCTACTAACATTTCTATTTCTTCCAGACCAGAGTTGTACCTATACAATGGCTTCCATATCGCACTATTATGACAACTATAGTGCTAACTTTAGCAACCATATCTGATATTTGCACAATATTGAATATATCTCCTATACATAGAGCTGTTCCTCTTTGAATTATGAAACTAGATGGAAGTTTCATAAATCATTTCCAGAATCTTGTCTAGAAAAATATAAGGACAAAAACAATTTTCAGTATAATGCTTTTTCCTCTAGATGTAATCTTAATCAACCTGTTCTAATTCAGTAGCTCCCATAGCTCTAGTAAGTTTCTAATATATTTGTTTGTTTGCTGTTAAACTCAATTCTCTTTAGGTCATTCAAGCCTGACTTCGTTCTTGTCCGGCAACATTCATTCAGCATGGCTGAAAATGAAGATTTTCGCAATTTAATAATTGGAATGCATTATGCAAGCATCCCAAGTGTTAACTCTCTAGAGTCAATCTACAACTTCTGTGACAAGCCCTGGGTAGTAAGTAACAAATCCTAATTCAATAATCATATATTTCATTGTATAATTGAAGAATAACATTTGAATGTCAAATTGGGGAAAGGAAAGGAAAATGAGTACCACGTAGTCCAATATCTGCCCCTGTGCACCTACAAAACTTTATTAAAACATTTACATTTGGACTGCATCTCAAAGCCTTACATGATATAAATACTATATATCCTTTAATGCTTTTTAATTGCTATGAATATTTAATGCTTAATATATTAACATTTGATATTCATAAGCTTTGCCTCATTTTCTTGTGGCTTTTTTACCACCAAGGTTCTCAAAATTTTGCAGATAAAAGAGCTGTAATCAGTCTTGTACAAAGTTAATAAAGTAGCTATTAATAAAAAGTGTCTGTTCAGAGAATAGGATGAAATAATAAACAGTAGATAAGGGAGCTGAACAAAAGAACCTAAAAATGGTACTATTGCCTAGCTAGAATGCACTTCCCACATTTCAGTTTTTTTATCATTCTGGATGATAATACTATAAACACAAATATGAGCACCTGTATGAAAAACTTTATGTACAGTAATTGTGACTCATGTCTCCATTGCTTTTCCTTGCAGTCTCTGTCTGTATGATAAATGCAAACAAAATCATTTCTGCATGTAGAAAGTTAATGTGAGATTATAATTTTTGCCTCCTGGCATTCAAGACAAAACCAGCCAGTCTCTCTACCTTAAGAAATTTAATGTGTTATTCCTGCAATTGTTAAAAAGGCTGCAGGCATTTGCAATAACTTTGTACATCTTTTAAAATCAAAATACTTTTATCTTTTACCCAATCCTTTGCATAAAAAAACAGTTTTCCAGATTTTTAAAGTAAAAAGAATCTACAGTTCTAAAATATGCTAATATGGCAATTAAAATTATGATTTTAAAAACATAAAATTAACAAGAGATACAGTACTTGTTAAGCCTAAATGGCAGTCATATCTAAATGTTTATTCTATCCCATTTTTTAAATTTCACTTCCAGATAGTTATCTCATAGCATTCACCTCAGAGTTGGTATTCAGCAGGCTCTGACCAGTTCTGGAGAACCGGTAGCAGAAATTTTGAGTAGTTTGGAGAACCGGCAAATACCACCTCTGACTGGCTGCACTATTCTCTGACTCCTGAATCCCAGCTGATTGGCTGGGTCTTCTTATGTTGCCCTGCACAGGAGAACAGAGCTGGAAAGCAGGTTAATGGGTGGGAATGGAGATTTTACAATATCCTTCTCCTGCCACACCCATCAAGCCATGCCCACCATGCCATGCCCACAGAACCAGTAGTAATTTTTTTTGAATCCCACTACTGATTTACCCAAAAAGCTAAGTGAATTCATGATAGATACCAGACTTTGGGACAGTTGAAGGATTTTCTCTAGAGGCTAGAGCCAAAGTGGGGACAAATTCCTATGTTCTCAGCTTGACTCAGAATGCCCTCTTATCCAAGTCTTCTTCTGTGCTGCCTCAAATATTTCAGAAACCTTTATCCAGTGCAATGCATATTTCACCATGTCCACTGTACTTCAACGACTGCAGAGCCCCCTGACTGAGCCGAAAACCCGATTACTAACCAGTACCAGAAGGCTAGTATAAACAAAGGTTAGACACTGCATCATGAAAAATATGTTATTGAGATATGTCTGGCTACTTATTATCTCTTCCTTTGAGACAAAACCTTGTATTTATTTATTTGAATAGAATGTGGTAATGGGTGCTAATCTGACATTGTGGCTTCTATGGCTATGTTTATTTACTTTCCAGTAGGAAAAGAGAGATTATTAAAACATATCAAAATGTTAATACGGCCAGGCTGTCTGGAGATTATGGCTGGAGTTTTCTCTTTTCATCCCATGAGGCTGTTATCTGTATTTATATCTATATCTAATTTATATTAAATATTTTTTTACAAAGTTAAAGAAGAAAAGTAGAAAAGGAAGCAAGATAAATAAAAATTGTTTAATAAATAAAACACACTTCTCTTTCCCAGTCTCTCACCCTTCTTTTTGAAGAACAGATGATTGATTGTCAATAAAGAAATTGGCTTATTTTTATTAACATTGCAAAAATAATTCACAAATTTGCTTCAATAATCTGATGGTTCACAATGGAACTAATACTGGAAGTAATTTGCTCTTTCCAAATGCAAATACCATATGCTGCAAAGTATTAAATCTCTTAAAATGCCCAATCATGAGTAGGAGAATTGCTCTTTCAGGTGTCCTTTTAGATAGGAAAAAAAAAATCCTCCATATCGTCCTTTTAGCCTCTTTTCTTGTGACAGGGTCTGTTGCTCCTTCTCCCACCCCATGCTTGAAATTTACCTTTTAAAAGCATTTCATGCTTTTAAATGAATGATGACTTGTCTCATTTGACCATAAATGTATAATTAGACCTTATTGCAATACATCAGAGTTGGCACTAAACTGTAGTGATAGTTCTATGAAAAAGCAATTTGCATAAATGGTTTAGGACCAAGCAGACAGGCACTAAAATCCTCTGTTTATTTCTAAATATACCTGCTTAACAATACTATTAACAATACGTTGTAGATGAGCTATATTCAAGTATTGCTATCGGGGAAAATCCAGATAATATTTATAAATAGATGTATTAATTTAAGGCTATTTATGTAGCTTTTTATTTTCTTTTTCTGTCGATAATAATCTGGCAAACACTAAGGCATTTTGGAATTTAGATCTTGAGATTTTGATAGGTAATGATAAGGGGATTGCAGAGGAATGCTGAGATCATTTTTATATTAACTGTCTTTGAAATTTAACTTTAATTTTTTAATTTTGTTTTTTCTGTAGTTTGCCCAATTGGTATCCATTTATAGATCCCTGGGAGCAGAGAAATTTCCTCTGATTGAGCAAACCTTTTATCCAAATCACAAAGAAATGGTAAGAGCAAACAATAAACATAAAGTTCTATTTCTTTTGCATCTGAAGGAGGCAGCTATAATAATCCCTGAGTTCATTTTATCTGTTGTTTCATCTTCTTGTTTTAGATGTAATGCCACTGGTTTTATGAAACAAACACTTGACTTCCTGACAATGGGGAAAACATTTTTGGTGTTTTTAAAGTTACAGAGATTGAAATGAGAGATATTCTTTTTTTGAAATACATACATATTTTAGGCTGCTTAGATTAAGATTCAAATTGTGCTCTCTCTTTTTTATAAATTACATAATTTATGTGAAATGTTACCTTGTATATATTATTAATGAGATGTTTCTGTGCTATATTATTAAATTCTGAAAAACTTGAAAATTCAGTCAGCTATTTTGACATTTGTCTTTTTCTTACCACCATTTCTGTTTCACTTTCAAGTATACCATGTAGTATTTAATATAATGGTTTAATACTGAAAGGCAAGTATTAGTTGACTGACTTTCTATTTCTTCAAGCCAAAGTCAAAATATTGATTGAAAGTATTGTTTCTTGAATAATATATGATGATAAAAGTAAAATGTATTCATTTGATTAAAAAATAAATAAACATGTCCTATTTTTATTGATTGTGAGAAAAGAAAACCCAATGAAAGCAAACTATTGGTATGAAAGTTGAATTAATTAATCACTAATCAAATTACCACAGAATTTGAAACAGAAACTTTGTGCAGTGTTAAAAATAAGTATCCATAGCAAATGGAGAGAAATATAATGAAAATGAATTTTCAAAAAAATGAATTTCAAAATGAATTTTCAAAAAAATGAAAGGAAAATTTAAATCTGATCTGTCAGTTAAATCTAATCTAAGATAGTGGGCAGAAATAATCAAAGCTTTAGAAAACTTGTTATTTCTGTAAAAGTGCATATATTCCAATGAGAATTTGATTTAGGTTATTTCTTTCTTTTTCTGTGTACTGCTAGGTAAGCTTAATGTTTTCATTCCTATATGCAAATTATAAAAGTAAGCGTGAATCCTTAACTTTTATTTCTACACTTCTGGTTGGGCAGGAAGATCTTGTCTATTTAGCGAATGGCATGTGTTAGCCAAGGATCACTGAGGTGGCTGGCTGCCACTGTGAAATAAATTTTTTCCCTTTCCCAGTTTATTCGGTCACGGGAATCAAACCCCCGAGCTGCCAATCTCAGCAGTGAGCAAGCCCAGCATCTTACCCTGTGAGCCACTTGGCTTCACAAAGGAAAATTTTAAACCATTACACACAGCAGTTAGCAAGATCAGAGTGTGACTACCTACACTGGAAGTGAAGGTTGGAAAGCCCTCCGGCTTTCTTGCCTACCAAGTCAACTCATACTGAAGGCAGTCTCTCATTTTGAAAGCTTTTTAACTTTCTCCATTCTTAAAAGTAGACAAAGAGAAGCCACTAAGCTGTTCCTCAATAATTTAGTAGCAGAAATTATTTTTCTGGAGAAGAGTGGCTGGCAGCCAAAATTACTGAATAGGCACTCTTCTGGAGTATAGGAGGACTTTATGTATTTTCATTAATTTATTCAGTTTGTATGATTGCCCATTTAGTATGAAACTCTGCTAAGTCTTGCATACCAAATTTAAAAAGTCATCAAAACAATTCAACAAAGATTAAAAATACATAATATAATATAACAGAGAAGCATGCTTCCTGGATGCCATTAGAGGACATTGTTTAATACCCACAAATAGCCTAGCTGTTTGCTGTGAGAACTTTATAGATGTCAATCAGCACATAATTCTTCCCAGAAGCCCACTGGAGCCAGAGCAGCTGACAAAAGTGGGGAATTGCTGCAACAGAGTCATATCAATATATTCATGGTGCTGCATTCTGGATCAGCTGCAGTTTCTGAGTGGTCTTCAAAGGCAATCCTACTATCAGTCTAATTGATTGGTGACCAAAGTATTAATGTTTGTGAACATGGATTTTGAGTGTTAAAGCAACTTTAATTTAAGTTGTATTGGAACAAAAGCCAACTACTGGTTGTGTTTTTAAGATATATCTCCATGATGATGAACCTATGGCACGCGTGCCACGGATGGCATGCAGAGCCATTTGTGCAGGCATGTGATCCCCAGCCAAATTTAACTCACTGTACATGTGCATGCCTCCCAGCTGATTTTTGGCCCGTTTGAGGACTTTTTTGGCCTCCAGACTCTGCAGCCCTTGGAGGCCTAAAAATAGGCCTGTTTTGTCACTTGCTGTATTTCCGGAAATACCAGAAATGATGAAACGGGCCCATTTTTTTGCCTCCAAAGGTTGCAGAGGCTTCCCTCGAGCCTCTGGGAGGACAAAAAAGGCCTCAAACGGGCTGAAAATCAGTTTGGAGGCATGCACATGCCCAATACAGGTAAGGGGTCAGCAGGGGGATCACATGCAAATGCGCAGGGAATTTGAGGGGGGTGCGCGCATTGCCTTCTGGGTGCTAATTTTCAGCATAGGAACCCTAAAAGGTTAGCCACCACTGATATATCTCATAGTCAAACAAGCAAATAAGACTATAGTTAGTCATAAGAAAAGAATGGATAGATGAGGCTGTGTATGTAATTTTGTAAAAATATATACACAGCCTCATCTATCCATTCTTTTCTTATGAATAGGTGGGAATAAATTAGCAGTTATTCTGTATGGTAATTCCTGAAAGATTTTGAGTGGTCCATACATTGCACTAAAGAGAAATTATATTCATGTTTTAACATTTCACTCTTCAAATTAGAAGTCCCCAACTTTTGTATATCCATGATAAAGAGACTTGATACATGTGTATTCAGGCTTAAATCCTGGCCGTTCAGCAATGATTTCTACTTGCAGTGATGCGTGAAATAAAGATTACAATGGAAAAGATTATATCAGAAGCAAATTATATCATAAGACTAACATTTTTTTGTGAGTACATTTTCAACATTAAGCCCATGTCACACTGCACTAACGAATGGAAAGAGGATGTAAAACGGAGAAAAACACTTACCATCCGTTGGTTAACGCGATGCATCTGTTCTGTACTCACTGCGTCCGTTTTGCTTCCTCTCTATCAGTCCAGCATCCGTCTATTGACGTTTCATCCGCTCAGAGGGTTTTGAGCTGCTCAAAACTTTTGCGTGGAAAATGTATCCAATGCGTCTGTTCTGCATCCGCTACGCATCTGCTAGGCATCCGTTCTGCATCCATTATGCATCCGCTATATCCGCTAGGCATCCGCTATGCATCCGTCCAACTCAATCCGCTCCAGCGGTAAATGGACACAGGGAAGAAGTGGAACGGATGCAGAACGGATGCAGAACGGATGCAGAACGGATGGAGAAAGGATGAAAGCAGATACAGCTCGCAAAGAAAGCATTTAAATGGAAAAAACGTTTGCAGAGGGGACCTATCTCGGATATTAAGGATGTCTAGAGGATGCCTAGAGGATGCAAAGGGACACATAGTGAAAAACCTATACTGCCTATAAAAAGGGGGAGCAACTCATCTGGATCTCACTTTCAGACCAGCAGCCCAGCTGTGCAGACCTCTGCAGCCTTCATCTGGCTCTTCCTCTTCCACAGCATCCGGTCATGTCCACCATGGATCGTAACAAAGTCCTTTTGGCAGCCACCATCGTTCTGCAACAGTGCGAAGCCATCTACAGGCTCTGTGAACTCTACTACGGGAAGAAAAAGAGGGGGCCAAGAAGCGTCTGGGTCCGAAGATGGATCAGGAGAAGAGCAGAGTACGGACTGTACAACAAGCTGATGGTGGAGCTCAGGAACGAAGACACTCGTGCATTCCAAAACTTCATGAGGATGCCGCCAGCCATGTTTGACGAAGTTGTGCAACGGCTGACACCCAGGTTGACCAAGGCAAACACCAACTTCCAGCCCAGCCTGGAACCTGGGTTCAAGGTGGCATTCACTCTGCTCCACCTGGCCTCAGGAACCACCTACAGGAGCATGCAGTATGACTGGAGGGTGCCACACAACACCATCAGCATTGTGGTCAGAGAAGTGGTGCAGGCCATCATCAAAGAATACAAGGAGGAGCTCCTCCAGTGCCCCTCCACTGAAGAAGGATGGAAGAAAGTTGCAGAGCAGTGGTATCAGAGGTGGAACTTTCCCCACACCGTTGGAGCCATCGATGGCAAGCACGTGGCCTGCAAAGCTCCAGCCAAGTCGGGGTCCACTTATTTCAACTACAAGGGCTTCTTCAGCATCATCCTCTTCGCCATGGTCGATGCTGACTACAAATTCATGTACATCGATGCTTCAGGCAATGGGTCAGCTTCAGATGTCCAGGTATACAATGCCAGTGACCTCAAGGAGGGGCTGGAATGCAACCTCATCATGGGCTTCCCAGATCCAGACCCCCTGCCCAACGACATGGAAGATGTGCCCTACTTCATCGTGGGGGATGAAGCCTTCTCCCTCAAAACCTACAGCATGAAACCTTACACCTCCATATGCCTCACCCGTGAAGAGAGGATCTTCAACGACAGGCTGTCCAGGGCAAGGCGGGTAGTGGAGAATGCCTTTGGCATCCTGGCCAACAGGTTCCAGGTACTTGTCACCATCATGCAGCATCGCCCACAGACCGTGAGGAGGATTGTGGAAGCTTGCTGCATCCTGCACAATCTCATGCGCACCCGCTACCCAGTTTTGCAGAACAGGCTCGTGGACATCCAACAAGGCAATGGGGACATGGAGCCTGGGGAATGGAGGCAAGGGCAAAACCTGATAGACACTGAGGATGTGCAAGGCCCCAACAGAGCCTCACGTGAAGGGAAGAAGAAGCGCAACCTCCTGGTGCAACTCCCCAGCTGGAGCAGTGGAGTGGCAAGACAGGATGTTAAGCCTGGGTTCCCCAACCAGGGTTAGGTAAACAAGCTAAACAGAATGTGCAGCGTTAGTCAGATAGGCACACAGATA
>BLBF01000003.1:48985862-49023547 GCA_015471245.1 Laticauda colubrina | reverse complement strand
CAGGAAGGCTGGCAGGCAGGCAGGCACCAAGGCTGGCAGGAAGGCTGGCAGGCAGACTGGTTTGCAGGGAGTCTGGAAGGCAGGCTGGCCGCAAGGCTGGCAGGCAGGCAGACAGCAAGGCTGGCAGGGAGGCTGGCAGCAAGGCTTGCAGGCAGGCATGCAGGCAGGGCAGGCAAGGCAGTCAATGTGTCCGGCAGCAGGTCTTTCCTCTGAATGGTGACCTGCTTCCGAGCTGCTTCCCTTTATATCCGCAGGGCTTACGCAATGCATCCTCCCCGCATGTGCAATTAACGCTCGGCATCCGTTAGGCTTCCGCTGTGCATCCACTCGGCTTCCGCTGTGCATCCACTTCATCTGCTGTGCATCCGCTCTGCATCCACTTCATCCGTTCCACGTCTGCTTTGCTGAGGTCCCCCGGAAGCCTTGCGGATGTGCCATCCGCTCTCATCCGCTTCTATCCGCTGGGCTTCTGCTCTGCATCCGTTTTCCATCCGCCCTGCGTCCTCCCCCCATCCATTTCTTTCCGTGTTATCTGCTCTGGTTATGCAAATTTTCTCCCCTTTTGAGAGCGGATAACAACGGATGGAACATTTTTCTCGTCCGCTGTGTCCTTTTTACAAACGTTTTGCATCCGTTGGGCAGTGTGACAGGGCCTTTAACAATTAGGACACAAAGTTCTAACGAGAAACCATAATGAAATAAGATTCAGACCATGCCATTTCTTTAAGATATTTTAAAATGTGTAATACTCTCAAAATGAGCTGGTATATGAAATGTCTGGAAGTAGCATATTCTGATATTCATAAAAAATTGGTGTCTGATTGCATTAAACAACAACCTTTTAATTCAAACTTTAACATTAATAAAGGAAATAATTGTAGTTCAGAATTGACCCCTCAACTTTAATATAATAGTTCTGTTAGAAAGATGGTTATTGGATCCCCTTTTTATGTAAGTTGTTCATTAATATTTTCTATACATATACATAGCAATAGAAAAATTATTTTACTATAATAACTGCATACAGTAATGCAGACTTTGTTCTTGTTGTATAAAAGAAACAAAGTCAGAACAAAGAAAGTTTAATAAGTTCCAAATTTATTTTAAGATCAATTTCCCAATACATTGTCTTTTTGAAACATTGTCTTAGGTTCTAGTGGAGCTTCAGCTTTAATCATGTTTAGAGAATTATTAAACTATTAGTACTATTTAAATTTCTTATCTTTCCAAATGAACAAATTTTCTCCCACTGATTTTGATATGATCAATATTATACCTTGTATTTTTTAATTGCTATCTTACATAGTGTTCGGTCCGGAAAAACGTGAGGTAGACCGGGTTCCAACAAACAGAATTTTTATTTAAACAGCCAACAGTAATGGATCAGCCTGGCTAAAAGCCGCGGCAGCCTTTTCATACAGGCTTGCCTGCCGGCTTATAGCCAGTGGCAGCTATTTGACTTTGCCACCTTTCAACGGCTCTTTTGGATTGGTTCTTAATGAACCAATCCAACACTGGCCTTTTGGCCAATCAGGTTAAGTTATTTGGAGTATACCACTCTATACAGAACACCCCTCCCCCTCTTAGTTTAGTCCTACGTGGGTGATGTAGTCGTGCAGGTAGGTGGGGCTTCTTCTGACTCTATTTGACTTGCGCGGTTCATTTTCGCTGGAGACTTCGAGTGGTTCGGATGGGATCGCTGTCTCTCCGGCTCTTTTCCCTGGAACCGCCTGGAAGGGTGAGTCAGCATGGTTGCTACCACTTGAGTTGCTCAGGCCGGTGGTTTTGCCGCGCCCTCCTGGCTTTCCCGGGCAGGTTGAGCTGGCTTGGCTGGCCCCTTCCAGGACGGGTTCCTTTTCATGTGGATTATTTCTGCAAATTTCATCTAACTGTAAGTGTTCTTTTTTGCTTTTTTTGATTGGTTAGATGTTCTGGGTTTATTTTTAACAGTTCTTTCTTTTCCTTCAGAATTATTTTCTTGTATTCCCCCCCCCTCTTTGGTTTTGTTTTCATCGATTCTTATTGTTTGAGGTTGCGTGGTCATATTTTGCTCGACATTTTGGGAACGAAGCTGGTCTATGTATCGTTTCCATTCCCTGCCATCGTCTATGGTTAGACGGTAGGACCGGGGGCCTGTTATTTGTATGATTGTGGCTGGAAGCCATAGAGGGTCCCCGGTAAAATTTTTAGCATAGACTAGGTCGCCGATTTCAAACGTGCAGAAACGGCTGGAGGAGTCAGGTTTCTCAAAGGTGTAGTTTGGATGTAACTTATCTAAAGGTGATCTAAGTTTCCTCCCCATTAACAATTCTACTGGGCTCTTGTTAGTTACAGTACTGGGGGTGAAATGTTGGAGGGTGAGTAAACAGTTTAGTTTATCCTGGACATCCCCTTGGTCCATTTTTTCTAAACCCTCCTTGGTAAATCTGACCATTCTCTCGGCCTTACCATTTGCCGCCAGGTGGGCTGGCGCAGTTAGTGCATGGCGTACACCAAAAGAGGCTAGGTACTGCTCAAATTGTATAGCGGTTAGTTGTGGCCCATTGTCGGACACTAGGACGTCCAGCAACCCATGGGTTTTGAATAGTTTGTTGAGTTGTTTGATAACAGCGTCGGTTGTCGTAGATGACATTACTGCGACTTCCAACCAATTTGAGTATGCATCTACGACAACCAAAAATGTATGCCCCCTAGTAGGACCTGCAAAGTCAATATGGATCCGAGACCAGGGGCCTTGTGGGGTCTCCCAGTCCCTTATAGGTGCTTGTGGTGGTGATGGCCTGGTTTTCTGGCATTTATTGCATGTAGCAACCCAGTATTCAATATCTCTGTCTAAGCCAGCCCCACCAGACATAGCTCCTGGCTAGGCTTTTCATTTTTATGATGCCTGGGTGGCCCTCATGAAGCATACCCAACACTCTAGTTTGTAATCTGGAAGGAATTACCACCCGATCACCCCACAATAAACACCCCTTTTGTATTGACAGTTCAGTCTGTCTGGTCCAGAATGGTTTAAAGTTTTCAGTTTTCTGGTTTTCCGACCAGCCTTTACCTACCCAATTTAAAATGCAGGCAGTCACTGGGTCTTTGGCAGGGGCTCTGGTGACATCGTTTGCAGATATTGGCAGTTCGGGGCAGGCTTCTATTTGCAAGGTGGTTATTGTTGGCGCCGGGTCTTCCTCCGTCATTGGCAGTGGTATTGACTTAATGCGTCTGCATGGGAGATTTGTTTCCCGGGTCGATGTATCAATATGTAGGAGTACGCAGCTAGGAATTCTGACCATCTCGTCATTCGAGGAGATAAAATGTTCGGTGTGGGTTTGTTTCCCGCCAAAATTCCTCATAACGGTTTGTGGTCAGTTACAATGGAAAATGTTCTCCCATAGAGGTACTCGTGAAAGCGTTTAACTCCAGCGACAATTGCCAGGGCTTCTCTGTCTAGTTGACTATAGTTGCGTTCTGCTTTAGAAAGTGTTTTCGAGTAAAAGGTGACGGGTGCCTCTCTCCCGTCAGGCAGTTGGTGGCTCAGGATGACACCGACTCCAAATGGTGAGGCATCACAGGTGACCGTCAATGGAAGTGTGTTAGTAAACTGAATAAGAACGGTGTCTGAGGTTAACAGATTTTTTATGCCTTGGAATGCTTTTTGCTCTCTATGCCCCCAAGTCCAACTAGTTTTCTTATCCAATAAACGATGTAACGGTTCTGCTATCGTTGCTTTGTGGAGGAGGAATATGTTATAGAAGTTTATTAGACCCAAAAATGCTTGCAATTCCATTTTGTTTTTTGGCTGTAGTGCGTCTCTAATAGCCTTGACTTTTTTTCTGAAGGGTGTATACCCTCTCCGTCAATTAAATAACCCAAAAATTTGACGCAATCAGTCATTAAGCAGCATTTTTCTTTTTTGACTTTTAGGCCGTATTCTCTAAATTTTGTTAGCACCTCTCTCAGTCTTGTCTCTAATTGGGTCGTGTTTTTAGCTGAAATTAGGACGTCATCGAAATATGGAATGACCCCTTTAATTCCATTTAATAGGCGTTCCATGAAGCTTTGGAAAATGCCTTGGTCAATGCTTACTCCAAATTGAAGTCTGTTACATTTGAATGCCCCTCTGTGAGTTACTATTGTCTGTGCCTCAGCTGTTATTGGGTCTACTGGAAGCTGTTGATATGCTTGGGCTAAATCAAGCTTGGCAAAAAAATTTCCTCCCCCAAGCGAGTACAGTAAATGTTGCACGATTGGCACAGGGTATGCACTTTGCTGCAACGCATGATTCAGGGTAGCCTTGTAGTCTCCGCAGATGCGTACCAACCCATCAGGTTTAACAGGTGTTACTATTGGTGTCTCCCATTTAGCACGATCAATTGGTTCTATGACCCCTTGCTCAATTAATTTGTTTAATTGTTCATCTATTTTGGCTTTTAATGCAAAGGCGACTCGTCTGGCTTTTAACCTTCTAGGTGCTACCTGGGGATCTACCTGGGGCGGTCCCGGTCAACTATTGTTAGAGGCAGGACTTCAGCGTGCTGCTTGTATGTGACTCGGAAATGTCCTAGACCTACCACAGGGATTCGGTTTCCTTGGTAGTCTTTTAAAATTAACTTTTGTTTCTGGAGTTCTTTTAATTTGATGTTTGGAACCAGTCGTCTGATTGTGTTCCAAGACACCTGAGTCGACTTCCATCTCGAAGAGGCTTCCTTCAATTTTTACAACGATTTTGACCTTTCTCCTGCTTTCTGTCTGAGCACTTCCGATAGTGACAATTTCATGGGTCTTTTCTCAGTTGCTGGTTCGTTCGTTGTGCTCCCATTTTTTCTCAGCTTGCTTTGATTCAGCTTGTAGTGGGGAGTTACTGCGTCTGTTTGGACTGTTATTTTTTTGAATCCTACAGACTTTCTCGATGTGTCCCCTCTTCTTGCAAGCTCGGCAGATGGCATCAAGGAATCTGCAAACAGCTCAAGGATGGTTTCCCCCGCAGCCAGCACATTCCCGCCATTTTCTTTTTTCACGCCTTTTTTTGTTGGCGTACAGGCGGTGGACTTCATCGTCATCATCTTCAATTTCTGATGAACCGTCGAAGTCTTTGTGATGTGTTGTAGTGGGAACTTGCTTCTTCCCTCTGGATAGGGTCATCGCGTCATTATTGGAATTCATTTGCTTCATAATGGCTGCTGACTTTTTCATGGCTTCTGCTGCTGTGGTTTCTGCGATCACTTCAGTCACTGTTATGTTGGGTTTATTTAGTAATTTACTTTGTAAGTTAGAGTCTCTCAGACCTAGGACAATTCGATCTTGCATGGCTTCATCCAAGTTCAGGAACTCGCAAACTTCCCCCAGTTATTGGAGAGTCGCCATGAAGTCAGCGATGGTCTCACCTTCCTTTTGATCCCTTTTGTAGAACTGTGCCGTTTGATGAGATTTGACACTACCGGTGCATAGTGGGCCTTTAGCATTCGGTGGAGCTCAGACCAGGTCATTTGTTTCACGTCTCTGGGCTTTGCCAATGCTTTGGCCATCTTGAACACGGTTGATCCACAATGCATTAGGAAGACAGCCCTCTTCCGCTGGTCTGAGATCTCCTCCATCTCATTGCTCTCTAAGAACATCAGGAAATGGTCTACGTTTGATTCCCAATCCTCTTTGTTGGGATTGAAGGGTGCAGGCGGCGCGTTACTCCCAGCCATCACTTCTAGCCTGGATTTCTTTTTCTGCCGCATGCTTGGTCCCGTGTTTAGGATGATCCCACCCTCGTCGCCAGTGTTCCGTCCGGAAAAACGCGAGGTAGACCGGGTTCCAACAAACAAAGTTTTTATTTAAACAGCCAACAGTAACGGAACAGCCTGGCTAAAAGCCGCGGCAGTCTTTTTATACAGGCTTGCCTGCCGGCTTGTAGCCAATGGCAGCTATTTAACTTTGCCGCCTTTCAGTAGCTCTTTTGGATTGGTTCTTAATGAACCAATCCAACACTGGCCTTTCTGGCCAATCAGATTAAGTTATTTGGAGTATACCACTCTATACAGAACACATAGATTGTAAGTTTGTGCATCTGATCGTTATCTATTTGCATATTTTCAATATGTAATTAGCTACCATTAACTTTATGGCCTACCTTGGAGGATACCATTGATCACAAATAAAAAGGTTTAAAAATGCCCATCCTTCCTTTAAAAAAAGTTAAAAGATTGCATTTGATTTTGAAATGATCCAGACATGCTGGAGTTGATTCTTATAAAATATTTTAAATAAAGATATATCCATTATTTCCCACTTTACATGGTAGTTTTGAAACATCCCTCTTCACTGTAAGAAATCAACTTATTCATCAAAGCTTTGAAAATTAACAAAAAGAAAAATAAGGAAAGAAATTCAACACTGCTGCCAGCTCTTCTCTGATTCTTATGAATTAAATGTTTAATTGATAATTCTGCATTCAAGATCATTCCTATGTATTCAAAAAATCTTCAGCTTTTTCAAGTATTAACAAGGAACCCAGTGAGATTTGGTATGAACAGAAAAAAATTGCCAATTCCTAATGTATTCATACTGCCTCTAAATTGTCTCTAATATATATTAATCTGCCTGGACATTTATGAACATAATTAATTAATCACAAAAAAAATTCCTATGCTAATGTTTCAAAATTTCCAAAATATGCTACTTAGTAATTAACCAGGTTTTCAACACTTTTGTAGTATGTATTGTATTTTTTTGTAGTATGTATTGTAAGTATGTATTTATTTTATTTTATTTTTGGCTGTTCAACTTCATTTAATTTTTTTCATCTAAAATATTTATTTATTTATTTATTTATGCTGAATAAAATTTAAAAAACAATTCCCACTTTTTACAATTCTGTAACGGTGTTCATACTAATTCACAAAGTCTTTCACGATATCAATTGCTTCTCCATTTTATTCAGTGATATTCTTATTTCTCAATTTAACTTATAACACTATTAATATATGTTCTGTATAACTTGGAAGGTTCCAAATAGTCTTTTCTGATTGGCCGGAAAGGTCAGTAATGGATTGGTTCTTTAGGAACCAATCCAAGGAGCCGCTCAAAGGTGGTAAAGTTAAAACAATGTCATTGGCTGCAAGCCAGCAGGCAAGCCTCTATAAAAAGGGCTGCCGCGGCTTGAGCCAATGTTCCGTTACTGTTTGCTGTTAACTAATAAAGAGTTATTTGTTGGAACCCGGTCTACCGCGCGTCTTTTCTGGACAGAACACTGGTGACGAAGGTGGGATCGTCCTAAAGCGGAGACCGAGCACGCAGCGAGAAAACAACCACGCTAGACGAAATGGCTGGTAGCAACGCACCACCCACACCTTTTAAACCCAATGAAGAAGATTGGGAATCTTATATCGATCGCTACCTAATGTTTCTGGAGAGCAACGAAATGGAGGAAATTTCAGATCAGCAAAAGAGGGCTGTCTTCCTAACACATTGTGGGCCAGCTGTGTTCAAAATGGCAAAGACATTGGCAAAGCCCAGAGATGTGAAACAGATGACCTGGTCCGAACTTAACCGAATGCTAAAGGCTCACTACGCGACGGTTGTCTCAAATCTTATTAAGAGACACGAGTTTTATAAAAGAGACCAGAGGGAAGACGAGACCATTGCGGATTTTGTGGCAGCTCTCCGCCATCTGGGAGGAGCCTGTGAGTTCCAGAATATAGATGAGGCCATGCGAGATCGTGTCATGTTAGGTCTAAAGGACTCTACTCTACAAAGCAAACTATTAAACAGACCTAACATAACTGTGGCAGAAGCAACCGCGGAAGCCACCGCTGCAGAAGCCGTGAAGAAATCAGCGGCCACAATGAAACTGATGAATGCCAATACTGACACAACGACCCTACCCAGAGGGAAGAAGCAAGCTGCCACAACCACAAACCATGAAGACCTAGATGAGTCATCAGAAACGGAAGAAGATGACGATGAGGTCCATTGCCTGTACGCGAACCAAAAAAGGCGCGAAAGAAGAAGAAATTGGCAGGAATGCGCTGGCTGCGGAAAAAAACACCCCCAAGCCAAGTGTAGGTTCCTTGATGTCATCTGTTGGGCTTGCAAGAAGAGGGGACACATCGAAAGAGTCTGCTGCAATCATAAGAACAGCAGTCCTAGCAGACATGGTAATTCCCCACAAAGAAATGACCTGAGGCAAGCCGATAGAAAATGGGAGAGCAGCAAGGGAACCAGCAACTGAGAAAAAACTCACCAGACTGTCACTATCGGAAGCGCACAGATGGAAAGCGGGAGAAAAGTCAAAATTGTAGTGACCATTGAAGGAAGCCCTTGTGAAATGGAGGTCGACTCAGGATTTTTCCTATCAATGGTGTCTTGGAACACAATCAGGCGGTTGGTTTCAAACATAAAACAAAAAGAACTCAAGAAACAAAATTTAATTCTTAAAGACTACCAGGGAAATAGAATTCCCGTGGTAGGTCTAGGACACTTCAAAGTCACTTACAAAGTCCTGCCGCTGACTATAGTCGACCGAGACCGTCCCAGCCTCCTGGGCATCGAATGGTTCGCACCATTGGGCATCGGGATGGCGGGAGTAAGCCGAATAGCTGCAAACAATTGGGAAGAGAACTTGCCACACGAATTCCAGGACGTCTTTGACGGCACTCTAGGCAGGTACTGGGGGACCCCAATTTCCTTTAGCTTAGATCCCCAGATAGCACCAAGAAGGTTAAAAGCCAGATGAGTCCCCTTTGCATTAAAGCCCAAAATAGATGAGCAGTTAAACAAATTGATTGCACAAGGGGTCATAGAACCAATTGACCATGCTAGATGGGAGACACCAATCGTAACACCTGTAAAACCTGACGGGTCTGTGAGCATCTGCGGAGACTACAAGGCTACCCTGAACCATGTGCTGCAGCAAAGTGCATACTCGGTACCAGTCGTGCAGCACTTACTGCACTCACTTGGGGGAGGAAAAAGTTTTGCGAAACTCGATTTGGCTCAGGCATATCAGCAGCTTCCAGTAGACCCAATAACGGCCGAAGCACAAACAATAGTAACGCATAGAGGGGCATTCAAATGTAATAGGCTTCAATTCGGAGTAAGCATTGCCCCAGGCGTTTTCCAAAGCCTCATGGAACGCCTATTAAACGGGATAAAAGGGGTTGTTCCATACTTTGATGACGTCCTAATTTCAGCAAAAAACACAACCCAATTAGAAGCAAGACTAAGAGAAGTGCTAACCAAATTTAGAGAATCCGGCCTAAAAGTAAAAAAGGAAAAATGCTGCCTGGCGAACGACCACGTCAAATTTTAGGGTATTTAATTGACAAACAGGGTATTCACCCAACAGACAAAAAAGTCAAAGCAATTAAAGATGCACCCAGGCCAAAAAATAAAACGGACTTATAAGCATTCTTGGGTCTGATCAACTTTTATGACGTATTCCTCCCCCACAAAGCAACGATAGCAGAACCATGACACCATTTGCTGGATAAAAAAAATGTCTGGACTTGGGGTCATAAAGAACAAAAAGCATTCCAAAGCATAAAAGACTTATTAACCTCAGACACCATTCTTATTCAGTTTAGTAATACACTTCAATTGACGGTCACCTGTGATGCCTCACCTTTCGGAGTCGGTGCCATCCTGAGCCACCAATTACCTGACGGGAGAGAGGCACCCTTCGCCTTTTACTCGAAAACGCTCTCCAAACCGGAATGCAACTATAGCCAGCTAGAAGGGAGGCCCTGGCAATCATCGCCAGAGTTAAACATTTTCACGAATACCTCTATGGCAGGACATTTTCCATTGTGACTGACCATAAACCGTTACTGGGGATTTTGGTGGGGAACAAACCCACACCAAACATTCTATCCCCAGGGATGGCTAGGTGGTCAGAATTCCTGGCTGCCTATTCATATACCTTGCTGCATCGACCCGGAAAACAAATCACCCATGCAGACACTTTAAGCCGAGCACCATTACCAACCATAGAGGACGACCCGGCTCCAACCACTGCCGCCCTACAAGTAGAGACCTGCCCTGAACTTTCACTGTCTGCAAATGATGTCTCCAGAGCCACAGCGAAAGACCCAGTGACTGCCCGCGTTTTGACTTGGGTAGGTAAAGGCTGGCCGGAAAGCCAAAAAACTGAAGGTTTTAAACCTTTTTGGACTAGACAAACTGAACTGTCTTGACAAAAGGGGTGCTTATTGTGGGGAGATTGGGTGGTAATTCCATCCAGACTGCAGGAAGAGGTGTTGGGCATGCTACATGAGGGCCACCCAGGCATAGTAAAAATGAAAAGCCTGGCCAGGAGCTATGTCTGGTGGCCTGGTATAGACAAGGATATTGAACGCTGGGTTGCAACATGCCACAAGTGTCAGAGAGCTAGACCCACACCACTGCAAGTGCCCATACGGGATTGAGAGACCTCACGAGGCCCTTGGTCTCGAATCCATATTGATTTTGCAGGACCAACCATGGGCAATATTTTCTTAATAGTCGTAGATGCATATTCAAATTGGTTGGAGGTTATAATTATGTCATCTGCAACAACCGACGCTGTTATAAAACAGCTAAACAAATTGTTTGCAACTCATGGTTTACCTGATGTATTGGTATCCAACAATGGGCCACAACTAATGGCTATACAATTCGAACAGTACTTAGCATCCCTGGGTATACGCTATGCATTAACCGCGCCAGCCCACCCGGCGGCGAATGGTAGGGCCGAACGAATGGTCAGGTTTACCAAAGAAGCCCAAGAAAAAATGGACCGTGGGGATGTCCAAGACAAGCTGAACCACTTACTTACACTACAACACATCACTCCCAGTAGTACAACAAACAAGAGCCCAGCAGAATTGTTAATGGGGAGGAAACTCAGATCCCATTTCGATAGACTGCACCCAAATTGCACTTGTGAGAAACCCCCCGACTCATCCAGCCGATACCACACTTTTGAAATCGACGACCTAGTCTATGCAAAGAATTTTACCGGGGAGCCTCTTTGGCTTCGAGCCACTATCACACAAATAACAGGCCTCCGGTCCTATCGACTAACCATGGACGATGGAAGAGAATGGAAGCGGCACATAGACCAGCTTCATTCCCGAAACATCGAGCGTAAAATGACCCTGCAACCTCAAATAATAAAAATCGATGAAAAAAAAACCAAGGGGGGGGGGGAAACACAAACAAATAAAAAAAGGTGTGAAAATGAACCATTGAAATTAAATCTAGAACATCTAACCAACCAAAAAGAACACTTACGGTTAGATGAAACCATTGGAGGTAGTCCAAGCGAAAGGGAAGCCGTCCTGGAAGGGGCCAGCCAGGCCAGCTCAACCAGTCCGGTTGAACCAGGAGGGAGTGGCAAAACCACCGGCCTGAGCAACTCAAGCGGTAGCTGCAATGCTGACTCACCCTTCCAGGCGGTTCCATGGAGACGAGCTGGAGAGACAGCGATCCCAACCGAACCGCTTGAGAATGGGCGAGAATGAGCCACGCAGGTCAACTAGGACAAGAAGAAGCCCCACCTACCTGCGCAACTACGTCATTCACATAGGACTGAACTAAGGGGGGAGGGGTGTTCTGTATAATTTGGAAGGTTCCAAGTAGTCTTTTCTGATTGTCCAGAAAGGCCAGTAATGGATTGGTTCATTAGGAATCAATCCAAGGAGCCGCTCAGAGGTGGCAAAGTTAAAACAATGTCATTGGCTACAAGCCGGCCGGCAAGCCTCTATAAAAAGGGCTGCCGCGGCTTGAGCCAATGTTCCGTTACTATTTGCTGTTAACTAATAAAGAGTTATTTGTTGGAACCTGGTCTACATCGTGTCTTTTCCGGATGGAACAATATATGTGTGTGTTTGTGTGTGTGTGTATATGTATATGTATATATGTACAACATTATTTAACACTTTCTCATATTTTCTGTCAATTGACGCCTTTGTGTCTTCTTTCTAACCACTCATACCAAACATTCCATATCTTATAGTACTCTGTTTCTTCTTTGTTTTTCAATACCATTGTTAGCCTGTCCATTTCAGGACATTCGAGGATCTTTTTTATTATTCCTGCCTCAAAAGGGATAGTATCCTGTTTCCAGTTTTGAGCAAATGAGATTCTGGCAGTGGTTACTATATGGAGTATGCTATATTGGAAGTTCCTCCTAAAATTAGATCCTATTATACCTAATAAAAACATTTCTGGTCTTAATTCAATTCTTTGTCTCATTATTTCTTCCAACCATGTTTTAATTTGAAGCCAGTACTTCTGGGCTTAGGGACAGGTCCACCATATATGGAAATATGTTCCTTGGCTATAATTGTATCTCCAACACTTTGCCGGGAAACATCTTGGTTAATCTTGAATGGAGGGAGGTGCCGGCGGTAGAACATTTTGTAAAAGTTCTCCTTATATGCAACTGACATCATTAATTTATAATTTACCTGCCATAATTTTCCCATTGTTCCAGATCAATACCATATCTGAAATTTCTAGCCCAAATTTTCATGTTCTCTTTCACTGTTTCTTCTTCCATTTTATATTCTAATAGATAATTGTACACTTTGCTAATCACTTATTTTCCAGTCCCTTGTAAAATTTTATCTAATTCTTGTTGAGATTCAAAGAAGCCAAATTGTTCCTGATCCTTTTTATACCATATTTGAATTGGGAGATATGGCCAGTATCCTATCTCTGTTCCTTGTCCCTTTCATTGTTGTTGGATTTTTAGTTCCCCTTTCTTGTCTAAGAGCTCTTTATATTTTACCATCTTATTTAGATCCAATGCGTTAGGATATATCATTGCTTCCATTGTCGATAGCCAGGTTTATATTTTCATATAGTGTTTTCTTTTTATTTTATCCCAAACATACAGTACGACATCCCTGACCCGATGTCTCTGAAAGTAAGTATGGCATCTATTTTTCCCTTCCCAGAGAAATGCATGCCATCCCAACTGCAGATCATGGACCTCTATTGTTAATATTCTTTTATTGTCAAGATTGATCCAATCTTTGAGCCAAGTTGCGACTGGTAATATAATTCAAAATCTGGAAGTCCAAATCCTCCTTTCAACCTGCTGTCTTGTAAAAGTTTAAATTTTATCCAGAGTCGCTATCTTTCCCAACAGTGATAGTTGAATTTTTGCCCAATTATCTAAATCTTTTCATATTTGCAATTATTTTATCATAATTATCTTCCTTTATCGAAGAGCATTTCACTGTGAGTCAAACTTCTAAATACTTTACTTTTTTTGCTATCTGCATCCCTAGTTCACGTTCTAGTTCTTCATTTTGACTCTTGGTCAGATTTTTCATTATTATTTTCATCTCTTCCTTTTTAATTTTGAGCCCTGCTACCATTCCAAATGCTTCTATTTCATGAATTAGTATACTACCCATCTCTATTAGATCTTCTATAATAAATGCCATGTCATCCACAAAAGCTCGCACTTTGTATTCTTTTTTCGTAATCAATCCTTTTATATCCTGATTCTGCCTAATTTTGGTCAACAGTACTTCTGCTGATAATATACATAAAAGTGGGGATAATGGGCATCCCTGTCTTACACCTTTGTTTATGTTCGTTCAATCATCTGTTATTTCTCCATTGAGTATCACTTCTGCGATTTGCGTAGTGTATATTATTTTAATGAACCCTACAAATTTTTCACAAACTTGCATCCTACTTAGTTGTTTTATAAGAAATTGCCAATTTAATTTATCAAACTTTCTGTGAGTCCAGGAATATCAGTGCCATTGGTTTCTCTGAGTGGGTCTCATAGTATTCTAGGACATCCATGATCAATTTTGTATTATCTCTTTATCTGTCTGTTTGGGAGGAATCCGTTTTGGTTGGGTTGGATGATTTTACTTAATATTGTTTTTAATCTCTCAGACATTATTGTAGCCATGATTTTATAGTCCACGTTTAAAAGCAAGATCAGTCTGTAATTTTTAATCTACTGGGGTTCTGTATGTTCCTTTGGTATAAGTGTTATAAGCATCTCTGTCCATGTCTTGGTATTTTTGCCTGTCCCAGTGCGTCATTATACAGATCTAACATTATTTCCTCTCGTGACTTCTGAATTTCTTTGTAGATCTCTACTGGAATTCCATCTGGCCCTGGTGTTTTATTAGTTTTTTGTTTGTTTATTTGTTTTCCAATTGCATCTTTCGGTTCTTTCATGGTAATTTTGTTGTTCAACATTTCCCTTACAGTATCTGATATTATGGGAAGAGCCCTATTTTTTAAATATTGTATAATATTCTCTTCTGAGACTTCTTCTTGAGCATAAAGACTAGGAAAGAACTTTTGGGCGATATTTTTCTTTTTAATCTATCTGGTAACATGGACCATTCTCATCCTGCAACACATGTGTTATTATTTTTTCCTGTTCCTTTTTCAGTTTATGTGCCAGCCACTTCCCTGGTTTGTTTGCATTCTCGAAATAATTTTGTTTCACCAATTTAAATTTCTGGGCCATTTCCTCTTGTAACTTTAAGTTCATTTCATGTTTCACTATATCCCTTTCTCTTCTAATGTCCTCACTGTGAGCATCTTTCTGCATATTGGCTTTCAGTTCCTTCACTTTTTCCTGCCATACCATCCGTTGTTTCTTTTTTTCCTTGTTTCTTTTCGCTGCATAAGCTATTGTTAGGCTCCTTATGTAGGCTTTTGTTGTGTCCCACATATTTTGTAATGTTGTTTGCTCTTTCAAATTAATCTCAAAGAATGCTTTTAATTCTTTTTCCAACATTTGGGCATATTCTTTTCCTTTTAATAGGCTTTTGTTGAAGGTCCATCTCTCACTTCTCCTCTTCCCTTTCCATTTCATTTTTACGGGGCTGTGATCGGTCCAGATTTTTTGCATGATATCAATAGCCTCGATGTTCTTCCCAAATCCTGAATCCATCCATATCATGTCAATTCTCGACGACAATTTATGTAGATTCGAGAAAAAGGTATACTGTCTTTCTTGAGGGTTTAATTCACTCCAAATCTCTCTTAGGTTCAATTCTTGCATCATTCTGTCAAATGACATTGGGAGTGTTCTCCTCTTCTTTTTATTTTTCTTACTGCTTATATAATCTTTTTCTATATCAGACACTGCATTATAATCCCCTATTACGCACATTTTCCTGTTCTGTTTCTACTATTTTTGGGTGGAGTTTATGATAAAATTCCTTTTGGTTTGTGTTTGGTGTATAAACTGTTTTTATTTTCTGCTCATTCTTGAGCATTGCCTCTTGCATTGTTCCAAATTTATCATCCAATTTTTGTATTTCGTTTTCACCTCTCTTATATCATTCTTCAATTCACTCTTCAATTCCTCATGATTTTTTGCTATTAATTCTTGTGTCCTCACCATCATTTCTTGCATCATATTTAAAGTTGACTGTACAATCTGTACAATTAATGTGGGTTCTGATTTCTCCACACCAAACATGGTTTCTAATGACCTGATGAACATATTGTTGCTGTTGTCTTCTTTCCAGTCTTTCTGATTGTTGTCATGATTATCATTTTCAAAGTTCTTAGAATTTTGAAAGTAAGTATATATTTCTGTTTTGTATATTGTAGTCACATCTCCCTTCTAATAGCTCAGTGTCATAATTATTATTGTTATTATGTTACAGATTGTCAGTTTTAATTTACAGCATATTCCAACTGATTGGACGAGTTGGTTATGATGGCTATAGTAATAAACAGATCTTTCAATGACATGATGTGATACATTGAGTCATAAAAAGTAGAATACAGAAAAATGAAATCAAGCATTTCAGATGACATATACTAAAAGAAAAATTACCATCTTTTACTAAAGGGTATAATTTTATCTTTATTTTTGTTAAAAAACTGCCTATTATACCTTATTTTTTAATTTTTCTCTTAGAATACTTTTTAAAAGAAAATGACTATAGAATTAAACAAGTCTTTTTTATTTCAAAGATAGTGTTTTGGATTAAAGCAGTATTATTTTAATCATTTCAAATTTTGCAATGTATTAACAAGACTAGAAATTACAATTTTAATAAACTTCACTTTAAAATAGCATTCTTTCTTAGAAAAAAGGGATGTTTCCATCCAAATTTACTGAAATAACTTGAAAGCAGCTACTGCTAGGAATGTCATTTTTATATTAATCTGGATGCCAGTTCTATGTATTCTGGATTTTAATTACACTACACAATTTGCTTTGGATTCTAAGCAAGAGACAATTATTGGAAGTTCGAAGGACCATTAAGCCGGCCACATGGGATAAAAGTAACCTCTTATGTTTCCCCACAAAATTATATTATTTATGGTTTACTGATATCAGCTAATTCTTTCACTATGGAAGATCCTAATGCCAGCTGCAAGTTCCATCACTGCCCTTGAAACAGGCACAATTATTTGCTTGATGTCCATAGACTGTCTGTTCTTTCAGCCAATCTGTCCATAGGCATTCATTGGGTGTTGCAATGGGACAAGGTTCTCTAGAGCAGGCAGTAATCTAAGTGCAAAACATGATATCAGTTCCCCATTTTTCTATTCTGAAATTATATTTTATAAGGTATAAACACTTATTTATCATTTAGCAGCGTAGATTCTGACAATTTCTAAATTGTTTTTAAAATCCACATGTGCTTTGAAATAAGAGTGGTCTCTGAGCATTATTTTCTTGCAGACATTTCATTACCCAACTCAGATAGTGAACAACAGCTGAATCAAGGAACTATCAAGAAAAAGACACTCTCACCAACGCAGATAGAGCAAGTCATTGTATTTAAATAGAGAGCAGAGGGCACACTGAAAAGGTTTCCAAGTTGGATAATGAAACATCTGCAAAAAAAAAAACCAAACTCAGAGAGCACCATGAACTCCACAAGTACGGTTGTCTAGTGTACAGAAATAATTTGGTAACAAAAGGGCTAAATAAAACAAGGGTAAGATTATGACTAGCATTAAAAAATTATCTGCTTTCCATCTTAATTGATACCATTTGAACTGAATTACACTTTCTGTAATCATCTAAATATATCCAGTGTTACAGGTTAAAGGTTTATTTATTTCCATTCTGCATTGATTATGGAAGTTTCAGGAGAGATTGAATTCAAGCATACACAATTGGGGGCATTCTTCATTAAATCTCAGTGTAGCAGAGGTGGTATTGAGCAGGTTCTTAAGATTCTTACCAGTTCTGGAGAACCAGTAGTGGAAATTTTGAGTAGTTCAGAGAACCAGCAAATATCACTCTGACTGGAGATTTTACAGTATCCTTCCCCTGTCACGCCCACAGAACCAGTATTTAAAAAAAATTGAATCCCACCACTGCAGTGCAGGTATATCTGAATCATAATATTAGGTCAGTAGTCATTGAAGAGATTATGAGCAGGATCTTAAAATATATATTAATGACCACATGATCCAATAAATCCATTTAAAAAGCTAAGTGGTAGCATTAACAGTAACAATAAGCTCTCAACATGATAATTATAAAATATTAATTTTATATACTTATAACTAGTATATGCCATCATACACTGTCAAAGAGCCATTAGAAAACAGCCCAACAAAAGAATCCCTAAGACTGCCTCCACTCACTCAGACAAGCAATACACCAGAATATTAACTGACAGCAAACAGCATTCCCTGCTGTTAGGGTAATGAAACATCTGCAAGAAAACAACCAAACTCAGAGAGCACCAAGGACCACACAAATGTGCCAAATGTCTAAAAGTTGAAAAGTTCTGACTTCCAAGTCCAGACTATCCTTTTCTATCATTAGAACTTCTTTTTTTGGTAGTTTTGTAAGTGGTGCCTTCAAAAAATAGGTTTCAAGAGAGACTGAATTCAAGCATACTCAATTGGGGGCATTCTTCATTAAATCTCAGTGCAGATATATCTAGATCATAAAATTAGGTTGGTGGTCATGGAAGACATTATGAGCAGGATCTTAATATATATATTAATGACCACATGATCCAATACATCAGTGATAACATTAACAGTAACATTAACAGCCATTAACATGGCTAGAAGGACTACTATCCCAAGACAGATTGCTGTAGTATTTGGATGTGCCATTTAGATAAGGTAGGTTAAAGCTTCTAACAAGTCTGCTTTATTCTACCTACATTCCTTACACACACACACACACACACACACACCATTATAAATATTATTATATTATTACTTATATATGTGTTGCTGCAGAAATGATATAGTAATAGTAGATTATATTTCAATCTAATTGTTATACTTACTTTACAGTCACAGCCCATTTTGTATTTCTTCTTTAGATTTTTCTTTTGAGAGTCGGTAAGGTCATTCCATGGTTTAATAAAATCACATAAATAAATAAAAACTCTTCCATCTGGTGAAATTTTACCTGAAGTAAAGAAAATGTTAAAACAAAGGACTCAGACATTCTCATTGCCAAAGACTTAATCCACAGGAACTAAATCAATCAAATTGTCTTGTGGAATATTTAACCTGTTATAGGTCGAGAAAAGATTATGATGATTTAAATTTATGTCACCAACACCTACAAACCTTGTCCAGTTTTTTCTCTCCTTGCTCCCATATTTTTAAATTATTGAGGGAAAGGGGAAATAAAAAGTATTGTTTCCTTAATTTATTCAAGGAGGTAGATCCACATATCTTGTAACAGGCAGGAGTGATGCTCATTTGCTCTTTTAGGACGCTATAGCCATCACCCTTCACACTGTTCTGACTCATCCAGAACAGTGGGGGGCCTATGCTTTTTGTGGATTTTAATTCTACATTTAACACAATTCTTCCACATAGACTAGTGTCTAAACTTCTGGACCTTGGGCTTTCTAATTCAATCTGCTTTTGGATTATGGATTTCCTGTCTGGCCGCTCACAGAGAGTCAGATTAGGTTATCATCCTTCTTCAGCCCTTATTCTTAACACTGATACACCACAGGGTTGTGGGTTGAATCCCTTACTCTGTGTTCTTTCTGTGCATGACTGCATTCCCACTCACACTAGTAATATTATTGTTAAATTTGCAGATGATACAACAGTTGTGGGACTTATCTCCGGGGGGGGGGGGGGAGATGAGTCTGCCTACTGAGATGAGGTGGACCGGTTGCTTTCATGGTGTGGAGACAATAACTTGATCCTCAACATCTGTAAGACCAAGGAGCTGATAGTGGATTATAGAAGGAACAGATCAGACATCCAGCCCTTGCTTATCAATGGAGACCGAATGTAACAAGTGACCAGTTTTAAGTTTCTGGGTCTTACCCTAAAAGAGGATCTGATCTGGGGTGACCACATTGTAGCCCTGGTCAAAAGGGCCCAGCAGAGATTATACCACCTGAGACTTCTCAGAAAACAACAACTGAATGAAAAACTTCTGGTGACCTACTGCTGCACCATTTTAACATACTGCACCTCTGTATGGTTTGCCAATTGCACAGCGGCAGATAGGAAAGCACTCCAGAGGGTTAATGTCATTGCCCAGAAGATCATTGGTTACCCTCTCCCCTCTTTGGAAGAGCTTTATAGCTCCCGCTGCCTTAAAAAAGTTAAAAACATTCTCAAAAATCCATCATATCCTGGGAACCCTTTTTTTAAACTATTACCGTCTGCCAGATGGTACAGAATAACAAAAACAAGGACAAATAGGCTGAGCTTTTATCCCAGGGCAGTAGCTCTTTTGAATTCTGCTGTATAGTGCAGTGTTGGTGTGGTGTCGGGAGGTTTCGATCCAATGTGTAAAGGGTGAAGGATGTGTGTTTGTGTTTATTTTCATGGTCATGATCATGGTCATGATGTGCAGTGAAGATGGTGTTTGATTTTGTTGTACGAGGTGCAATGACAATAAAGTAAAGTAAAGTAAGCTATTTTATTTCTATATGTTATATACACAGGAAGAACAAGAGAGAGAGGGATGGAAGGAGAGGGGAAAGGCGAGAGTAATTATTTTCTAGAAATGTGTACATTTTTAACAGGCTTAAATGTTGATTTTATATGTTGACTTTTACAATTAATATACTTCACCTGAAAGGAGATATTGATTCTTCTTCTTGTCCCTGTTTTCTAATGTTACCCCACAGATTGCCGATGTCAAAGGTGTGAAAACATACTGAACATCTTTTGCTTTTTCAAAACCTTTAAACATCTATTAGGAAAAATAAAATCCTGTAAAAGCCTGTATGAAACAGTTTAACATTATGTTGTGTAACATCAATATTTGCACTACGTAGCTTCCAGTGGTGGCATTCAATTTTTTTTACTACCGGTTCTGTGGACATGGCTTGATAGGCGTGACAGGGGACGGATACTGTAAAATCTCCAGTCAAAGGTGGTATCTGCCAGTTCTCCAAACTATTCAATATTTCCGCTACTGGTTCTCCAGAACTGGTCAGAACCTGCTGAATGCCACCTCTGTTAGCTTCCCACTTTTTCTACTGTGCTTGCTAAATCTGCACAAGAGAGCATAGGAAAGGTGGTTTGTTTGATTGCTTGTTGTTGTCAGAGGGATAGGGGTTATTATTTTTATAGTTTGTACATTGAGTTTTTAAGTTTTTGTAAGCAACAAATACTCCGGACATCCATGACTGAACTAGATTATCACATTAATTATAATACTATGGACAATCAAGAAAACAGAAAATGGATAATTAAACAAGCTTCTGCAAGTTTCACTCAAAGCACAAATAATGAAGCTAAAGTTATCCTACAAATAGACGCATGCAAAATATATTCCAATGACCAAGTACCAGAATTTTGAACACATGACAATGGAGATACTGTAAAGATCATTAGTGTGAGGATTAATCATAAGCCACTTCCTTTTCAATGTCATTGTATATTCAAAAGGTCACTAAATTAATGGTCATAAATCAAGGACTACTGTACAATGCTTTCTTTACAATGATTTCCCCCTTTGAAAAGTAGGAAAAGCTAATGGTCAGGATAGGGACAGATCTTCATGGAGAAAATTTGAGTGGTCGCTAAAGGCCCTGTCACATCAGCCGAACACTGCAAAAAGTATGTAAAAAGGACACAGTGGACGAGAAAATGTACCATCCGTTGTTATCCGCTCTCAAAAGTGCCCCAAATTTGCATAAAGAGAGCGGACAACAACAGAAAGGAACGGACGGGGAGAGGACGTAGCGAAGATGTTAAGCGGATGCTCCACGGAAACCTAACGGATGGAAGCAGATGGCACATCCGCAGGGCTTCCGGGGAAGCACAGGGAAGTGGACATGCAGCGGAAGTAGCGGATGCAGAGCGAATGCCAAGTGGATACAGCGGATGCATCACGGATGCCTAGCGAATGCCTAGCGGATGCAAAGCATTCACTGCGCATGCGGAGAGGATGCATTGTGTCAGCCCCGTGGATATAAAAGGATGCAGCTCGCAAGCAGGTCACCATTCAGAGGAAAGACCTGCTGCCAGACACATCTCCAGCCAACAACCATGGGGAAGAAGAGGAAGCCTGTGTCTCCTCCTGCCAGCCCTGGCAAGAAGGATAGGGTCACCATCCCACCCCCTGGCGCTGACTCTGCTTCTGCTGGAACTTCTGCTGCTCGGGCTGACTCTGCTGGTGCTGGGGCTTCTGCTGGGGCTGCTCCTGGTGCTGGTGCTTCTGCTGGTGCTTACTCTGTTGGTGCTGCTCCCAGTGCTGGTGCTTCTGCTGGTGCTTACTCTGCTGGTGCTGCTCCTGGTGCTGATGCTTTTGCTGGTGCTGCTCCTGGTGCTGGTGCTTCTGCTGGTGCTTACTCTGCTGGTGCTGCTCCTGCTGCTGGTGCTGCTGTTGTTGCTGCTGGTGCTGGTGCTGGTGTGGTGGACCATCCCCTAGAACCTCAAAGCCCTTCTGATGAGGGCCCAGAAGGCCCTGCCAGAGGGAGGAAGAGGCAATCGCGCGATAGGGAGAGGAGACAGTATTCCATCGAAGAGAAACATGAGGATGAGGTGCTCGAATGGCTGAGGGAGAACGAGTACCTCTGGCGGAAGGGACACAGGCTCTATTGAGACACCAAGCGGAAGCAGGCGGCTTGGAGAGAGAAGGCGGTGAGCCTGGGCTATACTTTGGAGGTCTTCCTCGGGTGGTGGAAGCACATGCACACCTGGTACGGGAAGCTGCACCTCAAGAAGTCTGGCCAGGCCACGGTCAAGCTCACCGACCGGGAGACTTACGTGATGGCCAAGTGCAGCTTCTTGGAGGGTGAGATCCACTACCAAGGAGCAGCCCCTCTGTCTACCCTCTCTCTCAGGCAGCACACAGAGAGCCAGTCCTCTTCTGGCCAAGAGTCAGCTCCTGTATCCAGGCAGGTATCTGTGGAGCACCCCATGATGGAGACCCCCCTGACAGCTGCACTCCCCGTGGCAGAGCGCGTGGAGGACCCCCTGATGCAGTTGGAGCAAGGAGAGGGCACTGACACCAGAGACCAACCCACACCCACACCCAGCTCCACCTCCACAGAAAGCAGGCAGAGAGGCAGACCAGAGGGACAGAGCCACACTGTCCTGCTGGAGATCAGGGACATCATCAAAAGCAGCGTAGATCTCCTCTCTCAGCTGGTACACATCGACATACCATCCTCAAACCGCAAGCCCTTCCTCACCTACTTCAACCAGACTCTTATGGACATGTCTGAATCCCAGTATCAGGTGATCAAGGAGAGGATCACAAGTCTTTTGCACAACCCTCCAAGCTCAGCTGAACCTGCTCCGACCCAGTCCAGGTCTGCTCCTCCACCCCAGGTGATGTCACAGCCCTTCCAAGGCTTTCCACAGGCCCTCACCTACCAAGGCTATGGATACCAGGAGTTCCAGCAGCACAGGCAGCCCTTCCCAGTCCAGGCACAGGTTCATCATATGCCACCGACGCCACAGATGCCACCAACGCCTCACCTCGCTCACCTGCAGACCAGACAGCCCTACTACACTCCTCCTTCCTCCACCCCACAGCCAAGCCTGACCTCAGAACATCTGTCATTGGTCTTGGGACTGACACCCCATGTCATGGAGGAAGGGGCTCTCAACATCACGGGACTGAGCCAGCTCTCTGAGAACTTCCTCCACACACCATCCCCTGTTGTCCTCTCGGGGCCAGGCACCCCAATGGCGCCTCAGACCAGCACTCCAGCAGCAGCCACCTCCACAGCACCTGGACCCTTCACCCCTGAGATGATGGGCACACCTCAAAGTGACTGAGAAGAGTGCCAGAGACTAGGTTGCTACCTGTTGACTTTATCTTTGCTTGGGACACTTTACTTGGGTCATTTTGCTTTTACAGTTTGTTATTAATAAAGGTTAACTTTGGTTCACACACTTGGTTCAGTTCTTTCAGTAAATAAAGTCTTGGTGGAAACTTTTAGAAATGGTTTAAGCCTTTGCATGCTTGTGAGATGGGTAAGGATAGCTGTGGGATGGGTAGGGATACCTGTGGGATGGGTAATAGCTGTGGGATGGGTAAGGATAGAAGTGGGATGGGCAGGGATACCTGTGGGATGGGTAATAGCTGTGGGATGGGTAAGGATAGCAGTGGGATAGATAAACCTTCAGTGCAAGCATAGTGGTATGGTCCATCCTCCCAGATGCCACACCTATGGCCCTTTATTATCAATAACAATTTAATCATTGATCCACACATGTCAACATAAACACAACTCTTTATTAAATGCCCTGTTCATTGTAGGGCCACTCAACATGCATGGCACAATCTCATCAGTGTGATGAGACAGCCGGAAGGAAGCATCCATTAAGCATCTACCATCCTATCTTGCCACTCCACTGCTCCAGCTGGGGAGTTGCACCAGTGTTTCAGGAGGTTGCGCTGCTTCTTCCCTTCATGTGAAGCTCTGTTGGGGCCTTGCACATCCACAGTATCTATCAGGTTTCACCCTTGCCTCCATTCACCAGGCTCCATGTCCCCATTGTCTTGTTGGTTGTCCACGAGCCTGTTCTGCAACACTGGGTAGCGGGTGCTCATGAGATTGTGCAGGATGCAGCAAGCTTCCACGATGTTCCTCACGGTTTCTGGGCGATGCTGCATGATGGTGAGAAGTACCTGGAACCTGTTGGCCAGGATGCCAAAGGCGTTCTCCATTACCCGCATTGCCCTGGACAGCCTGTAGTTGAAGATCCTCTCTTCACGGGTCTGGCATCTGGAAGTGTAGGGCTTCATGAGGTAGGTTCTGAGGGAGAAGGCGTCATCCCCCACAATGAAGTAGGGCACATCTTGTGTGTTGTTGGGCAGGGGGAAGCCCATGGTGAGGTTGCATTCCAGCCCCTCCTTAAGGTGACTGGCGTTGTATACCTGGGCATCTGAAGATGACCCGTTGCCTGAAGCATTGATGTACATGAACTTGTAGTCAGTATCGACCATGGCAAAGAGGATGATGCTGAAGAATCCCTTGTAGTTGTTATAAGTGGACCCTGACTTGGCTGGAGCTTTGCAGGCCACGTGCTTCCCATCTATGGCTCCAACGGTGTGGGGGAAGTTCCACTTCTGATACCACTGCTCTGCAACTTTCTTCCATCCTTCTTCAGTGGAGGGGCACTGGAGGAGCTCCTCCAGGTATTCTTCGATGATGGCCTGCACCACTTCTCTGACCACAATGCTGATGGTGTTGTGTGGCACCCTCCAGGCGTACTGCATGCTCCTGTACATGGTCCCAGAGGCCAGGTGGTGCAGTTAGTGCCACCTTCAGCCCAGGGTCCAGGCTGGGCTGGAAGTTGGTGTTTGCCTTGGTCAACCTGGGTGTCAGCCGCTGCACAAGTTTGTCAAACATGGCTGGTGGCATCCTCATGAAGTGCTGGAATGCACGAGTGTCTTCGTTCTTCAACTCCACCTTCCTCAGTTCCTCAGCATCATCATCAGCTTGTTATACAGTCCGTATTCAGCTCTTCTCGCGATCCATCTTCGGACCCAGACACTTCTTGGACGCCTCCTTTTCTTCCCGTAGAACAGGTGAAAGAGCCTGTAGAGGGCTTCGCACTGTTGTAGAATGATGGCGGCTACCAAAAGGAGTGTGCGACGATCCATGGTGGAGATGACTGGATGCTGTGGAAGAGCAAGAGCAAGATGAAGGCTGAAGAGGTCTGCACAGCAGGGCTGCTGGACTGAAAGTGAGATCCAGGTATTTTCACCCCCTTTTTATAGGAAATAAAGGCTAGGTGTCCTTCTGCATCCTCTAGACATCCTGCAGACATCCTAAATATCCGAGATACATCCCCTATACGAACGTTTTTTCCATTTTAATGCTTTATATGTGAGCTGCATCTGCTTTCATCCTTTCTACGTCCCTGCTACTAACGCTGCGTGTCCGTTCTGCGTCCATTTCACTTCCTCCCTGTGTCCATTTTCCGCTGGAGTGGATGTGAGTTGCGCGGATGTGCAGCGGATGCCTAGCGGATATAGCGGATGCGTAACGGATGACGACAGATGTATAACGGATGTTCCCCATATGCGTAGTGGATGTATAACGGATGCGTTGGATACTTTATCCGCTCAAAAAGTTTTGTGCAGCTCAAAACTTTTTGAGCGGATGAAATCTCAGTAGATGGATGCTGGACGGATAGAGAGTATGAAAAATGGACGCAGTGACTACATAACAGATGCATCGCGTTAACCAACGGATGGCAAGTGTTTCTCTCCATTTTACATCCTCTTTCCATCCGTTGGTGCTGTGTGACATGGGCTTAAGAGTCGAGAATGATTTGGAGGTACATAATCAAACAACAACTGGCCACAAGAGTAAACTTTACAAAGGGGGAAATCATTGTAAAGAAAGGGTTGTGTGATATTTGCAACTTCCTTAGCTAGATGTGCAGTTAGCTCTTGAAAAATCACCTTTGGGCTTCCCTAGCTAGTTTCTGACAAGCAATGGGAAAAGCCAGATTTCCCTTTATGAGTGTGATTCACTTAACAGCTCTGGCAAAAAGGATTTACTTAGCAACCTTATTACTTGATAATTGAATTTCCAATTGAACTGCCATCTTGTGGGTCCTTGGAATGATACGTTTTCCATTATGTCCCCTGCCCTATGGAACACTTTCCCCCTGGAGATCCAAGAGGCCCCTACCATTTTATCCTTCCACAGGGCACTCAAAGCATGGCTCTTCCCCCAGGCTCTAAGATAAGGCAAGGTGAAGTTGAGATGAGAGTTGGCCTCAATACCATTGTGGCTCCAGGTCTTCCTGCTTTTTAGTTTTATCATTGTTGGTTTATCATTCTACAACTGTTTCACTGATTGTAAGCTGTCTGGAGTTGGTTTTAATTTGGGCAATTATGCAAATATAATAAATAAACATATAAATAAAATGATTTGCAAAATGTATGGAAAAAGGAACCATCAATCAAAAATGTTTTTGAAAACAAAGGGACAAAATCCTTTCTGATGAGAATTAAAATCAGCACTTTGAATTCAGATCAGAAATGAAATGATAAGGGCAGGTATTTCAAAACAGATTAGTACATCCAAATCTATTTTAGGTAAGCTGATGCTTTCTATAGTACATAGTACCTTCATTATTTAATTTTGATTTATTTATTATGGCAAATACATGGACATAGTAGTTCAAATGTTAATGTCCAGTCATCTAGCCATTCAAGGACAGGATGGTTTATGTTGAAAAAAATCAGACATTGGGCCAGTTTAAGTTCTTGATAGACTTTCGGACACAATGTAATAGATATTTTGTGGAGGAACACCACAGTCACACTGAGGGGTAGAGACAAGACCCCATTTAAACAATGAGTCTTGGCAGACACTATGTTGGGTACGGATCCTGTTCAGAGTTGACCAAAGCCGGCGAGGAAGGTCAAAACTGGCACATTTTGTGTAGGGTTATCTAAGAAACTGCCTGTATCTAGTCATTCAGCAGCCCATTTGGCTTCCACTGTGAGTTGAAGTACAAATTCAAGGTTTTTTATCTTGACTATGAATGAAATGCTATTTTTCTCCCTTAGCTACTGAGTTCTTATGTAACTAAAGGTGTTGACTCAGAAATGAGTTGCAATCCAGTTGAAGAGGAAACTGAGTTTTCCACTGATTAATTAACAGCTTCTCTGGATCTCTCTTGGCTTGTTTTCTTTTTGCCACAGTGAAACATTTTTTGTACATGGATAATAGGAGCATCTAATTCCCAATCCTTGATCTGCCAGCATAGTTGCAGAGCTGCAGGTTCAGGGTGAAGGGATTAAAGTATAAATCATGTCAGGGGATAACCGCTATGGTGAGCAGGTGAGATGCTTTCAATTTGTTTATTTGTTTTGAGTTTTTGGAAAGAGATGTATTTTTAATGCAAAGTTAGAGTGGAGAGAGGCACTATTGGCATAATTGGATAATAAGTGGGACAGTTCCGCTTGCTGACCAGGAAAGGCACCTTCTGATTGGCTATTGGTTGCCATTCAGAGCTGCAAATGTGCATTACAAGAATATCAATACTATTTCATTGAATTGTAAAATAGTGAGAAGAGCTTGTTTACTTCCTGCTTTGTTTCAGTTTTGAAAGGAAGACTTGCTTGAGCACTCTCCATCTACAGATGTCTTTACTTCCTATTACATTGGTTGTAATATCAATAGAAAGGCACAGAGCAAATTTTAGTCTCCTAAATGTATGTCCTTTTTCCTACCATTTAAGCCTCAAAATAGAGAAAGGCTTTTAGATACCTTTTTTTGTTTGATTTCATACTGGATAATTTTCAAAGAAGAAACTGAATCTATAATCTCTTCTTTACTCCATATTGTTGCACGAATCACTGAAATAAAATAAAACATTATTGAAAAAATGGATTGAAAAAATACCTGGTTTTTTTAATCTCCAAAAGTCATAGTAATATGAAAGCAATTATTTATTTTATTAAAATGATTTACAACCTGTCTTTAAGGATTCAGATCTTACCAAATTAGCTTATATGCTATGGTGATAAACAGACACAAATCAAGAATAGTTTTCAAAAACTAAGAAGAACTTTGTTCCTTGTCCCAGGACAATTGGAAGCATTGGCCTGCTGAAAAAGGGAAGGAAAGAAATTCTGTAGCAGGATGCCATGATGGTCTGTGTCCATGATTCTTCCCACCTTAGGCTTTCTCAATCTTTGCGTCTTTAAAATGGATTGACTTCAACTCCCAGAATTCCCAGCATCCTAGCTAGGAAATTTCTGAAAGTTGAAGTCCACTCAACTAGATATCCTTAAAGATAAGTTTTTAAAAAATGATATAATGTGCGGGTAGATGGAGTCCTTGACTTACGATCACAAATGTTTCGGCAGAATCTCATTTGCCATCATCGTGCTTCTGTGTTGTGTTTGTCTGTGAGTCAGACTTTCACAGCCGTTTCTGTTTTAAATTTGGTGCTAGCCTACTGCTGTGCCAGAATGTTTTTTTCTTTATTCTGATTGGTTGGGAGTCTTGGTCTGTATACTGATCTTGGAGTTTGCTGTGTTCTGCTTGATTGGTGTTTCTAATATCTTCTGTCTGTTTTGTAGCTTTTTTTGTCTTGATTGGCTGGCAACATTGTGTTTACTATATTGGAGGCTTTTAGCGTGGCTTGGCTCCGAGTAAATGGACTGCTATCATTTATTAGGAAGCTAGGTTTCATCTGGGTGCCTGGTTGGGGTGTGTTTGAGCTGGAGGTATCAGGGGGAGTCTGTTTGTGCCCAGGTGTTTGCCTAGCTTGTGGTGTGGAGATTTTTTTGTTTGAGAGTGCATGCTTCCAGATAATTAACAGTCTGGTGGAGTCATCTCTTCTATTCATGCTTTCAGGTCGTTTTTCAATCTCTATGGCTTCTCTGATAATTCTGTGGCTGGGGTTTTCTATACTGGGGATTATAGAATAGTGGTGACACAAGGGACTTCATATATGCCTTGGTTTTCCAGGTCAATTTTATCTTTGGGGTTTCTTAGGATGGCTGCTATTTTTCTGTCTGTTTTGAAGGCAGTCTTGATGTGATGCCTGTGTAGTATCTTACTGATTTTGTCTGTGGTTCCTCTTATGTAGGGCAGGACAGCTGTTCCATAAGTCTGTTCATTTTCTAGGTCCCCATTATATCTTAGTGTGTTTTTGTGGATCAAGCTTTTGCTTTTGTGGAAGCCATTGGCTGTCAGTACTTTAGTCAGGGTGCATAGTTCAATCTTTATGTGTGTCTTGTCTGCCAGACGTTTGGTTTTGGCAATAAGTGTTTTGGCCACAGAGTTTATCTGTGCTGGGTGGTGGTGGGATTGGGCGTTGAGGTAGCGGTTGGTATGTGTTTGCTTCTGGTATATGGTGTGTCTTTATGTGCCATCTGTTTTTTTGTAGATTAGTACATCTAGGAATGGTAGTTATTTGTTTGTTTCCGTTTACATGGTGAATTTGATTTTGGGGTGTGTGTTGTTTAGGTTACAAAACAGACAGAGCTACAAAACAAACAGAAGATATTAGAAGATATTAAGCTACAAAACAGACAGAAGATATTAGAAATTCAATTTGCAGAACACAGCAAATTCCAAGATCAATAAACACAGACCAAGACTCTCAACCATCAGGATGAAGAAAAAACCATTCTGGCACAGTGCAGGCTAGCACCAAATTTAAAACAGAAACAACTGTGAAAGTCTGACTCACAGACGAACACAATACAGAAGCCTGATGATGGCAGATGAGATTCTGCTTCAACTTTAAAAGCACAACTATAATGACGTGGGAAAATACCTGAACAAAGCTGAATACCATACATATAAATACCCGCGAAAACTTAAGAAAACAAAAATCCAGAAGGAAATGTGTGCCAGCCAAGCTGTTGATAGAAATCTTCTATTGTCAATGTTCTTTTATCCTCCAAGTTAATCCAATCCTTAATCCAAGTACTTGCTGCAGCTTGGTAATATAGCACGAAGTCTGGAAGGGACAGTCCTCCCTTGCTTTTAGTATCCTGTGTTAGTTTATATTTTACTCTTGCTTTTTTCTTATGCCAAATAAATTTAAAAAATTCTTCTCTTCAGGTCTTTGAAAAAAAAATTTCCCCAGTTTGACTGGCACGGTTTGAAAGAGATACAACAATTTTTGTTATGCATTGGTTTTAATGGTGCTTAAGGCAGTTCTTAAATGAGTCATGCCTGATTTCCTGAACAATATCTGCCATGGTTGTTAAATGAATTGCTGCATTTGTTAAGTGTATCACACAGTTGTTAACTGAGTCCAGCTTCTCCCATTGATTTTTCTTGTTGGAAACCAGCTGGGAAAGATACAAGTGGCAATCCCATGATTCCAGGATGCTGCAATCATCATCAATACATGCCAGTTGCCAAGGACCCAAATTTTTATCACTTTTGACCATGGGGATGCTGTAGTGCTACTTTGTGCAAGAACTGGTCATAAGTCCCTTTCTTCATTGTAACTTTCACTGTTCACTAAAGAAATGTAAGTTGTAAATTGACGACTACCTTTAAGCATTACCTGAAGAGATAAGTATTTAAGTATGTCAGCTTTTAAAACATAAGTGTGCATTCTTTCACAAATACGATTTACCTAGTTATAGTTATACTAATTATATAGGTAGTCCTTGACTTATAATGGTTCATTTAATGACTGTTCAAACTTACAATAGCACTACAAAAAGTGACTTATGACCATTTTTCACACTTGCAGCATTCCCATGGTCACGTGATTAACATTCAGATACTTGACAAATGATTCATGTTTCTGACGGTTGCAGTGTCTAGGGGACATGTAATTCCTTTCTTGCAACCTTCTGCCAAGCAAAGTCAATGTGGAAACCAGATTCACAACCATGTTACTAATTCAACAACTGCAGTGATTCACTTAACTGTGGCAAGAAAGGTAATAAAATGTGGCAAAACTCAACATGTTTCAACATAAATTTTGGACTCAATTGTGGTTGTAAGTCAAGGACTACCAGTACAATACCATACCATTACTTATTATAATATATATTTAACTTTATCCCGTGTCACATGATTCTTCAGCATTCAAGCAAGTCCTTTCGATTGGAACAAATTTCTATATACAGATATATTCTATATACAGATTCAGTTTGCTAATGCCTTGAGAAGAATCCCCATTCAAATTACCAATGGTTATTTAAGGCCCTGTCACACTGCCCAACGGATGCAAAACGTTAGTAAAAAGGACACAACGGACAAGAAAAATGTTCCATCCGTTGTTATCCGCTCTCAAAAGGGGCAAAAATTTGCATAACCGGAGCGGATAACACGGAAAGGAACGGACGCAGGGAGGACGCAGGGCAGATGGAAAGCGGATGCGGAATGGAAGCCCAGCGGATGGAAGCGGATGGGAGTGGATGGCACATCCGCTAGGCTTCCGGGGGACCTCAGCAAAGCGGATGCGGAACGGATACAGCAGATGCACAGCGGATGCATAGCGGATGAAGCGGATGCAGAGCAGAAGCCTAGCGGATGCACAGCGGAAGCCGAAAGGATGCCGATCGTTAATTGCACATGCGGGGGGGATGCATTGCGTAAGCCACGCGGATATAAAGGGAAGCAGCTCGCACGTGGCCAGCATTCGGAGAAAAGACCTGCTGCCGGATACATCGAGTCCTTGCCTGCCCTGCCTGCATGCCTGCCTGCAAGCCTTGCTGCCAGCCTTCCTGCCAGCCTGCCTCCAAGCCTCCTGGCCAGCCTCCCTGGCAGCCTGCCTTCCAGCCTCCCTGCCGGCCAGTCTGCCTGCCAGCCTTGGTGCCTGCCTGCCTGCCTGCATGGCTTTCTGCCAGGCTTCCTGCCAGCCTGCCTGCCAGCCTTGGTGCCTGCCTTCCTGCCAGGTTTCCTGCCAGCCTTGCTGCCAGCCTGCCTTCCAGCCTCCCTGCTGGCCAGTCTGCCTGCCAGCCTTGGTGCCTGCCTGCCTGCCTGCATTCCTGCCAGCCTGCCTGCCAGCCTTGGTGCCTGCCTTCCTGCCAGGCTTCCTAACAGGCTTCCTGCCAGGCTTCCTGCCAGCCTTGGTGCCAGCCTTCCTGCCAGCCTCCCTGCCAGCCAGCAACCCCACAACCATAGGGAAGAAACGAAAGCCTCAGCAACCTGCCGCCATCCCTGGCAAGAGGGACAGGGCCACCCTCCCGCCCCCTGTCCCTGACTGCTTCTGCTGGGGCTTCTGCTGATTGTGCTCGCTCTTCTGGTGCTGGAGGTTCTGCTGAAGCTGCTCCTGGCGGTGGTGCTTCTGCTGGTGCTTACTCTGCTGAAGCTGCTCCTGGTCCTGCTCATCCTGCTCGTCCTGCTCGTGCTCCTGGACTTGCTCGTACTGCTCGTGCTCCTGGTCTTGCTCATCCTGCTGGTCCTGCTCATGCTCCTGGTCCTGCTCGTGCTCCTGGTCTTGCTGGCGCTGCTGGTGCTTACTCTGCTGCTGCTGATCCTCATCCTGCTGCTGCTGTTGGTGCTGCTGCTGCTGCTGATCCTGCTGGTACTGCTGCTGCTGCTGCTGCTGCTGATGATGATGATGATAATGATCCTGCTGGTGATGATGATGATGATCCTGCTGGTGCTGCTGCTGCTGGTGGTGTGGAGGAGCAGCCCCTACTACCTGGGAGCCCCTCTGATGAGGGCCCATCTGGTCCTGCCAAAGGGAGGAAGAGGCATATGCAACAACAGGAGAGGAGGCAATACTCCATTGAGGAGGAACACGAGGATGAGGTGCTGGAGTGGCTGAGAGAGAATGACTATCTGTGACGGAAGGGACACCGGCTGTACAGGGACACCAAAAGATAGCAGGCTGCTTGGAGAGAGAAGGCGGAGAGTATGGGCTACACTTCGGAGGTGCTTCTCGGCTGGTGGAAGCACATGCACAACTGGTACGGGAAGCTGCACCTGAAGAATCAGGCCAGGCCACGGTTAAGCTGATGGACAGAGAGACCTACGTCATGGCCAGGTGCAGCTTCCTGGAGGGTGAGATCTGCCACCAAGGAGCACCAGGAGCCCCTCTCATGACCCTCTCTCTCCGGCAGCCTACTGAGAGCCAGTCCTCTTCCGGCTGAGAGTCAGTCCCTGTCTCCAGGCAGGTTTCTGTGGAGCGTGCCACGGCGGAGAACCCACGGACAGGTGTTGTAACCGTGGTGGAGTGCATGGAGGACTCCCTGGTGCGGTGGGAGAAAGGAGATGGCACGTCCACCGCAGCCGTACCTGCATACACTCCCCCCAGCTCCACCTCCACAGAAAGGCAGAGAGCCAGACAGCAGGAGGGGCAGAACCACACTGTCCTCCTGGAGATCAGGGACACCATCCAGACCAGCATATATCTCCTCTCTCAGCTGGTCCACACCGACTCCTCATCCTCCAACCACAAGCCCTTCCTCACCTATGTCAACCAGACCCTCAGGGACATGGCGGAACCCCAGTACAGGTGGTGAAGGACCGGATCACCGAGCTGCTTCACAACCCTCCAGACCCAGAGGAACCTGCTCCCACCCAGTCCAGGCCTGCTCTTCCACCCCAGATGATGTCCCTCCCATTCCAAGGCTTCCCACAGGCCCTCACCTACCAGGGCTATGGCTACCAGGAGGTCCAGCAGCACAGGCAGCAGCCCTTCCCAGTCCAGGCACAGAGTCATCGGGCGACACCATTGCCACCAGTTCCACTGATGCCACCGATGCCACCCATACCAATCACGTGAGGCTCTGTTGGGGCCTTGCGCATCCTCAGTGTCTATCAGGTTTTGCCCTTGCCTCCATTCACCAGGCTCCATGTCCCCATTGCCTTGTTGGAGGTCCACGAGCCTGTTCTGCAAGACTGGGTAGCGGGTGCGCATGAGATTGTGCAGGATGCAGCAAGCTTCCACGATGTTCCTCACGGTCTCTGGGCGATGCTGCATGGTGGTGAGAAGTACCTGGAACCTTTTGGCCAGGATGCCAAAGGCGTTTTCCACCACCCGCCTTGGCCTGGACAGACTGTAGTTGAAGATCCTCTCTTCGCGGGTGAGGAGTCTGGAAGTGTAGGGCTTCATGAGGTAGGTTCTGAGGGAGAAGGCGTCATCCCCACAATGAAATAGGACACATCTTCCGTGTCGTTGGGCAGGGGGTCTGGATCTGGGAAGCCCATGATGAGGTTGCCTTCCAGCCCCTTCTTGAGGTCACTGGCGTTGTATACCTGGGCATCTGAAGATGAGCTGTTGCCTGAAGCATTGATGTACATGAACTTGTAGTCAGCATCGACCATGGCAAAGAGGACGATGCTGAAGAAGCCCTTTTAGTTGAAATAAGTGGACCCCGACTTGGCTGGCGCTTTGCAGGCCACGTGCTTGCCATCTATGGCTCCAACGGTGTGGGGGAAGTTCCACCTCTGATTCCACTGCTCTGCAACTTTCTTCCATCCTTCTTCAGTGGAGGGGCACTGGAGGAGCTCTTCCAGGTATTCTTCGATGATGGCCTGCACCACTTCTCTGACCACAATGTTGATGGTGTTGTGTGGCACCCTCCAGCCATACTGCATGCTCCTGTTGGTGGTCCCTGAGGCCAGGTGGCACAGAGTGAGTGCCACCTTGAACCCAGGTTCCAGGCTGGGCCATAAGTTGGTGTTTGCCTTGATCAACCTGGGTGTCAGCCACTGCACAACTTCGTCAAACATGGCTGGAGGCATCCTCATGAAGTTCTGGAATGCCCGAATGTCTTTGTTCCTGAGCTCCACCATCAGCTTGTTGTACAGTCCGTACTCTGCTCTTCTCCCGATCCATCTTCGGACCCAGACGCTTCTTGGCCGCCTCCTTTTCTTCCCGTAGTAGAGTTCAGAGAGCCTGTAGATGGCTTCGCACTGTTGCAGAAGGATGGTGGCTGCCAAAAGGACTGTGTTATGATCCATGGTTGACATGACTGGATGCTGTGGAAGAGCAAGAGTCAGATGAAGGCTGCAGAGGTCTGCACAGCTAGGCTGCTGGTCTGAAAGTGAGATGTAGGTGAGTTGCTCCCCCTTTTTATAGGCAGTATAGGTGTCCCTTTGCATCCTCTAGGCATCCTCTAGGCATCCTCTAGGCATCCTCTAGGCATCCTCTAGACATCCTTAATATCCGAGATAGGTCCCCTCTGCGAACGTTTTTTCCGTTTTAAATGCTTTGTTTCTGTGCTGCATCTGCTAGGCATCCGTTCTGCATCCGTTCTGCGTCCGTTCCGCTTCCTCCCTGCGTCCGAGCAGATGTGAGTTGCGCGGATGCGGAACGGATGTCTAGCGAATATAGCGGATGCGTAACAGATGCAGAACGGATGCCTAGCGGATGCAGAATGGACGAATTGGATACATTTTCCGCGCAAAAGTTTTGAGCAGCTCAAAACTTTCTGAGTGGATGAAACGTCCATAAACGGATGTTGGACGGATAGAGAGGAAGCAAAACAGAGGCAGTGAGTACAGAATGGATACATCGTGTTAACCAATGGATGGCAAGCTTTTTTGTCCGTTTTACATCCTCTTTGCATCCATTGGTGCAGTGTGACAGGGGCTTTACAGTAAGGAAGAAAGTGGGAAGTTAATCTTTCACAAGAATTATTACAACTTGAAAGTTTCTTTGTTAACTCATTCATTTGCCCAGAGAGGAAAATATATCATCTTTTTAGTCCTCCGGCTGGTGATAACAATGATTGCCTCTACTCTGTTATCAGATCTGTGGTTTATTAGTCAAGAACATTGTTGATTTCCAATGTTCTTTCTGTTGTTTCTATTGCAATGATGCAAATTCTTGTTAGCTGACATGTAAATGATGAAACGTCTTTTGAAAAAAAAAAAAAAAGTTCAAGTTGTTCCTGCAACCTTTGTTACCTTGCCTAAGCCCATTCATTGATGGCTAGATGCATCCTAGCATTATAACACCAACAAAATATTTTGTTCAAGTTCAAACCTTTATTGTCAATACATGTGTGCAATGAAATTGAATGTGCTTCCCTTGGTGCAGCCCACCTAAGAACACAGAATACATCTCAATAAATCAATGAATAAAAGAAATCCCTTCCTTTATGCAGGAAGCACCTAGGTGAGGCATTTGAAATTTGGACTATTTCAATTATTTTTTTTAAACGATCAATTTTCATTTTGAAAATGTTGGTGTAAGTATGAAACAACCTCTTCTGATTGTTCCTGGAAGAGTTTTGAAGTCTTAGAACTTTCCACTTGCTGGAAAAACCAATTATTGAATTTTAGTTTGAAATATTCCATTTGAAATATTTTGAGTTTGAGATTTTGGCACAACCATAAGAGATATGCTTCATTGTAAACTAGAGAATCAAGTGTATTTATTCTCAGATCAGAAGTTTTACAATGCAGGAAGAAGAATCATGAATGGATTAAGAATGATTAATAAATTGTGCATCAATTAAATTCTCTCTAAAAGTGGTTAGCAAGGGAAATGTGAACGAAGCATCCTATGAAATGCTCCATTTGCTGCTAATGAAATGGGGCAAATTTCCTTGGCTCCCAGTTCTTTCATCCTCTGAAGACCACTGTTTTACGGTGATATGAAGCGCAGCTGGATTTTTTTCTTGTTTACTTCACCCAACATCCACATAAAAGCAACTTTATTGTATGACAATTATGGAATATCCATTTGTAAATAGGTTCAGCAGATAGTGTATTATTTCTTCTCAAATTATTAGTCCCCATTTCTTTTTTAAAGAGTCCATTGGAGTTGGGCAGCCAATACATTTAAATAAATAAATACCAATAAAGGAGAATATTTGTAGCTCATGGTTGAAATGAGGCGTCCTTGGTGCTCCAAGAACTCAGAGTAAATAAATAAAAGTTAAATTATAGAAAATAAAAACAATTCAATTGATTAAATAATCAAATACTTAATAGAATTGACTTTTATGAATAATGAAGTTCTTTTTAAATGACAGCGACTAAGTGGTTTACCACAAAAAGATAAAAATATTTAGATGGGACCTGACAGTAAATATTCAATTCTTTCTGCAACCTGTTCTGTTCCAGAATATTTTTTTCCTGTCTATTTTATTATGAATTAGGTTTGCATGCACCGTAACATTAAAATTGCTATCGGGTTTGCCAACCTTTTCAACCTCAGGGACCACCAAACTCATACTTTTAAATCCCGAGGACCACTAATATGGATTTTTTTTAAAAGATAATATATTTAATTTAAAATTTTATTTTTTATGTTAAATATAAATTTAATATTATATATATATATATGTGTGTGTGTGTGTGTGTGTGTGTGTGTGCTGTTTAGCTTCCTTCAGGTATTATCCCACGTCATTGTAGTGCTGTTAAAGTTGTAGCAACGTTTCAGCAGAATCCCATCTGCCATCATCAGGCTTCTATATGGATGTGGGTCTCACAGCTCCTGGTTTCAAATTCGAGGCTGGTCCATTCTGATTGGCTAGGAGCCTGGGTCTGTGTTCATTGGACTTGGAGTTTGATTGATTGGTGTTTCTGGTTTCTTCTGTCTGTTTTGTGGCTTTGATTGGCTGGCAACACTCTGTTCTTGTGTTGGAGGCTTTCAGTGCAGCTTGGCTTCGTGTGAAACCAGGAGCTGTGAGACCCACATCCATACAGAAGCCTGATGATGGCAGATGGGATTCTACTGAAACGTTGCTACAACTTTAACAGCACTACAATGGCATGGGATAATACCCGAAGGAAGCTAAACAGCACACATGTAAGCACCCACGAAAGCTAATATATATATATATATATATACAATGACATGGGATAATACCCGAAGGAAGCTAAACAGCACACACACACACACACACACACACACACACACACACACACACACAC
>BLBF01000003.1:48910987-48959768 GCA_015471245.1 Laticauda colubrina | reverse complement strand
ATCCTGTCTGTCCTGGTATCTTGCTTTTGTTTGAGCCATTGTTAAATTTGTATATTCCGTCTGACCTAGGCTTAACCTAGGTTCTGAATAAACAATCACCCCCTTTTGAATGAGCATAATAAAAGAGCGTGTACCCAGACATTCGGGGCGCACTCATCGTGAGGAACTTCGTCTCCTGTTGTTTCTCTCTCCTTCGCTCCCTATCATGAGACGCCCATCTGATGCGGAATAGCAGATACCGCATGAAAGTCTGACTCACAGACAAACACAACACAGAAGCATGATATGGCAAATGAGATTCTGCCGAAACATTTGTGATCGTAAGTCAAGGACTCCATCTACCCGCACATTATATCATTTTTTAAAAAAACTTATCTTTAAGGATAGCTGGTTGAGTGGACTTCAACTTTCAGAAATTTCCTAGCTAGGATGCTGGGAATTCTGGGAGTTGAAGTCAATCCATTTTAAAGACGCAAAGATTGAGAAAGCCTAAGGTGGGAAGAATCATGGACACAGACCATCATGGCATCCTGCTACAGAATTTCTTTCCTTCCCTTTTTCAGCAGGCCAATACTTCATCAGTAGATGAACACTATAGAGAAGCCTGATGATGGCAGATGAGATTCTGCCTAAACATTGCTACAACTTTAAAAGCACAGTTATAATGACGTGGGAAAATACCCAAACAAAGCTGAATACCATGCATATAAATACCCACAAAAACACACACACACACACAAGCACACACTATGGTAAGTTTGGAAAATTTGCTTTTCATGATGTCATGGGTATTATGTTTTGTTGATAACCCTGAGCAAGGACCTCAAAATTTTTCTTTGCTAAGTCTGATTGTGTGCATTTGAATGTTTCAGGAGAAAAAGTATGGTCAGCTGTGATCTCTGGCTTAGTGCTCCCACCCACCCTTGTTTATGCTTTCTCAAAGTAACTAACTTTTCCCCTGTCCATGCTGCCCAGGTGAGTTCCACACCGCCCTGCTATGCTCACCAGAGCTGCCAGAGTCGATTAGCTGCCTGTTTGAAGCTGCATTTCAGCCCTAAAGCAGCGCATATGAGCAAAGAGAGTGTGCATGTGCAACCGGTGCATCCCTTGTCAACAAACGTGCCCACCTCTGTCTATAGCAAGATCAGAGTGCAACTTCCTACACTGGAAGTGAAGAGTTGGAGATCCCCACAGCTTTCTTGTTTACCAAGTCAAGTCATACTGAAATCAGCACTTTCATTTTGAAGCTTTTTAACTTTCTCCATTCTTGAAAGTAGACAAAGAGAAGCCACTAACCTGTTCCTCAATAATTCAGATTATTTCTCTGGAGAAGACAGGCTGGTGGCCTAAATTACTGAAAAGGCATTCTTCTGGGGTACAGGAATACACAATGGGGACTATATGCATTTTCATTCATTAATTCATTCAGTTTGTATGGCTGCCCATTTCGCATGAAATTCTGCTAAGTGTTGCATGCCAAATTAAAAATGGCTTCAAAACAATTCAACAAAGATTAAAAATACATAATATAATATAACAGAGAGGCATGCCTCCCGGATGCCTTTAGAGGACATTGTGAGAACTTTGTAGGTGTCAGTCAGCACTTGAATTCTACCCCGAAGGGCACTGGAGCCAGAGCAGTTCACAAAAAAGGGGTGTTGCAGAGTCATATCAACATATTCATGGTGCTGCATTCTGGGCCAGCTGTGATTACTGAGTGGTCTTCAAAGGCAATCCTGCTATATGTTTCATTAGTCTAACTGGTTGGTGACCAAAGTATTAATGTTTGGAAACAGAGCATCCCAATCTAAAAAAATGGGTGCAGTTGATGCAAAAACCCTTCTAGCCACAGCGGCCATCTGCTTTTCAACAAGGAACTGAGAGTTTAGAAAACTCCCAAGCTTTATACCTCTTATTGCTTATCCAGAAGTAGAAATGAGAGGTTTTCAGATACAGGTGATCCTAAAACCTATGGCTACTTGATCTTGCTACAATCTTTGTAGTTCCTAAGTCTGTACTTCACTCCCCAGAACTCCACAACCTCCAAATGCTGTTAAAAAAAAACAACCCTCTTGTTTATTCCAGGTTGATTTTATCCATCAGGACTAGTTTATAATCCTGGATTTCCTGGTAGTCTCCTTTCAAAATTCAAAAAAGTTTCTATCCAGCTTAGCTTTTCGAGGTGATCTAGATGGAATGGGACAGGTATGGCCAACTCCACACAACCAACTTGCTACAGGACAACTTGCCATGGGCAACTCACTGTGGGAGAACTCACTGCAGGACAATTCAACAATTCTCACTGTGGGAGAACTCACTGCAGGACAATTCAACAATGCAATTTAAATATTTAAAATAATTTTAAAATATTTTAATTTTTATCGTTCACATTTCATTTTGTTCCACAGGAGGTTGCATCTTTTATTTAATGATTCCCTTCCACCATTTCTTCCATATTACTGTAACTCTTTTCCCATGAGAAGTTGTGCTGTGGCATATTGGCTGCTCAGAGTTGTCTTAGACTCCATCTCATTTGCTCACCATAGTGGGTATCCTCAGACATGATTGTTTCTTTGGTCCCTTCATCCTGACCTGCAGCTCGACAATTATTTGTTGCAGATCAAGGATTGGGAATTTGATGGTCCTGTAGTACTAGCACTAAGACATGTATATATGTATATATTGCCATATTGTTCTGTCCAGCTCTAATTGGATTCTTAGATCTTGAAAATATCAATAACTGGGACATTTCTGGTTCTTATCTTCTCGATGGGACTAAAAATATATCTACATTTCTTTCATGACTGCATTTTTTAGAGTAACATGGGAGAATCATTTGTCTGAAAATCCATAGTTATATCCATAGCAGAATGGATTCTTCCTTCCCCTACAACTTATCAGTCTCTTCTGAAGGATTATGAGAGTAGGAATTTAAAGTTTGTAGAGGATGAGCTGGGGGAAGAATCAGGGGACATAACAGAAGAGAAATGGATGCCATTTCTGATTGCAGTAGATGACTGATGATATAGAAAATGGCTATGGGAAAAGATGAATGTTTAGATATTAAATGTGAAATCCCAGTCTTGTACATAAAAAGGGCAGGACTTTCAATAGCAATAGCACTTAGACTTATATACTACTACACAGTGTTTTTCAGTTCTCTCTAAGCAGTTTACAGAGTCAGCATATTGTCCCCAATAATCTGGGTCATCATTTTACTGACCTTGGAAGGATGGAAGGCTGAGTCAGCTTTGAGCAGGTTTAGGATCAAACTGCTTGCAGTAAGCAGAGTCAGCCTACATAAATGCATCCTAACAACTGTGCCACCACAGCTCTTTGATATGTAAAAATATTGTTATTATTGCTGTTGTTGTTCTGATGTTTACTAAATAAAAATTTAAACATTGATTTTGAATGTTAAAAAAGCTTTAATTTAAATTGTGTTTGAACGAAGACTAATTACTGGTTGTGTTTTTAAGATATATCTCATAGTCACACAAGCAAATGAGGCTATAGTTAGTGATTTCTAGTCAATAGCAAAATAGCCTATGTCCTAAAAACCACATATGCAGCCTCATCTATCTATTCTTTTCTTATGGGTAGGTGGAAATAAATTAGCAATTATTCTGTATGGTAATTGCTGAAAAAAATTGAGTGGTCCATACATTGCACTAAAGGGTAATTATATTCATGTTTTAATATTTCTCTCTTCAAATTAGGTTACCATCAGGTCTCTTTGTCACGGATATACAGAAATTACCAACATCTATATATTTGTGACTAAGAGATTTGATATTCAGGCTTAAATCCTGGCCATTCAGCAGTGATTTCTACTTGCAATGGAGCGTGAATTAAAGATTACAATGGAAAGATTATATCAAAAACCAATTATATCATAAGATTAACATTCTTTTATGAGTACATTTTATGAGGACACAAAGTTTTGGCTAGAAACCATAACTAATAGCACATGAAATACGATTCAGACCATGCCATTTCTTCAGTATACTTTAAAATATATAATAGTTTGAAGATGAGCTGGTATATGAAATCTCTGGAAGCAGCATATATTATCTTGTTCTGATGTTCATAAGAAATTGGTGTTTGGTTGCATTAAACAACAACATTTTAATTCAAACTTTAGCACTAATAAAGGAAATACTTATCGTTCAGGATTGACCCCTCAACTTTAATATAATAGTGCTGTTAGAAAGGTGGTTCTTCATGTCTTCCCCTCTTTATTTAGGTTGTTTTATCGTATTATTTTCCTATAATAATTGCATACAGTAATGCAGACTTTGTTCTTATAGTATAAAAGAAACAAAAAGTCAGAACAAAGAAAATTTAATAAGTTCCAAATTTATTTTAAGATCAATTTCACAATACATTGTCTTTTTGAAACATTGTCTTAGGTTCTAGTGGAGCTTCAACTTTAATCATGTTTAGAGAATTATTAAACTTTTAATACTATTTAAAAATCTTATCCATTTGTTCATTTGGAACATTTCTTCCAAATGGACAAATGTTTTCCCACTGTTTTTGATACAGTCAATATGATTGTGACATGATCCAGATATGCTGAAATTGATTCTTATAAAATATTTTAAATAAAGATATCCCCTTTATTTCCCACTTTACATGGTAGTTTTGAAACATCCCTCTTCACTGTAAGAAATCAACTTATTCATCAAAGCTTTGAAAATTAACAAAAGAAATAAGGAAAGAAATTCAACTTACTGCTGGAGCTCTTCTCTGATGCTTATGAATTAAAGGTTTAATTGATAATAATTCTGCTTTCAAGATCATTTCCATGTATTCAAAAAAATATTCAGCTTTTTCAAGTATTAACAAGGAACCCAAAGAATTTTGGAATGAACAGAAAACAACTGCCAATTCCTAATGTATTCATGCTGCTTCTAAACTGTCTCTAATATCTATTAATCTGCTTTGGAAGTTTATGAAGGCAATTAATGAATCACAAAACATGCTCAGAGTCCAAATCCTCCTTTCAACCTGCTGTCCTGTAAGAGTTTAGTTTTTTTCCTTAACCATATACATTTTGCTATTCTTTTATTCAAATCATCCCAAAAAAAAATCTCCAAATTTTACCGGCACCATTTGAAACAGAGACAAGAGTTTAGGTAGTATACTCATTCTTTTTTTGAAATAATTTTATTAATTTTTAAAAACAAACATATACAAACAAAACACAAAACATAAAAACATAAAACATCTTTTTGGAAAATAGCTTGATCCTGGGTTACATCTTTTTGTACAGACATAAATTCAAGTTCATGCTTACTTTTATATAGCATTCCATAACTTATTTACCATTTTACATTTTCTATATAACTTCTCCCTTCTTTTCACTCTCTTAATTCTATTTTATTTATTTCATCTCAATTTAAATCATTATAGTTATATCCTTTGTCTGTCCTGTTTCAGCTGTCTATTATTTTTTCTCATTAACACAACATTTCTTCTGTAATCACTGATTGGAGTATGACGCCTTTATATCTTTCCCCTAAGTTTATCACTTAAAATAATACATAATTTTCATTCGGATTCTGCATAGTACATTCTAAAGCTACACTCAATATTTTAAAATAGGAAAAAAAAATTAAATATATAATATAACTGAAACAACAATCCATGGCAATTGAAATTATATCTTTAAAATTGATATTTGTTTAAGTCTTAAACATTTTACACATTCCTTTCCAAATAAGTATCATGCTTCTATGGGAACACTTATAGATTTTGCTTAGTTACTTTCCCCCCATTTCACTTATATTTTAAAATATTATGTAATGACAATGTTCCCATTCCTTTTTAGTTCAATTCTCTCATATTTCATTTCATTTATTTTATTCAAAAAAAAATTCACTAAAATACATTAAACATTTTATCCCATTTTATAATCATATGTTGTTCCAATTTTCTAACATTATTTCAAATACAAATACAACAGTACAGTCTTATGTACCTTTGCAGAATCTCTTTTTCAGTTATATTTTTACCCATTATCTCTAAATAAATCCTGTTTCTTTACATCTTGTTTCAAACCGTTGTAGCTTCTCTTCCCTTCCTTCCTCCCTTGCTTCTCCACTCTACCCTTTTTACCCCCTTGTCTCTTCATCTTCATTTCCCTCTTCTGTATTCCTCTTTTCTGTTGCTTTCTAACATTATATCTAGTTTTCATCTTATTTTTCCCTTTTTGGGTTGTTTTTTTTAAGTCTTAAATTCTCCATTCTCTTTTCCCCCTTTCCCCTTTCTTCCCCAGATAAAGATGCTTGTTCATCAAAGATGGCTTCTTCTTCATCCCAATCTTCTTGTTCTTGTAGTTTCTCATACGTAGAAATCGCCATTTCTAAAAAATGAAAAATGGAGCCAAAAGAGCCCTTCCCTTTTTGTTCCTCTTCTTTATATTTCATAAATTCCATTTTCAGTTCATCCAAAAGTAATGCCATTGTAAAAAAATTTTTGAACAACCCAAATGATTTTAATCATTCAAATAAGAATTTCCAAAAGTCCCAAAGTCACCAAGCAATCCAAATACAGTCTATTTCATTTAACACTTTTTTTTTTTTCACTTTCTCTTCCTGGGGTTGCAATTCAGTTACAAAGTTTCAATTAAAATGTATCTTTTAGAAGTCTTGTTGTGATTTTGTTCTAGTCTTTTACATTCCAAGCAATCTACTCCAGCCAAATCTTAAGGCCCTGTCACACTGGCCGACGGATGCAAAACGTTTGTAAAAAGGACACAGCGGACGAGAAAAATGTTCCATCCGTTGTTATCCGCTCTCAAAAGGGGCAAAAATTTGCATAACCAGAGCGGACAACATGGAAAGGAACGGACGGGGGGAGGAAGTAGGGCGGATGGAAAGCGGATGCTCCACGGAAGCTTAGCGGATGGAAGTGGATGGAAGCGGATGGCACATCCGCAAGGCTTCTGGGGGAGCGCAGCAAAGCGGACGCGGAACGGAAAGAGCGGATGCAGAGCGGACGCTGAGCGGATAAAGCGGATGCACCAGCGGATGCCGAGCGGATGAAGCGGACGCAGAGCGGAAGCCTAGTGGATGCCTAGCATTCACTGCACCTGCGGGGAGGATGCATCGCCTCAGTCCCGTGGATATAAAGGGAAGCAGCTCCCAAGCAGGTCACCATTCAGAGGAAAGACCTGCTTCCAGACACAGCCAGCCAGCCAGCCAGCCAGCCAGCAACCTCACAACCATGGGGAAGAAGAGAAAGCCTCAGCCATCTGCTGCCAGCCCTGGCAAGAGGGACAGGGGCACCCTCCCACCCCCTGGTCCTGACTCTGCTTCTGCTGGGGCTTCTGCTACCCGGGCTTGATCTTCTGGTGCTGGGGCTTCTGCTGATGCTGCTTCTGGAGGTGGTGCTTCTGCTGATGCTGCTTCTGGTGGTGGTGCATCTGCTGGTGCTTACTCTGCTGATGCTGCTTCTGGCGGTGGTGCTTCTGCTGGTGCTTACTCTGTTGGCGCTGTTCCTGGTGCTGGTGCTTCTGCTGGTGCTTACTCTGCTGGCGCTGCTCCTGGTGCTGGTACTTCTGCTGGTGCTTACTCTGCTGGCGCTGCTCCTTGTCCTGCTGGTCCTGCTGGTGCTCCTGGTCCTGCTGGTGCTCCTGATCCTGCTGGTGCTCCTGGTCCTGCTGGTCCTGCTGGTGCTCCTGGTCCTCGTGCTCCTGGTCCTGCTGGTGCTGCTGGCGCTTCTGGTGCTTACTCTGCTGCTGCTGATCCTGGTCCTGCTGGTGCTCCTGGTGCTTACTCTGCTGCTGCGGATCCTGGTCCTGCTGGTGCTGCTGGTGCTGCTGGTCCTGCTTTTGCTGCTACTGTTGCTGCTGGTGGTGGTGGTGTGAATGAGCAGCCCCTACAACCTGGAAGCCCCTCTGATTAGGGCCCATATGGTCCTGCCAAAGGGAGGAAGAGGCAGACGCGAGAATGGGAGAGGAGGCAATACAACATAGAAGAGGAACATGAGGATGAGGTGCTGGAATGGCTGAGGGAGAATGAGTATCTTTGGCGGAAGGGACACAGGCTCTATCGAGACACCAAAAGAAAGTAGGCTGCTTGGAGAGAGAAGGCAGAGAGCCTGGGCTTCACTTCAGAGGTGCTCCTCGGCTGGTGGAAGCACATGGTACGGGAAGCTGCACCTCAAGAAATCTGGCCAGGCCACGGTCAAGCTGACGGACAGAGAGAACTATGTGATGGCCAAGTGCAGCTTCCTGGAGGGTGAGATCCACCACCGAGGAGCAGCCCCTCTCACAACCCTCTCTCTCAGGCAGCCTGATGAGAGCCAGTCCTCTTCTGGCCAAGAGTCAGCTCCTGTCTCCAGGCAGGTATCTGTGGAGCGTGCCACAATGGAGACCCCCCCGACAGCTGTACTACCCGTGGCAGAGCGTGTGGAAGACCCCCTGACGCAGTGGGAGAAAAAAGACGGCACTTCCACCACAGCCCAACCCGCATCCACCCCCAGCTCCACCTCCATAGAAAGGCAGAGAGGCAAACCGGAGGGACAGAGCCACACTGTCCTGCTGGAGATAAGAGACACCATCAGGAGCAGCGTAGATCTCCTCTCTCAGCTGGTACACACTGACGCCCCATCCTCCAACCGCAAGCCCTTCCTCACCTATGTGAACCAGACCCTCATGAACATGGCGGAACCCCAGTACCAGGTGGTGAAGGACAGGATCACCGATCTTCTTCACAACCCTCCAGACCCAGAGGAACCTGCTCCCGCCCAGTCCAGGTCTGCTCCTCCACCCCAAGTGATGTCACTGCCCTTCCAAGGCTTTCCACAGGCCCTCCCCTACCAAGGCTATGGCTACCAGGAGGTCCAGCAGCACAGGCAGCAGCCCTTCCCAGTCCAGGACATGTACATCAGACGCCACCGGTGCCGCTAATGCCACCGATGCCACCCATGCTACCGATTCCACCCACGCCACAGATGCCACCCACGCCACAGATGCCACCGATGCCAGTCCTCACCCAGCTGCAGACCAGACAGCCCCATTGCACTCCCCCTTCCTCCACCCCACAGCCAAGCCCAGCCTCAGTACATCTGTTGTCGGTATAGGGGCTGACACCCCATGTCATGGAGGAAGGGGCTCTCAACATCACGGGGCTGAGCCAGCTGTCTGAGAGCTTCCTCAACACACCATCCCCTGTTGTCCTCTCGGGGCCAGGCACCCCAGTGGCACTTCAGACCAGCACTCCAGCAGCAGCCACCTCCACAGCACCTGGACCCTTCACTCCTCAGACTGGGCACAAGTCCAAGGGACCAAGAAGAGTGCCAGAGACTGGGTGGCTACATGTTGACTTTATTTTTGCTTTGGACACTTGACTTGGGTCATTTTGCTTTTACAGCTTGTTATTAATAAAGATTATCTTTGCTTCACACACTTGCTTCATTTATTTTATTAAATAAAGTCTTGGTGGAAACTTTTAGAAATGGTTTAAGCCTTTGCATGCTTGTGGGATGGATAAGGATAGCAGTGGGATGGGCAGGGATACCTTTGGGATGGGTAATAGCTGTGGGATAGATAAACCTCCAGTGCAAGCATAGTGGGACTCTGTGGTCCACCCTCCCAGGTGCCACACCTATGGCCTTTTATTATCAATAACAGTGTAAGCATTCATCCACACATTTGAACATAAACAGAACTCTTTATTAAATGCCCTGTTCATTGTAGGCCCACCCAACATACATGGCCCAATCTCATCAGTATGATGAGACAGGCTGAAGGAAGCACCCATTAATCATCTATCATCCTGTCTTGCCACTCCACTGCTCCAGCTGGGGAGTTGCACCAATGTCTCAGGAGGTTGTGCTGCTTCTTCCCTTCACGTGAGGCTCTGTTGGGGCCTTGCACATCCTCAGTGTCTGTCAGGTTTCACCCTTGCCTCCATTCCCCAGGCTCCATGTCCCCATTGTCTTGTTGGCGGTCCACAAGCCTGTTGTGCAGCACTGGGTAGCGGGTGCTCATGAGATTGTGCAGGATGCAGCAAGCTTCCACGATCCTCCTCACGATCTCTGGGTGATGCTGCATGGTGGTGAGAAGTACCTGGAACCTGTTGGCCAGGATGCCAAAGGCGTTCTCCGCCACCCGCCTTGCACTGGACAGCCTGTAGTTGAAGATCCTCTCTTCACGGGTGAGGTGTCTTGAAGTGTAGGGCTTCGTGAGGTAGGTTCTGAGGGAGAAGGCGTCATCCCCAATGATGAAGTAGGGCACATCTTGCGTGTTGTTGGGCAGGGGTTCTGGATCTGGGAAGCCCATGATGAGGTTGCGTTCCAGCTCCTCCTTGAGGTGACTGGCATTGTATACCTGGGCATCTGAAGATGGGCTGTTGCCTGAAGCATCGATGTACATGAACTTGTAGTCAGCATCGACCATAGCGAAGAGGATGATGCTGAAGAAGCCCTTGTTGTTGAAATAAGTGAAGCCCGACTTGGCTGGAGCTTTGCAGGCCACATGCTTCCCATCTATGGCTCCAACGGTGTGGGGGAAGTTCCACTTCTGATACCACTGCTCTGGAACTTTCTTCCAGCCTTCTTCAGTGGAGGGGCACTGGAGGAGCTCCTCCAGGTATTCTTCGATGATGGCCTGCACACTTCTCTGACCACAATGCTGATGTTGTGTGGCACCCTCCAGCCGTACTGCATGCTCCTGTAGGTGGTCCCTGAGGCCAGGTGGCACAGAGTCAGTGCCACCTTCAGCCCAGGGTTCAGGCTGGGCCGGAGGTTGGTGTTTGCCTTGGTCAACCTGGGTCTCAGCTGCTCCACAACTTCATCAAACATGGCTGGAGGCATCCCCATGAAGTTTTGGAATGCACGAGGGTCTTCGTCCCTCAGCTCCACCATCAGCTTATTGTACAGTCCGTACGCTGCTCTTCTCCCGATCCATCTTCGGACCCAGACACTTCTTGGCCGCCTCCTTTTCTTCCCGTAGAACAGTTGAAAGAGCTTGTAGATTGCTTTGCACTGTTGCAGAACGATGGTGGCTACCAAAAGGAGTGTGTTACGATCCATGGTGGACATCAATGGATACTGTGGAAGAGCAAGAGCCAGATGAAGGCTGCAGAGGTCTGCACAGCAGGGCTGCTGGACTGAAAGTGAGATCCAGGTGAGTTGCTCCCCCTTTTTATAGGCAATATAGGTTTTCCACTATGTGTCCTTTTGCATCCTCTAGGCATCCTCCAGACATCCTTAATATCCGAGATAGGTCCCCTCTGCGAACGTTTTTTCCATTTTAAATGCTTTGTATGCGAGCTGCATCCGCTTTCATCCTTTCTCCGTCCGTGCTACTAATGCTGCGTGTCCGTTCCGCATCTGTTTCGCTTCCTCCCTGTGTCCGCTTTCCGCTGGAGCGGATTTGAGTTGCGCGGATGTGCAGTGAATGCCTAGCAGATGTGGCAGACGCGTAACGGATGCCAACGGATGCAGAACGGATGTTCCCCGTATGCGTAGCGGATGCAGAACGGACGCGTTGGATACATTTTCCGCTCAAAAAGTTTTGAGCAGCTCAAAACTTTTTGAGCGGATGAAATGTCAACAGTCGGATGCTGGACAGATAGAGAGGAAGCAAAACGGAGGCAGTGAGTACAGAATGGAAGCATTGCATTAACCAACGGATGGCAAATGTTTCTCTCCGTTTTACATCCTCTTTCCATCCGTTGGTGCAGTGTGACATGGGCTTAAATAAGAATTAATCTTAATTCTTATCCTCTCCCTTCCCACTTCCAGCATAAAAAAATTTTTTCCAGTGTTCAGAAATCTTTATTGTCCCCTTGGCTTTAATTTTCCAGTTTGATTACCTGCTGATGCCAAAGTGAGTTTTTCCAATTTCTCATTCATCTGCTGTCACCATAAGGAGAGTGAGAAAAAACAAACTTTCCTTTTTCACTTTCATTCACTGCTTTCAGATCTTCTTAGGGAGCGATGTATCTTTTTCCAAAATTTAAATTCCAGGATATCTTGGGTGTTGCTTCTCATCCCAGTCAGCCAAAACTTTCACTTCTCAGCTTCCTCCTGCACATTCTTTTCTGGATGAAAGCTTCTTTGTGGCAGCCATTTCTGACCGCCGCCCTGCCACTTTCGGAAAAGGGAGTTAAGCCAGCTGAGAAGGGGGGTGCGACTCCCCACGACCCTTGCTAAGTCTCCCTGTCTTCAGCTACCTCTATGGGGTAGCTATAGCCTCGAATCCAGTTGGCTCAGGGCACTCCAGCGGTGAGCACAACAGAAACCGTGCACAATTGCAGATTCCTGCCGCTGCCGAGCCTTGCAAACCGGAAGTCTGAGTATACTCATTTTTATAGTCACTATCCATCCCAATGGTGAGAGTTGTATTTTTGCCCAATTATCCAAATCTTTTTGTATTTGCAATATTATTTTATCATAATTATCTTTCTTTATCGAAGAACATTTTGCCGTAAGCCAAACTCCTAAGTACTTTACTTTTTTTGCTATCTGCATCCCTAGTCACATTTTAGTTCTTCGTTTTGACTCTTGGTAAGATTTTTAGTTATTATTTTTGTCTCTTCCTTATTAATTTTGAGCCCTGCTACCATTCCAAATGCTTCTATTTCATGAATTAGTATACTACCCATCTCTATTGGATCTTCTATAATAAGTACCATGTCATCCATGAAAGCTTGCACTTTGTATTCTTTTTTAATAATCAATCCTTTTATTCCTTGCTTCTGCCTAATTTTGGTCAACAGTACTTCTGCTGATAGTATATATAAAAGTGGGGATAATGGGCATCCCTGTCTTACTCCTTTGTTTATGTTCAATCATCTGTTATTTCTCCATTGCTATTTCTCCATTTTGCGATGTGTAGTGTTTATCATCTGTTATTTCTCCATTGCTATTTCTCCATTTTGCGGTTTGTGTAGTGTATATATTTTTAATGAACCCTACAAATTTTTCATCAAATTGCATCCTACTTAGTTGTTTTATAAGAAATTGCCAATTTAAATTATCAAACACTTTCTGTGAGTCCAGGAATATCAGTGCCATTGGTTTCTCTGAGTGGGTCTCACAGTATTCTAGGACATCCATGATCAATCTTGTATTATTTCTTATCTGTCTGTTTGGGAGGAATCCATTTTGGTCGGGTTGGATGATTTAGCTTGTTTTTAATCTCTTTTAAAGCGAGATTGGTCAGTAATTTTTAATCTGTTGGGGGTCTGTATGTTCCTTTGGTATAAGTGATATAAGCACTTCTGTCCATGTCTTCGGTATTTTGGGTATTTTTGCCTGTCCCAGTGCCTCATTATACATATCTAACATTATTTCCTCTCATGACTTCTGAATTTCTTTGTAGAACTCTGCTGGAATTCTATCCAGCCCTGATGTTTTATCAGTTTTTTTGTTTTCCAATTGTATCTTTCGGTTCTTTCATGGTAATTTTGTTGTTCAACATTTTCCTTACAGTATCTGATAGTACAGGCAGATCCCTATTTTTTAAATATGAATCATGATTCATCGCTGCTACATAGCTGGAGAAAGTGGGAGGGGGTGATGTTAATTGAGTAGCTCTTACAAGAGAAAATATTTTGAAAGTTCAAGGTCAAAGAGTGTGGCTCAGGAAGAATTTGGAACTTACTTTGGGATTGGTTCATATGTTATGTTTATGAGTTAAAAGGGATGGTTTGTAGGTTGGGACATTATGGGGAAGCTGGGAAACTTTTAGTTTCAGAATTCTACAGATGTGCCAGGTGCTATTCTAATAAAAGTACTTTTGAGATTATGCTTGTCTTGGAGTTACTGACATGAATGGTTCTTCCCTAGAATGCTGACAATTTAAATTTCCAGGCCATTTCCTCTTGTAACTTTAAGTTCATTTCATGTTTCACTATATCCCTTTCTCTTCTAATTTCCTCATTGTGAGGATCTTTCTCCATATTGGCTTCCAGTTCCTTCAATTTGTCCTGCCATACCATCTGTTGTTTCTTCTTTTCCTTGTTTCTTTTTGCTGCATAAGTTATTGTTAGGCCCCTTATGTAGGCTTTTGTTGTCCCAAAGTTTTGTAATGTTGTTTGCTCTTTCAAATTAATCTCAAAGAATGCTTTTAATTCTTTTCCCAACATTTGGGAATATTCTTTTTCTTTTAATAGGCTTCTGTTGAAGGTCCATCTCCCACTTCTTCCCTTCCCTTTCCATTTCATTTTATGGGGTTGTGATCGGCCCAGTTTTTTGGCATGTTATCTATCTTCTCGATGCCCTTTTCAAATCCCAAATCCATCCATATCATGTCAATTATCGACCATGATTTATGTGGGTTAGAGAAAAGGTCTTTCTTGTGGGTTTAATTCCCTCCAAATGTCCTTTAAGTTCAGTTGTTGTGCCATTCTGTCAAATGAGATTCGAAGTGTTCTCTTCCTTTTATTTTTCTTACTACTTATATAATATTTTTCTATTTCAGACACTGCATTATAATCTATTACGCACATTTTCCTGCTCTGTTTCTACTATTTTTGGGTGGAGTTTATGATAAAATTTCTTTTGGTTTGTGTTTGGTGCATAAATTGTTGCCAACAATACTTTCTTTTAGTTCAAGGTTATCTCTATCAATAACAAACTTTCATCATCATCTGCATAAATCTGCCTTGGTCTCAGCTATTCCTTTATATATACTGCAATATTTCTTTTCTTTTTACTTGCCAAGGCCATCTAATTTGGGAAATTCTAGAGTACCTCCATATCGTTTTGGAATATGGATCTCTTGGAGGCATACAATATCTACATTTTGTTTATGGAGCTTTGCTGGTGTCTATTTCTTTTTGGTTGGTGAGTTCATTCCATTTATGTTAATTGATAGCAGCATGGTTCCATCATCGATATTATTGTTTATATACAACTCTTGATTCTTTCCTTCCCCTAGGCTCTCCCTGCAGTCTAGCACTTCCTCCTTCACATGGCCCTTCTGCTCTCTTGGTTCTTGATCCAACTCCTTATTTTTTAATTATTTCCCTTAGAATACTTTTTAAAAGAAAATGACTATAGAATTAAACAAGTCTTTTTTATTTCAAGGGTAGTGTTTTGGATTAAAGCAGTATTATTTTAATCATTTCAAATTTTGCAATGTATTAACAGGACTAGAAATTACAATTTTAATAAACTTCACTTTGAAATAGCATCGTTTCTTAGAAAACAGGGATGTTTCCATTCAAATTTACTGAAATAACTTGAAAGCAGCTACTGCTAGGAATGTCATTTTTATATTAATCTGGATGCCAGTTCTATGTATTCTGGATTTTAATTACACTGCACAATTTGCTTTGGATTCTAAGCAAGAGACAGTTATTGGAAGTTTGAAGGACCATTAAGCCGGCCACATGGGATAAAAGTAACCTCTTATCTTTCCCCCCAAATTTATATTATTTATGATTTACTGATATCAGCTAACGCTTTCACTATGGAAGATCCTAATGCCAGCTGCAAGTTCCATCACTGCCCTTGAAACAGGAACAATTATTTGCTTGATGTTCATAGACTGTCTGTTCTTTCAGCCAATCCGTCCATTGGCATTCATTGGGTGTTGCAATGTGACAAGGTTCTCTAGAGCAGGCAGTAATCTAAGTGCAAAATATGATATCAGTTCCCCATTATTCTATTCTGAAATCATATTTTATAATGTATAAACACTTATTTGTCATTTAGTATTTGTCAGTAAAGATTCTGACAATTTGTAAATTGTTTCTAAAATTCATGTGTGCTTTGAAATAAGACAAGGATAGAACTTTGGGGAATTATAAATACACATATTCCGACATCAGTGCATAATAAATTATTTCAACATAGAAATCTATATTAGTACAAGATATTATTTCAAGATTTTTTTCTGAATTAGTTGAACATTCAGACCATATTTTTGTACCAAAGTGACATTTGTGCATGAAAAAAACTGTTAGGTATCACCTTGATATCTACAAAGTACACATTAATTTCAGAAAAGCACCTTGGAATTTTGCAGCATGGGTATTTTGCTGTCCTCCTTCTCTTAACATTAAGAGAAATGATGATGTTGATGATACAGTTATATAGGGCAAATAGAAGAGTGGTCTTTGAGCATTGTTATTTTCTTGCAGACATTTCATTAGCCAACTTCCATGGGAATTATTAGGAATATAAGTCACCTAACAGGTATTTGGGTGAGAAATATATCAACCAGGAAAGACATTTTAATACTGTCTCTTTAAGGGAATGCAAGAGCATGCAATTGGGTGTGTTTTCTCAAATGGCCTTAAGATGGAGCCAGAAACCTGGATTGTTTCGTTTGAGTCTCGGAAGAGAGTGTGAGTGTATCTTTGTTTCCTTCTGTTGGAAAGTATTGCAGTTGCTCCATTTTTCCTAATTGATTGATATTACTGGATTCAATGTAAGTCTGATGCTGAACTGTTTTTTGACACTGGACTTTGATATTTGGATTATCCCTGGATTGAAAACTGACTGATTAACCTGTGAATGACTTTTGGACTGCTTATTTTGGACTTTGCTTAAACCTTTCTGGAAGTAAAAACCTACATTTACTGTACAGTGTCTCTGTGTGCTCTGTGTGTATAATTCCAACACTACTCTCTATACATCTCCCTGTATGTGCTCATTCTCCTAATGGGGAATCACCTCAACAGGGATGCTGTAGTGCTACTCTGTGCAAGAACTGGTCATAAGTCCCTTTCTTCAGTACCATTGCAACTTTTAAAGAAATGTAAATTGTACATTGAGGACCACCTTTCAGCATTATCTGAAGAGATAACTGTTTAAGTATGTCAGCTTTTAAAACATAAGTGTGTATTCTTTTACAAATACTATTTACCTAGTTATAGTTATATTAGTTATATAGGTAGTCGTTGACTTACAATGGTTCATTTTGTGACTGTTCAAACTTACAATATCACTACAAAAAGTGACTTATGACCATTTTTCACACTTGCAGCATCCCCATGGTCATGTGATCAAAATTCAGACACTTTGGCAATTAGTTCATGTTTATGATGGTTGTAGTGTCCGGGGGACATGTAATTCCTTTTTTGTGACCTTTTGCCAAGCAAAGTCAATGAGAAAAAAGTCAATAAGAAAAAAAAAACACATCATCAGCGAAGAGAACACAGTTGCTCTTGATATGATCACAGAGGTCATTTATGTAGAGTATGAAGAGAATTGGTCCTAGAACACTGCCTTGGAGGACACCACTGTTGACAGGTACAGAATTTAATAGGACGTTCCCAATTTTGAACATTTGTTGTCTGTTTTTGACTGGAATACTTCTATCCAGTTATGCAGGTGTCCAGAGATACTGTAAGATTTTAGTTTTAGGAGTAGTTTGTCGTGTACCACTGAACCAAAGGCTTTACAGAAGTCTATGTAGATTGCATCTTTTGCTTTGCCCTTATCAAGTTGTGTAGTCCATATGTTTTTGCAGTGTAAGAGTTGCAGATTACAAGATAGTTTTTTTCTGAAACCAAATTTTTGTTAGAGAGTAAGTCGTTTGTTTCTAAGTGGAGGATGATGGATTGGTTAATAATTGATTCCATGACTTTACAGGTGATTCAGCATAAAGAAATTGGTCTATAATTTTCAACTAGGCTTGGGTCTCCCTTTGTGAAGATTGGGATGACCGTGGCTTGTGACCATAGTTTTGGCAAGGAGCTGGTCCTGAAAGATTTTTCAAAGATTATGCTTAGAGGTTCGGCGATGGCAGTGGATAGCTTTTTTAAGAAGTAGGCACATATTCCATCTGGTCCAATAGATAGAGCTGGTTTTAGATTGCGTAGTGCTTTTTCAACATTGTCTTCTGTAAAATTGATATGTATTAGATCATTGTAGTTGTCTGTGGTTCGAGTAGGAAATACTGGGCATGATCCATTGCTGTTTATTTAAATGTATTTTAATATGAATTTATTTATTTAAAATAAATGTATTTTAATATTTAATATATGGCAGTCAATACATTTAAATAAATACATACTAATAAAGGAGAATATTTGTAGCTCATGGTTGAAATGAGGGGTCCTTGGTGCTTTGAGAACACTGAGAATGTATTTATTTAGTAAATAAATAAAAGTTAAATTATAGAAAATAAAAACAATTCAATGAATTAAATAATCAAACACTTAGTGGAATTGACTTTTATGAATAATGAAGTTCTTTTTAAATGACAGTGACTATGTAGTTTACTACAAAAAGATAAAAATATTTAAATGGGACCTGACTGTAAATATTTCAATCTTCCTGCAACTTGTTCTGTTCCAGAATATTTTTTTTCCTGTCTATTTTATTATGAATAGGTTTGCATTAGTGGTGGGATTCAATTTTTGGTACTACCAGTTCTGTAGGCATGGTTTGGTGGGCATGGCAGAGGAAGGATACTGTAAAATCTCCAGTCAGAGGTGGTATTTGCCAGCTCTCTGAACTATTCAAAAGTTGTGCTACCCTGCTAAATACCACCTCTGGTTTGCATGTACCATAACATTAAAATTGCTATAGGATGCTCTACTAGGGATCTGGTTTTTTAAATATTCTGCACTGGTTTATGTCAGAGTATCTGCAGTTTGAGTCTCAAGTCCTGATATCTGGTGATTTTTTCAAGTGGTTTCTCGTTGATTATGCTGTCACCAGGTATGGCAATGTTGACACACTTTTTTCTTCTCCACAATTGTGATATCTGGGGTATTGTCTTCCAAAACTTTGTCAATCTGTATTCCACATTAGTTTTGCATGCTCATTTTCGCCACTTATTCAGGCTTATGATCCCATCAGTTCTTTGCTACAGGCAGATGGTAGTTGTGACACAAATTCCACTGGACCATCTGAGCAATTGTGTTGTAGTCAGTCTGAGCGATTGTCTTACAACAGATCAGTATATGACCGATGGTGATCGATTATTATTATTATAATCATCATTATTGCTGTTGTTATTGTTATTCTGATGTTTACTAAATAAAAATGTAAACATTGATTTTGAATGTTAAAGCAGTTTTAATTTAAATTGTGTTGGAATGAAGACTAATTACTGGTTAATTTTTAAGATATATCTCATAGTCACACAAGTAAATGAGGCTATTGATAGTCATTTCTAGTGAATAGCAAAATAGCTTATGTCCGAAAAAATCACATACACAGCCTCATCTATCCATTCTTTTCTTAAGGGAGAATTAATTCATGTTTTAACATTTCACTGTTCAAATTAGAAGTTACCAACTTCTATATCCATGACAGAGACTTAATATTCAGGCTTAAATCCTGGCCATTCAGCAGTGATTTCTACCTGCAGTGGAGCGTGAATTAAAGATTACAATGGAAAAGATTATATCAAAAACAAATTATATCATAAGATTAACATTCTTTTATGAGTACATTTTCAACATTAACAATGAGGACACAAAGTTTTGGCAAGAAACCATTACTATTGTCACATGAAATAAGATTCAAACCATTCCATTTCTTCAATATACTTTATAATATAATAGTTTGAAAATGAGCTGGCATATGAAATGTCTGGGAGCAGCATATATGATCTTCTTTTGATATTCATAAAAATTGGTATCTGATTGCATTAAACAACAAACTTTTAATTCAAACTTTAACACTAATAAAGGAAATACTTGTAGTTCAGGATTGACCCCTCAACTTTAATATAATAGTGCTGTTAGAAAGGTGGGTTTTTGGTGTCTTCCACTTTTTATTTAGGTTGAATTATTGTATTATCTTGCTATAATAACTGCATACAGAAATGCAGACTTTGTTCTTAATACTATAAAAGAAACAAAAAGTCAGAACAAAGAAAGTTTTAAAAGTTCCAAATTTATTTTAAGATCAATTTCACAAAACATTGCTTTTTTGAAACATTGTCTTAGGTTCTTGTGGAGCTTCAACTTTAATCATGTTTAGAGAATTATTAGACTATTAATACTATTTTAAAATCTTATCTGTTTGTTCATTTGGAATATTTCTTCCAAATGGACAAATGTTCTCCCACTGTTTGTGAACATTGTTTTTGATTTTTGAGATAATATGATTGTGACATGATCCAGATATGCTGGAGTTGATTCTTATAAAATATTTTAAATAAAGATATCCCCTTTATTTCCCACTTTACATGGTAGTTTTGACACATCCCTCTTCATTGTAAGAAATCAACTTATTCATCAAAGCTTTGAAAATTAACAAAAGAAATAAGGAAAGAAATTCAGCTTACTGCTGCAGCTCTTTTCTGATGCTTATGAATTAAAGGTTTAATTGATAATAATTCTGCTTTCAAGATCATTTCCATGCATTTAAAAAAACCCAGCTTTTTCAAGTATTAACAAGGAACCCGAAGAAGTTTGGTATGAACAGAAAATAACTGCCAATTCCTAATGTATTCATGCTGCCTCTAAAGCCCCTGTCACACTGCAGCAACAGATAGAAAGAGGATGTAAAATGGAGAAAAACACTTACCATCCGTTGGTTAACGCGATGCTTCCGTTCTGTACTCACTGCCTCCGTTTTGCTTCCTCTCTATCCGTCCAGCATCCGTCTATTGACATTTCATCCACTCAAACGGTTTTGAGCTGCTGAAAACTTTTGAGCGGAAAATGTATCAAACGCGTCCATTCTGCATCCGCTAGGCATACAGGGGACATCCGTTCTGCATCCGTTGTCATCTGTTACGCATCCGCTATATCCGCTAGGCATCCGCTGCGCATCCGCGCAACTCGAATCCGCTCCAGCGGTAAACGGACGCAGGGAGGAAGCGGAATGGATGTGGAACGGATGCGCAGCGTTAGTAGCACAGACGGAGAAAGGATGAAAGCGGATGCAGCACGCAAAGAAAGAATTTAAAACGGAAAAAACATTCACAGAGGGGACCTATCTCGGATATTAAGGATGTCTAGAGGATGCCTAGAGGATGCAAAAGGATGCTTCCGTTCCGCATCCACTTTCCATCCGCTCTGCGTCCTCCCCCCGTCCATTCCTTTCCGTGTTATCCGCTCTGTTTATGCAAATTTTTGCCCCTTTTGAGAGCGGATAAGAACGGATGGAACATTTTTCTCGTCCGCTGTGTCCTTTTTACAAATGTTTTGCATCCGTTGGGCAGTGTGACAGGGCCTTAAACTGTCTCTAATAAATATTAATCTGCCTTGGAAATTTATAAAGGCAATTAATGAATCACAAAACATGTTCTTGTGCTAATGTTTCAAAATTTCTAAAATGTGCCATCTTGGAATTAACCAGGTTTTCAACACTTTTGTAGTTGGGTGAAAAGAAAAAAAGCTACCTATTCTGCACTGATTATCCCTTAATTATTTTTGGCCCATGTTTTCTTCCATCACATTCCTTTATTTATTTATTTTGATCTAAGTAACAAGACTTGGTAACCAACTCAAACTATAAAAGTATTTTTCCCACAAAAGTATGTATTTCTATGGTTTGTACATTGTAATCATATCTCCCTTCTAATAGTTCAGTGTCATAATAATTATGTTACATAATTGCCAGTTTTAATTTATAGTATATCCCAATTAATTAGACTATTGGTGTTATAGCAATAAACAAATATTTCAATGACATGATGAGATACATTGAGCCATAAAAAGTAGAATACAGAAAAATGGAATCAAGCATTTCAGATGACATATACTAAAAGAAAAATTGCCATCTGGATGTTGGAAGGGTAAAAGTTTATCTTTAATTTTTTTTTTACAACTGCCTATTATATCTTATTTAAAAAGGATTCTAAGCAAAATAATTATTTTCTCTTAGAATACTTTTTAAAAGAAAATGACTATTATAAATAAGCAAATCTTTTGTCATTCAAAAGTAGTGTTTTGGATTAAAACAGTATTATTCTAATTACTTCAAATTTTGCAATGTATTAACAGGACTAGAAATTACAATTTTAATAAACCTCAATTTTAAAAAAGCGATCTTTCTTAGAAAACAGGGATGTTTCTATACAAACTTACTGAAATAACTGTTGAAAACAGCTATTGTGTGGAATGTCATTTTTATATTAATCTGGATGCCAGTTCTATGTATTATGTATTAATTACACTGCACAATTTTGATTCTAAGCAAGGCACAATTATTGGAAGTTCAAAGTAACTTCCAATACATGGGATAAAAAAAATTTTCTCATATTTCTCCCCAAATTTACATAATTTATAGGTTCACTGGCATCAGCTAACTCTTTCACTATGGAAGATCCTCATGCCAACTGCAAACAAGTTCCATCACTGCCCTTGAAACAGACACAATTATTTGCTTGATGTCCATAGACTGCCTGTTCTTTCAGCTAGTCCATCCATAGGCATTCATTGGGTGTTGCGATGGAACAAGGTTCCGTAGGTCAGTCAGTAATCTAAGTGCAAAAAATCATATCAGTTTCCCATTCTTCTATTCTGAATCATATTTTATAATGTATAAACATTTATCATTTATCAGTGAAAAGATTCTAACAATTTGTAAATTGTTTCAAAAATCCACATGTGCCTTGAAATGAGACAAGGATAGAACTTTCAGGCATTAGAAATACACATATTCCAACATCAGTGCATAATTAATTATTTCAACATAGAAATCTATATTAGTACAAGATATTATTTCAAGATTTTTTTCTGAATTAGTTGAACATTCAAACTATAATTTTGTACCAAAGGGACATTTGTGCATGTAAAATGCTGTTTGTATCACCTTGATATCTACAATGAGCACATTAATTGCAGAAAAACATCTTGGAATTATGCAGCATGGGTATTTTGCTGTCCTCCTTCTCTTAATATTAAGAGAAGGGATGATGTTGATGATACAGTTATACAGTGCCAGGAGAAGAGCGGTCTCTGAGCATTGTTATTTTCTTGCAGACATTTCATTACCCAACTCAAACAGTGAACAACAGCCTGATCAAGGAACGATCAAGAAAAAAACACTCTCATCAGCACTGATAGAGCAGGTCACTGTATTTAAATAGAGAGCAGAGGGCACACTGAAGAGGTTTCCTTGTTGGATTATGAAACATCTGCAAAAAAAACAACCAAGCTCAGAGAGCACCATGAACTCCACAAGTACGGTTGTCTAGTGTCCAGAAATAATTTAGTAGCAAAAGGGCTAAGTAAAACAAGGGTAAGATTGATTCTTGTATGATAAGCATAAAAAATATGTGATATCCATCTTAATAGATATTATTTGAATAGAATTACACTTTAGATATTATATGAACTGAATTACACTTTCTGTAATCATCTAAATATATCCAATGTTTGAGGTTAAAGGTTTATTTATCCATTCTGCATTCATTATGGAAGTTTCAAGAGAGATTGAATTCAGGCATACACAATTGGGGGCATTCTTCATTAAATCTCAGTGCAGCAGGGATGATATTCAGAAGGTTCTGATCAGTTCTGGAGAACAAGTAGTGAACTTCCAGTTTGCAGGGCTTCAGCAGTAGGTAGGAATCCGTGATCATGTGCGGTCACCGCCGGAGCACCCCAATCCGGCTGGCTTCAGGGTTAAGCCACCCCATAGCGGTCAGTGAAGATGGGGGAGACTCCAGCAGGGTTGAGGAAAGCCACATCTTTCCTTCCCAGCTGGCTAAACTCCCTTTCCCGAAGGTGGTAGAGCGGCTGTCAGAAATGGCCACCTCAAAGAAGCCTGAATCCAGAAAAGAATGTGCAGGAGGAAGAAAGTGCTGAAGTGAAAGTTTTGGCTGCCCAGGATAAAAAGCAACAATTAAGGCATCCTGGAACTCAAATTAAAAAAAAAAGATACATGGCTCCCAAAGAGGTTTCGGAAGCAGCGAATGAAAGTGAAAAGGGAAAGTGTTTTTTTTTTTCACTCTCCTTCCTTACGTTGACAGCAAACAGAGATGAATGAGAAATTGGAAAAATCTGCTTTGGCATCAACAGGCATTTAAGCTGGAAAATTTAATGCCAAGGGGATAATAAAGATTTCTGAATATAAAAGGAAAAAAAAAGAGAAGGATTTTTTTTTTTTTTGCTGTAAGTGGGAAGGGAGAGGAAGAGAATAAGAACAGGATTTGGAAGGAGGAGACAGCCTGGAATTTAAAGAATCTAAAGTTAAATTTTAACAGGACTTCTAAAAGATACACTTTAACTGGAACTTTGTAACTAAATGCTAACCCCAGGAAGAGAAAGTAAAAAAAAGGAAGAAGGTGTCAAAAGAAACAGCTTGCATATATTTGGATTGCTTGCTGACCTTGGGACTTTTGGAACTATATTTGAAGGATTAAAAACACTTGGGTGGTTGTTTTAAAAGAAAAAAAACTCTGTGGATGAACTGAAAATAGAATTTAAAAAACTTAAAGAAGAGGAACAAGAAGGGAAGGGCTGTCTTGGTTCCATTTTTCAATTCTTAGAAATGGCGATCTCTACCTACGAGTAACTACAAGAAAAGACTACACAACAAGAAGATTGGGACAAAGAAGAAGACATTTTAAATGAACAAGTAACTTTACTTGGGGAAGAAAAGGGAAAGAGGGGAAAGAGAATGGAGAATTTGAGACCTAAAAAAAGAACCAAAAAAGGGAAAAATAAGGTGAAAAGTTGATATAATGTGTCAGTCGGTGCTCCATTCAAAATCCAAGAAAGAAATACTTAGACTCTTTAAGTTAGAGAAAAGTTATCTTTTACTGAAAGTGAAGTGGTAGCAACCAAAGAATTCTGAATCTGAGAAATTAGGTGCGCAAATCACATATACAAAGTGATGGAAGTGTTCCCACCCCCAATAGTTCAGATAAAACTTCCAATTAGAAATTGTGAATATGATCATGTGGGCTTCTTCAGGTGATGATGAGGCCTCTGTCCGTTGACCCTGGCATACTTTGATAACGGGTCACAATTGCGCAAAGAAAAGAAAGCTAAGCAAGAAATAAAAACCTAACTCTGATGTATGCTCCCGCCCCCCATTTACACAACAGAAAAATGTAACACCTCCAGCACACTTCCCAGACTCATCCCCTCCTCCCTCCCCCCGTTTCTTATGACAGCCGAAAGATGCAAAGCAATAGTAGAAGTTCTTGAAGGCTGACATTCGGCCCTCCTAGAAAAAGAAAACCGTCAGTCCTAGAAAAGAGAGAGGAGAAAAATATAAAGACAATAATTAATCATTAGACAATTACAAATGAATATACTCCTAGGGCTTATCAGGATACTTAGTACGAAATGCTTTCACCAACTTAGGAGCTTTAACATCGTTTTTGTCAACCCATTCGGCTTGTGAAGATGGGAAATGTTTCCAGGCTACAAGGTACTGGAGACGACCCCTCCATTTGCGAGAGTCCAGAATTTTTTTAACTTCAAAATGTTGTTCACCCTCAATCAGTATTGGTATGGGAGGGTCAGCCTGGACGGGTCTTAAATCAGAAGTATGTTCAGGTTTTAACAAACTAACATGGAAAACTGGGTGAATTCATCGAAGAGTCTTCGGCAAGTTCAGCTGGACTGTTCCAGGGTTTATAATCCATTCAATCATGAAAGGACCAACATATTTAGGACCAAGCTTCTTCGTTTTTTGAGTGGTTTGCAGGTATTGGGTGGACAGCAAAACTTTGTTGCCCACTTTATGTAATTTCTGTGGAGATCTTTTCTTGTCTGCAAACTTCTTATGAGCTTGATGGGCCTCGTCTAATGCTTTACGTGTTACTGGCCAGTTAAGTTGGAGTTGAATTATCCATTCATCCAACGAGTGGATGTTAGGCTTTTCACGAGGAAGTTCAGGTATGGGTACAAAATCTTGTCCCGAAGCTACTTTAAATGGAGTAAATCCAGTAGTACTGTGCACGGAGTTAGTATATGCCACTTCAGCAAATGGAAGTAGGTCGGACCAGTTATCTTGTTGATAATTTATATAACATCTAAGATATTGCCCTAACATCACGTTAGTCCTCTAACAAGCCCCATTGGTTTGTGGGTGGTGGGCGGAGCTTAAGCCCTGGGCGGAGCCTATCAACTTCAGGAACTCTTTCCAAAAATTTGAGGTAAATTGGACCTCTCTGTCAGAGATTATGCATTCCGGAATGCCATGTAACCTATAGATATGTGAAATAAACAGTTTAGCCAACGTCTTTGCAGATGGAATCTTGGAACAGGGTATGCAATGTACTTGTTTGGAGAACAAATCGGTTACCGTCCAAATAACCGTGTTTCCACTACTTTCAGGTAATTCTATTATAAAGTCCATAGAGATTTCCTTCCAGGGTGCTGTTGGTCTAGCTACATTTTGTAACAACCCTACTGGCTTACCAGGAGGTCTCTTTGCCGAAGCACAAATTGGACAGCTAGCTACATAAGCTTCAATGTCCTTCTTTAAAGAAGGCCACCAGAATTGCCGCTTAACCAGATGTAAGGTTTTCACAAATCCAAAGTGACCAGCTGCTTTAGAATCATGAGCTTGTTGTAGTATATTTGGCCCCTTAGCACCTGGGGCACATGCCACTTGGTCCCCACCCAAGCCAAACCATCTCTAACTGTATAGTCATTCGAATGATCCAGGAACCAATCATCAAGTTTTTCTTTTAGTTGTGCGGTTAAGTCATTCGATAAATCCACTTCTTGTTTCTTCTTTTGGCCTCTGGTGATCACTGGGGCGGCTAGTTGTTTGGTCGAAACAATTGGACTGATCACTTCCTGGCAAATACTATTATATTGGGGTACTCTAGAGAGAGCATCCGCCATGAAGTTCTTCCCCCCTGGAATGTACTTCAGAAAGAAATTGAACTACTTGAAATACTGGGCCCAGTGGACTTGTTTAGGGGACAGCTTCCGAGGCGTTTTTAAGGCTTCCAAATTCTTAGGATCAATCCATACCTCAAATGGGTGTTTTGCTCCTTCCAGGAAATGTCTCCAGGTCAGTAAGGCCCAACGAACTGCAAAAGCTTCTTTTTCCCAGACGGCCCACCTTCTCTCAGTTTCAGACAGTTTACGGGAGGTATATGCACAAGGCTGTAAGGTCCCTTTCTCGTTGATTTGAAGTAACACCACTCCAACGGCCACATCACTCGCATCGGCTTGGATCAAAAAAGGATCCTCCATGCCCGGGTGCTTTAGCACTGGTTCTGAAGCAAACAGTCGTTTTAGCTTTTCAAAAGCTGCTTGGCACTCCATGGACCACTCCAACGGCTTGCTAGGCCTTGGCTTCATCTCTTCTTTAGTTTTTAAGAGATTTGTGATGGGTATTGCTATAGAAAAAGAAAAAGATGGGATAAATTGCCGGTAAAAATTTACAAATCCCAAGAAGCTCTGAAGTTGTTTTCTGGTATGTTGGGGAGCCCATTCCAATACGGCATGCACCTTCTCTGGATCCATTTCTATGCCCTCAGATGAAATGCAATATCCCAAATAGTCAATTTTCTCTTGATGGAATTCACATTTGGACAGTTTAGCATACAACTTAGCGGCATACAGTTTCCTTAGAACTGACCGCACCAGTTTCACATGTTCATCCAGAGTTTCCGTGTAGATAAGGATGTCATCAAGGTAAACCAGAACTCCCCTATATAAATGTTCATGTAACACCTGATTGATTATCTGCATGAATGCAGCTGGGGCCCCTTGTAAACCAAAAGGAAGAACGTTGAATTGGAAGCAACGTTTCCATCGGACAGTTAAAAGCTGTCTTCCACTCATCCCCTTTCTTAATTTGAATTCGGTAGTATGCTTCTCTCAAATCCAACTGCGTGAAAAACTTCCCCTTGGCTAGGTGGGCCAACATGTCCTTCATCAAAGGCAAGGGTACACGTTTTCCACGGAAATGGCATTCAAATTTCTGTAATCCACCACCAAGCGTTTGGAACCATCTTTCTTTTCCCGGAACAACACTGGGGCCGCCACCTGGGGCCTAGCAGGTTGGATGAAACCACATTCCCGATTTTTATCTATAAACAATCTTAGCTCCTCTAATTCCCATGGTGTCATAGAGTACAACTTCGGTTTCGGGAGCTTCACCCCAGGCAAAATTTCAATAGCACAGTCTGTTAACCGTTGAGGCGGGAACTCATCCGAGGCCTTCTCACTGAACACTTCCTTTAAATCCCAATACTCTTGGAATTTTCTCCTCCCCTTTCATGGATTCAGTACCTGTGGAAGCTATTTCAATCGGAATCTGAAGCTTTGGCTGCGATCTCCCCTCTTCTTCCGGTCGCTGCTTGGTGCGTATGCACAACGACCCCTTTCTCCAGTTAACCTGGGGATTCCATTTCTGGAGCCAGGGCAATCCCAGTATTAATCGTTGCTCCATCCCAGGGACTACAATAAAGCGCAGAGTCTCATCATGCTCTCCCATAATCATTTCTATAGGTTCCGTGATAAAACATGCAGGGCAACCTCCAGCCACTGATCCATCTAATTGGCAAAAGGAAATGGGAATCTTTAAAGGTTTTAGTTTTAAGCTCATTTTCTCCACTACTCCTGTGTTGTTTATACACCTTGTGTACCCAGAGTTTAATAGTGCTGAATTGGGTACCCTCAACTTCACCGGAATGGTCATAGGGCCCTCGCTTGGACTTACCAGGAAGTCGTCTTCCGAGTCGAAATCACCCTCTTCAGGGGTAATCGGGGTTTCTGACTCCTCTCCCATGGGAGGGGCGACCTCTGCCGTCTCTTTCAACTTTAGTGCCATTCGTGAAGCTTCGCTAGGGATTTTTCAGGTTTCTTCCCTTCTTTTGGTGCCCCCTTTGGTTCCAGCTTGACTTTGCAGTTCACAGCCCGGTGACCTTCCTTCCCGCATCAAAAACAGGCAAAGGGGTTGGGTCTTGCCATCACTCCTCCCTTCTGAGGTTTGGAGACCTCTCCAGGACGTGGGGGGAAGGCTTGCTCCACCCAGAACCTCCCCACCATCTGCTTCGGGTTAGATCAATTTCCACTTCTTCTGCCAGCAAGTACCACATCTGCAAGTCATTCGGGTCTCTTCTAGCAATGCATCTCTGGTACACATCTTCATTTAATCCATCTTTAAATGCTTCTATCAGGGCTTCCTGGGACCAGCCTCGGATATGACCTGCTAACTGTCTAAATTCTTGGGTGTAGTCAGCCACTGACCTCCGCCCCTGATTTATGGTCTTCTTCCTGATCTGGGCCTTGCGCTCTGCCAGTGGGTCCTCAAACCTAGCCCGCAGCGCAGTCATGAACAGGTTATAATTCATCAACTGGGGAGCATTATCATTATGCAAGGTCACCATCCACTCGGCAGCTATTCCCTCCAGAGTCCTGGTAACACATCCCACTTTGGCTGCTTCTGAGGGAAAATCCTCCCCGTATTCTTCCATATAGCTCCAAATTTCAGCTAGGAAAAATCCCAAGGTTTTGGGATCTCCCCCGTATTTTACTTCTTACGGAGGCAGCCTAGGAGCTCTCTGCCTTCTAGGAATTACACCTCCCGCTGAGGGCCCCGGGGCTGCTGCTGGTTCAGGTTGATTTATGGGAGAAAGGGCTGCTCTGCTTCTTCTAGCTGGTGCTACTTCCCCTTCACACCTTTTTGCAGCTTGGAGTTGTTCAAAGGCTTCATTAAGGAGTCTCCTCGCTTGATCCAGTGAGAGTTCTCTCTTTTCCCTCTCTTGCCATGGCTCCTCTTTTCCACGCCGTTGGGTAGTTGTGATCCCGGGGGGGGGGGGTCCTTCTCCAGATCTTTCCAGCCAACCCCCACCAACCATCTGGGCTTCACAGCTGGATCCCCTTCCAGATTGAGCTTGGCTAACGATTGGGCTTCCTGTACCAGCAAAGAATCTTGCCCTCCAATGGCTCCCAGATCTTCCTGGTCACTAGTTGAAGATGACATGATGTTCAGGCCCCCTCGGAAGAAAGATTAGGTATTTTCTCCAGGTGGGCTGGTGGAGTGGAGATTCAGAATAATGTCAGGAGGTGCTCCATTCAAAATCCAAGAAAGAAATACTTAGACTCTTTAAGTTAGAGAAAAGTTATCTTTTACTGAAAGTGAAGTGGTAGCAACCAAAGAATTCTGAATCTGAGAAATTAGGCGCGCAAATCACATATACAAAGTGATGGAAATGTTCCCACCCCCAATAGTTCAGATGAAACTTCCAATTAGAAATTGTGAATATGATCATGTGGGCATCTTCAGGTGATGATGAGGCCTCTGTTCGTTGGCCTTGGCATACTTTGATAACGGGTCGCAGTTGTGCAGAGAAAAGAAAGCTAAGCGAGAAATAGAAACCTAACTCTGATGTATGCCCCCCTCATTTACACAACAGAAAGATGTAACACCTCCAGCACATTTCCCAGACTCATCCCCTCCTCCCCCCCCCCGTTTCTTATGGCAGCCAAAAGATGCAAAGCAATAGTAGAAGATCTTGAAGGCTGACATAATGTGAGAAAGCAACAGAAAAAGGGAATACAGAAAAGGGAAATTGAGGCGGAGAGACAAGGGGGTAAAAAGGGCAGAGAGAAGAAGCAAAAGAGTAGGGAAGGGAAGAGAAGCTATGAGGGTGTGAAGCAAGATGTAAAGAAACAGGACTTATTTCGAGATAATGGGTAAAAATTTAATTGAAAAAGTGATTCTGCAAAGGTACATATAATTGTATTGTTATATTTGTATTTAGAAATAATGTTAGAAAATAGGAAACAACGTATGATTTAGTGAAACATTTGTGAATAAAATAATGGAATGAATTAAATGAGAGAATTAATTTAGAAAGGAATGGGAACATTTTAATGACATAATGTTTTAAAATGCAAGTGAAGTTGGGGGGAAGTAATTATGGAAAGTTTATAAGCGTTCCCATAGAAGCATAATACCGATTTGAAAAGTAATGTGTTAAATGTCTAAAATTTAAATGAATTTAAATTAATGATAGAATTGAATTGGTATGGATTGTTGTTTTAATTATATTATATATTTATATTTTTCTTTTCTTTTTCTTTTTAAAATGTAGCATGTAGCTTTAATGTACTACACAGAATCCGAATGGAAGTTATGTTCTATATTAAGTGTTATAATTTTAGGGGGAAGATATTAAGGCGTTATACTCCAATCAGTGACCATAGGAGGAATTTTGTTTAATGAGAAAAGATAATAGACAGCTGAAATAGGACAGACAAAGAATATAAATATAATGATCTGATTTGAGATGAAACAAATAAAAATAAAATTAAGAAAGTTAAAAGAGGGGAGAAGCTTTAAAGAAAATGTCGAATGGTAATAAGATATGGAATGGTATATAAAAATGAGTTTGAACTTGAATTGGTGTCTGTAAAAAGAGATGTAACCTGGGATCAGGCTCCTTTCAGAAAAGAGGTTTTATGTTTTCATGTTCTGTGTTGTGTTTGTTTATGTTTGTTTCTAAAAATCAATAATTTTTTTTCAAAAAAAAATATGTGCTCTCCATCTTAATAGATATCATTTGAATTGAAGTACACTTTAGATATCATTTGATTTGAATTACACTTTCTGTAATCATATAAATATATCCAGTGTTACAGGTTAAAGGTTTATTTATCCATTCTTCATTGATTACGGAAGTTTCAAGAGAGACTGAATTCAAGCATACTCAATTGGGGGCATTCTTCATTAAATCTCAGTGCAGATATATCTAGATCATAAAATTAGGTTGGTGGTCATGGAAGACATTATGAGCAGGATCTTAAGCCCCTGTCACACTGCACCAACGGATTCAAAGAGGATGTAAAATGGACAAAAAAGCTTGCCATCCGTTGGTTAGCGTGACATACTCACTGCCTCCGTTTTGCTTCCTCTCTATCCGTCCAGCATCCGTTTATTGACGTTTCATCCGCTCAGAAAGTTTTGAGCTGCTCAAAACTTTTGCGCGGAAAATATATCCAATTCGTCCGTTCTGCATCTGCTACGCATCCGCTAGGCATCCGTTATGCATCCGTTATGCATCCGCTATATCTGCTAGGTATCCGCTGTGCATCCGCGCAACTCCATCCGCTAGAGACGCAGGACGCAGGGAGGAAGCGGAACGGACGCAGAACGGATGCAGAACAGATGCCTAGCGGAAACAAAGCATTTAAAACAGAAAAAACGTCCGCAGAGGGGACCTATCTCGGATATTAAGGATGCCTAGAGGATGCCTAGAGGATGCCTAGAGGATGCAAAGGGACACCTATACTGTCTATAAAAAGGGGGAGCAACACATCTGGATCTCACTTTCAGACCAGCAGCCCTGCTGCAGACCTCTGCAGCCTTCATCTGCCTGTTCCTCTTCCACAGCATCCATTCATGTCCACCGTGGATCGTAACACAGTACTTTTGGCAGCCACCATCCTTCTGCAAAAGTGCGAAGCCATCTACAGGCTCTGTGAACTCTACTATGGGAAGAAAAAGGGGCGGCCAAGAAGCGTCTGGGTACGAAGATGGTTCGCCAGAAGAGCAGAGGACAGACTGTACAACAAGCTGATGGTGGAGCTCAGGAACAAAGACACTCGTGCATTCCAAAACTTCATGAGGATGCCTCCAGCCATGTTTCACGAAGTTGTGCAGCGGCTGACACCCATGTTGACCAAGGCAAACACCAACTTCCGGCCGACCCTGGAACCTGGGCTCAAGGTGGCACTCACTCTGCGCCACCTGGCCTCAGGGACCACCTACAGGAGCATGCAGTAAAGCTGGAGGGTGCCACCCAATACCATCATCATTGTGGTCAGAGAAGTGGTGCAGGCCATCATCAAAGAATACAAGGAGGAGCTCCTCCAGTGCCCCTCCACTGAAGAAGGATGGAAGAAAGTTGCAGAGCAGTGGTATCAGAAGTGGAACTTCCCCCACACCGTTGGAGCCATAGATGGCAAGCACATGGCCTGCAAAGCTCCAGCCAAGTCGGGGTCCACTTATTTCAATTACAAGGGCTTCTTCAGCATCATCCTCTTCGCCCTGGTCGATGCTGACTACAGGTTCATGTACATCGATGCTTCAGGCAACAGCCCATCTTCAGATGCCCAGGTATACAACACCAGTCACCTCAAGGAGGAGCTGGAACGAAACCTCATCGTGGGCTTCCCAGATCCAGAAGCCCTGCCCAACGAAACACAAGATGTGCCCTACTTCATTGTGGGGGATGACGCCTTCTCCCTCACAACCTACCTCATGAAGCCCTACACTTCCAGACTCCTCACCCGTGAAGAGAGGATCTTCAACTACAGGCTGTCCAGGGCAAGACGGGTGGTGGAGAACACCTTTGGCATCCTGGCCAACAGGTTCCAGGTACTTCTCACCACCATGCAGCATTGCCCAGAGACTGTGAGGAGGATCATGGAAGCTTGCTGCATCCTGCACAATCTCATGCGCACCCGCTACCCAGTCTTGCAGAACAGGCTCGTGGACTTCCAACAAGGCAATGGGGACATGGAGCCTGGGGAATGGAGGCAAGGGCGAAACCTGATAGACACTGAGGATGTGCAAGGCCCCAACAGAGCCTCACGTGAAGGGAAGAAGCAGCACAACCTCCTGAAACACTGAAGCAACTCCCCAGCTGGAGCAGTGGAGTGGCAAGACAGGATGATAGATGCTTAATGGATGCTTCCTTGAGCCTGTCTCATCACATTGATGAGATTGTGCCATGTATGTTGAGTGGCCCAACAATGAACAGGGCATTTAATAAAGAGCTGTGTTTATGTTGAAATGTGTGGATCAATGATTACATTGTTATTGATAATAAAGGGCCATAGGTGTGGCACCTGGGAGGGTGGACCATCCCGTCCCACTATGCTTGCACTGGAGGTTTATCTATCCCACAGCTATTACCCATTCCAAAGGTATCCCTGCCCATTCCACTGCTATCTTAACCCATCCCACAAGCATGCAAAGGTTTAAACCATTTCTAAAAGTTTCCACCAAGACTTTATTAAAAAAAAAGAAATGAAGCAAGTGTGTGAATCAAAACTAGACTTTATTAACAACAAGCTATAAGACAAAAATGAGTCTCTGGCACTCCTCTTGGTCGCTCAGTCTCAGGGGTGAAGGGTGCAGGTGCTGTGGAGGTGGCTGGTGCTGGAGTGCTTGTCATCAGCTCCTCCAGAAGCGGAAGCAGCAAAAGCAGCAGAAGCAGCAGAAGCCCCAGCCCCAGAAGAGCGAGCCCGTGCTGCAGAAGCCCCAGCAGAACCAGAGTGAGGGCCAGGGGGCGGGATGGTAGCCCTGTCCCTCTTGGAAGGGCTGGCAGCAGATAGCTGAGGCTTGCTGTGCTTCAGCATGGTTGTGGGGTTGCTGGCTGTCAGGGAGGCTGGCAGGAACCAAGGCTGGCAGGAAGGCTGGCAGGGAGGCAGGCACCAAGGCTGGCAGGAAGGCTGGCAGGGAGGTAGGCACCAAGGCTGGCAGGAAGGCTTGCAGGCAGGCATGCACCAAGGCTGGCAGGCAGGCAGGCACCAAGGCTGGCAGGAAGGCTGGCGGGGAGGCATGCACCAAGGCTGGCAGGAAGGCTGGCAGGCAGGCAGTCACCAAGGCTGGCAGGCAGGCATGAACCAAGGCTGGCAGGCAGGCAGGCAGCAAGGCTGGCAGGCAGACTGGCTGGCAGCAAGGCTGGCAGGCAGGCAGACAGCAAGGCTGGCAGCAAGGCTTGCAGGCAGACATGGAGGCAGGACAGGCAAGGCAGTCGATGTGTCTGGAAGTAGGTCTTTCCTCTGAATGGTGACCTGCTTCCGAGCTGCTTCCGTTATATTCCCGGGGCTGACGCAATGCATCCTCCCCACATGTGCAATTAACGCTCGGCATCCGCTAGGCTTCCGCTGTGCATCTGCTCTGCATCCGCTCTGCATCCGCTTCATCCGCTCTGCATCCGCTCTGCATCCGCTGTATCAGTTCCGTATCCACTTTGCTGAGGTCCCCCAGAAGCCTTGCGGATGTGCCATTCGCTCTCATCCGCTTCCATCCACTGGGCTTCCGTTCCGCATCCACTTTCCATCCGCCCTGCGTCCTCCCTGCGTCCGTGTTATCCGCTCCGGTTATGCAAATTTTTGCCCCTTCTGAGAGCGGATAACAACGGATGGAACATTTTTCTCATCCGTTGTGTCCGTTTTGCATCCGTTGGCCAGTGTGACAGGGCCTTTAATATATATATTAATGACCACATGATCCAATACATCAGTGATAACATTAACAGTAACATTAACAGCCATTAACATGGCTAGAAGGACTACCATCCGAAGACAGATTGCTGTAGTATTTGGATGTGCCATTTAGATAAGGTAGGTTAAAGCTTCTAACAAATCTGCTTTATTCTACCTACATTTCCGACACACACACACACACATAAAAAAAAACATTATAGGTATATTATTGTATTATTACTTATATATGTGTTGCTGCACAACTGATATAGTAATCATAGACTATATTCCGATCTAATTGTTATACTTACTTTCCAGTCACAGCCCATTTTGTATTTCTTATTTAGATTTTTCTTTTGAGACTGGGTAAGTTCATTCCATGGTTTAATAAAATCGCATAAATAAATAACAACTCTTCCATCATGTAAAATTTTACCTGAAGGAAAAAAAATGTTGAAATGAGGGACTCAGGTATTCTCATTGCCAAAGACCTATTCCACGGGCACTAAATCAATCAAATTGTCTAGTAGAATATATAACCTGTTATCAGTCCAGGAAAGATTATGATGATTTAAATTTATATCACCAACCCCTATAAACCTTGTCCATTTTTTCTCTCCCCCTCCTTTATTTTTAAATTATTGGGGGAAAGGGGAAATAAAAAGTGTTGCTTTGTTTTGATTTATTCAAAGGAGGTAGATGCATATATCTTGTAATGGCAGGAGTGATGCTCATTTGATCTTACAGTTTACTTCTGTATGCTGCATACATATAGAAAGAGAGGGTGGGCATGAGGGAGAGAGGGGGGTGAAAGAGAGAGTAATTATTTTCTAGAAATGTGTACATTTTTACCATAAATGTCACTGATGGCTATAAGGCCCAAATGTTGATTTTGTATGTTGACATTAACAATTGATTTTAAAATGGAATAGAATAGAATAAAAGAGAATGGCAGAGTTAGAAGGGACTTTGGAGGTCTTCTAGTCCAACCCCCTGCCAAGGCAAGAAACCCTACACCACTGAAGACAAATGGTTATCCAATTTCTTTTTAAAAACTTCAAGTGTTGGAGCATTCACAACTTTGGGAGGCAAGTTGTTCAACTAATTAATTGTTCTAACGGTCAGAAAATTTCTCCTTAGTTCTAAGTTGCTTCTCTCCCTGATTATTTTCCACCCATTGCTTCTTGTCCTGCCCTCAGGTGCTTTGGAGAATAGCTTGATTCCCTCTTCCTTGTGGCAGCCCCTGAGATATTGGAACACTGCTATCATGTCTAACCTAGTCTTTCTTTTAGAGTAGACATACCCAGTTCCTGCAAACATTCTTCATATGTTTTAGCCTCCAGTCCCCGAATCATCTTTGTTGCTCTTCTCTGCACTCTTTCTAAAGTCTCAACATCTTTTTTACATCGTGGCGACCAAAACTGAAAGCAATCTTCCAAGTGTGTCCTTATCAAAGCAATTTAAAGTGGTATTAACACTTCACAGATCTTGATTCTATCCTTTTGTTTATGCATTGTTTATTATCCCTTTGTTCAGAACTATGTTGGCTTTTTTGGCAGCTGCTGCACACTGCTGGCTCATATTAAAATGGTTGTCCACTAGGACTCCGAGATCCCTCTTACATTTACGACTATTGAGCAAGGTGCCACATATTCTGTACCTGTGCATTTGATTTTTCTTGCCTAAATGTAGAACCTTACTATTTTCACCATTAAATTTCATTTTGTTCGATAGCGCCCTATGTTCAAGTCTGTCAAAATCCTTCTGTATCTTAAGCCTATTTAATGGAGTGTTGGCTATTCCTGCCAGCTTGGTGTCATCGACAAATTTGATGAGGTTCCCATCTATCCCCTTGTCCAAGTCATTGATGAAGATGTTGAAGAGTACTGGGCCTTGGGTTACTCCACTGCATAAATCCCTCCATTTAAATGCAGTTCCATTGAGGACTACAAGTTGAGTGCGGTTGGACAGCCAGTTAAGAATCCATTTTGTGGTGGTGCTGTCTAACCCACATTTTTCTACTTTATCTAGGAGTAGGTTATGGTTTACTTTATCAAATGCCTTACAGTTCAAGTAAATTATATCGGCAACATTCCTCTGGTCAACTAATTCCAACAAACTATACTATACCTGAAAGGAGATACTGTTTCTTTTTCTTCTTGTTGACTTTTAATTTTACCCCACAGTATCTTGATGTCAAAGGTGTAAAAACATACTGAACATCTTTTGCTTTTTCAAAACCTTTAAATATCTATTAGGAAAAAATAAAATACTGTATAAGCTGTATAAAACAGTTTAATATTATGCTGTGTAATATTGATATTTGCACTACTTAGCTTCCCACTTTTTCTGTTGTGCTTTCTAAATCTCTGTACAAGAGAGCCTAGGAAAAGTGGCTGGTTTGATTGCTTGTTGTTGCCAGAGGGATGACGGTTACTGTTTTTATGGTTTGTATATTGAGTTTTTAGGTTTTTGTAAGCAACAAATACTGTGAATACCCATGAATGAACTAGATCATCACAGCTAACAGCTGATGGTGTGGGGGGAGGAAGGGAAAATAGCAACTTACCAAAAATTAGGCAATGGCACAATGCAGGCAAGTTGGGTGGCATGCATGCCAGGTAAGAAGTGAGTGGGCAGAGTGGGGAGGGGCGGGGCCAGACAGTGGCACAGTTTGCCAGTTCTCGGACTGTGCAAAATTGTAACAACCAGTTCTATCGAACTTGTCTGACCAGGTAGACTCCCACCCCTTCTATTTCATTGCATAGTAAAATAGTGAGAAGAGCTTGTTTACTTCCTGCTTTGTTTCAGTTCTGAAAGGAAGACTTGCTTGAGCACTATCCATCTATGGTGTCTTTACTTCCTAATGAAGCATTAGGAATCCTGCCATTTAAACCTCAAAACAGAGAATGGCTTTTAGATACCTTTATGTGTTTGATTTCATACTGGATGATTTTCAAAGAAGAAACTGAATCTATAATCTCTTCTTTACTCCATATTGTTGCACGAATCACTGAAATAAAATAAAACATTATTGAAAAAATGGATTGAAACAATACCTGGTTTTTTTCCTCTAAAAGTCATAGTAATGTGAAAGCAATTATTTATTTTATTAAAATGATTTACATCCTGTCTTTCAGGATACAAATCTTACCAAATTAGCTTACATGCTATGGTAATAAACAGACACAAATCAAGAACAGTTTTCAAAAACTAACAAGAAATTTTTTCCTTGTCCCAGGACAATTGGTATCATTGGCCCTCTGAAAGAGGGAAGGAAAGAAATTCTGTAGCAGGATGCCATGATGGTCTGTGCCCGGGATTCTTCCCGCCTTAGGTTTTCTCAATCTTAGCATCTTTAAAATGGATTGACTTCAACTCCCAGAATTCCCAGCATCCTGGCTGGAAATTTCTGAAAGTTGAAGTCCACTCAACCAGCTATCCTCAAAGTAAGTTAAGAAAAATGATATAATATATAGGTAGAAGGAGTCCTTGACTTACAATCAGAATTGTGACCAGAATTTCTAAGGAAGGCAGTTCTTAAATGAGTTGTGCCTGATTTCCTGAACCGTATCTGCCATGGTTGTTAAATGAATTGGTGCATTTGTTAAGTGAATCATTCAATTGTTAACTGAGTCTAGCTTCTACCATTGATTTTGCTTGTCGGAAACCAGCTGGGAAAGATACTAGTGCCAATCACATAACTCCAGGATGCTGCAACTATCATCAATACATGCCAGTTGCCAAGCACGCAAATTTTTATCACTTTTGACCATGGAGATGCTGTAATGCTAGTATGTGCAAGAATTGGTCATTAGTCCCTTTCATCAGTGCCATTGTAACTTTGACCGTTCACTAAAGAAATGGTTGTAAATTGAGATAACTATTTAAGTATGTCAGCTTTTAAAACATAAGTGTGCATTCTTTCAAAATACTGTTTACCTAGTTATAATTATATTAGTTATATAGGTAGTCCTCAACTTTTCAAACTTAAAACAGCATTGCAAGAATGAAACAACCTCTTCTGATTATTGTTGGAGTTTTGAAGTCTTAAAACTTTTCACTTGCTGAAAAAACTAATTGAAAAGAGCATTTTGAATTTTAGTTTGAAATATTCCATTTTGAAATATTTTGAATCTGAGATTTTGGTACAACCATGAGAGATATGCTTCTTTGTAAACTAGAGAATCAAGCGTATTTATTCTCACATCAGAAGTTTTATGATGCAGGAAGAGGAATCATGAATGGATTATGAATTATGAATGAATTGTGCAAATTAAATTCTCTCTAAAAGTAGTTAGCAAGGGAAATGTGAACTTAGTGTCCTATGAAATGCTCCATTTGCTGCTGGTGAAGCAGGGCAAATTTTCTTGGCTCCCAGTTCTTTCATCCTCTGAAGACCACTGATTTGCGGAGATATGAAGTGCAGCTGGGTTTTTTCTTTGTTTACTTCACCCAACATCTACATAAAAACAACCTTACTTATGACAACTACAGAATATCCATTTGTAAATAGCTTCAGTAGATAGGTGGCAAGATAACAGGGGCAGTCAGGCACAACACTGGTTATGTAGACAGTAAACACAGGGTCAATCAAAATGGACTCAAATGTCTATACATCAATGCACAGAGTATGAGGAATAAACAGAGTGAATTAGAAATTCAAGTAAATGAAGGTAGATATGATATTGTTGCCATTACAGAAAATTGGTGGGATGAAACCCACAAGTGGAACATACAGCTGGAGGGATTTAAATTGTTTAAAAGAAATAGACCAAGTAAAAGAGGAGGTGGAGTTGCACTATATATAAGAAATAACTACATCTCTACAGAAATAGAGCACAACAATGATGAAAATTATCTTGAATGCATTTGGGTCAATATTAAAGGAGGGATGGCATTACCATCACTCCAAACTATAGGCCAACCAACCAAACAGAGGAAATAAATAAGCGTTTTGCTAGCCAGCAAACTAAGGTATGTAGAAAGCACATCACAATTGTAATGTGGGATTTCAACTACCCTGACATCAACTGGGAGACAAACTCTGCATCAAGTGGAAGATCCAGCAGGTTCCTAACAAACCTAGCAGACAACTTTGTTTCCCAAAAAGTAAAGAAGGGAACAAGGGGATCAGACATATTGGACTTAATTCTCACTAACAGAATTGAAATTATAGAAGGAGTTGAAGCTACAGGAACCTTGGGGGCAAATGTTCATGCAATGATTGGAATTCAACATTATGCAAGTACAAGTAGTAGAACAAAGTCAAAGTAGGGCTTTGGACTTTAAGAGAGGTAATTTCAATAAACTTAGAGAGATCTTGGGAAGGATGCCATGGATGAGAATCCTCTAGGGGAAGACAACTCAAGAACCTTCAGGAATTTTGAAAAGTGAGATTATAAAAGCCCAGTATAGCACAATACCAATGAAGAAGAAAAATAACAGCTCTCAAAAGAAACCAGCATGGCTGCATAAAGGGCTCTGACAAATTGAAAGACAAAAAGGACAAGTATAAAAAGTGGAAAGAGGGGCAAAAATCTAAGGCATAATATCAGCAAATAGCCCAACTCTGTAAAGGTGAAATGAGGAAAGCTAAGGCTTACAATGAACAAAGGTTTGCAACAAAACTAAAAAACATTAAAAAAAGCTTCTTCCAACAGAAAAGAAAAAAGGAAACAATTGGTCCACTGCTGGGAGAAAGTGGCAAGAACTGACAAGCAACAGGGAGAAAACTGAACCACTTCACTTGTTTTTTGCATCTGTCTTTACATAAAAGCAAACAAATATTCCAACCTATCAAAAACAGCACCACAAAAAACAGATTAGGAACACAAGTTAAAATAGGGAAGAAAATGACAAGTGAACACCTGTCTACCCTAGATGAGTTCAAAACACCAGGACCGAATGGATTACAAGGTTCTGAAGGAACTGGCAGACAAGATCCCAGAACCACTGGACAAAAATCCTGGACTACCTGGGGAACTGCCAGTGGACCGGAAAAGAGCTGATGTAGTTCCCATTTTCAAAAAATGAAAAAAAAAATAGATCCAAGAAACAACAGACCTATCAGCCTTACCTCAATACCTGGCAAGATTCTGGAAAAGATATTCAAACAATGAATCAGCGAACACCTAGAAGCAAACAAAGTAATAACCAAAAGCCGACATGGGTTTGTTAAAAACAGATCATGCCAGACTAATCTTATTGCATTATTTGACAAATTGACAAAATTTGACCAGAGAAATGCTGTCAATATAATTTACTTGGACTTCAGTAAGGCATTTGATAAAGTAGACAATAACCTACGACTAGATAAAGTAGAAAAATGTAAAGTATTTGTAGTATCTTTCTACTAGATTAAGTAGAAAAATTTAAACCACCACTAAATGGATTCTTAACTGGCTCACCAAGTGTACTCAACTTATAGTCCTCAATGGAACTCACCTAAATGAAGGGAAATATGCAGTGGAACCCCAAGGCTCTGTTTTAGGCCCAGTACTCTTCAACATCTTCATCAATGACTTGGGCAAGGGGATAGATGGGGACCTCATCAAATTTGCAGAAGACACCAAGCTGGCAGGAATAGCCAACACTCCAGTAGATAGGCTTAAGATGTAGAAGGATCTTGACAGCTTGAACATTGGATGCTATCTAACAAAATGAAATTCAATGGTGAAAAAAGTAAAGGCCCTGTCACACTGCCCAACAAATGCAAAACGTATGTAAAAAGGACACAACGAACGAACAAAATGTTCCATCTGTTGTTATCCGCTCTCAAAAGGGGCAAAAATTTGCATAACCAGAGCGGATAACACGTAAAGGAATGGATGCAGGGAGGACGCAGGGCGGATGCAGAGCGGATGCGGAATGGAAGCCCAGCGGATGGAAGCGGATGGGAGCAGATGGCACATCCGCTAGGCTTCCGGGGGACCTCAGCAAAGCGGACGCGGAACGGATACAGCAGATGCAGAACGGACACCGAGTGGATGAAGAGGATGCACAGCAGATAAAGCGGATGCACAGCAGATAAAGCGGATGCACAGCGGAAGCCTAGTGGATGCCTTGCATTAATTGTGCATGCGGGGGGGAATGCATTGCGTAAGCCATGCGGATATAAAGGGAAGCAGCTCGCACGTGGCCAGCATTCAGAGGAAAGACTTGCTGCTGGATACATCGAGTCCTTGCCTCCCCTGCCTGCATGCCTGCCTGCAAGCCTTGATGCCAGCCTTCCTGCCAGCCTGCCTCCAAGCCTCCTGGCCAGCCTCCCTGCCAGCCTTGCTCTCTGCCTGCCTGCCAGCCTTGCTGCCAGCCTGCCTTCCAGCCTCCCTGCCAGCCAGTCTGCCTGCCAGCCTTGGTGCCTGCCAGCCTTGGTGCCTGCCTTCCTGCAAGCCTTGGTGCCTGCCTTCCTGCCAGCCTTGGTGCCTGTCTGCCTGCCAGCCTTGGTGCCAGCCTTGGTGCCTGCCAGCCTCCCTGCCAGCCTCCCTGCAAGCCAGCAACCCCACAACCATAGGGAAGAAGCGAAAGCCTCAGCAACCTGCCACCATCCCTGGCAAGAGGGACAGGGCCACCCTCCCGCCCCCTGTCCCTGACTCTGCTTCTGCTGGGGCTTGTGCTGCTCGGGCTCGCTCTTCTGGTGCTGGAGGTTCTGCTGAAGCTGCTCCTGGCGGTGGTGCTTCTGCTGGTGCTTACTCTGCTGAAGCTTCTCCTGGCAGTGGTGCTTCTGCTGGTGCTTACTCTGCTGAAGCTGCTCCTGGCGGTGGTGCTTCTGCTGGTGCTTACTCTGCTGAAGCGGCTCCTGGTCCTGCTCGTCCTGCTCGTGCTCCTGGACTTGCTCGTACTGCTCATACTGCTCATGCTCCTGGTCCTGCTCGTGCTGCTGCTGCTGCTGCTGCTGCTTCTGCCTCTGATCCTGCTGGTGCTGCTGCTGCTGCTGCTGATGATGATGATGATCCTGCTGCTGATGATGATGATGATGATTATGGTGATGATGATGATGATGATGATCCTGCTGCTGCTGCTGGTGGTGGTGTGGAGGAGCAGCCCCTACTACCTCGGAGCCCCTCTGATGAGGGCCCATCTGGTCCTGCCAAAGGGAGGAAGAGGCGTATGCGGGGACAGGAGAGGGAGCAATACTTTATTGAGGAGGAACACGAGGATGAGGTGCTGGAGTGGCTTAGAGAAAATGACTATCTGTGGCGGAAGGGACACCGGCTGTACAGGTACACCAAAAGGAACCAGGCTGCTTGGAGAGAGAAGGCAGAGAGTATGGGTTACACTTCGGAGGTGCTCCTCGGCTGGTGGAAGCACATGCACACCTGATACGGGAAGCTGCACCTGAAGAAATCTGGCCAGGCCACGGTTAAGCTGACGGACAGAGAGACCTACGTCATGGCCAGGTGCAGCTTCCTGGAGGGTGAGATCCATCACCGAGGAGCACCAGGAGCCCCTCTCATGACCCTCTCTCTCCGGCAGCCTGCTGAGAGCCAGTCCTCTTCCGGCTGAGAGTCAGTCCCTGTCTCCAGGCAGGTTTCTGTGGAGCGTGCCACGGCGGAGAACCCACGGACAGGTGTTGTAACTGTGGTGGAGTGCGTGGAGGACTCCCTGGTGCAGTGGGAGAAAGGAGACGTCGTGTCCACCACAGCCGTAGCCGCATCCACCACCACCCCAGCTCCACCTCCACAGAAAGGCAGAGAGCCAGACAGCAGGAGAGGCAGAGCCACACTGTCCTGCTGGAGATTAGGGACACCATCCGCACCAGCATAGATCTCCTCTCTCAGCTGGTCAACACCGACTCCTCATCCTCCAACCACAAGCCCTTCCTCACCTATGTCAACCAGACCCTCAGGAACATGGAGGAACCCCAGTACCAGGAGGTGAAGGACCGGATCACCGAGCTGCTTCACAACCCTCCAGATCCAGAGGAACCTGCTCCCACCCAGTCCAGTTCTGCTCCTCCACCCCAGGTGATGTCCCTCCCATTCCAAGGCTTCCCACAGGCCCTCACCTACCAAGGCTACGGCTACCAGGAGGTTCAGCAGCACAGACAGCAGCTCTTCCCAGTCCAGGCACAGAGTCATCGGTCGACACCGTTGCCACCGGTTCCACTGATGCCACCGATGCCACCCACGCCAATGATCCACCGATGACAGCGATGCCACCCATGCCAATGATGCCACCCATGCCAGTCCTCACCCAGCTGCGGACCAGACAGCCCTACTACACTACTCCTTCCTCCACCCCACAGCCAAGCCCGGCCTCAGTACATCTGTCATCAGTACTGGGGCTGACACCCCATGGCATGGAGGAAGGACTTCTCAGCATCACGGGTCTGAGCCAGCTGTCCAAGAGCTTTCTCAACACACCATCACCTGTTGTCCTCTCGGGGCCAGGCACCCCAATGACACCTCAGACCAGCACTGCAGCAGCACCCACATCCACAGCACCTGGACCCTTCACCCCTGAGACTGGGCACACCTCCGAGTGACCGTGAAGACTGCCAGAGACTGGGTATGGACTTTATTTGGACACTTGACTTGGGTCATTTTTCTGTTACAGCTTGTTGCTTCAATAAATTTTATCTTTGATTCACACATTTGCTTCATTTATTTTTTTTAATAAAGTCTTGGTGGAAACTTTTAGAATTGGTTTAAGCCTTTGCATGCTTGTGGGATGGGTTAAGATAGCAATGGGGTGGGCAGGGATACCTGTGGGATGGGCAGGGATACCTGTGAGATGGGCAGGGATACCTTTGGGATGGGTAATAGCTGTGGGATAGATAAACCTCCAGTGCAAGCATAGTGGGACTGTAGGGTCCACCCTCCCAGGTGCCACACCTATGGCCCTTTATTATCAATAATAATGTAATCAATCATACACACATGTTAACAAAAACACAACTCTTTATTAAACGCCCTGTTCATTGTAGGCCCACCCAACATACATGGCACAATCTCATCCGTGTGATGAGACAGGCTGAAGGAAGCACCCATTAATCATCTATCATCCTGTCTTGCCACTCCACTGCTCCAGCTGGGGAGTTGCACCAGTGTTTCAGGAGGTTGCGCTGCTTCTTCCCTTCACGTGAGGCTCTGTTGGAGCCTTGCACATCCTCAGTGTCTATCAAGTTTTGCCCTTGCCTCCATTCCCCAGGCTCCATGTTTCCATTGCCTTCTTGGAGGTCCACGAGCCTGTTCTGCAAGACTGGGTAGCGGGTGCGCATGAGATTGTGCAGGATGCAGCAAGCTTCCATGATCCTCCTCACAGTCTCTGGGCAATGCTGCATGGTGGTGAGAAGTACCTGGAACCTGTTGGCCAGGATGCCAAAGGCATTCTACACCACCCGCCTTGCCCTGGACAGCCTGTAGTTGAAGATCCTCTCTTCACGGGTGAGGAGTCTGGAAGTGTAGGGCTTCATGAGGTAGGTTGTGAGGGAGAAGGTGTCATCCCCCATGATGAAGTAGGGCACATCTTGTGTGTCGTTGGGCAACTTTCTTCCATCCTTCTTCAGTGGAGGGGCACTGGAGGAGCTCCTCCTTGTATTCTTCGATGATGGCCTGCACCACTTCTCTGACCACAATGCTGATGGTGTTGGGTGGCACCCTCCAGCTGTACTGCATGCTCCTGTAGGTGGTCCCTGAGGCCAGGTGGTGCAGAGTGAGTGCCACCTTGAGCCCAGGTTCCAGGCTGGGCCGGAAGCTGGTGTTTGCCTTGGTCAACCTGGGTGTCAGCCGCTGCACAACTTCATCAAACATAGCTGGAGGCATCCTCATGAAGTTTTGGAATGCATGAGTGTCTTCGCTCCTGAGCTCCACCATCAGCTTGTTGTACAGTCCGTCCTCTGCTCTTCTGGCGAACCATCTTCGTACCCAGACGCTTCTTGGCCGCCCCTTTTTCTTCCCATAGTAGAGTTCACAGAGCCTGTAGATGGCTTCGCACTGTTGCAGAAGGATGGTGGCTGCCAAAAGGACTGTGTTACGATCCACGGTTGACAAGACTGGATGCTGTGGAAGAGCAAGAGTCATATGAAGGCTGCAGAGGTCTGCACAGCTGGGCTGCTCATCTGAAAGTGAGGAGGCAGTGAGTACAGAATGGATACATCGCGTTAACCAACGGATGGAAAGCTTTTTTGTCCGTTTTACGTCCTCTTTGCATCCGTTGGTGCAGTGTGACAGGGGCTTAAGGTTCTACATTTAGGCAAGAAAAATCAAATGCACAGGTAAAGAATTATGGTTCCTTGCTCAATAGTCATAACTGTAAGAGGGATCTCGGAGTCTTAGTGGACAACCATTTAAATATGAGAGAGCAGTGTGCAGCAGTTGCCAAAAAAGCCAACGCAGTTCTAGGCTGCATAAACAGAGGGATAGAATCAAGATCATGTGAAGTGTTAATACCACTTTATAATGCCTTGGTAAGGCCACACTTGAAATACTGCATTCAGTTTTGGTCGCCACGATCTAAAAAAGATGTTGAGACTTTAGAAAGAGTGCAGAGAAGAACAACAAAGATGATTAGGGGACTGGAGGCTAAAACATATGGAGAATGTTTGCAGGGACTATGTATGTCTAGTCTAATGAAAAGGAGGACTAGGGGGGACACGATAGCAGTGTTCCAATATCTCAGGGGCTGCCACAAGGAAGAGGGAGTCAAGCTATTCTCCAAAGCACCTGAGGGCAGGACAAGAGGCCATGTGGAAATTAATCAAAGAGAGAAGCAACTTAGAACTAAGGAGAAATTTTCTGCGTTAGAACAATTAATCAGTGGAACAACTTGCCTCCAAAAGTTGTAAATGCTCCAACACTTGAAGTTTTTAGAATGAAGTTGGATAACCATTTGTCTTCAGTGGTGTAGGGTTTCTTACCTGAGCAGAGGGTTGGACTAGAAGACCTTCAAGGTCCCTTCCAACTCTTTTATTCTATTCTATTCTATGGTATATAATTTCTTACCCAATTATTAGTCTCCATTCCTTTTTTTTGGAGTTGGGCAGCCAATACATTCAAAAGCAATAAAGGAGAATATTTGTAGCTCAAGGTTGAAATGAGGGGTCCTTGGTGTTCCGAGAACTCAGAGTAAAGCCCATGTCACACTGCCCAATGGATGCAAAAAGGACACAGCAGACAAGCAAAATGTTCCATCCGTTGTTATCCGCTCTCAAAAGGGGCAAAAATTTGCATAACCGGAGCGGATAACACGGATGCGGGGAGGATGCAGGGCGGATGCAAAGCGGATGCGGAATGGAAGCCTAGCAGATAGAAGCGGATGGGAGCGGATGGCACCTCCACAGGGCTTCCGGGGGGCCTCAGCGAAGCTGACGCAGAACGGATACAGCGGATGCAGAACGGACGCCGAACGGATGAAGCGGATGCACAGCGGATGCACAGCGGAAGCCTAGCGGATGCCTGGCATTAATTGCACATGCGGGGAGAATGCATTGCGTCAGCCCCGCGGATATAAGGAAAGCAGCTCGGAAGCAGGTTGCCATTCAGAGGAAAGACCTGCTGCCGGACGGATTGGCTGCCTTGCCTGCCCTGCCTGCATGCCTGCCTGCAAGCCTTGCTGCCAGCCTCCCTGCCAGCCTCCCTGACAGCCTTGCTGCCAGCCTGCCTGCCTGCAAGCCTTGCTGCCAGCCAGTCTGCCTGCCAGCCTTGGTGCCTGCCTGCCTGCCAGCCTTTCTTTCCAGCCTTGATGCCTGCCTCCCTGCCAGCCTTGGTGCCAGCCTTCCTGCCAGCCTTGGTGCCTTCCTGCCTGCAAGCCTTGGTGCCTGCCTGCCTGCCTGCCAGCCTTTTTGCCAGCCTCCCTGCCAGCCTTGGTTCTTGTCTGCCTCCCTGCCAGCCAGCAACCCCACAACCATGAGGAAGCACAGCAAGCCTCAGCCATCTGCTGCCAGCCCTGGCAAGAGGGACAGGGCTACCATCCCGCCCCCTGGCCCTCACTCTGGTTCTCCTAGGGCTTCTGCAGCATGGGCTCACTCTTCTGGGCCTGGTGCTTCTGCTGTTTCTGCTTCTGGAGGAGCTGATGACAAGCACTCCAGCACCAGCCACCTCCACAGCACCTGCACCCTTCACCCCTGAGACTGAGTGACCAAGAGGAGTGCCAGAGACTCTTTTTTGTTTTATAGCTTGTTGTTAATAAAGTCTATTTATGATTCACACACTTGTTTCATTTCTTTTTTTTAATAAAGTCTTGGTGGAAACTTTTAGAAATTGTTTAACCCTTTGCATGCTTGTGGGATGGGTAAAGATAGCTTTCGGATGGGTTAGAATACCTGTGGGATGGGTAATAGCTGTGGGATGGGTTAGGATAGCAGTGGGATAGATAAACCTCCAGTGCAAGCATAGTGGGACTGTATGGTCCACCCTCCCAGGTGCCACACCTACGGACCTTTATTATCAATAATAATGTAATAATTATCCACACATGTCAACATAAACACAACTCTTTATTAAACGCCCTGTTCATTGTAGGCCAACCAAACATACATGGCCCAATCTCATCCGTGTGATGAGACAGGCTCATCCATTAAGCATCTACCATCCTGTCTTGCCACTCCATTGCTCCAGCATTGCACCATTGTCTCAGGAGGTTGCGCTGCTTCTTTGCTTCATGTGAGGCTCTATTGGGGCCTTGCACATCCTCAGTGTCGATCAGGTTTCGCCCTTGCCTCCATTCCCCAGGCTCCATGTCCCCATTGCCTTGCTGGAGGTCCATGAGCCTGTTCTGCAAGACTGGGTAGCGGGTGCGCATGAGATTGTGCA
>BLBF01000003.1:48890086-48905987 GCA_015471245.1 Laticauda colubrina | reverse complement strand
CTATTTCATTGGACTTGGAGTTTGATTGATTGGTGTTCCTGGTTTCTTCTGTCTGTTTTGTGGCTTTGATTGGCTGGCAACAGTCTGTTCTTGTGTTGGAGGCTTTCAGTGCAGCTTGGCTGCGTGTGAAGGGACGGCTGCTCTTCATTAGCAAGCTGGGTTTCACCTGGGTGCCTGGTGGGGGGGTTAGGTTGGAGCTATCAGAGGGAGTCTGTTTTTGCTCAGGTGTTTGCCTGGCTTGTGGCATGGAGATCTTTCTATTTGAGAGTGCAGGCTTCCAAATGATTGACAGTCTGGTGGAATCATCTCTTCTATTCATGCTGTCAGGTCTTTTTTCAATCTCTATGGCTTCTCTGATGATTCTGTGGCTGGGGTTTTCTATAGTGGCCAGGGTTTTAGTGCCATTGAAGTTGATGTTGTGACCTGTGGTTTTTATGTGTTGGACTAGTGAGGAGGTGTGTTCCAGCTTTTTTACTGCATTTTTGTGTTCCTTTAGGCGGGTACTTCTTTACTATTTCTTCACTAAAAACATATATATATATATATATATATATATATATATATATATATATATATATATTTAATCACGATTATTCATTCTTTGTGGCCCAGTACAAAATGATCCCCAGACCGGTACCGGTCCGGGGCCCGGTGGTTGGGGACCCCTGCCCTAGAGCATTGCAGAAATGTGAGCATATAGCTAATCATGTCTCCAAACTGCTCTGCTAATTTGCCCTGTAAAAAGCACAGATGATTCATGACTTACCAATGTCAGAACTACAGATTTGTTGCTGTGGATTGGCTGGGGCACACCTGCAAGCTTCAGTCGGATCCTGAATACTGAGGATTAGAAGGAGCAGTGGTAAAAGTAGCAAAGTACTGAGTCGAGGAGTCATGCTGCTTGAAACACACTTGGATGACTGGCCAGCTTGAAGAAAAGATTCTTTCTCTGTTCAGTTCCCCCCTCCCAAATGTTCTAATGACAAGTTTCCTCTTGGAGCAAACAGCAATTTAATTTCAACAGATTAGACTATTTTTAAATGCTCTGACAGCCCATTCTGAAGATATACTTATCTTAAGTAACTTTTAAGGTTCCTGGCATATGGACTGTTTTTCTTTTCTTTAAGCCAAAAGCACACTATTGGTGAAACATGAGAGATTTCTTATATCAGAAGAAATGTTACTTTAATTACAAGTCATTGTCAGCAATGGTTGGGAAAGCACTTTAGAATAGGAGTGTCAAACTCAAAGCCCGTTGGGCCAGATCCAGCCTTTGGGGTGCTTAAATCTGGCCCATGGGACCCACCTGGAAATATCAAAGGACCAGCCAGTGGTGTCTCTGCCAGTCAAAACTGGCCACATGTGGGGGCCTCAAAGGCTTCCCCTGTCTGCTGCAACAATCTGTCGGGCAAAAACAGGCTCCACGGAGGCCTCTGTATGATCTGTTTTTGGCTGGCAGAGTGCTGAAGGACAGGGAAGGTAAAAATGAGACAAGGGAGGCAGTGTGAACCCCGTCTCGCTCCCTACCTGTTTTGGCCAGCAGGGTGCTGCAGGGAGCATCCATCCCACCTCCCCCACTCCCTACCCCTCCCTCCCTGACAGCCCGTGGAGAACTACAGTGCTGATCCAGCCCCTGAAGAAATCCAGTTTGACACCCCTGCTTTAGAATAATAATTCTGGAATGTTTAGCAAAATTGTGCGCGTGTGATACTGTAAATCAGATTTTCCATTTCATACATTATCTGAGTAAACAGTGTGTTAAAACCCAATGCGTTAACATGAAGCTTATTTTTTACTTCTAGTTCGTGATCTTTTGCTGTCTATATATTTTTCATCACATCATTATGCTGATTATACAGACTAGCATTTGTGAATGGCAAGATTTCTTTCACATGTATCATAACTGCATAATTGGTAATTACATAAATACAATAAGATCATTCAGAAAGCAGCAATAATTTAGTTTAAGATTGTGTCTGTGTCTAAAAGAAAGAGAAGAAATCACATTTTCTCTGTACTAAACATAACACACACCTATAAAATTCATATCATATTCTACAAATTATTATCATTTCATTCATTAAATTTAACAATAAATAAAATGGAGTAAATAAGCATGTTGATTAGTAGCTCAAATATCTTAAGCCTTCCAAATTGGACTACAGCCAGCAAAATGCTTGTTGAAGTTTAAAAGAAAGATGAATCATTCAGACACTTCTGGTAAATAAGTGTAATTTCTTGAGCTGCCCTCAGGTACTTTGAAGAATATGTGGCATTTAAAAAGGCTTCTAATGTAACCTGTTTATCTACAGAGAAATATGAACTTGATAATGAATTATCCATTGGTTTGTGTAACTTTTAATTCTTCTTTCTTTCTCTCGCTCTCTCTCCCCCCCCCCCTTCTTTCTTTCTTTCTTTTTCTTTTCCCCAGCTGACATTGCCAACATTTCCTGTTGTTGTGAAAATTGGACATGCTCATTCAGGCATGGGAAAGGTGATCACACTTTATTTATATAGCTTGGAAAAAGATAACATTTTTTAGAAGATGGATATGCAAATATTGCTTAATTCAAACTCTCTAACAAAATAGATTAAAACTTCAAGCAATTATTATGAATTTTTTGTAATATGGTGTTTGTCACTTAGTATTTGCTTAATTTTAGGTATATGCTGTATGTTAGTCTCTTGAGCACAAGTTTAAAAACTCATAAAACTCAAATCATAAGCTAAAATATATTTTAAAGAGTAAAAATTATTTGAAGAAAATGCTTTGTTTCAAAAGTAGAAAGATTTCATATATTGTATATGAGTTCTATAATTTGCCAGATCCCAGCCCACTGATTTTACTTTTGGGCAAATTTATCAAAATTGATTTTCAGGGTAATTTTATTTATGGAATATTGTGAACTCTCCTCCATATGACAGGATATACAGGAATGTCTTCATTTTACTCAGAATATTTAATCTGTCTGAAAAATTATATGTAAAAGACTTTTCCAACCTGCTGCTTTCTAGATGGGTTGCATTGTGTTATAGACTCAAACAATCAATTCCTGTCTATGGATGATTGACAAATGTGGAAGTTGGAGGAAACTGATACAGACAGATAATTAACTATCCTAACTGTTAAGCATCAACTGTTATAGATAGTTAAGAATCGTTAGTAATGTATTTCTCTTAAAAATCTATTTTGCTTGGAAACACTGTGTCCATTTTTTTGAGAAATTTAATTCTTGCTTATTCTTTTCTTTTTCTTTCTATACGTGAAATACCTCTGAATGTTGAAAACAGGTCAAAGTAGACAACCATTATGATTTTCAGGATATAGCCAGTGTGGTAGCCCTTACCCAGACCTATGCTACCACTGAACCCTACATAGACTCCAAATATGACATCAGGATCCAAAAGATTGGAAACAACTATAAAGCCTACATGTGAGCAAATAGATTCTGTGATTGTATCATATTGTTGTTCTTCCATCTTGAGATTGAATGGACATTATTTACTATGTTTTGGGAAAGGTAGGTAATCTGTTTTCTTTAGCAGTATTGACAATCATCAATTCTAATAATAGTTAAATTTGAACTGAATCTTTCCTTTTTCAAACAAATAGAGTGGAAACAAAATAGAATGGAAACAAAAGGCATTCTGGACTAACATGAAAAAATATTTAATATCATTTCCAGTATTTTTTTTATGTATTATTATTTAATTCCGAGTGGCATACATCATAAAATCAATCAACATCAAACATAAATAGTCTATAGACATAATATAAATCCAAAGGTGTCATTATATTCTCCAGTGCAATACACTGTGGTCATGATAGTTCTCTTCTATTGTCTAAAAAGTTTCCATGTACCGAATGGAATAGAATTGTTCGGTGTTGCTTCAGAAGGCAAGATTAGAAACAGTAAGTATACATTCAAAGAAAATAGATTTCTGTTGGCTATTAGGGAAAAAAAATCCCTGTGTAAACTGCAAGTGCAACAGTAGTACAGATTTTATCAACACGGAAAATCATTAGGCAGAAGATTCTGCCTCTTCCATACAAATGCTAGTTTTGTGACATTTCAGTAATTAATGTTTTACAATTGCTCTTCAAGTTTGAATAGAAATTATATCTTGAACTGATAAAAATGACAAAATAACAGATAATCAGAGTTGGGAGGGACCTTGTAAGTTATCTAGTCCAACCCCACACCCAAGCAGGAAACCCTACTATTTCTGACAGATGGCAATCCAATCTCTTCTTGAAAGTCTCAAGTGATGATGCTCCCAGAACTTCCGAGGGCAAGCTGTTCCATCGGTTGATTGTTCTCACTGTCAGAAAGTTTCTTCTTATTTCCAGGTTAAATCTCTCCTTGTTCAGTTTCCATCCATTGTTCCTTGCCTGGCCTATGGGTGCTTTAGAAAATAGCTTGACCCCTTCCACTCTGTGGCAGCCCCTCAAATATTGGAAGACTGCTATCAAGACTTCCCAGTGGAGATGTTTAAACAAAGGCTAAATGGCCACCTGTGAAGGATGCTATAAGCAAAGTGGTTTTGTAAGACAGTACTGTGTCTATTTCTCTTGGGGTTTTGTTTGTTTGTTTGTTTCATATTTATATATAGAATGAATCTTGGCACTGTTATTTAATAATTGGTACATCTTCTCAAAGGATGGGACATTAGAACCTTTGATGCAAAATCTTTTAGCTTTTACAGTTAAATCATATAAATTTGAAAATACTTGAGTCATAGCTATACCCTAAATCAATATTATTTTGATATGTTTAGTCAGGAGCTTGATGTTCCACAGTAGATTTTAACCTGTTTTTGTATACTTGTGATTTTAGCACAAACACAGACCGATTAATTTAAGAGGTGGCAGAGAAATATAAGCTGCCTTGACAGCTTCCATGCTGTTTTCAAAATCTCTAATACTGCAATCTTCTGTTGTTTATGGGATAATTAATTAATGTGTCCAGTTAACTAAATTACAGATAGTTTGGAATTCCCAATTTCAAAGCTCTTGTAATATTTAAAAATTTATACATGTGAGCATTGCATTATTAGTACATTTCAAGGAAGTGACACAGTGTAAAAAATTAACACCACAAAAGCACATATATAGAAACGATAGAATAGAATAGAATAGAATAGAATAGAATAGAATAGAATAGAATAGAATAGAATAGAATTCTTTATTGGCCAAGTGTGATTGGACACACAAGGATTTTGTCTTTAGTGCATATGTGTACATAAAGAAAAAATAAAATAAACACATAGGAAACTATCTACTTGTTTGCAATATAATTTTTCCATAAAGATACAGTGCAGAAACACAAAGATTTTACTTATAATACTGGCTAAAGATTCAAATCTCATGGTGTATTGATTAATCATATATTTTATGAAATTATATAATTATTGACACAGTGACAATTAAGAAAATTGTAAAGAGAATATTTAAGAGCAAATATGCCACCTGTCATATTCAGATATCTATTTAAGTTGAGCAGGAATGCTATCTCTTTTAACATGGCTTCCCTGAACATAAATTATTAAGCTGATCCTCTGTGTTGTTGAAACAACTGCAAGTTTATTCAATGCAGAAAGCTATTTTCTCAGTTGTACGGGTTGGAGAATCTAAAGCATGGGATGTCTCCTGCTTCCTTGCTTAAAGACAGAGTCAATCAAAGTTTAGTCCAGCCCCCATTCCATTGGCATGCTCAGTTTTTGACTCTGTCTTCATGCAGAAAGGACATGAGGAGAGAGTGCTCAGAAAGATAAAAAATATAGGATCAATACTTTAGACTTTTTGAGAAAAAAAGAGAGACAAGAGAAAGAGTGAAAGTCAGAAAACCGTGAGTATGCGAAAGAGCTGGGACTTCATCCCAAGATGGGAAAGCCCACATAGCTGTTTGGTGTTAAGAGAATAATTGGCAGCAGCCTCAGTAAGAGCTGGCAGGCTCTTGATCGGCTTAATATAAGGAGGGCAATTTAACTCAGCTTTCCCAGAGCTTTCGTTAAACAAACCAGAAGCCGCACAAGCCTCCAGTGCTCTCTTTAATTGGGGGCAAACTCAGTCTTAGGCTGAGCAAGCTTCCATCACAGCCACACAAGCCTACTCGGGAGAAAGGAAGGCTGGTCTGAGTATACTCTATCGGCAAAAGCCAAAGGGAAAGACTATGACTGAATTTTCTGAAACAGAGGCAAGCCTGGAGGAACAGGAATCCCCTGTCCTCAGTTTGAGTAGAGAGCAAAGCACAAAGGAACCCAGAGAGACTGGGAGAGCTTCAGAAAGCCTCTCAGTCGGGTATCCAAGCAGATGAGAGGGAGGCATTGAGGAGACAAAGGGCCATTGAGAAATGCTTCCCAAAGGCAGAAAAGGAGGCAGAGAAAAATGGAAATTCCCATGCTCCAACAGGCAAACCAATGAAAGCGAAGTATCAGGAAAGGAGTGCAACATTAGAGGGTGCTGAGGATCACTCTTTTCAGCCTGCTCTTTGTGTGAACGAAGGATTGAATGAATCAGAAAGACAATACTTTCAGGCATGCAATGAAGAGCCCTCCCCCAAGAGAAAGATTTTCAATAGAATCTAGCTCTTCTTCCACAGCATCGGAAGTCAGGGAACAGTCCTTTAAAGAGGAAATGAGGGCTATGATGAAAGAAATGATGGCAGAATTCAGGAACAGTCAGGGTAACAGACCTAGCCTGATACATAATGAAAGGAGACAGGATGCTCATCATCATTTTACTTGAGCAGGAGGAGTAAGGGAGGAACTGGGCTTCCAGGGAGACAGTTCCAGTAGATCAGACAATCACAGTGAGGCCTCTGTTTCAAGAGAGGAAGAATATAGGGAGTCAGCTTTCTCAGATGAGGAAATTAATGAACCAGAAGCTCCAATGTTCACAGGTCTATTTTGTCACCAGCTGTTTAAGATGCTGCTGGGGAAGGCTAAGATAGCAACAGGGCTGGGGAGAATCACAAAGACAGAAGGGTCTGAATTACAACTATCTGATCCCAAAGATAGATTTTTTGCTAGAATCAAGGTTGAAAGTGAATCCATACCTTCATCTGAATTATTCAGGGAAGTGGTGGAAGGTCAGTTGGACAGACCAGTTATTTTCCCAGTGCCAGTGGGGAATGAGAGGAAATTTTATAATGCGTAACTAGCAGACCTATTCCCAGTTCCCACGATAGACAGCCCTGTGGTAGCCTCCACATCTGCTACAGTGTTGGCTAACGAAGCTGAGGATGGTCTAAAAGGGGAGGATAAGAAAACAGAACAGCTTTAAAAAAATACCCCAGGCCACAGCATGGGCAGTAAAGGTAATGTCCACGGCATCACTTTTTAGCAGAGCAGTCCTAATATGGATTGAACAGATGCAGGAAAGGATGCCACCTGGCAATCTTTGATTTCAACAAGATTTGAACAAAATAACTGCTGCAACAGAGTTCATAACAGACACCACACTTGATGGGGTCAAGTATGCAACTAAGGCCATCATAGCTTCAGTGGTTGCAAGGCGACTTGTTTGGCTCTGCCACTGGCAGGCAGATCTGAAACATAAATGGAAACTGGCATCAGCTCCAGTTAAAGGGGACAAACTTTTCAGGGAGGCCATTGAGCCATTACTGATTGAAACCAAGGACAAGAGGAAGTCTTACCCAGGAAACTTGGTCAGGCAGATAGGTGACCTTCTCCATATATATGGCAACAGCTCTTTCCTATCTTGGGAGATGGCTTCAGCCACTCCCCATACATACAGAGACAGTACACACAGACCCCTACTAGACATCCAGATAGGTCAGGATTTAGAGATAGGGGTGGACAATGGTCCTAGGGAAGGCGCCCCTTTCAGAGTTCGACTGGCAGGACCTTCCAGCATACAAAGTGACGGCTGGAACAAGGTGCCCATCGGCAGGAGGCTGGGCCCATTCACCAACCGATGGGCGTTGACTACAACAGACAAGTGGGTCCTAGACACATTTAAAAAAGGCCTAGTTCTGGAATTCATCTCCATACCCATGAGCTCATTCAGAAGATGCCCGACGCCAAGGGACAGAACCAAAAGAGTAATTATGGAAACAGCGGTTCAACATCTGCTGGACATTCGGACGGTACAAGTGGTACCAGAGAATGAACAGGGACAAGGGTTCTATGCAAACCTGTTTGTTGTGCAGAAGGCATTGGGAAGGTGAAACTTTGGATCTCAAATTACTAAACAGGCACATAATATACAGGAGATTCAAGATGCAGTCCTTGCAAGCTATACGAGGGAGTATACGGGAGGGGGATGTCCTGACATCAATAGACCTCACAGATGCTTACCTACACATACCTATTACCAGGAGGCATCGGAAGTTCCTGCGGTTTTATTCCGCAGGGAGACACTACCAGTACAGGGCTCTACCATTCGGCCTGTCCTCAGCGCTGAGGACTTTCACCAAGGTCCTGGCAGCAGTAGCAGGACAAAGCCCATACGGGTCCAATGCTACTTAGATGACATATTAATACAGTCAATGTCGACTCTAAGAGCGCAGAGCGATCTAGAAACCATGATACAGACATTACAAGAGCATGGCTTTTCAGTGAATTTTGAAAAGAGCCACTTAGAACCGACCAGGCAATTACAACACTTAGGAGCTGTAATAGATACCAACTCCTGCAAGGTTTACCTGTCACAGGAAAGGCAGGACAGCATAAGGTCATCAATAAATCAAGTGAGCACAGCTCCAGGGGTGTCCCTGGACTTGCTGTCACAAATACTAGGGAAGATGATATCATGCATCTTGATAGTACCTTGGGCCAGGCTGCACACAAGGACATTGCAGTGCTTCCTATTACCTTATCAGAGAACAAGCAAAGGCAATACAGGAACCAAGGTACGAGCACCCCCACCCCCAAGTGAAGCAGTCACTCCAGTGGTGGAGATCACCCACAGTGACGAAGGTATGTGGGTTCAAGGAACCCGCCCGACTGACTATCACAACAGATGCAAGTTTAGTAGGCTGGGGAGCCCACTGTTAGAGCCAGATTACACAAGGTCAGTGGTCTCAGTCATACCTCAAGAACAACATCAACTGGTTGGAGAACTGGCATCTCACCTGGCTCTAAGAGCCTTCAGGCCAGTGATAGTGGGACAGCATGTGTTGATTCAGACAGACAACGTGACCACCAAGGCTCATATCAACAGGCAGGGGGGTACTCACTTCCTAGTGCTCATGCAAGAAGCAGAGCGATTGGGCCACTGGGTAGAGACACACCTTCTCTCGATCAGGGCGGAACACATATTGGGAGTGGAAAACATTCAAGCAGATTGGCTCAGCAGAACAATGGTCAACCACTCAGAGTGGTGCCTACACCCGGACCTGTTCAGGGAACTGTCACACAGATTCGGGAGAGCAGTCTTGGACCTATTTGCGATGTTAGCAAATGCACAACTCCTGAGATTCTACTCGAGATTCCCAACACAGGGAGCGGAAGGAACCAATGCACTCCGAGAAGCATGGCCAAGGGTTTTGCTCTACACGTTTCCCCTACTCCCCTTGATACCAAGGGTAATCAAAAAAGTGATAGAAGAGGGGGCATAGGTCTTAATGGTAGCACCTCACTGGCCCAGGAGGTCTTGGTTTGTGGATCTGGTAGATCTGTCGGTATTCAGACCATGGAGAATTCCCCCAGACAAGGTAGAACTGAGTCAGGGAGCCATACGACACTCAGAGCCACAATGGCTGCAACTAACCAGAGGGCACTTGAGAGGACCACATGAAAGCGTTTAGAGTGCTCAGACAAGATAATACAGATACTCCAGGCATCCAGGAGACCATCAACCAACAGAATTTATGATGCTCCTTGGAGAGCATTTGGAACCTAGTGTTCCAAGAAACAAATAGATCCAACCACAGTGTTAGTTAGTCAAGTGTTGGATTTTCTCCAGGAAGGCCTGGAGAAGGGTTTAACCCCTAACACCTTAAGGAAGCAGGTAGCAGAGACAGTTTCAGTGTTGGGTTGCAGGACCTCAGAGTCCCTCTCACGACACTCTCTAATCCGCACGTTCACTAGGGGAGCAAACAAACTAAAGCCATCAGTGATACACAGGTACCTACTTGGAACTTGACAAGGGTGCTAAGGGCACTCATGACTGAGCCCTTTGAACCACTGAGGTCAGTAGGACTACCTTCACTCACCTTTAAGGTGGCCTTCCTAATAGCCATTACATCAGCCAGAATAATTTCAGGGGTGGCAGCATTATCCATGAGGGAGGACCTCTGTATAGTTCACCCGAATATGGTAGTATTAAGATTAGACCCAACCTTTCTCCCAAAGATCAATTCTATGTTCCATAGAGCACAAGAGTTAGTACTACCAGACTTCTGCCCAGAACCGGTCCATAGCCTAGAAAGGAAATGGCACTCCTTGGATGTTAGGAGAGCTATACGCATTTATATTAAGAGAACAAGGTCCATTAAAAAAACGGAAGCATTATTTGTTTCATTTAGACTGAATTCATTGGGACAAAGGGTTTCACCATCTACCATAGGCAGATGGATCAAGACATGTATCACAAAAGCTTATGAAAGCCAATCATTGCAATTGCCGGGTAATATAATGGCACATTCAACCAGGAGTGCAGCAACATGTTCGTCGCCATCTCCATTAATCAGAAATTATAAACTGGATACATTTGCATCAGTGGAAGCATCCTTTGGAAGAAGAGTGCTACAAAGAGTTCATATGGAGATGGGGGCTCGGGACAAGGAGTTGTCCCACCTTCAGGACAATTAGCTTGGGTACACCCCACATTTTGGATTTTCTGACCCGTACAATTGAGAAAGAACGTTAGGCTTACCTGAAACACATCTTCTAGTTGTACGGGAGGAGAATCCAAATCCCACTCTTAGATAGTTAGTCCCAAGCTCAGAATGGTCAAGAACAAGCACCAAAGAACTCTCCAAGTCAATCATCAGCCTTCATCAAAAACTGGGCATGCACAGTGGAAAGGGGGCTGGACTAAACTTTGATTGACTCCATCTTTAAGCAAGGAAGCAAGAGACAGCCCACGCTTTGGATTCTCCTCCTGTACAACTAGAAGATGTGTTTCAGGCAAGCCTAACGCTCTTTTTCAGTATCTTCTTTCTTGATCAAATCAAATTACATATTTTTGTTTATTCAGGGTCTTTTTTTATTTTATATTTCACACTTGTATTGGGAAGCATTTTTTCCTAATAAATGAACAGTTAATAACAAAATTAAATTGAAAAGATGTGTGCTTTTTGAACTTTTCTATTTCTCCACAGGAGAACTTCTTTATCTGGAAATTGGAAGACAAACACTGGATCTGCAATGTTAGAACAAATTGCTATGACAGACAGGTAAATAAGTCTTCCTGTAAATTGTTTACTCAAGAGTTTTTGTTTTTATTTTCTCCGTTTTTAGCTTTTTCTTTTTGTAATTTTTAGTTTCTACTGAAATCAGGACTCATGGAAACTGTAGAAATGGGAGGACCACTTCAGAAACATGTATATGCAGATTTTCAGGAGCATCTTTAGAACTAGCAACTTAAATATGAAGTAGTTGTGGTAGGTTTAGCAAGTCAAAAAGGTGTTTTGGGCCATGTGTTCAAAGCACCTCTTCTGGAGAAGAGAAGTTTCATGGCATTAGAATAGATGCTATTTATTTTTTAATGTTGTTATTTAAAAAAAAAATCTCAGCATGCATGCTACAAAATCACTTGGGGTTTTTTTCCACTGAAGCATAAAATTATGCCCAGATTTGCATGACACTGTTATCCTAATGGGACCAGAGTATCATGTGAACATAAAAACTCAATAAATTCTGTGAAGGAAGAGTAACAGTTCCAACCCAAAATAGCAATCAGGCATTTATGAGCCCAAAAATTCTTCCCCAGTTCACCTCTCAGGCAGATGTCTAGTCCAGGTTAAGCCCCTGTCACACTGCATCAATGGATGGAAAGAGGATGTAAAATGGACAAAAACACTTGCCATCCATTGGTTAACGCAATGCTTCCGTTTTGTACTCACTGCGTCCGTTTTTCTTCCTCTCTATCCGTCCAGCATCCGTCTACTGACCTTTCATCCACTCAGAAAGTTTTGAGCTGCTCAAAACTTTCTGAGTAGAAAATGTATCCAATGCGTCCGTTCTGCATCCGCTAGGCATACGGGGAACATCCGTTCTGCATCCATCGGCGTCTGTTACGCGTCCGCTACATCCGCTAGGCATCCACTGCACATCCGCACAACTCGCATCTGCTCCAGCAGAAAGCGGACACAGGGAGGAAGTGGAACGGACGCGGAACAGACGTGCAACGTTAGTAGCATGGACGGAGAAAGGATGAAAGCGGATGCAGCTTGCAAAGAAAGCATTTAAAACGGAAAAAACGTTCATAGAGGGGACCTATCTCGGATATTAAGGATGTCTAGAGGATGCCTAGAGGATGCAAAAGGATGCTTCCGTGGAGCATCCGCTTTCCATCCACCCTACATCCTCCCCCCCGTCCATTCCTTTCCGTGTTGTCCGCTCTGGTTTTGCAAATTTTTGCCCCTTTTGAGAGCAGATAACGGATGGAACATTTTTCTTGTCTTCTGTGTCCTTTTTACAAACGTTTTGCATCCGTCGGGCAGTGTGACAGGGCCTTTAAAGAAATCTCACCTAATAAATTCTCCAAAAAGAATAGAATGAAAAAAGCAGCAGCTCGTTACATGCCTAGTTATCTCAGAACATATTTCCCAAATATTTGATTGTGTTTATTTGCCAAATAATAACTCTATAACCAGAAGAGTCAAGCTGTTTGAAAACAGTCTCTTATGTACAAGCATGAAACAAGCTCTTATGTACAGGCATGAATCCAAAAGGAAAACAACTCTCAGGATAGCGTCACTTTCCCTGATTCATAAATTCTACTCTGGAGACAGATTCAGATGAATTGAGAACCACAAAGCAGTACCAGGTGGGATCAGCAGCCACAAATGTCAGGCTCATTTGTGTGGAAATGTAGTTTCTAATTTGTGCTGGAAGTTTCCATTAAACTTCAGCAAATTGATGGTTGGGAACACAAATCTGCACAGATGATATACATGGGGAGCTCAGTTACTGGTTCCATTCCTACAGGTTTTGTCCCAAACATCTCTTTATCTCCAAACATCTTGTGATTATTCAGCCCACCGCCCTGTTCTTTCAATTCCAAGTCTTAACAGGACATCTTGTCTAATTTGGGGTACACTCCATCTAGTCGTCATCCAGTGCAAACTTTCCATATCATAGAAAAATGTAACAAAACCTGGAGCCATGATATTCTGCCGACCTCATTAAACTTCTCAACCTAGGCTTACATGAAAAACTATCTTTAAAAAATCTGAAATATCATGTCCAGCCCATTCACACTTTTATCAAGAATCCAGCTGATTGGGAGCTAATTGGGAGGTATATGCAAGACCACATGGAAAACTGATTTCTACTGCTGACAAAAAGAATCTTTGATAAAATTCTTTCACTAGCTGAAGTTAATCCATTTGATTATCTCCTCAGTTGGATTATTGTTGTTTTTTAGACTACAGTGTAAAATATTAAATTCCTCCATTAGTCTAGTTTTTCATTTGAGTAACTACCGAAGATATGAGATTGGTTCACACATCTAATTGTCCTTTAGAACAGTGGTCGCCAATCAGTAGGCCGGGCACCACTGGTGGTCCATGAGAAAATTTTGGTGGTCCGCAGAGAAATGTCATCCCCAAAGCACCCCCCAAAGCAATTTATCCAGACTGCGTGGGAACACAAGGCTGCGCCACCCACGTGGCCTGTGGAACACAAGGCTTGCATAACTTGCACTGCGAACAACACAAGGTAGCAGATGTCTCTTTGACTACATAAGCATAGATGAAGATTGTTCCTGATACATGGGCTTCTATAAATTACCTTTGTAGAGACATTTTTTATACATAAAGCTAAGAGAACACTCGTGTATTGATGATATTAAAAGAAATGTAGTTTAAAAATGAAAAATGTATAATAATAAGAAACATAGCATGATATACATTTTCCCCAGATCTAATTCACTCATATTAAGCTCTCTTGAATGTTCTAATGGGAAATCTCAGAACTTTCTGATGATGCATTTTGATGCCTAAAATAGATACTTTGTAGCTGCTTCACTGGATCATTTGTATATTATAAATATATGACAACTTAAATATACCATATTCCAAATACTGCTCTATGTTGAACTTTTAAGAATGGGATACAAAGAAAATATTCTGAATGCAATTTAGCTGAATTGATGTTAAGACAAAATTGCATTTTTAAGCTAATGGGAACTTGTCTTCAAATTTTAGATACAAGCTCTGGATTGATAGCTGTTCTGAGATGTTTGGTGGCTTGGATATATGTGCTGTCAAAGCAGTCCATGGGAAGGATGGAAAGGATTATATTTTTGAGGTACAATAAGTCTGTTTTTCTCTGTCATTGCTGTTATTTTTTGATTAAGTATTTATATCTTGGATTTTGATGTCTCCTGATTCAAAAAAGGCGCTGGGCAGCTTGCATTTTTTTAAAAATAATGTAACATTTTAAAAAAGAAAGAATAATGATAATTTGGAGAAAATCACACAAATAACATCCAGGAAATAGTTCACCCTAAACCCATAGTTGGAAAAAATCCTGATCTTAAAATATTTCTAAAACATTGAAATGGTAGAAGTCACATCTCCCTCTCTCCCCTCCCCCCACTTTCTCTCTCTAGATACATACATGCATGCATACATACATACATACACACACACACACACACACACACACACTGCTTTCTTTGGGAAAATAAGTAGTTTAGAATGCTAAAATTCAGATAGTTCAAGAAAGCTACATGTATTCAAGAAAGCTACATATCATGGGAAAGCACAATCATACCGTGAGTTGGTTCTGAACATACACTCTTAGGCCAAATATCAAAATATTTCCATATTTTTAAGCAAACTCTCCCTGAGTCCTTTAGGTACAAGATTTATAAGTTATCTTTCCAAACAAAACAAAACAAAATTATATACTACATGAAATGGGAAATTGCAAATATAGTTATATATCCTTTAAAGATACAAAATATACTTTCCTCTGCTAAATATTGATATATGCTACTCAGGTCAATTAAATGTCTGCCTCTCGTGGTTTATAGAATAAATATTGTTTCATCCATAGAAAACACTTATTGTTGAGGATTGTTTAACCAATAAACTAGGATAATGTAACCTTGATAAATCTATCTACTGAGGAAAATATAGATAAAGTTGATAAAGGTATTCAAAAGTGTTAGCAGATAAAAGAGATGAAGATTAATATTTTAATCTTTTGGGAAAACAAGGAGCATGGGAAAGAGACCCAAAATTCTAAATTCTGCATGACATAAAAATCAGGTCAAAAGGACAGCATAGAAGTGTGATGAATGAATGGATAGATGAATGGATGAATGTAGAAGGAAATTCTTGCAGACTGTCAAATATGTGTTATTATATCCTGCAACAATAAAACTAAATCCTAATAGTTCTTTCCTAAAATGCTGACACCTGTTTAGCAAAGGCAAAATCCGACTTAACTTGACCAGACTTTTGACTTTGAGCAATTTATTGGACACCAATGTTTTCAGGTTTTCAATTTATATTTTATGCACTGAGGATATTATTTCATATGCAAACTTTTACAATCTTTTTTTGAAAGGGCTTTTCCTTTTAGACCCCTTAAAAGAGAATATATATATATATTCAGACCTAGACCTAGACTCCCAACCAATCAGGATAGGCCAGCCTCAAATTTAAAACCAAAGGCTGTGAGACCCACATCCATACAGAAGCCTAATGATGGCAGATGAGATTCTGCTGAAATGTTGCTACAACTTTAAAAGCAC
>BLBF01000003.1:48857973-48875086 GCA_015471245.1 Laticauda colubrina | reverse complement strand
ATACACTCATTAGGTGATTTCACAGTATAAAAATATAAGAGCAAAAAAGCATTGTGACTTTCATTTTATTCATTCTGTTTTTGTTGGTCTAAAATATATCAGGTCAGCTTAATTTACCTCCCCCAACCCACACACACTCCTCCCCACTAAGATTGTAGCACCACCTTGTGGGAAATGCTCATCTCTACTGAAAGCAAGTTAATTCATATTTTTAATGAGATTGAGCAATGACTTTAAGATAAATTTAAGTATTTTAAGTAACACAGCCAAAATGCAGTTAAAATATATGACTGTAAGTATATCCAAAACATCAATAACTTTGCATTATAAAATTGTTATATGAAGAATTTAGACAGCTGTTTGGACAATGTATTTGTTACAAGTAAAGAGTAACTCAGCTAAGCCCTGGCTGCAGGACTTCAGTATCTTCTGCTCAGTCATCACAAAGTCATTTCTGGTACCTCTGCTGTAAGTTTAGCTGTTCCTCCTCCATCTTTGCTGCTTCAGCATTTGTATGCTAGAGCTATGTGAATCAAGGACTAATGTATCCTTTTGATTTTTGATCATAGTAGGCCTGCAGGCTACCCTAAAGCATTGAAAACACTGAAAAGCATAAAAAACAGATCCAGTTATAACTAAAAAAAAAAAAAAAAAGAAATTGTATAGGAGCTATGAGCATCGGTCACATTTTTTCTTGCCTACCTTTCCGGGTATATCGGGAATGCGCGGATCACTTTTTAAGAGCCCAGTACCTTTTACATTCATGTGGGAAAATGATACAGAAGGGCAGAATCCTTTTCTTTGTGAGGTTCTCATCCTTATGGAAAACTGCTTGGTTAGAGGAGGTGATAACAGCATTAAAACAATTTTATCAAATTCCCCAACAGAAACAGTATCACTAAAATAAAAGTGAAGATCACAGATGCACCAGATTATGCAGAAACAATTATCCTACAGCAATTATCCTGACTATGAAAAAGAAAGAAAATCCAAATTAAATTAATACTTTGTTAAATGAGCTGAACATTTATCAAAAGTGTTAAGGTTTTGAATTTCTAAGGACTCTACTGATAGAATATCCAGAAAGAGAATAAGCGATTTAAGCCACACATTACTGGAAATACGTTGAACTGGTAATACATTAGAAAAAGTATTCTTCCAAAGCTTGCTGGCAGAAGAAAGGAAGGAAGAAGGATAATGCCACAAACTCTTGCTGGATGCAAAATACAGAAAGTTAGGCAGTGTTTATAGCAGGAGTCCCCCAAACTTGCAGCCAAAATGAAAAGACCTTCAAGAACAGGAAGCATATGTGTAAAATAGAAGTAGGTGCCAATCTGGAATTTGGCAGCAAGTCATAAGCACTGGCAGCTGCCCTAGGAGAGTCTGTCTACTCAAAAATGGCTGTTAAGTTGGTGTGATCAGTTCCAAAACAAAATGTCAGGTGAGCAGTGAACCATGAGGGCCCAAGAGAAACTTCTGTGGGCACACTGGTGCCCTTAGGCTTACTGTTGTTGATCCCAGCTTTATACTTAGAAAGCTGGAGATTTTTGTATTTGATAAAAAAAATTATCAGAAGCCAAAACTCATTGGAAGAATTACACCATCAAAGAATACAAGGGAAAAACTATTGTTGAATTACTTAGCACGTGGCAATTTTCCAACTCAGTGTTTGTTGGTTTCTGCACCAGCAGATGGAGATATTGTTATTTAGTAATACTTCAGTGTTTGTTCTTGCTGAACTTGATATAAAAGCACTTTTTCTAGATGTTTAGTTTTTCACTTTTATGTATGAAATTATAGAACAATGGTCATCTCACAATATGCATTTCAACTGATTCACTATTATTTGTGTATGATCTCTGGACACCTGAGAAATGTCCAAAGGCAGTACTTTTCTTATGCAGAGATGGTTAAGATTACTGCATATTTTTGTGGAGAGAGTGAGGGCTGCTGCAATTTAGTAATTAAACTGAATTTATGAAGTAACAAGAAATGCATAGGCTCTCATGACTTGTGTAGATAAGGTTAGAACTCTGTTTTTTTTTCTCTGAGTTTCTTTGGATAAACATTGCAGGGGGTGTTTTGGTTTTTTTATGTTTTCTACCTCAAAAGTGTAATAAGCCATGCTACAGATTTTCAGAATTTATGTTCAGAGAGGCACTAAGAATACTAAAATAATGTTTGAGAGCTTCTCATAATTCTGAAGCTTCAAATTTGCTCTCTCCTACTGTAACATAGCTTCTCCACGCTCAGTATCAGAAGTATCCTTTCAATTTCCTCTACCTTACAACTAAGAGGAAATTTCTGACAAATACAGATGACTAGAAGACAGCTACATAGCTTTAGAAATAGTACCTATATTCAAAAATGCAAATTTAAAAGTTAGAAAAAAGATGCTAAAAATTTATCAACAATAGGTCAACAATTAAGAAAGAAAAAGATCTTGACATATTCATGGTAGCTAGAGCTAGCCATTAGAGAGTTACTTTCTTTCAGATAGCACACTCTTCCTAATGGAACAGAGGGAATTAAATAGTATTATTTATAGTTTCAAATTCTTTTGAAATTCTTTTTGCCTAAGAATTTACTCTTATTCAGTTACAATTTCTATTAAGTTCCTAAAAAATTCTCTTACAGTCTCTGGTGAATCAATATAAGGAGCATATTTGGTACTATTTTCACTGAAACATGATCCTAGTATGATCCCATGGAATAGTTCTGGTTGGGTCTGTCTTGATTGCAAGCAGTTCCTTTCTCTTACAGATAAATTATGGTATTTGGGAAGCATGTTTTACATTGATCTCCTTCAGGCTATGGAATGCTATGCAGCAAACAGCAAATTCTGTATCTCAGTAGCCTCAGCATTGGCCTGATGGGAGAGGACTCCAGCAAAATCCTATGCACTGTTGGCTTAGTTTCAGGCTATTAGGCAATACTCCAGCACAAAATATAGCCAGCTCTAGTTGCTGTAATTATCCTGGTGTGGCTAATTTTGAGCACAGGATTAAAGCTCTTGGTATTTAAGGAGTAGGATGAACAGAATTATCATATGTTCTGCAGATGTCAGTAGTGGATACCAGATGCATAATTATCAATAGGTTAGCTACATTTAAGTGTAATATATAATCATTTATTTTTCAGAGTTATTCAGATAGCTCAATATTATAAGTTATTCTCTAGAGCAATTCAAATTGAAGGGCAATCTTGCTCATTTCAATCTTGGCATTCAGACACATTATTCAGAAGCAGTTATAACATCATCTACAAATAATCATACTAACCTTTTCATGTAAGTTCTTTATGGGTATTTGGGGCAATTGCTGGATCTTCCATATATTACAGGGGGGAAAAAATCACTGTGCTTTAATGTGCTTTGAAGATCTATAACTCAAAATCACAATGCTTCCTATTCCTGAAGCCAAATAAAAGGTTCACTATTAAAATTTTGAGCTTAAATGGACTCCGGGGGATGGTAGAGGACAGGAAGGCCTGGAGGAATGTTGTCCATGGGGTCACAATGGATCAGCCATAACTTCACAACTAACAACAACAATTTTGGCCATCCAAGATTCTTCATAGATGATCAGAAACTTCTATTATGTGATTTGTGACTAATCAGTGACAAAATACAACAGTGTTGTCTTAATTTCTAATTCTTGTACTCCAAAGGTGCTCTTTTTTGAACCCTTAGAACTCTGCATAGGATCCAAATACAGGTAGTCCTTGCTTTATGATTGTCCTGTTTAGTGACTGTTCAAAGGTACTCCACTACTGAAAAAGTTATTTTACAACTGGTCCTCACATTTTCATTACATGCCATGTTCCCATGTTCACGCAATTAAGATTTGGGTGCTACTCAACCAGCAGGCATTTGCAACCATTGCTGTTTCCAATGGGCATCATTTTGCAGCTGACAGCCAGCTTCTGGTAAGCAAGGTCAGTGGACAAAGTGGCAGTAAAATTATAAGTCCCAGTCATCTGATGTCATATTTTTTTGTTTGCTTGTATTAATTTGTAACCCACCTTTATTATTTTTTATAAATAACTCAAGGTGGCAAACTTCTCCTCAGAGTCTCCCCACAATAACAACCAGGTAATGAGCTGGCTATCATGGCTAAGACGGGTCGGGAAGTCACAGTTTCCTACTTTCTAGCCTGGTGCCTTAACCACTAAATCAAACTGGCTTTTGCTTAAACAGCTGCTGGTGAGTCCATGGTCATTAAATTCACTAAAGTCATGTAATGTCTCACTTAACAGCCACATTACTTAGCAACAGCATTGCCAGTCCAAATTGTAATCATTAAATGAGGACTACTGTATGTCATGGTAACATAGAATAAATTTGTAGCATTAATGAGAGGATAAATTAAACTTTCTTTAGAAGTCTCAGATGATCTACAGAGCACATTTGAAATTGTTGAAATATCACTTCTTAAAATTCATTTGATACTTATGGTTTTAAGACCCTGCAAGAAATAATTTTCCTGTAATAAAAATTATATTTTCTCTCCTTGAGTAAAAACTATTGTCATTAGAACATGTCACTCTAATTCATCTCTTTTGAGTCACCATAAATCTTGCCAGCAAGGAGGGGATGTGATATGTGATAAGCCTGAAATGTGTACGCATCTTGATGGACTTGTGGTAGAACAGAATATTGATACAAGCAGAGAACTGCAGGTACTGTTCAATGAGCAACAAGTGCATCCGTAGGAAAGTGTGCAAGGGTGATTAAGATTACAGAATGCTTAAACAAAGATATATTTGAGGAAATGAGGTGAACAGGAAATATGAGTGGTCATCATGGGAAGCCTAATTTAAGGCAAAGGCATTTCCTTTGAGATGGACTATATTAAGCATAGACCATAGATCTCTTGGGTTGGTACATAATTCACCAGTACCTTTATAGTAATTGTCCATGATATTTCATAATTTTAATCTTTCCATCAAAGTCAGAAGCCCCATCGCCAACAAATGATTAGTTTCACTAACTGGAAAAAAGCTGCTCACTTAAACTAAGAGATAATGTCAAGTCCATCATTATCCATGATGCAGCTATGCAAATCAGGCTATGCTGCCAACATTCACCAGACAAAAGTAATAAATTTTCCACCCTGCTGCTTACTCCCTACTTGTAGAGTATTTTTATAAATATGGCAGACCCTTATTGATTTTTATTGTTTTGAGGCCTGCATTGTCATTCTTCTGTGCTCAATTATTTAAAAAAAATACCCAATTTCAGGAGAAATGCTTCTTCAAGTGAGAATAATCTGTCTCCTTTGTATTATCAACCTTTAATTTCATATTACATAAATTATAAATGTACTGAGGTTACTGTGCCTTTTTAATTGCACATTGACAACTATGTTAAAAACCATTTTTTTCTGGATGTTCTTACCCCAAAATATGTACAGTATTTAAATTTCTCAGGACAACAACTTGTCCACGTTTGCTTTTATTGTCTCCGTCTTCACTCCCTTGAGATGCCTGAAATCTATTAGCGAAGAAAAGGAGCCAAAGATAGGATTCCTACTTGCACTAGAAAAGGTCTTTTTTGTGGCAATATGAGCTTTTGGGGGGTGGAAGGGTTAACATGAGGTTATTTTATGACCATTGCAGGAGAAGAAAGGATAATTTCCCTCTTTCTGTGTCCTGCAGTTCCAGTGAAATCTCTGCCTTGTTGCATTCCCTTCACTGGGCTTCCTATTGATGCACCAACAGCTATTTCTATTCTGGCCTTCAGGAAATTTTTTGTATAGTAAGAAGAGATCAGTTCTAACAACCACAGGTATATTTCCCAGTCTATCCTCATCACCTTCTAGGCTTCTTGCACTCTCATCTCTGTGGTTTTTTTTTTTCTTTTTCTATCTTGCAGACTGGATCGGTTAAGGAGTCCGAATCAAATAAAGTCCCATCCCAGCGACCACCTCCTCAAGGTTGTTTACAATACATTCTCGACTGTAATGGCATTGCAGTAGGACCAAAACAAGTCCAGGCGACTTAAATTTTTGAAATTTAAAACAGGGGTTAAAGCCAAACGAAAGAAAGAAATCAACAATATCAATTGTTTGTGCAAGTTTTTTTTTCATTGTTTCACTGCTGACCTGGATTGTGTTTTTTCTATGCAGTGTCAAATATATTGTCTGGTTGTTTATCTGTTTGTGTTGTAATGCTTACTTATGTTTTTCTGTATAACTTGTGATTCAGGGCTGTTGTCCACAGTGCACAGTGTACAAGAATTGTGCCTCTACTAATTCAGTGAGATTGTATATTATGGATGGTTAGACAGTATTTTTGAAGTATTCTATATTGTGGGTAAAAAAAAAAAAAAAGGCTAACCAACCCTGGCTGAGATATAATACTTTTGCTTAACTCTGTGAGTATGTATGCTACATCTGACTTTGGAATTTTTTTATGTGCGTAATTATTGAAAAGTGATTATAATATTTAGAAAGTCTCATTTAGAAATGTTAAATGAGGCATTTTCTTTTTATAATTTTATAAAGATTGCTTAATTTTGAGTTAAGACATATACATAAATTGAAAAAAACTAGTATTTTTATTTTAATTTTTACATACAAAATATAAAAGAATTATTTCCAGGAATGCATAAATATCTTCTATTTTCAGTGAAGAGTTTTTAGGGAAAAATCCGTATCTACTAGCTTCAGTGCTACAAAAATGGGCCACATATGTGCAATGTTGATTCAAATTTGATATTGAATGTATTTAAGTTCAATAGAGGAGTTTCTTCATTGGTTATGAAGTAGCCATCTGGTTTTCTACCAAACTAAAAAAAAAAATGTTTACTAGAATTACCTTATCTACATAATTCAGGTAAGCTATGATTCTTTAGCTATGATAGTTAGCAAAAAAAGAAAAGCCTTCTGCAATTAATCAGCACCTTTCTTTCTAAATATTATGCTATCCACCCTTTTCAGGGTTTTTTTAAATGTCATTTATCAACTCGATGTGCTGCTATATCATTCTGTACTTATGATTATGGCCAAGCTATTAGGATACACTAAAATGCAACTGTGATCAAATCTAGCATTTTAAGCTTAAATAGCTAAGTACAGTAGGAAAAGAATGTTAGTGGGTCTTGAATGCCCATAAGAGTGAAAAGCTTAGCCATAGAATGTAGTATATGGGACTCAAGTGTATGTAAATAATAAAACAAGGGTACCTGACCCAGGTGGGGAGGGGTGTACTTTTGCTAAACTTTCTTATAGCCATAATTGCTTATGACTGTCACGACACCAGGGGCTGTGTGCATAACCTTACAAGCAATATCCAGGCAGGCAGTTAAGCTGTTATTCAAATGCACCTCTTAAGCATTCTGTAGAAGTGAGGGAATGAATTATGTTGTCAATTGAAGACAAATAATAAGGTCAATAGAAATCCCTAGATTAATAAAAACAAGTATGTTTTCTTTTGACATAATGATGATGTCTGATTTTTTTTCCTTTGCAAACACTCTAGAAATATTTTTTAAATTCAAGATGTGAGAATTACACATTGTTTTTAATGGTAGTTTTGATGTTTACTGCGCATGCTGTTGTTCCCTGCTCATTTTTAGTCTATGAACAAGTATATTCTGTTCGTGTTTCTGATAATGATCTTTTGATAACCACACTGAGGGGATTGGTTATAGGAGAATATATTACCTTCACATCAGGTTCATTGTCTTCCTCACCTCCAGATCTTAATCCAAGAGAATAAAAACAGCATTCCATTCTGGAGTGGGAAAAAATGAATCTGCCAACTGAATGCCATTAATATCAAGCCATGGATGTTCTTTTGCATGTGGTAGTTTGAGTAATTAAAGATGCTTTTGTGCATTGTTTATGGGCTCTCTCTGTGTGTATGAAGTGTGTATGTGTACTGACCACAGATAAAAGATTTGCATCTTAGCAAAACGTCAGTGCATTTGATGCAGATGGTTGTAAGAAGGACATGCACTAGTTTACTGGCTCAACAGTAAAAAAGCAAGCCAATATGTTTACCTGCATGCGAGCATGCTCAAGTGCAATATTGTGTGGAGTTGGGAAATGGTATTTTAAAATGTAGGATCAATGTCTGCGGGGGGGGGGGGATGATTTGCTTTATTTTTCCTTTTTTAATTTCTTTCTGTCAAAGCTGCTATTATTATTATTATTATTATTATTATTATTATTATTATTATTATTATTATTATTATTATTATTATTATTACCTTTTTGTACCAAACTAATGCAAGAAAGCGAGCAAATGCTGAAGTGTGACTGCAGTATATATTTTGTGAAATACTTTGTACAGCTTAATGTCCAATAAAAAAAGTTACATCTGTCTTCAGTGTAGTTTCTAGCACACGATTTTCCCAAGGGGGCAAAATCCTTTTATATACAGCAAAGAATAAGCAAGAAAAGTATGGGCTTTTTAGCATAAAATATGCAATTGAAATTCAGAATCTCTCAATTAGCTATAATTAAATCACAAGGCTTCTGACAATCTTTAGATACTGTAAACACATGGATCCTGTTCACAGGGCATGCAGTTAATATTATGATGGGCTGGGATCACTTCTGCATCTACCTGTGACTTGCATAAATTCAGTGAAGGTTATGAACAGACATTTATGTATATAGCTTTTGGCAGGTTCTCAGGTCACACATACTTCTATTGAAAAAAAACAGTAAATTAGGAATAGGAATAGATGTAATTCTTCTGCACATTTTGCTATTGCAAATATAACTAACTGTGGTGTTTTAAGAAATGCACCAAGAATGAATTGTTGTCAAATTTCTAATGTGGAAAATTACCTAAAAACCTATTTTGTTGTTATCAAGACTGTAAATATATCATTAGAACTTTCCTAAAATAAGTCCATTTATGCATCCAGGGTTTGAAAGAGAAAATATAAATTCTCATACAGCAATTTACTTTAAAATTTGAGTTTCTGTACTTGGTATTTTTAAATGGTCATTGTTGAAAGTATGGGATCAATTCTGCTTCATCTGCATAATCCTGCCTCATTGATTCTCTTAATTAGTTAAATAGGCCTATTGGGTATATTTGGCTTTAATTCAGTGACATTGGGGTTTTGGACAGATTGGCATGATAAAGAAAAAGAATTTGCAAGGCCTCCAAATTATTCCTAGGCCTAGTTAAAAGCACATATACAGTTTTCCTAGTATTAACAAAGACATAAAGTTCTGAAGGAGTGTTTTGGGGGTGTATTTTTCAATCTAGAAAGTATCATCCTTGAGTGATTATGCAAAATCATTCTAATGGACTGATAAATCAGCTGAGTTGATTTCACAAATCAAAGTGTGTGTGACAAATACTCACTTTGTACAAAGAGGGAAAACATGTTTTATATATATATTAATGCCTGTGATATGCAAAAATAATAACCTTTTCCTATCCAGAGTATTGTGTGCGTTCTGCAGCATGCATGGATTTTTTTCCATGAATGTGCCCAGCCATCACTTCATTAAAGATGTCGGTGCCTGGCTTGCATCTCTCTGGATGCCCAGACCTCTCTCTATCCTCTGAGCTAAATGGAGAAGAGACCATTTAGAGATCTCTAAGAAGCTTTGTCTAAGGCCTAGGAGAATGTTTTCAGATGATAACTACAGATTTGATTTTTTAATGTGGTGGGGAAATCTTCAAGAAAAACAATTGTAAACCGTTTGGACTCAAACAATTCATTTCAAGAGATTAGGGGTGAAATATCTGGGCTAACACTGTGATGGCTATGATGGTATAGTAACGTGTTCTGGTACAATTCTGAAGGAAGTTATTCAAAGGAAGCATTTGTTGGAATGATACAGTTTAAGATCAAACATCAAAAATCCTTCACTCTCCAGAAAGACTCCATAAGTCCCAATCCAAGTTGACTGCCTTAAATTGGATGTGTATTTGACAGTAGTGAAATCTATTGTCTTCACTGTTTATAGAAGCAGAACAACCATGCACTAAGGAAAGCCAGGGGTGGGGGGAGGTTTGCAATGGGAAAAAACCTGCACCAACTGCAGCTGAATCTACAACTCAATTTTGATTAGCTATTGCTTACAAAATATAGAACTGCTTTAGGGTTGATGTTGCAAGGTCTGAGTACGTTAATTGCTCAGTAGTTGGCTCAAGTAGATGCCTGTTTTGTTTTTCACAGAAGGGCTTATTGAGAAGCCACTGAAAATATATGAGACATTTTAAAAACATAACAACCCTGCTCTCCCATTTAAGGCAAAACAAAAAGGCAACTAATTTGAATCAATATTATTAATAAACAACAGTGTTGTGATATATTCAAAGCAAACAGATTCCTTCTGGCTGTTAACTTTCATTGTGTTCGGTCTGTAATGGAGCAATATGGGAAAATGTTTTACTTATCAGGAACCTGAGAACTGAAATGGAGAAATACTATAATTAATGCAGCTTAATCTGGCTCAGCCTTACCCAACCTGATATCTTCCAGGTGCTTTAGACTTCAAGTCCCATCATTCCTCTCAACATGATAGGTTCCCTAGGGGTGATGGGAATGATAGTTTAGTACATCTGTCTGCATTAGCTTGAGTGTGTAAATTTTGCTATCAGCCATAAAGATTTCTACTGTCACATCCAGCACTAAGGAGGCTTAAGCTACTCCTCTCTGACAAAATAATTATTACAGGTAATCCTCATTTAGCTATTTCTTGTTTAACAACCATTTGCAGTTACAACAATGATTGAAAAGTAACTTTGCAACCAATCTTTGCATTTATGGCCTTTCCAGATTTGTAAAGCAATGGAAAACTGAAATAAACAAATAAGCACAGTTAAGGTTTCACTTAGGAACTGAATTCTGGTCCCAATTGTAGTTGCTAAAGGAGGACTATCTGTATTTTGTTGATTTCCTAAAAAGAACAAAAAACAAAACTCAGGTTCAATTACTAAAGCAGTGAATTTTCAAAGGCTGTTTTAGTGTGGATATGAAAGTTGCAATTTATGTTTATGTACAGTTGTAATTCATGAACATGATAGCTAAGGCATTCTAACCCCACAAAATGTTTCTAGTACCAAATTGATAAGTGTTGGTTGTAAGAGTTATTACAAAATGACTGATGCATTATGAAGTTTTTCTTGTGCTGAACCTAGGGGGCCCAGTGCAACCCCAAGGAATGCAATCACAAAGCCAGGAGCCACCCCAAGGGTTCCCACCGGGGCATTCAGGAAAGTCCTCCAGTTCTCTGCCTCCACGTCCACCTGGCCCTGCGATTCAGCCATCACGTTCCCAGGCCTCAGGTCCTTCAAGTGCTGGGCCTCCAGCAGACATGAAGACTGAGCCCTCACCAGACTCATCCCAGAAGCCTCAGTCACATCCTCAGCTAAAGTAAGGCATTCTTGTCATTTTCTCCTCTTGTTTTGAAAATGCTTCTCTTGCCAAAAGTGGTTGGAGTGCAGATAAAGAAGTACAAAATTTCCTTCTTTTTATAACAGTTTTGTTTCTGTTTTACCTGGAGTGGGTATATTTCCAGCAGACATTTCCAATCTGCTGAAAAAAGCAAATCTCATGTGGTACATATAGATTTGAGTTTGTGTCATCCCCATTTTCTTTCTAGCATCTCAGAAGGTGTTGATTCATCTTTGGTTGTGCTGTTTATGAGACAGCTGGTAAGAAAGAAAGAGAGACAAAGAGAGAGAAAAAAAACTTATCTGCTTAAACTTTTAACCTTGCAGTCACTCAGACAAGAACGATTGGAAAATCCAGATAATGTTTTCCTTGTCAAAAATATTTCCCATTAAAACTAGAGATAGAACATTTGTTCATTAACTATCCATTACATCCTATGCTTAAGAGTTCTTGTAGGGCCACTTTTAGGCAGTGGAACTCATTTTCATATACTTGATTAGGTATAACATACTCTAACTGTATCTTTGATTTTAATTTTTGTCAAACTGATTCTGTTAAAGTATGGTTGAAGATGGCCACTTACTTACTCTATATATCCTCTTGATGTTTTGGAAACTACTTTGAAGATTAATATACTGCATTCCATGTCCTGTTTCACATATTCAAATTCAAATATTCAAATACCCAAGGTATATTGCTCAACAATTTAGAGATAGAAAGATTTCCTGCTGCCTTCATTATCAAACTGCATGACAGTAACAAAGGATGGTACATGCCAAGATACTTTATTTGCCAAAATTTTGTCTAATAGTTTACAGACTTAATCTTCAAAATAATGCTTACATAATTCTCTTTTGCTGTGAAGGTGAAAGAAGGTAATCACAAAAAAGGTTTTATGAACAAACCACAAGGCAGACAATATGATAAATCAATAAATGGCCTTAAATGTATTATATTTAGTTATGCATGTAAATGAAAACTTCAGTTCACTACTCATTGTTATTATTTCCACCATATACTTTTCCCAGAAGAGGTAAAAATTCAAAACTTATTTAATTCAAAACAAACTAAATGGATCAGTGTGGGGTAGTTTGAAGGTTTTGAATTAGAAGTGGGAAGGGTTGGGTTCAAATCTACCTTCAGCCACAGCAGCTCACTTTAGGTCAGTCGTTGCTCAACCCAACCTACCTCAATTAGAAAGAGGGAGCATAATGTATACATTTGTGTATAGATGGTATATAAATATAGTAAATAAATAAGCTAGAAAATATCAAGATATATTTTTCCCTGATGTAGGTTTCCATCTCTATTTTTTTTTTTAATGCAACAGATATTTAAGGTTAACGTTTCTCTCCCTGTTAATGATTGGAGTCAAAATGGCTAAACATGTTACATTTAGAGATTTGTGAAAAGAGCACATTTCTTGTGTTCTTATCCCCTCAGGAGCTTGTAGAATACATCACATTTCACTACACACAGTTTTGGAGGTCTGTTGAAAAATAACACTGACCAGAAAGATTGCAATAAATATAAGTTTAAATGTGTTTCAATAAACCCATCTTCTCCTTCATGGTGTTTCAGATATCTTAAATTTCAAAGGCAATTCATTTGTGCAATGTTTTTCGGACATAACTAATATTTCGTTTCCTTCTTTCATGGTATTCTTATTAAGAAGTATAAGAATTGGCTGATTGAAAAAAGACTTTTAGCAAGAGTGAATCTAGTTACTAGTTAGATGGGTGACCAGAAAAATCTTTCAAGCCCATGGACCAGAGCAGGATCTTGAAAAACGCATTTTGGAAGAATTCAATGATGAATCACTTTCTATGTCATTGGTTAGAAAACAACACGGAAACCTGTAGTAGTCACCTGCAGTTGAGCTCAGCTTAAGGGAGATTTTACCTTTTATTCAAATTTAAACTCCCCCCTCCCAATTCACTGCTTATACCAGTCCTAAACATTTTTTTTCAAGCTTAGGACTTCTTAAGGGCTATTCCTTAATATTTGAAAGTTTTATGCACATAGTTTTAAAGCATGCTGGATGGCTTGTATCTCAAGTTACAAATTTGCTCCAATCCACATTTCAATCCCCCCCCCCACTTCCAAATCTTATGAAGAAAAGAAAAAGCATAACCAAATTGCCAATGAGATTAACTGTACTCAGTGATTGCAATCTCACCCACATCTTCTGGCTTAACATGTGCATGCAGGTTGCTAACCTATAAGTAAATATTTCACCAAGCCATTTATATTTCAGTTCCTAATCAAGTAAAGAATTTTTATCTTTCCACCCCTCCCTTCTCAATGACTATTAAACCCAAATACAATGAAAACGAAAGACTGTACACACTTACAATATTGCTCACTCTGGTTTTCTGGAAAAGGGGATAAGATTTTTCTGGAAAGGGGGTAAGATTTTTCTGGAAAAAAAATGATTTATTTGTCATTAAGCACAAGCAAATACAATTTTTCCTTTTTTTTTTAAAGTATACTTAAAATTTATAGGGTCAAAAATGAATAATATTTTCCACCATTCAACAATTTGTTTCCTTCCATTCAGCCCACTCCAACTTACCTGTCTTTATATATTCTCAGTTCAATGGATATGGCTGCCCATTTTAACCACATGACTATAGGCAGCTAACAGGGAATAACATCAATATCAAAACTTCATCAGAAAACAATAATAACAATGACGAAAGTCAAGATGAAGCCAAGCAACACAATCAATGCAACCACGATACAAGCTTAATCGCTTATCTCTCAGGCTCTGCAACAGAACCAGGTTTTAGTGCCTTACAGAAAGACAATGGTTTGGGGCAGATCCAAACTCCAGTGGGTGGCATTACAGAAAAGGCTGTCCACCAGGAATGGAGGCACTTCTGAGTTTTGATGGTGTCAAACAATTGTTTCTCAAGTCAAAACTAACAATTGTGCTCATCTGTTCAAAGAATGTCATCTGGATGTTGCCAGTTGTATCTCCTATGCATATTATATGTAATACCAATTGAATTTTGAAAGGTAGGGGGCTACATAAGTCACAAATAAGAAAATCTGTATGCAAGTTTCAAGTGTATGTTACATTCATGTGTGAGTTTTTATCTCTGTCTTGCAGCAAATCACAATCTCTGACAAATGCCTTCAACTTCACGGAGTCATCCTTCTTCCGATCATCTGTGAATGAGGATGAAGCAAAAGCTGAAACCATCCGAAATTTAAGAAAATCTTTTGCCAGCCTGTTTTCAGATTAACCATGGCTGGTTTTGCATCTCCATCAAATGTTCGAAAGTGTCCTCTGAATATCATTTCACAAACACTATTTCTTTATGAATGATCCTTCTTTCCTGTTTCAATTGTTGTATTAAGCAATATGTTATGTTCTTTTTTCAAAAGGGGACTATAATGTGTTAACACTTCAGGTATCTTTTTAAAAAAGCCACTTTAAAAAAAAAAAAGCCAAGAAGAAAAGCTCTACAGCCGAATGCTTACAATCCTTCTTAACTGTGATTCTGTGGCCTTACAGTTAAATGCACTCAATCTTCCCATTGGACCCTCTGTTGTGATGTCTTTAGAGCAGCCCACCATAAAGCTACAAGTCTTCCCTTTCTCACAGTTTTCTCGAGTACTGAGCTGCATGTTTATTTCTTCAAGATATTTTCTTCTGCAAAGCTACATTTTTGAGACTTAGTTTCTTGCCCTCAGATCTTTAGGGTATAGTTTCATAATTGTATTCATCTGAATTGTCTTTCACCTTGTTGGAAACTTTAGAAAACTTTCCATCCGCTAAATGTAGTTTTCCTATATGCTTTAAGAGCAAATTCTAGAATGACCCAATGTTAGAGCCTTATGTGTGTCTATATATGATTCTATTCTCTTACTCCTCATATATTTGTTGTGAAATTATTTGCAGCCTGTTAATAGTGCCTTTTGCTTTGTAAAATGTCATGCATGGCCTCATGTCACCATAGTTCCATATTACATCCCAATAAATGCAAAGCTCTATCTATACCTAACAGGAAATCTGCCTCTCCTGACTTCTCTGCAGTGTGATCATGATAGCAGAGGGAGATCTGAAGCTGTATTGTTCTCTTAGAATTTATTACAATCAGAGACCAGAACAAATAAAAACACTATCAATATACAATTAAAAATTCTAGAATAAAATAATAAATTAAAAATTCTAGAATAAATAACAGATAAAGTCTATGATAAAATCCGGTCTGTTAATTATACATGGCCTAACTATACTAAAATCACAATCCATAAACTGTGTGGCCCATAGTTAGTTTATCACTAAAAGGGAAAGGAAAAAACAGTGCTTTATTTTTGTCCTTTATTTTATTTTCAGTCAAAATGTGTTACCAATAAACAAGAATAATATCTTAGAAATATAGTTTTAAAGAGATCAATCCCTTCATTGACACACTTATTCTGATAACATGTGCCTATGAATCTTGGCTTGTCTACAGAATGAGGTCTCTTATGGAATAATTTATAGAATGCCAGGTCCACTCAGTGTCAAGTTGTATTTTGAAGATCAATACTCACATTTCCTAATTTTATCTTCACTCATGGGAGATAGGCTATCTTTTCCTTTCCTGTGAAACTAATCCTGAACATTACTATGTCTGATCTTTATCTTCTGCTATCCAGGAAATTTTTTTTTTAATTTTATCTGATCTTGAAAACATAGATATTACATATGCATGATAGCTATTAGTACAGTTATAGATGATGTTTGTGCCTCATTGATCCAAATGCAACCCATTCATCATTTATCCTACAGTGGCAATCTATAATTTGCTGTACTTTTAAATCAAAGGTACATCTTAGCTTTATCAAACTACATCGAGAACTCAAACTTGGGTGGGAAAGCAGCACATTTAGCCTTTGGTATGCTTGCCTTTCTTCAAGGCCACATAGTCTGCAACCAGTCCAAAGAATGGTCTTGAAATTCCAAGGCCGAAGGTCTGCCTGTGTTGAAGAAGATGGGGAATGATGGCTTCCTTCTCCAGCGTCTTCTTTTCTCCATTGTAAAGTAAAAAGGAGTTGGTTATGATTCCTCATTTATTCATTTATTATTTACAAATTGACCTGAATCTTAAGATATGATACAGTCAATGTAAAAGACAGAGAATGGAATGCAGAATGAGTTGCTGTCCACAAATACTGAATGAAAAGTGAAACTTCACTTGGCAGCCAAATGACCTCAGCACCCTGCAATTCCCTCTCCTCTCGCCTTTGAGCTAATGGTCAACTGCAAAGCCGAAAGCACACAGTAGATCTGAATGTTGCCATATATTGAAAATCTCAACCATTTGATCTTTGAACATTATCAGTGAGCCACCAGCTGCATCAGAGATTTATTGACACACTTACCAGGTTTTTTTTTTAATTAGATTCTTGACATCAATCTAGCTGTTCCATTTCTGCATTAGATCAGGCTCCTTGATATTTTCAAGGGTAGTTCCCCACACACTGTTGCAGTAATTTAATTTATTAAATATTGCTATTAGATATTGCTATTCCTATGCCCTTTGTGACAGTATTTGTTTATTCGGGTAAGCATATGTAAGAAAGTATATGTGATTTGGGGCTGAGCTGTGAAGTCTTTGGTGCTTTCTCAGCTTGATTGTTTGCATGCAGACATTTTATTACCCGGTCAGGTAATATCAATGCAAGTGTGTGTCGGGTGTTTATTATATATATATATATATATATATATATATATATATATAT
>BLBF01000003.1:48832301-48847397 GCA_015471245.1 Laticauda colubrina | reverse complement strand
TAGTTGTGCTTTTAAAGTTGGAGCAACATTTCAACAGAATCTCATCTGCCATCATCAGGCTTCTGTATTGTGTTCGTCTGTGAGTCAGACTTTTACAGTTGTTTCAGTTTTAAATTTGGGGCTAGCCAACTGCTGTGCCTGGATGGTTTTTTTTTCATCCTGATTGGCTGGGAGTTTTAGTCTGTGTTTATTGGTCTTGGAGTTTGCTGTGTTCTGCTTGATTGGTGTTTCTAATATCTTCTGTCTGTTTTGTGGCTTTTTTGTCTTCATTGGCTGGCAACATTGTGTTCCTGTATTGGAGGCTTTTAATGCAGCTTGGCTGCAAGTAAATGGACGGCTATCATTTATTAGGAAGCTAGGTTTCATCTGGGTACCTGGTTGGGGTGTGTTTAGCTGGAGGAATCAGCGGGGATCTGTTTGTGCCCAGGTGTTTGACTACCTTGTGGTGTGGAGATTTTTTTGTTTGTGAGTGCAGGCTTCCAAATAATTGACAGTCTGGTGGAATCATCTCTTCTATTCATGCTTTCAGGTCTTTTTTCAATCTCTATGGCTTCTCTGATAATTCTGTGGCTGGGTTTTCTATAGTGGCTAGGGTTTTGGTGCCATTGAAGTTGATGCTATGACCTGTGGCTTTCATGTGTTGGACTTGTGAGGAAGTGTGTTCCAGCTTTTTTACTGCATTTTTGTGTTCATCCAGGTGGGTACTTATTCTTCTATTGGTCTGTCCAATGTATGTGGCCAGGCATGATGCACATGAGACTTCACATATGCCTTGGTTTTCCTCTACTCCACTCCTCTGCTCATTGTAGAATACCTTATGCCACCAGACTTGACTTGTAGAATACCTTATGCCACCAGACTTGAAATTCTAGATCTAGAAAACCTTGAATTATGCTGTCTTCAGTCTGATTTAAGTATGGTATATAAAATCATACATTGCAATGACTTACCTGTCAATGAATACTTCAGCTTCAATCATAACAACACAAGAGCACACAACAGATACAAACTCAAGGTAAACCGCACCAAACTTGATTGCAGGAAATATGACTTCAGCAACAGAGTGGTCAATGTCTGGAATACTCTATCTGACTCTGTGGTTTCTCTACCCAAACCCCAAAAACATTAACCTTAGACTGTCTATTGACCTCACTCCTTTCCTAAGAGGTCTGTAGGGGGCGTGCATAAGCGCACCAAATGCCTACCGTCCCTGTCCTATTGTTTCTTTTATTTTTCTTATATGTACCCATTTCATGTATTCATAACTATGTATATACTTATACCTATTATCTTGTAAGCGATTGACAAATCAAATCAAATAAATAAATAAATAAAACAGGTGAGTATATTTTTCAATAAGAGAGGGAGGTGTCTAATAATCATGATGCTTCATAACTTAGAATAATGAAAAGGATACCACATCAGGGATGGGATTCAAATTTTTTCACAACTTGTTCTATGGGCGTGGCTTGGTGGTCATGTGACTGGGTGGGTCATGTGACTGGATGTGAGTGACATCACTCACATCAAGAGGTGCTTCTCTTCGCCTGGCCTCTCATGACAGTGGGTATGCTGCAACAGTCATAAGTGTAAAAAATATCATGTTACTTTTTTCAGTGCCATTGTAACTTTGAATGGTCACTAAATGATTATTGTAAGTCAAGGATTACTTGTACAAAAATATAAAAAGCTTTTTATAAAAAATATAAAAAGCTTCTTTGCTTGCAAAAAGCTGTCCTAAATACCAATCATTAGATTAAAAATCCCTGCAAGCCGGAGTTACAAATCAGGTAGGGTGCCAGAGCACCTTGAGGAATTAAAATAGTTAAAGTGCAATGATAACTATCAGCAGTCAACTATTGCTCATAAAGTGAAACTCTTTAGCAGAGAGGTCATTTAAGCTCTCCAGAAAGAGCACACCCAGGAGACGTAATCCTTGGATCCATTTGTATCACTTAAAGATACCAGCTCACTTCACAAGATATCCTAAGGAAATCATCCAGATTTAAGGAAAAGTCACATGCCCCCCCAGAAAGGCAATAAAAAAACCAGTGCCGAGACTTCAGGTTTGCAAGGCTTCGGCAGTGGCAGGAATCCACAATTGTGCACGGTTTCTGCTGTGCTCGCCACTGGAGTGCCCTTGATCCAGCTGGATTTGGGTGCTATAGTTACCCCATAGAGGTAACTGAAAATAGGGGAGATCCAGCAGGGGTCCGGGGGAATCGCAACCCCCCTCCTCAGCTGACTTAACTCCCTTTTCCGAAAGCAGTAGAGCAGCGGTCAGCAATGGCCGCCACAAAGAAGCTTTCATCCAGATAAGAATGTACAGGAGGAAGATGAGAAAGTGAAAGTTTTTGGCTAACCGGGATAATAAGTAACATTTAAATACCCTGGAATTTAAGCTTCATAAAAAACACATCGTTCCCGACGAAGACAGAAAAAGCGGCAGATGAAAGTTAAGAGGGAAAGTTTGTTTTTTCTCACTCTCCTTCCTTATGGTGATAGCAAATGAATGGAGAGATCAGAAAAACCCATTTTGGCATCATCAGATAATCTTGAAAACTAAAGTCAAGGGGACAATAAAGATTTCTGAGCATCGGGGGGGGGGAGAGAGAATTCTTTTTTGCTATAAGTGGGAAGGGAGAGGAAAAGAATAAATATTAAGATTTTGTTGAAGGAGGCTGCTTGGAATTTATAAGAACAGAGCTAAACTGTAACAAGACTTCTAAAAGATATATTTTAATTGGAGCTTTGTAACTGAACTATAACTCCAGGAAGAGAAAGTATAAAAAGAAGAAAGTGCTAAATGTCTGTGTATATTTGGATTGCTTGATGACTTTGAGATTTTTGGAAATCATTATTTGAAAGACGAAAAACATTTGGGTTGTATAAAAAAAACTTTTTACAATGACACTACTTGTTGATGAACTGAAAATTTAATTTAAAAAGCTAAAAGAAGAGGAACAAGAAGGGAAGGGCTCTTCTGGATCTGTTTTCCATTTTTTAGAAATGGTAATTTCTACCTACCAGAAACTACAAGAACAAGAAGACTGGGATTAAGAAGAAGCCATCTTTCATGAACAAACAACTTTAGCTGGAGAAGAAAAGGGAAAGAGGGGAAAGAGAATGGAGAATTTAAGATTTAAAAAAGCAACCAAAAAGGGGGAAAATAAGGTGGAAAATTGATACAATGTCAGAAAGCAACACAAAAGAGGAATACAGAAGAAGGTGGAGATTAAGAAGGTGGAGATTAAGAGACAAGGGGGTAAAAAGGCAGGATTGGAGAAGAAAGGAAAGGAAAAAGGAAAGAGAAGTAACAAAGGTTTAAAACAAGATGTAAAGAAACAAGATTTATTTAGAGATAGTGGGTTAAAATATGATTAAAAAAGAGATTCTGCAAAGTACACAAGATTGTATTGTTGTATTTATATTTGAAATAATGTTAGAAAAGTAGATTTAAGAATAGAGCTTAATTTGCTATGGATTATTGTTTTAATTATATCATAAACTTATTATTCTTTCTTATTTTATAATATAGTATGTAGCTTCAGAATGTACGAAGCATAATCAGAATTAAAAGTAAATTTAGGGGAAAGATTTAAAGGCGTCATACTTCAATCAGTGATTATAGGAGAAATCTTGTGTTAATGAGAAAAGATAATAGAAACTTGAAATAGAACAGACAAAAGATATGTGCATAATGATTTAAACTGAAATGAAATAAATAAAATAGAATTAAGAGAGTGAAAAGAGGGGAGAAGCTATACAGAAAATGTAGAATGGAGAGGAATACAGAAAAAGGTGGAGATTAAGAAGGTGGAGATTAAGAGACAAGGGGGTAAAAAGGCAGGATTGGAGAAGAAAGGAGGGGAAAAGGGGAAGAGAAGTTACAAAGGTTTAAAACAAGATGTAAAGGAACAAGATTTATTCAGAGATAGTGAGTAAAAATATGATTAAAAAAGAGACTCTGCAAAAGTACATAAGATTGTATTGTTGTATTTATATTTGAAATAATGTTAGAAAACTAGATTTAATGATAGAGCTTAATTTGCTATGGATTATTGTTTTAATTATATTATAAACTTATTACTTTTTTATTTTATAATATAGTATGTAGCTTTAGAACGTACTAAGCAGAATCAGAATGAAAAGTATATTATATTTTAAGTGTTAAATTTAGGGGAAAGATTGAAAGGCGTCATACTTCAATCAGTGATTACAGGAGAAATTTTGTGTTAATGAGAAAAGATAATAGAAAATTGAAATAGAACAGACAAAAGATATACGCATAATGATTTAAATTGAGATGAAATAAATAAAATAGAATTAAGAGAGTGAAAAGAGGGGAGAAGCTATATAGAAAATGTTGAATGGTAAATAAGATATGAAATGGGATAAAAAGTGAGCATGAATTCAAATTTATGTCTGTATAAAAAGATGTAACCCGGGAAGCCACTTTCCAAAAAGAAGTTTTATGTTTTTTATGTTTTGTGTTTTGTTTGTGTATGTTTGTTTATTGAAAAACAATAAAAAAAATTTCAAAAAAAAATCAGTGCCAAGTTTGTATCCTGCCTCTTGGAAGTACACCCCAAAAGGACAATGCCAGGAACCACTAAAGCAATGAAGGAAGACCCCCTCATGGAAGTGTATAAATTTATCTTCTCTTTGAGAACAGTAAGGCAAATGACTATGAAAAACATGTGGAAAATTTCCTTAGGTACTATAAAGCACTTAGTACAAATATGTCACTGAAAATTCACTTCTTACACTCACATTGAGACAATTTCGCTTTGAATTGTGGGGCAGTGAGTGATGAGCATGGGGAGAGATAGATTCCACCAGGATATCGCAGGGATGGAGAAAAGGGAAATGGAGTCCATCCATGCTTGCCAATTACTGCTGGAATCTCCCCAGGGATGATCCTACTGCGGTTCACAAAAGAAAAGCCAAAGAGCGCAATTTAGATACCAAATAAAGATTGAACCTTATCATTTAATCTGATGTTAGAACTTGTCAGTTTTTTTCATGCAAAAAGCATGAAAATGTTACATGAAAAACCAATAAATGAATGGAAAGTTATTTTACTGGTATCAATAAAAAGATAAATTTATAATAATTAGTGTGGCACCATTCTCATTGCTATATCACATTTTGCTGAAAGGTATGGAGTAGAATCACACACGCCCCTCGTAATTTTGAATTATTTTGATGCAATTTTGACCTGAAGCTATATCTTGGAAACTGGAGCCAATTAATTCTTGGGACTTAATTTTCCTTTATTAATGACCCAATTTTGGCAAAATTAAGCTACTTTCATTTTGTAGGCTTTCTCCTTATGTAACAGAATAAAACAATAACAGATTAAAAAATTAAAACATCTAAAATTAATAACTAAAATGTTAAAATTAATATTAAAATGTATTTTAAAAAACAATGCCTAGATGGGGTAGAGTCTCCTAGTCTACTAGCCACCTTCAAAATGGGGTTGCCCCACCAGAGGACCAAGGCAGTTGGCAAAGCCAGGTTTTCCGGCTCTTTTGGAAGGCCAAAATGGTGGGTGTGAATCTCTCCTTGATGTGCATGATATTCCAAAGGGCAAGAGCCATGGAAGAAAAGGATATTTTCCTGGACCCTGCCAGCTACAATTTCTTGACCAATAGGATCCTGAGCATGCCCCTTTTGCTGGAGTGAGTGGGATAGGCCCATCCCTTTGGGGTGAGATGGTTCCTCCAATAAACTGGACCCATCCCATGTTGGATTTTAAGGTCATATTTATGCAGCATATTCATATTGGCACTGCTGCAGAGTACTTTCCAAAGGAACCTTGAATTGTAAATATCAGGATTTTTTTATATATAAAGGGCTTTTATTTATGGAATTTCTCCAATTATCCAGTGGACCTTGAACATCTCATATAAATTTTCATAACATTAATTCAAACATTTTTAATGTTCTTCTTGATCTGAAAGTTACAAGTGATAAGAAAATAGCTCTTAAGAAAATGTTTCACATATGAAATGGCCATGAGTTAAAGATCAAATTTTTAGTCCTAAACCTTTTAATGTCCTCTAGTCTGATGCCACTGACCAGCCTTAGTTTTCCCCATCATCTTCAATACTAAAAAAAAAAAAAAATTGCTAAGTATCTGCATTTTCTCTGGTGTTTAAAAAGCAGGAACAGGGCTAGAAAAAAAGACAAGCAAATAATTGTTAATAATCTCATATCTCAGATTAGAAGAAGAAAGGCTATCAGAAGGTGTGGCTTTAGGATAATATTACATCATACATACCTCCCTTTGAACAAATATCTGTATCAATTATAGCACAAAAAGTACAGAGTTACTTAACATAGACAGATTAGTTATTAAATCTATTTTCCACATCTCTTATTGGATGAAAGTAGCATTACTCTTCACAAAAATATAACTAGATAAGATATAGGGACAGTTCAGAACTAGTGACCAGATCTTAGGGTGGAACATTCTGATACAAATTTGATGTGGGTTGCTTCTCAGTGTGAATGACAGATTTCTCTTTCATCATATTTACATCCTAATTTTAAAAACAGATCTTTGTACACGTCTACTGGTATATTTAGAAGGCAGGGGCTACATTTGACATGAATAAGGGAGTCTAGGTTTTGTATATTCTTCACACAGCAGTATTGTACAAAGTTCTCCAAAATTTCTATTTTGCAGCACTTCTTAAATTGATCATGTGACCACATGAATTTTATACATTTTGAAGCGAATGGTACTTTTTTCTGGAAAACAGCCTTACAATCCAAAAAAAGGGTGGAACTGGTACCAACACAAAGTTGTGCAAGAAAAGCCCTCCTGACCATGGCTGTTGCTGTTTCTTGAACAAACACCACGAGTCCAGGATGAATTCCAGATTTTACACTAGTTCTGTATGAGATAGTGCAACCTTCCCCACAACTAAAGAGAAAGTACCCAGAACCAGGGATCCCAGCAACCAAAGCCAGCCAGCCTTGCCAGAGTTCAGTCAAAGCCTGTTGTCCCCCATTCACACCCCAAAGCTTCCAATAGCAAGATAGAATCTCTATGTAACTATTTGGGCGTCCAATGTTTTTTGTCAGCCTTCTTAGGTAGATCAGACAGGAAATACGACCAGATGAGTTAATTCTACTTTATTTTAAAGCTATGTTACAAGAATTTTACAAGCATGATAACTATTGCTTGTAACTATTGCTTGTAACTAAAATAACTATTGCCACAAACAGCTGTTTATTGGTTTTTGTTATTTGGAATGGCATGTCTTTTGTTTCCATTATAAATCAGTGGGCATTGGTCTTTGATTTCAGTGGTCTGTAAAAATAATGTATAAGGAGAAGGCGGAGCTACGTCTCGGTGTTACAGCTGCGATCTCGGGGCTCTGAGATCTCAGCTGATATTTTTGCCTCTGGTCGGTTCTAACGGACCTAAACCGTCCCGTAGAGACGGGGATTGTGAAGGGCATAGTCCCAGGATCCCAGAGACATCGCAAAATCTCTGGTTTGATCCGGGAGAAGCCCTTTTGCTGGAAGCAGAAAGGCAGCCTCTAAAGCTGCTGAAGTCGGGACAACTCCGGAAAGAAAGGGATTTAAATGAGCGTGTATCGGTTGGGTGAGAAATTCTTTTGCATTATAAATTGATTAAGACTTGAAAGGACATCCTGAACAAAGAAGAAATCTGTGGCTTTATTTTTCTTTTGACTGAACCTGGGTTGAGCGGCGTTTAAGTGATGTCAAATTGAGACTTGGATTATTATTTTTTTCTTATTTTCTTTGAGGACTTTAAGGTGACTTTGTAGGTAACCGGATTGAATTTTCTCTTATATATATTTTTATTTTTCACTTGATTTTTATTTTTTATCTTTTTAACTTTCTTTTTAGGATAGAGGCTCCCTTTGACTATCTTTTTCTTTTGTTTGAGTTCTTTATAAACATTTTTTCTTCTGGCTGGGGGGGGAAAGAGTATTTAGAGATGCTGTAACACTGCCAACTAGAGGCTTGAAAATATTTTATTTGAATTGGGGAGAAAAGCACTTCTTTTCAAGGACATTTTAATGTGATAAGATAGAGGGAGAATACAGTAAAATATTATTACAGGTGCTCTCTTGGACTCTTATCAATATCTCAACATTTGAGGTTTGGCTTTGAAGCTGCTGGAGAAGACAGTCATAATAAGAGCCTTGGATAAAGAAATAAAGTGCAGTGTACAGTATATATATATATATATATATACTTTTGAAACACCTACTCGCCAGCCTTTTTGGTTAATTTTAACTCTAGCATTTTTGCTTTTTATTTCAAAGGGAAAGCCTCAGAGTTTTTTCTTTTTTCTTCTCCTTCTTTGCTTCTTCCATCTATTTTAATTGGATTAGGGTCTAGAAGAACCTGAAGACCTTTCTTTTTCCTTTTTTCTTTTTTCTTTTTTGGCTTTGGGCTTTTTAATATTGGATTTTTTCTTTTTCTTTTTGATTTTTTGGACTATATTTGGTTACTATACCAGCTGGATTTAAAGTCAAAGAGAGCTTGAAGACTTGGAAATATTAAAATGAGCAGGAAGCCAAAATCATTCGGCGTTTTTGCTTCTACCTCTGCTTCCCCACCACTTGAAGGACAACTTTCAATTCAGACAATGTTGAAGCAAGATAAGGAACAAGAAAAAGTAAATTTACAGATGATTATGCAAGGAATTCAAGATATTAAGATAAAAATAGATACCATGGACAAAAAAATAGAGAAATCTGATGAAAATTTTAAACAAATGATGGGAAAATATGAGGAGAGATTCCAAAAAATTGAGGAAGAAGGAAAACAAAGAGAGGAGAAGATTGGAAATATTGACACTAGATTAACAGTGATAGAACAAGAAAAAAATGGGATGTTGAGGTGGGAGATGGAAAGATCAGAATTTTATCTTAGATTTCAAAATATAGAAGAGGAAAAAGGAGAAAACTTGGCTGTGATAATGATAGAAATATTGGCAGATCTTCTGGAAATTACTGAGGAAAAAATGATGGACGGAGTAGATGAGATATACCGAGTTTATACAAGATATGCGATGAGAAATAAACTACCAAAGGAAGTACATATTAGATTTACTAAAAAATCCATCAGAACACAAATACTACAAGTGGCAAGAGAAAAAGTATTGAAATATAAAAGCAAAGAGATTGTAGTTTTAAAACAAATACCTAGAAGAGTGAGAGAGATGAGAAGAAAATATCGATTTTTGACCAAAATGCTACTGGAAAATGAAGTGAACTACAGATGGCTGATACCAGAAGGACTAATTTTTACGTGGCAAGAGCAGAGACATAGAATTGACTCGATTGAAAAAGCAGAATTTTTTTATGCAGAATTTTTTGGAAGAAAAAAAGAGGAGGCAGAGAAAGAGATCTCATTAATTGAGCTTCTGGAGGAACAACTGGAGACTGAAAAAGAGAAAGGAGTTGTAGGTGGACAGGTAGACAGTAAAGAACAACGTGAAGTGAGAGCTACGAGAGTTGTTAGACCTAAATATAAAGCATAATCATGGAAGAAAAAAAAACTGATTACAATGAATATAAATGGACTTAACTCAGCTGTTAAAAGAAGGAAAACTTTTCACAAATTAGAGAAATTAAAATTTGATATAATTTGCTTACAAGAAGTTCATATTAAAAAGCAACATGAGCATTTGTTAGTACAGCCAAAATTAGGGAAAATATTTACTTCTTTGATTCAATGTAAGAAAAGAGGAGTGGTTCTCTATATTAAAGAAGATATTCCAGCAAAACTGATCTACACGGATGAAGATGGAAGAGTATTAATGGTGGAAATAATGGATAATAATAAAAAAATACTCTTGATTGCAATTTATGCTCCGAATGATAAACAAGAAGAGTTTTATAAAAAACTACATATGGAAATAATTAGACTGGACTATGTTAACATAATCATGATGGGAGACTTTAATGGAATTGTGGACAATAAATTGGACTATATAACAACAACAACAAAACAAAATAGAAAGATTCTCCCTAAATCTTTTTTTAAAATGACAGATGAATTAACCTTAAAAGATATTTGGAGGGAAAGAAATGTTAAAACTAAACAATATACTTTTTATTCTAATAGACATTTATCATGGTCCAGGTTAGATATGATTTGGATCTCAACAGAATTAATATCTACTATTCAAGAAACAAATATTGAAATAAGTACTTGGGCAGATCATAGTCCAATGACAATTAAATGGAAGGGACAAAAAAAAAGATCGAGATGGACATTAAACAATACCATTTTAAAGGAGAAAGATTTTATACAATGGATGGAGAAGGAATTAGTCTTTTTTTTTTAAAGAAAATAAAAAAGAAGATACCTCAATACAGAATGTTTGGGATACAATGAAGGCATATGTAAGAGGTTTGATAATAGACTATACAAGAAAAAAGAATATTAGGAAAAGACAAACCTCTAAGGCCTTGGAAGATGAATATATAAGACTTGAAAAAGAATTACAGAAAATACCACAGAAAAAAAGATATTAAATTGAAACTGGATGTAATTAAGCATAAAATGGAATTAATAGAGAAAGAAGAACTGGCACAGAAAATTAGAAATTCTAAACAGAATTATTTTGAAGATGCAAATAAACCAGGTAGATGGTTAGCATATAAACTGAGAAAGGAGAAGGAATCAAGAAAAATATTGAAACTAATAAATGATCAAGGTCAAGTTTGTTGTGGTAATAAGGAGAAAAAGGAAATTATTCGAGATTATTATGGACAACTATATAAACAAGAGAATATTGATGAGAAAAAAATTAAACAGTATTTACAGAATGCTAACTTACCGAAGATACCTAAAGAGACTGAAGAAATGTTAGAAAGCAATATAACAATGATGGAACTAAATGAAGCATTTAAAAGACAAAATAATGGGAAAGCACCAGGTCCAGATGGACTTCCGGCAGAATTCTATAAAAAATTTCAAGAATCATTGAACACTCCATTGTTAGAAATTATGAATGAAGTTATGTTAAAAAAGATGACACCCAAAACATGGTCAGAGGCTTATATTACACTTATTTTAAAGGAAGAGGCTGACCCGTTGCAAATTAAGAACTATAGACCTATTTCCCTATTGAATGCAGATTATAAAATCTTTGCTTCAATCTTAGCAGAAAGACTGAAAAAATATTTAAATAATTTTATCCATCCAGATCAAAATGGATTTCTACCAAAGAGACAAATTAGAGACAACATGAGAGTAATTTTGGATACCTTGGAATATTATGAGGCTCATCCTGAAAAACAAATGGCTTTGATATTCCTAGATGCTCAAAAAGCATTTGACAACGTGAACTGGAGATTTATGTTATTATTATTGGAACAGATGGGCTTTGCCAGAAAATTTATTCAAGCAATAGAAGCCATATATAATAAACAGACAGCAAAGGTAATGATGGAGGGAGAATTTACAGATCTTATTAATATAAGAAGAGGTACAAGACAAGGATGTCCCCTATCTCCTTTGTTATTCGTATTAACTTTGGAAGTGTTGAATAGAAATATTAGAGATGACAAAAATATAAAAGGAATGAAAATTAAAAAGGAAGAATTTAAACTACAAGCTTTTGCTGATGATTTAGCTTTTATTCTGGAAGACCCGTTAGAAACCGCTCCAAAATTATTGGAAAAGGTAGAGACATATGGTGAGATGGCTGGCTTGAAAATAAATAAAGATAAAACAAAGATTTTGACAAAAAAACATGTTATTGAGACAAAGAGAAGAACTGACAGATCTTTTGAAAATTCAAATTACAAACAAGGTTAAGTATCTGGGGATATATTTGACAGCAAGATGTAGCACATTAAAAGAGAATAATTATATTAAACTTAAACAACAGATAATTACAGATTTGAAGAAATGGGAAAATTTACAATTGTCATTAATAGGGAGAATTTCAACAATTAAGATAAATATTTTACCTAGAATTTTATTTCTCTTTCAAACAATACCAATTAGACTTGGAAAAAACTATTTTGAAGATTTAAATAAAACTATGTTGAAGTTTATATGGCAAGGTAAAAAAGCGAGAATAAAGTTAAAACTTTTGCAAGATGCTAGAAATAGAGGAGGTTTTGGCCTGCCTAATTGGGAATTGTATTATCAAGCTGCAAGTTTGATGTGGGTCAAAGAATGGATAACATTAAGAAAACATAGATTGTTGACATTAGAAGGACATGATTTACTGTTGGGCTGGCATGCTTTTTTATGGTACAAGGGAACTAAAACACAGGGGTATTTCAGAAGACATTATATACGGGAGTCTTTGTGGTTAAATTGGGAGAAGATAAAAAAACAATGTTACTTGAAAATTCCAGTTTGGTTATCGACTATTGAAGCATTTTCCTATCCTATGATCTATAAAAAGGAACAAACAGTTAGATATGGGGAACTGTTGGATGAAAAGGGTGGACTTAAAACGATCCAAAATTTAGAGGAACAAGGTATAAGGATGAATTGGTTTTCTTATGCGCAAGTACACTCAAGATATCTTGAAGATTTTAAAACGGAAGGATTCTATGATAAACAGACTGATTTAGATAAGATATTGATGGGTACTGATGAGAAAGTGATTAAAAAGTTATATGGTTATTTATTGGGAATTAAGCTAGAGGAAGAACAAGTTAAAGAAACTATGATTGCATGGGGGAAGAATTTTGGATATGGAATTGATTTAGAGCAATGGCAAAAATTGTGGTCTCAAAATTATAAAATGACAATGTCAATAGCATATAAAGAAAACTTGTACAAGATGTTTTACAGGTGGCACCTTCCCCCGACAAGAATAGCAAGAATGTTCAAGAATAAATCTGAAAAATGTTGGAAATGTCATCAGATACCTGGCTCATACTATCATATGTGGTGGACTTGTGAGAATGCTAGAAAATATTGGACTAAAATTCACATGTGGTTGGAAAAAATGACAAAGAAACACATAGACTTGAAGCCAGAGATCTTTTTATTGGGAATTTTACCTGATATATATAATAAAGACTTGAAATATTTGATTGTAAATGTATTAACGGCGGCTAGGATTGTATTTGCTAAAAACTGGAAGAATGAGAAAATACCATTGCAGGAAGAAATTATTAAGAAAATATTGGAATGTGCTGAGATGAGTAGATTGACATTTGAAATTAGAGAACAAGAAGATAAACAATTTTATGCAATTTGGGGTTTTTTTTATCAATGGTTAGATGATAAAATACAATAATAGAGCATTAATATTATATATATGAAGAGTTTTTTAGGATTGATTTGTTATGATTATACGACAAATTGTTTGAAGTATTGTTATCTCGCAAAGCATGAATGATTAAAAGTATAGTCAGAAAAAAATTTTTTTTTTATTTTTTTTCTTTAGTAATATTAGAATATGGATTGACAATATGAGTGGTTATGCAATATAATTGTAATTGACACTATAAAATGAATGCACAAAACTGATGAACCAACCGATACACCGGAAGTATATATGAGAGTAGATGTTTTTAATGTTTTGTATGTTTGTTTGTTTGTAGAAAATTAATAAAAACTTTATTAAAAAAAAAAAAAATAATAATGTATAAATAAATCTCATTTTCCTTTCCCTAGCAGGACTAACACCATCAATTGCTCTAAAGGGAGAATGACTGGAGAAGGAAGGAGGAAGCAGAGCTATGAAAGCAAAGATTAACTCGGGTTCCCTCTCTATTTCCAGTCACAATCCCTTTCCAAATCATTTAGAAATTAGTCATTAATTGCCTTCATCAACACTGAGCTTAGAATACTGAGAAGATGCAGAAATCACTTTTTCCCCCTCCTTTGCTGATACTTTGCTTCTGTGGAGTGACCATTCAAAGTTACAATGGCATTGAAAAAAGTGACTTATGACCATTTTTTACACTTACGACTGTTGCAGCATCCCCACAGTCATGAGAGGCCAGGAGAGGAGATGCGTGCCTCGATGTGAGTGATATTGAGTTGGCCACACCCAGCCAATAACATGACTACCAAGCCATACCCACCAACTAAGCCATGCCCACAGAACTGGTTGTAAAAAAATTTGAATCCCACCCCTGTAGCTAGCCATGAGAATACAAAATTCTTTAAATAATGCATAGTTAAACTATGGAGTTCACTGCCATCAAAATCAATTTCAGTGTTTTTAAAAATTCTGGCTATCAATTGTTAGCAGGCTGAACCCTAGATACTAGGGATGCACAGAACTGTACTTCATATTCAGTCTCCAGAAGATATTCCTACTCCTGCTACCTCCTAAATCTAACTCAAGGTAAGCTGAATATGAACTACTAGGGAGCCTCAGGAGAAATAGCCTTCTGCCCTTGCTTTCAGTTTTCTGAATTATCTGATTGACCACTGTTAGACAGAAAAAAAAATGGGTAGATGTCCCTTAGCTTGCTCTAGCCTCAAGACTCTGATTTCTTAAACTACCCCCTGAAATTAAGTTTTTACTGACTTTGCCTGCATTGCTGAAGGTTTGAAATTCATGGGGCCAACCAAGCTCACATTCTCAGCCTTTAAGTATGATTTCTATCTATAAACAGTAGAAACAGGATTGTTTCTACTTAGATCAGAGCTACTAATGAAACAGGTGGAATAAAAATGTAATAGATAAATAAAAAATAAACAGGATCACCACCAAAGTGAGAAATATCCTGTTCCAGAAACCCAAGGAGTCTAAAATTTGTTTGCTCATTCTATCACTTACCATGGCACAATAATTTAGCATAATGATGTTTTTCATTTCCTTTTGTTGCTACTATTTCCTTCTGGATTTTTGCTGCTTCTTACTCCAAGCCACACTTTCCCAAGACTGATTAAGCTAATAACAAGAAAACATTCAAAGAATCAATATATTATTGTTACGAAGAAAAAGGAATAATTGTATTCTGTTTTGGCAGCATAATACCTAGGTGATTTCAGCAACAGGCAACGCAGTCCTATATTAGATGTAGTTGATGAGTTCAAGGCACACCTCATGACCTGAAGCAAAATTTCACACTTGATTAACATTAAGTTCCCTCCTCCCCCCCC
>BLBF01000003.1:48720534-48832291 GCA_015471245.1 Laticauda colubrina | reverse complement strand
GGGGGGGGGAGTACAAATAAATAAAAAAGGGAGAGATGAACCTGCAGTAACAAGACTACAAACTCTGCAAAATGACAATCTAACCAAACAAAAAGAGCACTCATGGTTAGATGAACCCCAAGAAAGAAGTCTGGAAGCAAGAGAGCAAAGCGAGGCCTTCCTGGAAGGTGGCAGCCAGGCCAGCTCAACCAATCCGGCCAAACCAGGAGTGAGCGGCGAGGCCATTTCAACTGGCCCGAGAGACTCAGGCGGGAGTGGCATGGCTGACTCATCCTTCCAGGAGGTTCCATGGAGAAGGTCGAGAGAAGCAGCGATCCCGTCCGAACCGATTGAAGACCAAAACAAGACTGAGCCGCGCAGGTCAACTAGAGCTAGGAAAAGCCCCACCTACCTGCGTGACTACATCACCCACGTTGGACTGAACTAAAGGGGGAGGGGTGTTCTGTATGGAACTTGGTAGGTTCCAAGTCCCTTATTCTGATTGGCCGAAAAGGCCACTTACGGATTGGTTTGCTAGGAACCAATCCGGGAAGCTGCCAAGCGATGGGAAGAATTAAACAAGTGTCATTGGCCACAAGCCGGCAGGCAAGCCGCTATATAAAGGGCTGCCACAGCTTGGGCTATGTTCCGTATCTTTTGCCTAGCAATTTGTAATAAAGAGTTGTTGTTTGGAACCTGGTGTCATGCGCTTCTTTCCGGACGGAACACATCCGAATGCAAATCACATGACCATGGGCATGCTGCAACAGTCATAAGTATGAAAAATGGCAATAAGTCACTTTTTTCAGTGCCATTTTAATTTCAAATGGCCATTAAGTGAACTGTTGTAAATCAAGAACTACCTGTACCTTATTCTACTGCACCAAAAAGAGTCAGGAGTCAATGCTACTCTTTCTTTTCCCTTTTATCCCACATTTTTTCATCTTCCCCGTTTTCCCCCTCTATTCTATTTTTTCTTTGTATTTCTGTACTTTATACTTTGATAAACAAATATTAAAAAATGTAACCAGAGATTCTTTCTTCTTTATTTGGGCAGTTTGAGAGGGGAAGATGGTTCATGGAAAGAACTAGAAAGGAAAAATCCAGAGTGGGTAAAAAAAAGAAGGCTTGCTTCCAAATGAATGATTTTAAAGTATTTCTCCTAGTTTCTCTGGTTTTAGGTCCTTCCATTAAAGTGATCTTTTATACTATTTTTAGGCTGCAACCCAATAGCCAGTGTAGCATGTCTGCATGTTTAAAAACAAAAAAAAAAATTTTTAATGGAAAAAGTCAAAGACAAGATGATAAGGTCCAAATACTGCTGTGTTATCTGGAATAATGAAAAAGCTATGTATATCAACAATCATTCATAATGAATATGCAAGTTTCAATATGTACCTGGGGAAAATGGAAACGATACCACAGTTTCTGTGGTTAATGGCCTATTGTTAATATATTGTTAAGTGACCATTTGTTAATGGCCTATTGTTTGTTATAAGCATTTCACAAAAGTATGGTTTACAAAACTTTTGTAACAGTGCTGTCACTCAACTGTCCATGCTGCTGCATTTTGGACCAATTGTAGCTTCCAAATATTCCTCAAGAGTAGCCCCATGTAGACCATGTTGCAATACTCCATGCAGGAGATAACCAGAGAATTGAATGATTGAGCCCAGGGCATCCCTCTCCTCTGAGGCAGAGGTCCTGCCCTTCCTTTCAACCATCCATTCAACCATCCATCAACTCTCCACTGCAATGGGAGTGGTAAGAGGAATGTTAAGAGTTCCTCTGGTAATCACCTGGTAAGAGGAATGTGAAGGGACAAGCTCCTGCAGTGCCAGAAGGAGCTCTCCTCAACCCCATCCCCTTTCACACCCAGTCAACCCCACCCCAGGACTGGTCTGTCTCATTGGCCAGCAGGGGTGAGGGGAACTGCAAGCGTACACAGAGAAGTCATCCTATCCTGACTTTCACCCAGAGGTGAGGATGCCAAACATCCCCTCCTACATTCACACCAGCAACTCCTATGCTTTCACCTTAGAGGTTGCTGTTCCCATCATTTAACAATTATTGTTAAAATATCATAAAATATTTGCCTAAGAAGAACATATTGCTTCATCATCATTTTTCAGATTAGTGGAAATTATTGCCTTTTAATGACAGGTAAGTTATACATTTCCAAAAGCCATTCCTTAACATCTACAATAATATCACTTTTCCAATTTCTCAATATCATTTTCTTAGCCATCACTCAGGTTTAATTCATAACAGACAGTTAAACTCCAAAGTTTTGGTATATAAATCACTGTTACATCTTTTAATATAAAATTACCACTCTAAAAAATGTTAAATATTTACAAGATCATATCACATGGGTCAATGAACCCTCTTTTTTTTTTTTTTTACATCTCCAATAAAGAAAATCTATTGCACATGCACGCACGCTCTTGTGGTGTGCATGCGCACATGAACACAAACACACCTGTAGGTAGTAAAAAAATGTGCCTTTCTAAACTGCCTTTGATTTGATTCACCAAACCCTTAGAAGTAGTTTAAAGTGATTATGTGCATTTGTGCCAGCTCAGAAAAGCTGAGAGCAAAGAGCAAAAATCATGGCCCCACCCTGAGCTACTGCAAGTCTTGAAGCAATAAAAATCTGCTCATCCCCACACACTGTAGAATGGGAAAAAAATACAAGAAAAACACAGTACTCAGTGCTTTCCATATCAGCTGATCCATTATCTAGAGAAGAGGAAAACCAACAAAGTTTCTTTCATTCCTACTTGTTCCTAAAAAGAGCTGCAAAGCCAAAAAGAGCTACAGTTTAATATCTTGGCGTTATGGGGCCCACAGCTCTGGAATCAGGAAGAGGAGAGGAAAAATAAAGCTACATCACCTAAAAGTGAACCAATTTAATTAGTTTGGCAGCAGTTTCAACTAAACCCACAGCTGAGCCTCAAATAAATCAATCATAGTATCCAATAATGCAGACTTCATGGAGACACAGAAGTCCAAAGCTGGTTTTTGTTTTACAACTGCAAAATCCTTACAAGGAAATTCTTATGAGCACCAGGCCCATTCAAAATTAGGAAGTCTGTTCCATGTACCATGTTATGTATGCACTTAATTTTAGTTGGATGAAAAAGGAGTCAGATTGTTTCTCATTAGTATACACCAGTTATATACACAATATTTTGAATCTCCCCAGAGCTTACAGTAGGCCACCAAAAGGAGCTTTGATTTAGCTTTCTAAAAGTTTAATGCAGAATTGCCTTTCTTACATTGTGAAGATTCATCAACAACCTACATAGGGGTGTTAAAATGGCCACAAGCTGGATATATGATGCGCAGGCCATGTCCACCCCAGCTCTGTGAAGGGAAAAAATGTTGCAAAACGTCACGTGATGCTGCAAGTTTGACACCCGTGACCTACAGGATCTAAACATCCTGTTTCTTTTCCTTGACTGGATGCCATCCCAGTATTTTGGGATTTTAGTTCCCAGAATTTCCAATCACATGGCCCACTCAGATTGGAGATTCTAGGAGTTATAATCCTCACACACTTTAGCTTGGTAAACAGAACAGAACAGGACAGAATAGAACAGAGTTGGAAGGGACCTTGGAGATCTTCTAGTCCACCCCATGCTCAGGCAGGAAACCCTATCCCAGTGGTGTAAAACTCAATTTCATTGAGGGCCACATAGGGGCTGTGGTTGACTTAGGGGGCCTGACTGGGTGGGTGTGGCCAACTGGGTGGGCGTGATCAGCTTGACATCACTCCCCAACCTGCTGGCATGTTTCCTCTTCACATTGGGTAGACTGGGCCAAAGCTATGTTGGCCTGATCTTTCCTCTTCACATTGGAGAGACCAGGATAGCCCCATGGGCCAGATCCAACCACATCACGCGCCAGATCCAGCCTGCGGGCCTTGAGTTTGACATCCCTGCCCTATACCATTTCAGACAAATGGTTGTCCAATCTCTTCTTAAAAACTTCCAGTGTTGGAGCATTTACAACTTCTGGTTAGAGAACATTGGTGTCCATTAAGGCAGGGTTCCCCAACTTCTGGTCTGAGGCACCATGCAAATGGTGGACAAGTGCACAAAGCTATTCTATTCTGTTCTATTCTATGTGGCATGAATGTGTACAAAGCCATCCTCTCCCTTACCGCCACCCCTACTAGTCCGCAGAGCCGGAAAGTTTAGGGACCACTGCATTAAGGCATTTGGTATTTATGCAACAGCTTCAACATTATTATGTTAACTGAATGTTTCTTCCAAAACATGGTATCCTTCTGATATGTTGTATTATAGCTTCTGTAATTTCCAGACAGTGGGAGCTTTTTTCCACCTTATCTGGTGGACAGGCAACTGAGGAGGACTCAGTTCCATTCCTCAGCAATGGACGACTGCTCCAGGCCAAACATTTTTGAAAGGTAGGCTATTGATTCCAAGGGGACCACAAAACCTGGAATTTCCGCAGTAGTCAGTGTTTCTTAATCTTAGCAACTTCAGGTGTGTGGACTTCAACTCCCAGAATTGCTGCTGGGGAATTCTGGGAGTTTAAATCCACACATTTTCAAGTTGCTACGGTTGAGAAACATTACTATAAGTCACTGTCACTGTGCTAGCAAAACTTGCTGGCTTAAGAAATCACTGTTGTTCTAAAAACACAGCAATCAAGAAATAAGTCAGCATATTTTTCCTGAGAGCTCAACTGTCAGCCAACCAAAGTGAATTCCACTGCACCACCCACATGCCTTCTCTCATCCTCCCCTTCCCCAGAGAAACCACTGCTTCTGGCCTACCCAGCAGTCCAAAAACCTACCCAGCCTAGCAATCTGGGGCATACCTGCCCTTCAGATGAACTGCTCTGGCACTTCGATTTGTTCTCATTTCAGCTTGACATTTAGGTCTCCTTGACCTTACAGTATTGTTGCAAAACACAGGCTAAACCAACATAAGATTTTTAAAACCTGAAGCCAAGGCTAGAAAAATCATGTAATTATAAATGGAGTGAAAACCAGGGCTTTCCAGCGTTTGTCAAGAAAAGTAACAACCATCATTTTGGTTAGAACCCATATGGGTCCTGCAAAATATTTATTCATTCAATATATCCTGAGAGAGACATGACCTTTTTAAACTTGGTGTCCTTTATCAATAGGGATTTCACTTTGAGTCACCAATTCAATTCAGTTTTACCAACAATAGCAAGAGCACTTAGTATACCGCTTTATAACCCTCTCTAAGTGGTTTTACAGAGTCAGCCTATTGCCTCCAACAATCTGAGTCCTAATTTTACCCACCTTGGAAGGATGGAAGGCTGAGTCAATCTTGAGCCTAATGGGATTTGAACTGTCAAATTGCAGGCAGCTGATAGTCAGCAGAAGTGGCCTGCAGTACAGCACTCTAGCCATTGCGCCACCAAGGCGCAATACATTTTCATTGGGAAATCACTATCCTAACTAGATTGGTAATTGTATATCAATAATATACTTGCAGGATAGTATAATTCAGAATGTAATCTATCAAACATTCACATGACTTTACCTTCACTCCTGATAACCACATGGCTACATCCAGGTTAGCAACAATGCAGTGGATTGTTACTGCTTTCTTCTGGGATGTTTTTTAGCTACCTACATTAGCTTAAACCCTTGGGACTTCCTAGTGGTCTGTCATCCCAGGACTAATTTCACCATATGCAACCCTGCTTGGTGTCAGGACTTCAACAAATCCACCCTCATTCAAATCAAAAGTCTCTAACTGCATCTCAGAGAAAAGTAAATTGATTTATTAGGAGTGGTCATGTTGGTGTAAGCTAGATACAGCCGATACTAAATTACATCATACATTTCCCCTTTGACCCTGGTCTTCCCTCCTTCCCCCTGGATGTGACTTCTCCAATGGGACACATCCATCTCCAAGAATCATCCATCATGCTCTCCAATAACCTTCTTATGCTCTGACAATTTTGGGCTACCGAGGTGATTATCTAGGCATTTCAAGAATGCCTTGTTTTACCCCAGTCCCTTTTTCTGGCAGCTAAAAAGACCAAATAAGTATTTTTTTAGTTGACACTTGGACTCTGTGTCCCATAGTCTAATTCACAACTTTTACAATAATCAAATATAATTTAAATAATCAATCAAATCTATTGTTGCTCATTTTACAATAAGTTGCTTGTCAAAAAGAGACCATCTCATATAGTAATTTGATGCTGCTCTCACGTTAATATTGTATCCTTCTATGGATAGAACAATAGTACATCTCCATCCAGACCGCCCAAATGATGTAGCCAAGGTCTTATCCCAGTGCATGCAGACTATGTCATTTTGGATGGGGAGGAACAGGACCAAACTTAACACTGACAAAACCAAGTGGGTGAGAGTATTTGAGCCATCCAGATTTGGAGATGCTTCATCTTTTGTCCTGAATGAGGTTGTGCTTCTTGGACTTGCAGTTTTTCCTTGAGGAGCAGGTGTCAGCAAAGCCTACCTACAATTTCATCTAGCAAGCAATAGCATCCATGCCTGGACTGGAAAGTCTTTAAGGCAATCACTCATGTTTTGATCTTCTCTTGTTTGTACTATTGTGATGCACTTTGGAATGGAATGCAGTTGGTCCAGAATACAGCAGCATGGCAGTGATGGGCATGCTGAGAGATGCCCATGTAACCACTTCTGCCAAACATGCTACACTGCTTATACAGTAGCCTTCCAGGGAATTCAAGTTTCTGGTTATCACCTATAAAGCCTTCAAGGCACAAAGCTTGGTTATCTGAGGGACTGTCTGCCATTGTTTTGTTCATTCTATGTGATCTGAACATTCCAAGAAATTCTTGGTCCCATTGATTGAATAGAATTATCTGATGAGGTTCAGGAAGTATGTCTTTGCTGACATAATTCCTACTGTATAAAATTAAGTTCCCCACAGATCTATATAGCCTGCACCTTGATCGTAGAGCAACACAGCCAGGCTGATTTTCTTTCAATACGCTCATAATAAATCTTATATTATAAAACTTCTGCTTTGCTATATGTTACCCTGCAGGTCCAGGAGGATTCTGACAACTCTTTTTTGTCTTGCCTCCCCAACCTCCCCAACCAACAGTGGTGGGATTCATATTTTTTTTTACTCCTGGTCCTTTAGGCATGACTTGGTGGGTGTGGCAGGAGAAGGATACTGTAAAATCTTCAGTCAAAGATGAAATTTGCCAGTTCTCCGAACTTCTCAAAATTTCCACTATTGGTTCTCCAGAACTGGTCAGAACCTGCTGAATACCACCTCTGGCACAGAACTGCATAGTTGCACTTTGGAAAAGTGCCGGCATGTAAATCTATGAGGTCCTGCCATTGTCAGTAGGAATTTATAACATCTACCCATCCTACCAAATCAAATAGAATAGATATGCTCCCCTTTCCCTTAAGCAGTCAGTGCCATGTTATGAGATATAGTAAGTGTGCTTTTTCCATGGCATCCCCTGCCCTGTGGAACACCTTCTCCATGAAGTTTGGCAGGCCTCAACCCTCCTAGTCTTCTGAAAAGCACTTCAGACCTTACTTTCCCCACAAGTGAATGAGATGTGGTGGATGAAAAGAATTAGCAAAGGGTGTACTTAATTCTTGGTTAAGGGTGTTATATATTTATTAAGGAGAGAGAGACACACACACAAGAGACAGATAGACAGACATGAAGACAGAGACAGAAAGAAAGGAAGAGAGGGAGAGAGACAGACAGAGACAGAGAAAGAGAGGGGATTGTTGATTGGGAACCTTCCAGAGTTTAATAGGTAGCCAAGTAGCTTTCCTATATCCAAAAATTCAGATTTTTTCCTAAACACACACAAAAAACACATGGTGTGGGATGTAGAAATGTATCCTTCCCTTTTTTGTGTAGAATTGAAGGGGGCATATCATGGGATTTTTGTCACTGTAGCTACCATTCACTGATTGATTAATAGATTGATTGATGGTTGTTGCAGTCTTCTTTTGGTTGACGAGAGGAAACACCTGATTGGCTTCTGGTGCTCCCTGCAAGGGTGCAGCCATAGTCAGGAGAAGTGAAGTTAATGGATGAGGCAGTTTGATACAAGGCTAGGTGGACCTATAGTATAAAAAATAGAAAACCACAAAACACTGAAAGATGCACATAGGAATGAGCACAATTTCAAATATTTCTGCCTGAGATATAAAAGACATAAAATAATAAGTATCAGGAAATCAAAAGTAACCTGAAATCCAAAATAATTCATAAACTATCATACAGAACAGTGGCTTTTGCTAATGCCAAATTTGGTAGCTATATTTTGTGTCATTTAAAGTTAATTCATGCTATCAAAGATGTCATTGCAGGTTGCATTTACTCTACTTTAAACTGGACTCACCAGAAGAGATAAGATTACTCTTTTCAAGCGGCAACACCTTACTTCTTCTCGAATAATAATGAAGCTATATAAGTTTACATTTACAGTAGGAATCATCCTAAGGTATTCCATTGCGTCAGACCCCAGCTGAAGAATAAAACAATCAACTGATCATATGAAAGAAAGGAAGAAGGAAAGAAAGAGAGCCAAACAACACCAACAGAAGGGTGTTCATCGTTTATTCATTGAAGAAAACATTTGGGTTTTGGTTTTTCTCTGGTTTGGGATTCAAGTATGGAACTGGAACACTGTGAAATTAAAGACCTAATCCAATCTTCTGCTCCTGGAAGATTCTTTTATTCAGAAGACATATCTATAAATTAAAAAATGGAGATTCACAGTGTTCTGCAACCTTCCACTTACTATGGATTCTTTGAAAATGTGGGGAAACTGGTACAAAGAGGCTTATGGGAGGAAAGTTTTAAAAGAATAATGCCTCCCTTTTCTCCCTTCAGAAATGCCTCCTGAAATAAGGGCTTTTTGAAGCTCAGCAGAGATTGAGCTAGAAAAATCCTTAATCATTTATTTTGTTCCAAGCAAAATGTAATTTAAGAGACACAATTTTATAATTTAAGTGAAAAATCTCTTGAGCAATTTCTGTTTGAGACATGCATACGTGAAAACTAAATCAGCAACAGAATTGCAATGCAACACATCTCCAATTATTTTTATCAAACAATTGCCAATACTATGTATTGCACATGGTATTGATACATTTTATGGTCCGATATTAAGCCCATGTCACACTGGCCAACGGATGCAAAAAGGACACAGCGGATGAGCAAATTGTTCCATCCGTTGTTATCCGCTCTCAAAAGGGGCAAAAATTTGCATAACCGGAGCGGATAACACGGACGCGGGGAGGACGCAGGGTGGATGCAAAGCGGATGCGGAATGGAAGCCCAGCGGATGGAAGCAGATGGGAGCGGATGGGAGTGGGTGGAACATCTGCAGGGCTTCCGGGGGGGCTCAGCGAAGCGGACGCGGAACGGAAAGAGCGGAAGCAGAGCGGATGCCGAATGGATGAAGCGGATGCAGAGCGGAAGCCTAGCGGATGCACAGTGGAAGCCTAACGGATGCCTGGCGTTCACTGCGCATGCGGGGAGGGTGCATTGCGTCAGCCCCGTGGATATAACGGAAGCAGCTCGGAAGCAGGTCACCATTCAGAGGAAAGACCTGCTGCCGGACACATCGACTGCCTTGCCTGCCCTGCCTGCATGTCTGCCTGCCAGCCTTGCTACCAGCCTTGCTGCCAGCCTCCCTGCCAGCCTTGCTGCCAGCCAGTCTGCCAGCCTTGCTGCCAGCCAGTCTGCATGCCAGCCTTGCTGCCTGCCTTCCTGCCAGCCTTTCTGCCAGCCTTGGTTCCTGCCAGCCTCCGTGCCAGCCAGCAACCCCACAACCATGCGGAAGCACAGCAAGCCTCAGCCATCTGCTGCCAGCCCTGGCAAGAGGGACAGGGCTACCATCCCGCCCCCTGACCCTCACTCTGGTTCTGCTGTGGCTTCTGCAGCACGGGCTCGCTCTTCTGGGGCTGGCGCTTCTGCTGCTTCTGCTTCTGGAGGAGCTGATGACAAGCACTCCAGCACCAGCCACCTCCACAGCACCTGCACCCTTCACCCCTGGGACTGAGCGACCCAGAGGAGTGCCAGAGACTCATTTTTGTCTTATAGCTTGTTGTTAATAAAATCTATTTATGATTCACACACTTGCTTCATTTCTTTTTTTTTAATAAAGTCTTGCTGGAAACTGTTAAAAATGGTTTAAGCCTTTGCATGCTTGTGGGATGGGTAAGGATAGTTTTGGGATGGGTAATAGCTGTCGGATGGGTTAGGATAGCTGTGGGATAGATAAACCTCCAGTGCAAGCATAGTGGGACTGTATGGTCCACCCTCCCAGGTGCCACACCTATGGCCCTTTATTATCAATAATAATGTAATCAATCATCCATACATGTCAACACAAACACAACTCTTTATTAAACGCCCTGTTCATTGTAGGACAACCAAACATACATGGCCCAATCTCATCCGTGTGATGAGACAGGCTGAAGGAAGCATCCATTAAGCATCTACCATCCTGTCTTGCCACTCCACTGCTCCAGCTGGGGAGTTGCACCCGTGTTTCTGGAGGTTGCGCTGCTTCTTCCCTTCCCGTGAGGCTCTCTTGTGGCCTTGCACATCCTGAGTGTCGATCAGGTTTCGCCCTTGCCTCCATTCACCAGGCTCCATGTCCCCATTGCCTTGTTGACGGTCCACGAGCCTGTTCTGCAAGACTGGGTAGCGGGTGCGCATGAGATTGTGCAGGATGCAGCAAGCTTCCACGATCCTCCTCACAGTCTCTGGGCAATGCTGCATGGTGGTGAGAAGTACCTGGAACCTGTTGGCCAGGATGCCAAAGGCGTTCTCCACCACCCGCCTTGCCCTGTACAGCCTGTAGTTGAAGATCCTCTCTTCACGGGTGAGGAGTCTGGAGGTGTAGGGCTTCATGAGGTAGGTTGTGAGGGAGAAGTCATCATCCCCCACGATGAAGTAGGGCACATCTTGTGTGTCGTTGGGCAGGGGTTCTGGATCTGGGAAGCGCACGATGAGGTTGCGTTTCAGCCCCTCCTTGAGGTCACTGGCGTTGTATACCTGGGCATCCGAAGATGAGCCGTTGCCTGAAGCATCAATGTACATGAACTTGTAGTCAGCATCGACCATGGCAAAGAGGATGATGCTGAAGAAGCCCTTGGAGTTGAAATAAGTGGACCCCGACTTGGCTGGAGATTTGCAGGCCACGTGTTTGCCATCTATGGCTCCAACGGTGTGTGGTAAGTTCCACTTCTGATACCACTGCTGTGCAACTTTCTTCCATCCTTCTTCAGTGGAGGGGTACTGGAGGAGCTCCTCCTTGTATTCTGCGATGATGGCCTGCACCACTTCTCTGACCACAATGCTGATGGTGTTGGATGGCACCCTCCAGCCATTCTGCATGCTCCTGTAGGAGGTCCCTGAGGCCAGGTGGCGCAGAGTGAGTGCCAGCTTGAGCCCAGGTTCCAGGCTGGGCCAGAAGCTGGTGTTTGCCTTGGTCAACCTGGGTGTCAGCCGCTGCACAACTTCGTCAAACATGGCTGGCGGCATCCTCATGAAGTTCTGGAACGCCCGAGTATCTTCACTCCTGAGCTCCACCATCAGCTTGTTGTACAGTCCGTCCTCTGCTCTACTGGTGAACCATCTTTGGACCCAGACTCTTTTTGGGTGGCTCCTTTTCTTCTCGCAGTAGTGTTCACAGAGCCTGCAGATGGCTTCGCACTGTTGCAGAACGATGGTGGCTGCCGAAAGGACTTTGTTACAATCCACGGTGGACATGACTGGATGCTGTGGAAGAGGAAGAGCCAGATGAAGGCTGCAGAGGTCTTCACCGCTGGGCTGCTGTTCTGAAAGTGCGATGCAGGCGAGTTGCTCCCCCTTTTTATAGGCAGTATAGGTTTTCCGCTAGGCATCCTCTAGGCATCCTGTAGACATCCTTAATATATGAGATAGGTCCCCTCTGCTTACGTTTTTTCCGTTTTAAACGCTTTGTTTCCATGCTGCATCCGCTAGGCATCCATTCTGCATCCGCTCTGCGTCCGTTCCACTTCCTCCCTGCATCCATTTACCGCTGGAGCAGATGGAGTTGCGCGGATGTGGAATGGATGCCTAGCGGATATAGCAGGTGCATAACGGATGCATAACAGATGCGTAGCGGATGCGTAGCGGATGCAGAACAGACGAACTGGATACATTTTCCGCGCAAAGGTTTTAGGCAGCCCAAAACTTTTGGAGCAGGTGAAACGTCCATAAACGGATGCTGGACGGATAGAGAGGAAGCAAAACGGAGGCAGTGAGTACAGAACGGATACATCGCGTTAACCAACAGATGGCAAGCTTTTTTGTCCGTTTTACATCCTCTTTGCATCCGTTGGTTCAGTGTGACATGGGCTTTAAGGTCGTTTAGAACCAACATCAAAATATTACAAAAAGTGGGGTGGGCAGACTAAACAAACAATTAAACAAGGCTCCAAAATGTTGCTGTTGGTAAATGGAATTTGGAATTTTGTGTATTTGTTAAGTTACCCCTTTAGGTTAGTTAATGAAAAAGAACATATTTAATATTCTGTTAAAAATTATTTGAAAAGAACACTGTTAAATTACATATTATTTCCCATAAATACTTTGCTCAATTTCATGTAACTGCCTGATATTTACACTATTATACTACTCAGCTGCCGTTCTTAATTGTGTGAGAGTCAGATGGTCAGCTATAGAACAGGTATGGGCAGGAATGTTTTTCTGGGCAAAGAATCACATCTGATCTTTCAGTGGTCTATCAGAGCCAAACTTTAAAAACTAGTAGAGCTAGAACAACTGCACACACATGCAAACATACACTCTGCCCTCACATACATTCATACATACTTTAATTAAAAGCACATAAAGACTACACTCAAGACAAATGTTCCATCAAGTTGTGCAGCACTTTGGATTCAAAGGCAGGAAAGAATGTCCAAGTATGTGGGAGGTTCCTGAGTTTCTTGACTGCTAGTCTTAAAATAGCTGTCTTTTCTGTTTGGATCACACAACTGCTGCTGCTACTATTATGCAAATCTCAAGAAAATAGAGGATTGGTTTAAGAAGTTGCAGGCAGGCAAATTGAAAGAGGGGGTAAAAAAAACTCAAGATGGAAGCTGTGACCATGTATTAAAAGCCTTGCCCTTTTTATGTGCGAGACTGGAATCACACATTGAATATCTCAACATTCATCTTTTCCCATAGCCATTTTCTATGTCATCAGTCATCTACTGCAATCCAAAATGGCATCCATTTCTCTTCTGTCTTGTTCTCCGATTCTTCCCCAAGCTCATCTTCTATGAATTTTTAATTCCTACTCTCCTAATCCTTCAGAAGACATAGCGAAGTTGTAGGGGGAAGAAAAATCCATTAAGCTATAGATGTAACTATGGATTTGCAGAGAAATGATTTCCCACTTTACTCTTTAAAATGCAGTCATGAAAGAACTGTAGATTTATTTTCTGTCCCATTGAGAAGATAAGAACCAGAAATGTCCCTATAATTAGTAGTGTTAATAGTAGTAGTATTTTCATTGTCTAAGAATCCAATTAGGGCTGGACAGAACCTCTATCAGAATTTTGGTTGTGATTGTTGATGATAAGATAGATTGGTCAGTCTATCTGGGAAAGGAAAAATATAATCAACAGGTACAGGCATAAACTCAAAATATATTTTGAAAAACTAAGGAAGACATGAGTGCAGCAAACTTCTCCATTTCTCCCTTACTATGCCTAGAATTGTATTGCCAAGAGTTGGTGATATCAACATACTATTTCATATTTAAATCCCAATCTACTCAAGAATAATGGTGTTACTGAATATGGGGTAGAAATCTATATTTTGACAGGTTGGGCAGGTTATTTATCTTGTATAATTTGGCACTGCATCCTTCACAACCCAAGTATATAAATTTATTTTGCTATAACTCATAACAAGTTTATCCCAATTATGTTGTAATCAATTGCAGCTTAAGAAACAACTATTGTGTAATTTCTCCATATAACAAAGAAATACCTGACTTCATTTTATTTCCACACACAGCATGTCCAATCCGCTAAAAATTTTTTAAAAAGTACTGATTTCTATTGTCTATACTAGGAACAAGATATTCTGTCATTCTGCAATGAGATAAGTGACTTTTGTTCAGGTTTACCTGTAACTGATTGCTGCTGATAAAGGAAGCCAAGTTCTGCACATTTGGCAACATTTCTGGGGGTACACAGTTGTAATCTCAGAATGCACATTCTCCAAAAGCTATTGTAAGAGCAGCTGTAAATAGAACATTTGGTACCTGGAGACAAGAAATGGACTACAAGATTTTAAACACATCTCCAATCTGAAGGTGACCAGTGAATCAAAGAAATCAAGATGGTGGGCGCACCAAAGCAATCAAAGCCCCATTCCTTTTTATGGCTGTCACAGCCCCATTTTGACTACACACACACCTACATTGTGTATCCCTAGATTTGACCATTGACCCCATTCATCCTTGGATGTTATAGCCAGGTGAATGTGTATATTTTCAATCACATTCAGGTCATGGTTGTTCCAAAGGTGCTTTTTTCCAAAAGGCAACTGGATTCTCTTGGTTGTGTTTTTTTGTTAAACTGGAGAAGCTTCTTGGATGAGAAGCAAAACTTTTTCAAACAAAAAACCCAAGAAAGTCCAATTGCCTTTTGGGGAAAAAAAGCACCTTTGGGTTATAGCCAGGTGATTCTCAGCATGTAGATAAAGCATATTCTGTAAAAAAAAGAAACAAGAAAAGAAGGCTTGAATAAAGTCATTTATTGCTGGGGGAATTTATTGCAAGGACATTTATTGCTCGGGAAAAATCAGAACCATTATGTTTCTGTATCAGACTTCCACTTTATTTATATAAGTGAGTCAAGCTCATTCAATCTCAGTGAGGCAATTCCAGATACCATTAGTTGGTGACCTTGCAGAAATTATTCCCAGAATAAGGGGGAGTAAGAAAAGAAGCTTTAGACGTCATTGAGGAGAAAATACAAGAAACTCACATTTCCTGTGTTCACAAATATTAGTCAAATGTAAAACAATGTTCATACACCTTCATAGTAAGGTATGTGAGTATGCATAGTAAGGTATGTGAGTCTTAAAATTCATAGTACTGTGTCAATTAGAATCTGCAATCATCTTGCTGTCTCTCTATTTATAAGCAGTCAGTGAAATCTAGCATATCAACCCCCCTGACAGGTTTGAAATAAAATTAATAATTGGAGTCTTCCATGCTTCACAGCATAATTCTGCTCCTCCCCAGATATACAGTATATCTAGTTCTATAGCTGCACGTGTAACTTCTTCATAAACTGATTTTCAAATCCAAGTATTCCTGTCCACCTCTCCAGCCAAAGGGCTTTGCAATATTTGCAGTTGAAACACCTCAACACAAAATTCAGACTTTCAAAATCTAGCCCATTGATAAGGCATCATGTGAAGATGTCATGTATATTGCTAATCATGTGACTCTATGTGTTACTTTCAATGAAATGCAGTTCTAAGTCAGAGGTTGTATTCAGCAGGTTCTGACTAATTCTGGAGAACTCGTAGCGGAAATTTTGAATAGTTTGGAGAACTGGCAAATACCACCTCTAACTGGCCCCACCCCCATCAATTCCCTTCCTCCTAATTCCCAACTGATTGGCTGGGTCTTCTTTTGTTGCACTACACAGAAGAATGGAGCTGGAAATCAGGTTAGTGGGATGAGGAAGCAATGGGATTTTGCAGTATCCTTCCCCTGGAATGGGGTGGGAATCAGGGGTGGGATTCTACAAGTTCTACCCAGTTCAATAGAACCCCTTGTTAACTTTCTAAGCAGTTCGGAGAATCGGTAGTTGGAAGAAATCTCCTTTTGTTTTTCTCCACTCTTATTACATTCTTGGCAGGCAGCCTAGACTTACTGTCTCCGGAGCTTTGGGGGCTTGGCTTTATTTTTTTAATAAAAGTTTTATTTAAGTTTTCACAAAACATACAAATACAAATAAAATGTCTTTTTTTGAGAATAGCGTGGCCCCAGGTTATCACTTTTCCATACAGACAAACTCAATACATATTTATCTTATACATTCTAATCCATATCTTATAACTATTTTCACAATTTTTTCAACAGCTTTTCCCTTTCTTTACTTCCTATAGCCTTATTTTAAATTATCTCATTCCTTTCTTCATTCAATTACATATTTTTTTCTAACTTTTAAAATCTTTCTAATCAATGTTTTTATACTTTCGTCTATCCTGTTTACAATTTCATATTATCTTTTCTCATAAAACAAAATTTCCCCTATAATTACTGGACTGGAGTATAACACCTTGAAATCTTTTTTAAAATCTTATTTAAAAATTTAAGTTACATCTTTACAGTTATAACATTCATTTTCTAATCTCTATTTTATAACACATACCTATTTTCAATCGAATTCTGCTTGGTACATTCCCTTAAAATAACAATAGTAAATGGAATAATTATTCTATTAAAGTACAGCTCTGCCATTAATATTAATAACAATCTTTTACATTTCTATTTCTTTTAACAAACATTACCTTGTAATATCAGTTGTCTTTCACTTTAATCATCTATATTTCATATTTTACATATTACTGTCTTTAAATAAAAAAACCAAACAATAGTTATTAACAGTAGTCAATAAAGTTATTATTATTATTCAAATTCATCTTATCAACTGATAAAAATCTTCCATGTTTCTTTTCATTTTTTAAAATGTTTTTTTATATCATTGAGAGCCTTATTCTCTTTACAAAAAAATATTTCACTACACACCGATAGAAATTTTTTCTATCACTTTAATCATCTAACATATTATATAACAATGCTGTCCCATGCACACTTGCAGAATCCCCTCTTTTAACCATTGTCTGTGTCTTTTAAATAGGTTTATACCTTTAATTCTTGTACATTATTCCTGTACCTCTATATCTTGTTTCTGTCTTTTGTGGTTTCTTTTCCTTTCTCTCTTCCCTCTCTTCCTCTCCCTTCCCTTTTTATTCCCTTTTCTATCTGATTCTCCCTTCTGTGATCCTCCCTTCTGCTTCTTCCTGATATTTTGATTACTTTTCAAATTACTCTTTTTTGGGGTTGTTGCTTCAGTGCTTAGGTTTTTAACTCCTTTCCCCCCCTTTCCCTTTTTTACCCCACTTAAAATTGCTTGGTCATTAAAGAAGGCTTCTTGTTCTGCCAGTGTTTCTTGTAGTTTTTCATTGTTCAAGATCTCCATTTCTAAAAATTGAAATGCGAAGCCAAAAGATCCTCTTCCATCTTGTGCTTCTTCTTTTTGTTCTTTAAGTCTCATTTTTAACTCTTCAAGGAGTGATGCCATTTTAAAAAATTTTCAGCAAATCCTAATTGATTTTATTTTATTTCATTAGGATCCTCCATCCAAAGTTCCAGGAATCATCCAATAATTCAAAGCTGTTTCTTGCTTCTTTTCTCACTTTCTCTTTCCAGGGGCTTTGTTCTCTTGTGGCAAAGTTTCAGCTACAATGTATCTTTTGCAAGCCTTGTTCAAATTCCACTATCAATTTTTTTTTAAAGTTCCAGGTGATCTCCTCCATTTTCCAGATTCTACCCTCTTTTTTCTTTTTTCCCTCCACTGCTTTCTTTCTTTTTTTAAAGAAAGTTTTTAAATTATCCAAGAATCTTTCATCCTTTTGACACTTTATTTTCAGCTAGAAATAGCCTATTAATGTCAAAGTGGATTAGTATCAATTTCTTATTTGAATCTCTTCTTCTTAATGTTTCAAGTCAGTTAAAACTGTCGATGTTAGAGGAAAAAAAGCCCATTCCGTTTCCTTTCCCTTTCTCTTTTACAGCTTAAAATCTTTTTTAGGAATAGTATTAATCTTTAAAATTCAGATTCCAGGTAGCTTTAATAGATGTTCTCCATTCAAACTTTCAGTCAGTCAAACTTTCTCCTTTAAACTTCCTCCTGCACAATCTTGTCCGGATGGGTTCTTTAAGGTGACCATTTCTGACCACCACTGCAACCACCTTTGGGAAAGGGAGTAATGGCCAGCCGAGGAGGAGAGATGAGGCTTTTCTCAATCTCGCTGATGGCTCCCCCTTCTTCACCACCTCTATGGGGTGGCTTCGGCCCTGAATCCAGGTGGCTCAAGGTGTCCCAGTGGCGAGCATGGATCAAAACCGCAGACAATTGTGATTTCAGTCCACTGCTGAAGAAGCCCAAACCGGAAGTCTCCTGGCTTGGCTTTCTTGAAGGGGAAGGGTTGCTTTAAGATTTTTACACTGCTGTTGGGAGGAAATACTTCCCTGGACAATCAGCACTTTGAAGAAATAATTGAATAATGAAGCAAAGCTTTTAGTGACAGGGAACCAAGATGAGTGACATTCAGTAAGGCTTCTTGGCTAGCTAGAAAGATTGACATTCAAACATGAGTTTACATACTCTTTCTGAGTTTTGGTCTAAAACTGGTTAATTCTGTGCTTGGTGAAGTATAATCCTGTGTTTATTGATGGGATAATTTTCCCTATTCAGCTTCAACAACCAACAGCTACTGTTGTGATTTAATTATTTGCATTGTGTTTGAATTTTTTCTTGCCTCATGGTTTATTTTTCTATCTGGGGAGGGGATCTTCCTAATTGCTTGAGTATTATCTTGCACTGTGCTTTTGGGCTATACTTCCAAGAGGAAGGATGCAAGTTTGCCAGTGTTTTTTTTTTTTACTGCCTTTCTGGGGGGCATGCAACCTTTCCTTAAATCTGGATGGTTTCCTTAGGATATCTTGTGAGGTGAGTGAGACCAGCTGGCATTTTTAAGTGGTGCAAATGGATCTAAGGATTGCTATTCCTGGGTGTGCATTTTCTGGAGAGCTTAAATGACCCTTCTGCTAAAGAGTTTCACTTTATGAGCAAGAATTGGCTACTTGATAATTATCACTGCATTTTAACTATTTTCATTCCTCAAGGTGCTCTGGCACCCTGCCTGATTTGTAACTCCAGCTTAGTAGGTATTTTTAATCTAATGATTAGTATTTAGGGCAGCTTTTTACAAGCAAAGGAGCATTTTGTATTTTTGTACAAGTAATCCTTGACTTACAACAGTTCATTTAGTGACCATTCAAAGTTACAATGGCACTGAAAAAAGTGACTTTGACCATTTTTCACACTTATGACCATTGCAGTATCCCCACTGTCATGAGAGGCCAGGTGAGGAGAAGCGCCCCTTGACATGAGTGATGTCGAGTTGGCCAGACCCACCCAGTCATTTGACCACCAAGCCACAACCACCAACTAAGCCACGCCTACAGAACCAGTTGTTAAAAAACCTGAATCCCACCCCTGGTGGGAATGGAGATTTTACAGTATCCTTCCCCTGCCACACCCACCAAGCCACACCATGCCCACTAAGCCACACCCACGGAACCAGTTATTAAAATTTTTGAATCCCACCACTGTTCTAAGTACATGTAAATTAGGCATGGTAAAGACATTTGTTTAATGTCCATCACCTTTAATGTATAACATTGTTCAGCATTTGTAAAGCAGTCTGTGAACAGTTTTCAGAAAGCTAAAGGGAAAACTTGTGCACAATATTTATTGATAGAAACTATATACTTTAGCTATATTTTTTTTAATTCTACATTGAAGTATACATGAAGTACTCTTCTATGTTGCCCACTGTTGCTTTTTGTGAGATGGGTAACTATATAAAAGTGTTTAGTAGATAAATCGGTAAAAAATATGCACAAGACTAAAAAAAAACATTAATGCAAACTTTGAAAACACATGGGCTTTTTTTGGTAAAAGGGCAAAAGATTTACACTGGAGAGAAGCCAAGTATTTAAAAAAATCTTCAGTTTGACAACCTTAATATATTTGCTCAGATAAGAAACTTTAGAATAACTAAAAGTTTTCCTACCCTTTCAGTATGCAGGATAAAGCTTCTGAATGTTAACCATTAAAACCACGGCAATTGAGCAAGAACAATTGTTTCTATATCTAGAAAAGTTTTACCTGCAGTTATATATGTTTGTGTATGTATATATGTGTGAATGCGTTCAAATGAGTCTTGACTCCTGGCAACTGCCTGGACAGGTCCCTGCAATTTTCTTGATAAGATTTTCAGAAATGGTTTGCCTTTGCCACCTTCCTAGGGCTTAGAGTAAGGCTGTCAAACTCCTGGGCAATGGACTGGATGCATCATGCGCTGGCCACACCCATGCCCAGTTTAGCAAAAGGGGAAAAAGTCCTGATATGTCACGTGACACCACCCTGATGGCCATGAATTTGACACCCCTGGCTTAGAGGGTGTGACTGACCCAAAGTCACCCAGTGGGCTTTATGCCACAGTGAAACTAGAATTCAGCTGGGTACCTTTAACCACTACACCACAATGACTTGTTTTCTTTCTGTTCTTGATTGACCTTCATTTAATAGTACTTCATTTAATAGGTAGTCCTCGTCTTATAACAGCTCATTTAGTAACAATTCAAAGTTACAACAGCAGTGAAAAAAGTGACTGATGACCATTTTTCACAGTTACAACCTTTGCCTCATCCCCATGGTCATGTGATCAAGTTCAAGTTCAAACCTTTCTTGTCAATGCACAACATGTGTACAATGAGATTGAATGAGTCTTCTTTGGTGCAGCCCACCCAAGAACAGGCATTGTAAGTCTATCACATTGATTAGTCTATTGAACACTTTGATTAGTGTTCAAAGTCTATCACATTGAACACACTGATTGTGGTGTTATGTTGCATTTAGTAGTCTAATGGCCTAGGGATAAAAGCTATTCTTCATCCAATTTGTCCGGCTGCCTATGCTTCTATATCTCCTGCCCAATGGTAGGAGAATAAAGAGACGTTGTCCAGGGTGTGAATTGTCCCTTAGAATTTTCCTCACTCTGCTGAGATAGCGCAACCTAGTAATTTCATCCAGTGGGGATAGGGGGCAGGCCATGATTTTTTATGCTGTGCTTATTACCCTCTCTAGTGCCTTCCTGTCCATAGCTGTAAAGCCAGCATACCATACTGTACACAAGGGCGCTTTCTATCGTGAACCGGTAAAAGGAAGACGTCGGCCGTTATTCCACCTGGTTTTTCTGCAGGACCCAAAGGAAATGGAACCTCTGCTGGGCCTGTCTAGCCACCAGGGATTATTTTTTATGTGTTATTTTTCCAGGTGAAATCTTGGCAAAGGTGCACTCCCAGGAATTTGAGAGGAATTTGTCCATACAGCCCCCCCTTGCAGTGGTGGTATTCAATTTTTTTTACTACCAGTTCTGTGGGCAGGGTTTGGTGGGCATAGTGTGGTGTGATAGGCGTAGTGTGGCATGGTGGACGTGGCTTGGTGGGCATGGCAGGGAAAGGATACTGTAAAATCCCCATTTCCACCTACTCCAGGGGAAGGTTACTGCAAAATCCCATTCTTTCCCCACCCTGCTAACCTACTTTTCAGCTCCATTCTCCTTTGCAGGACAATAAAAGAAGGCCCACCCAATTAGTTGCACTTGGGAGGCAGAGAATAGATGGGGGTAGAGCCAGTTAGAAGTGGTATTTACCAGTTCTCTGAACTACTCAAAATTTCTGCCACCAGTTCTTCAGCTGTCAGAATTGGCTGAATACCACCTCTGCCCCCTTGGTGTAGAGTGAGGCAGGTTCCTATTTCTGCTTCCCGAAGTCCAAAAGCATCTCCTTTGTGTTGCTAGTGTTTAGATGCAAGTTGTTTTCTGAGCACCATGTAGATAACTTCTAGATTTCTTCCCTGTATGCTTCAAAATTCCTATGCTTGGCAACCGCTTCATATTTATGAAGGCGGCAGTTACCCTGGGTTCATGTGACTCCCTTTGCGATCTTCTGACAAATAAAGTCAATGGGGAAGCCAGATTCATTTAACAACGGGGTTACTGACTTATCAACTGCAGTGATTCACTTAACAATGAGGGCAAGAAAGGTCATAACATGGGGCAAAACTCACTTAACAAATGTCTCACTGAACAATAAAAATTTGGGGCTGAACTGTGGTCGTAAATCGAGGACTACTATAAAATCCCACACGAGAGCCATTGGCCAGAAATTTTCTAAAGAAAGTGTAAACTATTAAGCACAATAATAAAACCTAACATCTGAGGACTGTTGAGTCATGGAAGATATGCAATGTGGCAATTTTTAGAAAGTGTATATCAATCGTCACTCCTTTTTTCAAAAACAATTTTAAAAATGCCCCTATGCTATAGCTCCTTCCTCTCTGTGAGGACTTGTAATTGCACACATCAGTCAGCCTTTTTTGTAAGTGTAAAATGAGGGAGGGGAGGTAATGCTCTAAGACTGGCAGGAAAGCAAGAGCAATATCAACACACCCCAAACCCTATCCTTGTAGCTGCCTGGGCTATCCTGTCCACAACCACTGTCAGGCTCCCTCCTCCAGTCCCTGCCTTTGACTCACCATGCTTATGACAGCAGGAAACAAAACCAGCCTACTTAGAAAAGGTTGTAAGTGTATCAGATGCTGAGTTGTCTTCCTATCCAAGGAACAGAGGGAAGTCCCAAAGTATAGGGGAATTTCTGCCAGGGGATGAAATCGCAAACAAGGACTACAATTCAAAATGCGTAGCTGTGCTGGGGGAAAAAATGGGGTGATTATCCTGCCCTTGAGAGACACTGGTGTGATCTTAAACCATCCACTATTGACCTCACCCCATTCCTAAGAGGTCTGTAAGGAGTGTGCATAAGTGCACAATCGTGCCTATCGTCCCTATCCTATTGTCCTCATTTATTCGTACCTATTTCCTGTATTCTTACTCATGTTTACACTTATACCTATTATCTTGTAAGCGATTGACAAATAAAATAAATAAATAGAATCCAAGGGTCAAAAGCCTCAATAAGAGCAATTCAGAATACTGACTAGAAGTGCTTTGGCCTCCACAAAACAGAAGAGGAAAGAATGGTCCAGGGGCCAGGTCAGGTGGCTGACATGGATGCGAGCATTTAGCAAATTAAGGCAACTACCTATCTAAGAAGCTAAGAATACTTATACTAAATTTATAAATTGCCCTGTATTTTAATGGGTTTGCTTTTTTCCTGTCCCTCCTTCAAGAATCAAGGACACCAAATGTTCCAGGAAGCATTTCTCAGAGAAGCCAAAGGATTTTTTTTTTTTTTTTGAAGTGTTGCTGCTATTTCGCTTTGTTGTTTTTTTTTTAATTTCCTGCCGAGGTGTTCTGTGTAAAATCTTTAGGGTAATAAAGCTAAAAGGAAAAGTCTGAAGTTCCTGACTTTACTGATCTGCATACATCCACTGCTGAGGAAATACATTTGATATATTTCACAATATGTTGCCTCCAATAAAAAAATGTGATGTGGATTCTACCCTGTTATTAAATCATATCAAACCATGTTGGTAATGTCAATAAATTCAGTTTAAAACTGAACACAATAAACGCCGTGTGCTGCAGAGGAATGTGGGCTTGTTTATTTAGAAGTCCTTTTGGAAGGAAAAATTCTATCTTTTCAGGTAGCCATCTCCAGGCACTCTTGGCCAAACTGGACTTGTACAGCAAGTCCTCTCAACCTGCTTGGCTTAGAACCTACACTACCACACTGTTGATCATTGTTTCGCACCCTGGAGATTTTAAGAAGTGTAGATTTCAACTTCCAGAATACGTTTATTATATTAAAATCAGACTGGGGTATCTACAGTTTCAGCCTCTACATGAAGAGATGGCCAGGTGCTTTCACCCTTCTTCCCACAGTTATTTCTCCATTCACACTAATATCTGTTCCTTTTTCTTCATATTCGTTGGTCTTCACATTACACTTGCTGAGCTTCAGTGAGACAGTTTAAAAGTTAAGCACGATCTCCCCAGGAAATCTTATCCTGCTGCACTGTATTTTGTTCCTCATAGCCCTAGTGTTCCCTTTTCCAATACCTGGTCACTTTTCTCACTTTTTTTATTCTTCCTCAATTCAATGCACTTTGGATAGCCTCAAGTTTAACACTCATAATCCTCAGACAGCAAAATCAGAACAGGATTAATGCAAACTATTCTAAGCGGAAAAAGGAGGAAAACTATCCTTTATTGTGATCATGGGGCGTGTCAAATTTTTCAGCTTTCAACTTCCAAACATTACGGGTGTCCAAAACTTGTGACATGTCTTGGGGATTGTAAAGATATTTTGGCTATTTTATTATAATGTAGATATGCTTGGTAAGTAACTACATAAATATCATAACTTTTTAATATTTTGTTTCATTTGATAGCATCAAATCTTGAATAGCTAATCATAAGCCTGCCGAAAGACCGAAGGCTAATATGCATGGTGTTTCTTAAGCTTTTTTTCCCCTGCCCAATTATTTTAAAAATAAAGCGCTTTTGTTTGTATAGGTTATATGTATCAATATTTACTATATAAAAATTAATATGCATTCATGGAGCATTATTTATGTTACACGAATTATGTAAAATTACAATGTTAAATTCATTAGATAGTAGCATAAGTAGAATATTTTTCATAGAAAAATATTTTAATACATAAAAACTAATAATGAGAAGAGTGATGTTATTTTATTTTATTTTTAAATATCTTCAGTATGTGACAAATAATTTTGATTTCATGGACTCCCTTAAAAATCTTGGGGGAATACCCAAGAATTCTCAATGCACACTTCAAGAAACCCTACTATAGCATATTGTATTTGGCCTGAGCAGATAGAAAACCTTTAATTCCAATCCCTTCCTGGCTGATGTTTGATTTTGCTATACTTTCTATCAGCTTAATCTGTCTCCCAGTTTGGGGAAATAAAAAGGGAAATCCATGGAAGGGCAGGCTAAAAAATTAATTAATACTTTATGACACAAATATAGAATAATATTCACTGTTCATTGATGGATAGCTAGAATAACCCTAACTCTTGGAAGGAACAGGTAGGTGGGAATGGGAAGACACTTAGCTGCATCACATTCCCAAATAGCTTGGCTGAAGGAAAACCAATGCAGTAAAGCATTTGGGTATAATGATAATAGATTCTCGGGGGCTGGAATTTATCCAGTATGACTGCTTTAAAAATATATGCCAAGGGACATATTTCTTTGGGAAATTAATTATGGGGAAAGCATTTTTTGTTCTTTTCTTGACTTTGTCAAGGGACAAGCAATTCAATTCCCAGGCTAGTTCAATAGTTACATCAACAAGATTAAGGAATTACAAGATGAGAGGGGAAATGTCATGTGGAAGCGGCTCCTTTTTTAAAATAAATGTGAATCCCTAAGACAATTGTAGGATGTTTGTGAATTTGAAGTCAATTAATGGCAGCATGGATCACTTTGCAATCTTGCTGCTTTATGCAGCTAAATTTTCTCTCTGTCCCAAAATCTATTTTATTTGTCTTAGACATCACCCAACTAAAACTGATTCTTAGCAGCTCACTAAGCAGCATTAAAAGCAAGACAACAATAGAAAAAAATAGAACATAAAATAGTAAAGGCCCTGTCACACTGCCCAACGGATGCAAAACGGACACAACGGATGAGCAAAATGTTCCATCCGTTGTTATCCGCTCTCAAAAGGGGCAAAAATTTGTATAACCGGAGCGGATAAAACAGACGGGGGGAGAACACAGGGCGGATGGAAAGCGGATGCGGAACGGAAGCCCAGCGGATGGGAGCAGATGGCACATCCGCTAGGCATCCGGGGGACCTCAGCGAAGCGGACGCGGAACAAATACAGCGGATGCACAGCGGATGCACAGCGGATGAAGCGGATGCACAGCGGAAGCCTAGCGGATGCACAGCGGAAGCTGAACGGATGCCGAACGTTAATTGCACATGTGGGGAGGATGCATTGCATTAGCCCCGCGGATATAAGGGAAGCAGCTCGGAAGCAGGTCACCATTCAGAGGAAAGATCTGCTGCCGGACGGATTGATAGCCTTGCCTGCCCTGCCTGCATGCCTGCCTGCAAGCCTTGCTGCCAGCCTTGCTGCAAGCCTTGCTGTCTGCCTGCCTGCAAGCCTTCCTGCCAGCCTCCCTGCCAGCCTTGCTGCCAGCCAGTCTGCCTGCCAGCCTTACTGCCTGCCTTCCTGCCAGCCTTGGTTCAGGTCTGCCTACCAGCCTTGGTGCCTGCCTGCCTGCCAGCCTTCCTGCCAGCCTTGGTGCCTGCCTGCCTGCCAGCCTTCCTGCCAGCCTTGGTGCCTGCCTCCCTGCCAGCCTTCCTGCCAGCCTCCCTGCAAGCCAGCAACCCCACAACCATGCGGAAGCACAGCAAGACTCAGCCATCTGCTGCCAGCCCTTGCAAGAGGGACAGGGCTACCATCCCGCCCCCTGGCCCTCACTCTGGTTCTGCTGGGGCTTCTGCAGCACAGGCTCGCTCTTCTGGGGCTGGCGCTTCTGTTGCTTCTGCTTTTGGAGGAGCTGATGACAAGCACTCCAGTACCAGCCACCTCCACAGCACCTGCACCCTTCACCCCTGGGACTGAGCGACCCAGAGGAGTGCCAGAGACTCATTTTTGTCTTATAGCTTGTTGTTAATAAAATCTATTTATGATTAACACACTTGCTTCATTTCTTTTTTTTAATAAAGTCTTGCTGGAAACTGTTAGAAATGGTTTAAGCCTTTGCATGCTTGTGGGATGGGTTAAGATAGCAGTGGGATGGGTTGAGATAGCAGTGGGATGGGCAGGGATACCTTTCGGATGGGTAATAGCTGTGGGATAGATAAACCTCCAGTGCAATCATAGTGGGACGAGATGGTCCACCCTCCCAGGTGCCACACCTATGGCCCTTTATTATCAATAATAATGTAATAATCATCCACACATGTCAACACAAACACAACTCTTTATTAAATGCCCTGATCATTGTAGGGCCACTCAACATACATGGCACAATCTCATCAGTGTGATGAGACAGGCTGAAGGAAACATCCATTAAGCATCTATCATCCTGTCTTGCCACTCCACCGCTCCAGCTGGGGAGTTGCACCAGTGTTTCAGGAGGTTGCGCTGCTTCTTCCCTTCACGTGAGGCTCTGTTGGGGCCTTGCACATCCTCAGTGTCTATCAGGTTTCGCCCTTGCCTCCATTCCCCAGGCTCCATGTCCCCATTGCCTTGTTGGAGGTCCACGAGCCTGTTCTGCAAGACTGGGTAGCGGGTGCGCATGAGATTGTGCAGGATGCAGCAAGCTTCCACGATCCTCCTCACGGTCTCTGGGCGATGCTGCATGGTGGTGAGAAGTACCTGGAACCTGTTGGCCAGGATGCCAAAGGCGTTCTCCACCACCCGCCTTGCCCTGGACAGCCTGTAGTTGAAGATCCTCTCTTCATGGGTGAGGAGTCTGGAAGTGTAGGGCTTCATGAGGTAGGTTGTGAGGGAGAAGGTGTCATCCTCCACGATGAAGTAGGGCACATCTTGCATGTCATTGGGAGGGGCTCTGGATCTGGGAAGCCCACCATGAGGTTGCGTTCCAGCCCACTCTTGAGGTCACTTGCGTTGTATACCTGGGCATCTGAAGATGAGCCATTGCCTGAAGCATCGATGTACATGAACTTGTAGTCAGCATCGACCATGGCGTAGAGGATGATGCTGAAGAAGCCTTTGTAGTTGAAATAAGTGGACCCTGACTTGGGTGGTGCTTTGCAGGCCACGTGCTTGCCATCTATGGCTCCAACGGTATGTGGGAAGTTCCACCTCTGATACCACTGCTCTGCAACTTTCTTCCATCCTTCTTCAGTGGTGGGGCACTGGAGGAGCTCCTCCATGTATTCTTCGATGATGGCCTGCACCACTTCTCTGACCACAATGCTGACGGTGTTGTGTGGCACCCTCCAGCCGTACTGCATGCTCCTGTAGGTGGTCCCTGAGGCCAGGTGGCGCAGAGTGAGTGCCACCTTGAGCCCAGGTTCCAGGCTGGGCCGGAAGTTGGTGCTCTGCTTGGTCAACCTGGATGTCAGCCGCTGCACAACTTCATCAAACATGGCTGGAGGCATCCTCATGAAATTCTGGAATGCATGAGAATCTTCGTTCCTGAGCTCCACCATCAGCTTGTTGTACAGTCCGTCCTCTGCTCTTCTGGCGAACCATCTTCATACCCAGACGCTTCTTGGCCGCCTCTTTTTCTTCCCGTAGTAGAGTTCACAGAGCCTGTAGATGGCTTCGCACTGTTGCAGAAGGATGGTGGCTGCCAAAAGGACTTTGTTACGATCCACGGTTGACATGACTGGATGCTGTGGAAGAGGAAGAGGCAGATGAAGGCTGCAAAGGTCTGCAGCTGGGCTGCTGTTCTGAAAGTGAGATCCAGGTGAGTTGCTCCCCCTTTTTATAGGCAGTATAGGTGTCCCTTTGCATCCTCTTGGCATCCTCTAGGCATCCTGTAGACATCCTTAATATCCGAGATAGGTCCCCTCTGCGAACGTATTTTCCGTTTTACATGCTTTGTTTCCATACTGCATCCACTAGGCATCCGTTCTGCATCCGTTCTGCGTCCGTTCCGCTTCCTCCCTTCGTCCGTTTACTGCTGGAATGGATGGAGTTGCGGGGATGCGCAGCGGATGCCTAGCGGATATAGCGGATGTGTAACGGATGTAGAACGGATGCCTAGCGGATGCCTAACGGATGCAGAACGGATGCATTGGATACATTTTCCGCTCAAAAGTTTTGAGCAGCTCAAAACTTTCTGAGCAGATGAAACGTCAATAAACGGATGCTGGACGGATAAAGAGGAAGAAAAATGGAGGCAGTGAGTACAGAATGGATACATCGCGTTAACCAATGGATGGTTAGCTTTTTTGTCCGTTTTACATCCTCTTTGCATCCATTGGTGCAGTGTGACAGGGGCTTAAGCTCAAACTAATATTCTATCAATAGAGAGTTGTTTTTTTGTCTCCACTAGTAACATCAGAAACATATTTGATATGTTTTCCTGCCATGATTTTTTTTTTTTTGTTAAATATAATATTCATCTCTTAAGGCCCATTCCCACTGCACTTACGGATGCAAAGAGGATATAAAATGTTTAAAAAAGCTTGCCATCCGTTGGAAAACGCTATGCATCCGTTGTGTACTCACTGCATACGTGTTTCATACGCTCTGTCCGTCGAGCATTTGTCCACTGCAATTACATCCACGCAAGAAGTTTTGAGCTGCACAAAACTTTGTGAACGGATGAACTTTCCGCCGCGTACAATGTACATCCGTGACATATACGGGCAACAAACGTTCTATGTCTGTTATCATCCGTTAAATGTCCGCTGTATCCTGTCTGCATCCTCTGGCCATCCCCTCAACTCACATCCGCTGCAGCTGAAAATGGAAAGAGGGAGGAAACAAAAGGTACACGGAACATCTACACAGCGTTAGTAGCATGGAAATAGAAAGGATGTAAGCGTATGCATCTCGTATATAAAGTATTCAAAACGGACAAAACGTTTGTATCTGGGATGTATCTCATATATTTAGGATGTCTGGAGTATGTCGAGAGTATCTAGAAGGTCCCATAGCAGACAACCGATATTTTCTATAAAAAGGGGAAGAAAATCATCTGGATCGCTGGGATGGTGGACCATACAGTCCCACTATGGTTGCACTGGAGGTTTATCTATCCCACAACTATCCTTATCTATCCCACAAGCATGCAAAGGCTTAACCATTTTTTCAAAGTTTTCACCAACACTTTATTAAGTAAAAAAAATGAACCAAGTAAACTAAGTGTCTTAAGCAAAGATAAACTTTATTAACTTTCTTAGGTAAACTTTATGACTTTATTAAATAAGCAAAATGAACCAAGTAAAGTGTCTTAAGCAAACATAAACTTAACAAGTAAACAACTCAGTCTCTGACACTATTCTCAGTCACTCTGAGTCATGTCCATGGTCTCAGTTGTTAAGCGGGCAGGGACTGTGGAGGTGGCTGTGGCTTGAGTGCTGGTCTGAGGCACCATTTGGGTGCTTGGCCCCAAGGGTACAACAGGTGGTGGTGGGTTCAGGAAGCTATCCGAGAGCTGACTCAGTCCCATGAGTTTGAGAGGCCCTTCATCAAGGACTTGAGATGTCAGGCACAATACTGATGACAGATTGTCTGTTGACGGGCTTGGCTGTGGGGTGGAGAAAGGGTTGGGAGGAGTGTAGTGGGGCTGTCTGGTCTGCAGCTGGGTGAGTACTGGCGTCTGTGGCGTCCAATGAACCTGTGCCTGGACTGGGAAGTTCTGCTTCTGCTGTGATAAGTCCTGGTAGTCGTAGCCTTGGTAGGTGAGGGGCTGTTGAAAGCCATGGAAGGGCTGTGATATCACCTAGGGTGTGTTAGAAATATGAAATACCTAACAGGTATTTGGGTTAGAAATATATAAACCAGGATAAACATTTTAATATTGTCTCTTTAAGGGAATGCAAGAGCATGCAATTGGGTATGGTTTCTCAAACGGCCATAAGATGGAGCCAGAAACCTGGTTTGTCTTTGTCTGAGTCTCAGAAGAGAAGAGAGTGTATCTTTATTTCCTTCTGTTGGAAAGTATTGCTGTTGCTCCATTTTTCCTAATTGACTGATATTACTGGATTTAATGTAAGTCTGATACTTAACTGTTTTTGACACTGGACTTTGTTACTGGAATATCCCTGGATTGAAAAACTGACTGATTAACCTGTGAATGACTTTTGGACCGCTTATTTTGGACTTTGCTTAAACCTTTCTGGAAGTAAAAACCTACATTAACTGTACAGTGTATCTGTATACTGAGTGTGTATTATTCCAACACTACTCTCTATACGTCTCCCTGTATGCGCTCATTCACCTAACGGGGAATTACTTCAACAGGGTGGATGAGCAGACCTGGACTAGGTAGGAGCAGCTTCAGCTGGGCCTTGAGGGTTGTGCAGAAGTGCTGTGATCTTCTGCTTCATCACCTGGTACTGGGCCTCGGGCAGGTCCCTCAGGGTCTGGCTCACATAGGTGATGAAGGTGTTCCAGCCCAAGTATGCTCTGTCCAAATGGACCAGCTGAGAGAGAAGTTCTGTGCTGGTCTTCATCGTGTCCCTGATCTCCAACAGCACACTGTGGTCCTGGCCCTCCAGTCTGCCTCTCTATCTGCATCCTCTGGAGCTGGGGGTGGGAGTGGGGGTGGTTTGGCCTCTGGTGGCTGCTGCTTCTTCCTCCATTTGTGACAGCAGGGCGTCATACTCCATGGGATCCTCCAAGTCCGCCGGCATGGGAAGTGCAGCTGTCGGGGGGGTCTCTGCTGTGGGGCCCTCTGAGGACACCTGCCTGGACAGGGTAGCTGGCTCCTGGCTGGAAGATGACTGGCTATCTGTGGGTTGTCTTTGGGAGAGGGGTCTCAGAGGGGCTGCTCCTCGGTGGCGGATCTCACCCTCCAGGAAACTGCACTTGGCCATGACGTACATCTCCTGGTCAGTGAGCTTGACAGTGGCCTGCCCAGATTTCTTGAGTTGTAGCTTGCCATACCAGGTGTGCATGTGCTTCCACCATCCAAGGAGTACTTCTGCAGTGTACCCCAGGCTCTCTGCCTTGTCTCTCCAAGCTGCCTGCTTCTTCTTGGGGTCCCAATACAGTCTGTGGCCCTTTCTCCAGAGGTACTCGTTCTCCCTCAGCCATTCCAGCACCTCATCCTCATGCTCCTCGGAAATGGTGTACTGTTTCCTCTCTCCCTTCTCCTTCCCTTGCCTCTTCCTCCCTCTGGCAGGGGCTTTAGCAGGGCCTTCAGGGGCTTCAGCATCAGGACCTTCTGGAGATTGTTCAGGGCCTTCAGGGGCTTGAGCAGCAGGGCCTTCAGGGGCTTGAGCAGCAGGTCCTTCAGCAGCAGGGCTTTGAGGGTCTTCAGGGCCTTGGGGCTGCTTCAGAGTCAGTGCCAGGGGGTGGGATGCTGGTTCTGGCCTTCTTCACCTTGCCAGGGCTTGAATGAGTAGGCACGAGCTTCCTCTTCTTGCCTGATTGACGAACCATGGTGTTCCTGCTAGATGTATGTGGCAGCACGTCTTTCCCCTGTATGCTGACTGCATGCGTGCTGCATCCTTTTATATCTGCGGAGCTGACGCAATTCATACTCCCCGCATGCGCAGTGAACACTTTGCATCTGATATACATCCGCGCGGCATCTCCTTTGTTTCCTATAGGCGTCTGTGATGCATCCGCTTTATCCGCTATGCACCCGCCCCTTCCGCTATGTGTCCGCTTCGAAATTCTCCCCCGGAACCCCTTCAGAGGTGTCATCCACTTCCATCCGCTTTCATCCGCTAGGCTTCCTATGTACATCTGTTTAACATCCCCGCTACATACTACCCACATCCATTCTTTTCCGTTCTGTTTATGCAAATTTTCACCACTTTTTGGAGTGGGTGACAATGGATGTGTCTTTATGCATACATTTTGCGTCCGTCAGCCAGTGGGACTGGGCATTTAGACCATTGGTGCCCACCACAATCTTTTGCCCATTGGTTAGTTTTGTACACCAATCAGTTGCACCCCTGTATTTTAGCTGACTTGCCCCCCGCCATCAAATGGGTTAGGGTTAGAGTTATCAATTGATGCTTGTTTAATTTTTGGTTAATTTTGCCTACTTAGGTATCCCCACTGTAAACAAAGCAAAGGTATTCCACCAACTGATTAGGCCCATAATGGGCAGAAATTTTGCGGACATGAGATTTGAATACTCTTGTGGCAAAAAGAAACAAGAGCATATATTTGTTGTGTTTGCGAAGAATGAGACTGGAAACCAGCGTAACTTCAGCTCTTTTATTTAGTGCAGAAAGTCCGTCTGAACCAGGAGGCGCGGCAGCTCTTTTTATAGAGAGGCTGCTCGCGGCTAGTGGCCAATGACGACTACTTGTTTTTCCCTCTGCTGAGTTAGCCAATCATAGGTTAGCTATTATTGGCCAATCAGCGTCGAGACAGGAACCAATTAGCTTCTAGTATTTCTTGACCAATAGGAATAGACTATTTGAAGTATGTCAACATGGAACAGTATTTTTAAAGAATCTATGCAGGTGCAAGGAGTGGTACCTGGTAAGCAATAAAAATGTGGATGAAGGAAGATTTATTTTACAGCAACCAAGCACCTGAACTAAAGAAATGCAGTCCACAAAAGTTTATCCATGCTTTCTCTAGAATCACGAACTTGTCTATAGCTGATTACATTTTATTCATCCATATTACTTTTATTATTCTCTTTTGACTGTGGTATAAACTTGAACTCTTTACAGATTTGAAGTTTTGTTGACTAATTCTGTTCCAATACTTTATGCTTATGTACACCATAGAGTTTTGAGAAAAGCCAGTTCATTCTAATTAGTTTGTGGTATTCCTTTCAAATATCAGATGTTCTTGAAACATAAGATTTGATTCAAATGTCTTACAATATTTCCATTCCAACATGTGGAGCAATAATCCCATAATTGCTTTCATCTTACAAATTTAAACTTTTAACAGGGCAATCCTGCCACACATCTTGGAGTATTCCAAATGTCCTACCAGCAGCAGATCAGGAGAATAGAATTCAAATTACCATTTCTTACAAATAAAGTAAACACTTTCTGAAAGCAGTGGGAGCAAACTGCTTGCACATAACTACTCTATATTTTTTATGAGATTCAGCAACTGGTTGAATTGTTAGAATGTTCTAAATTTGCCTCCGAACTCAGAAAACAACATCTAACATGTCCAAAGCATCACTGAGGACTGAAGCCCTAGCTTCCTATCATTTCAAAAAGCAGCATTTGCTGTTAGGGGAAGGGAGGGAGGGAGGGAGGGAGGAAGGAATCCGTGGATTCTAATATTTTAGCTGCATTGAGAATTTACAACACTTTGCAACTGTACTAGCCTTTTCATTATTCTATAATGAAAACTCATTGAACTCAGTTTACTACCTAGATAATTGTGGTGCTATTCAGTCAAAGTTCTGTTGTATCACATAATGAGAATCTGCACCCCAGTGACCAAGCAAATAAAAATAAAATAATAATATGTTTAACAAATCGTAAAATTACTTTTTTCTGCCAGGTGATCATATAAAGAACCTTAAACTATAAAACATATAAGAGACATGTGTCACAAATCTGATATATTATATGAAGAAATGAAAGGAAGGGTGTTGCTGTTTCATCACTATTGCTAAAATTAAGGATGGTGCAAGAAAATGTCAGCACTCATATGCATATCATAATTCATTTGAGATTAAAAAAAACCATGAAGAGTTATGTTTGCTTGACTGGATCAAAAGTCCATCTAATTTGGTATTAAACAATGACTATCCAGATAATTCTTGTAGGCCCACAGAGAAATGAGAAGTAAAGGGGCTATTTTAGCAACAGTTTGTTAGTTACAATATCTGAGTCCTCCTATGCATTTAAAATAGGAAGGGAACATTTCCCAAATCTAGCAGATTTTAAAAATACTACCAAAGCTAGCAGCTGTCACTATAATGTTTGGCTATTCCATAGTTGAATTACTTCTGGTTTAAAACCTTTAAATAACATTGGGAATGAGAGTAATACTTTCATGAAATGAAGGATTGACTTAGCACTTTTTAAATTCAGCATTGACAAACTTTCTCTTCAGTCCATGAAAAGGCCATCTTTCTCCATGTAATACATTTCTCATAGAAGTTTCAGCAAGTGATTGGGGTGTTTGTTTGAAGTAGATAATTCTATTCTTCCATATTATGAAATGGGTGGCTTGTTCCACCCAGATTGTGTAACAAGTTAATGTACCATCTGGAGATACTTTGTCAAAGCATATTCCTCTTGAAACACAAACACACCATCCTTTATCTGAACTGCCAGGGAAGCTTTGTCCCGCTTTGTCCCACATCCCAATTTTTGAGATTTGGGTTAATGGGAGCTGTGTCTTTAACTTGCCTTTTGACAGTTCTTCAAGCAAAAGGTTTCATATAATGAAATGGGTTTTTCTATTCTACTTAAAAGTCTTAAAACTGTGTTTATTATGAAGCATATAGCTCAGTCAAGAGATCATCCAGCTGACCATGGCTGTTCTCCACAAATTGAACAAGGTCAGATTTAATTCTTAAATCAGAGATTATCAGGAAATTCTAGGGCCATAAACTGGATGGGGAAGTTGTAGAACATAGTGCTGACTGAAGACAATAGAAAGCCATATCCCTATTGCTAAGGAAATTATGTGGCTACATTCATCAATTACTCCATAGCTCAGTTTGACCAAAATGAAACTTTATTTTTTCACTAAGTAAATTACAATTTAGCCAATACTACTGGAATTCTGCCAGTTCATAATCTTACTGCATTTGCATCAAGTATGCATAAATAATACTTATTTCCATTATTTATACATTTTGTAAATCATTAGAATTTCACATTTTGAAATGATTTTCTTGCTTTTGAAGGAACTAATCACTCAATGCAAAGCATTTTTCAGAGATGAGATTCTATAAATTTCTGTCCCAGGGGTCCTGAAACAATACCAGTCCAGGGTTCCTTTAAGCAGAAAAAAATCCCCTTCAAACCATTCTTATGGTAGGGAAGACTGGACCTATTCTCATAGGAAATGCTTAAATGGGTTTGGAATTCCTGTTTTTCAGTGATAGTGATATAGTGATCACATTATTCATTTCAATCTTCTTTGTTTATACATTTTAGCAAGGCTATGTCCATGGTTATCTAATCAGAGAAGCCTTGCCTCCAGGAGCAGAAACCAAATGTTATTTTGTCTATAATGCATATTTGGAAGACTCCATCTGTACAGGGCCAAGATAACCAACACATACTTAAACATTTAAATATTGGTTATTTTCCTTTCATTTTTTGCAGTTTTGAAAATGACATCATGATACAGATTATAGAATTCTAAATTATTCTACACATTGTCAATTTTCATTGAAGCATGAACCAAAGATGCTTTTCCAAAAGGAAAATGGACTTTCTTCATTGTTTTTCTTTTGAAAACATTTTGCTTCTAATCCAAGAAGATACTGCAATTCTACCTCACAATTGAGAGCCTCCATAGACATTAAAGTGAGTATTTACCTCTCCGATATGTAATGATAATAGTGTTGGTGAAGTCTCAGGCTCTTTGTATCCATTCTGTGAATGAAAAGTGATTCATTAAGAATTTAAGCGTTTTCAAAGGAAATAGTGGGAGACATGAATCCACAAAAGAACTGAGCTTGGTTACTTTTTTTTCAATACTAATGGGCCTGAAGCATCAACAGTTCACTGTTTATATAGACATATTGATATATTATGTAATATTATATATTATATGCTGTATAATATTAAATAGGCTATATGTTATAGTCCACTGTTTATTATAGCACTACAGAATAACTTTTTTTTTTACTTTGTCCCTCAACCTCTGGGTATATTCCAGTTTCAGTATGCTGCTGTGCTTGGATCGGGTGAACAAAAGCCTGTAGGACATGTTCCACTGTAAGACAAGACCAAGCAAAATTGGGGGGCAGAGTTAAACATACCATCAGCCTAAAGTTATTATGTTCCCACAAATGGTCCATGCCCAACCCCTCTTGAATTCAGTTGACCCTTATCTGGTGCCAATTTAGTGTTGAACTTAGTTGAGTAGATTCTTGCATATAGGCTTGAGCAATAAATCTGAACTGGAACTTATGTGTGATCCTGATTCTTTGTACCTGAATCACCTACTTCACTCTGATTCAGAGAAATGCATAAGAGAAAATTAATATAGTTATAAAACACTCTAGCGATGAGGGTGGATTTCAAAATATCAATATCATAGATTCTATGTGATAGCTGTACTGTAGAGGAAAAAGACTAATGAACAGGGATGCAATGGAATATACTATTGATTTTTTAAAAATCATTTGTCCAATTAATACATAATTATTGATCATCTTGAGACACATTGTTTGAATATCACATTGTCTCAGGTATGTTGGTTAACTATGCCAAATCTATTCTCGAACGAGACACCATCATATCTTTCTATAGAAAGCTAATTGTTTCTGATAACAAAATTGGAATTTTCAGAGGTAAATGCACCCATAAGTAAAAAAACATTTTAAGGGTGTGTTTTAACATAACTTATCCCTTCACTTCCTTTGCCTAATAATTAAAAGGGATCAGGTTTATAGTAAAAGCAGATAGCCATCTTTCTTTTAAAGATTCCATTTTGATTTTCGGAGCCATGGATTAAAGCCAAACTCACCATACTATTTTGTTATCAATAACACTCATAAACCGCAGCTCCATAAATACAGAATGCATATAATATCACTAATCTGAACACCAAGGTCAAAAGGCAGAGGCCGCAAACACATCATGGACCAATATCCTAATGCATTTAGGATATTTAAGTCGTTAAATGAACAATAATGGAGCGATGCCAAATGCATGAAAGTTACCAAAGATAATTAGAATTGTTATAGGTATAATGGTGTTCAGTGACAACAGATGTTTTGGAACAAAAAGGTTACTTCCTGAAAATTACTGCAATATTTTCTCTGGAAAAAAAATAGCTCACATCATTTGCTCATATGCCATCAATTCAGCTGTGAATTGCAGTCTATGTAATGCCTTTTTCTCCTTAAAGAAAACAGAAAAAAAGGGAAGAAGCAGGCTGTTCAAATCACCTGCTTGGCAAAGGTAGACATGCTGCATGAGATATCAAAGTGACTTATTTCCTTTTCTGAAGCCCTGCTTTATCAGGAAATAAAGCAAGAGTTTACTTGCCTCATTTATGTCCTTTTACATATAACAAAATAGACTCTGTCCTTATCCTGTGCCAATTTCTGATGTGTGAAAAGTACACTAACAAACCTACTCCCAAGAACAGAAGGAAATTGAGAAGATACCCTAACAGTGTCAATACAGAGACTAAAAGCAACCACCATTTGTTCAATGTCTAAAGTAAACCACCTCCTTTTAAGAACAGCACGTATTCCACAGTCAAAATTATTTTATTTGATTTACTATTTGCCTACTAGAATGTAAGATTGTTCTCTGGGTGCTATAGGATTTTGGCTCGATAATTTCCTATTCTTTCCAAAACACAAGAGAATGAGATGCTCAGAGATTTATGCCTATTAAATTTGCAGGCTGTAAGAAGAAAATTCTTAGGAAGATACAATAGGAAAATCAGAGTGATTTATTAGAAAATGGAACTGAGGTATTTAAGAAGGAAAAAGACAGTCTTTTACTTTCATTTTCTACGTGAAACTAATCCAAATTTAGAAATAATTATCTTTAGATACCCAGAACCATCATGAACTTTTGCTCAATATTTCCTTATACAAGATACTGTTTATTCAACTAGGATGAATATAATATAGTGTACAAATGTTGCTGTCGTGCATTAAATTTGATCTTCCCACAGCAACAGACTTCAGCAGTCCTATTCAGATTTACCAATTTAGACTAATAAAATTATATCCAGATCATCTAGTCCAAACCCTGCCAAGTCCAGTAGTCAATTACTACAGTTTGCCATCCATCTCCAGTTAAAGAGAGTCCACTACCTTCCTCTTCCATGCTTGAATATCTTTTATCATTTGGAAAATTTTCTTGATCTGCAACTAAAAATTGATTCTGTAGCTCACAGATTCCTGTTCTGTCCTCAAGAACAACTCTAAACAATGCTATTTGTCTCCCTTGTAAAATGTGCTATCATGTATCTTCACAATAGTCTTCACTCCAGATTAAATGTATTTTCTCCCTCCAATTGTTTCTCATAATTTTTCCTTCCAGGTTTCAAATTGCTTTAGTAGCTCACTCCTCTAAACATGCCTTGGTTTGTCACTGTCCTACCTAAATACAGTGCCCAGCACTGGACAGACAATTCTAGGTAGGTGTTCTATATGTAAAGTGGGTGACTCCAAATCTGCAAACCTGATTGGTCAAATAAACTAAGCATTGGATTGGTTCACTAGGAACCAATCCAAAGAGCTGCTAAAAGGCGGCAAATTTAAACAACTGCCATTGGCTGCAAGCAGGCAAGCCAGCCTGTATAAAAGGCTGGCCTCGGCTTCAGCCAAGTGTTCCTATTTACTGACTAGTTAAAGAATAAAGTATTTGTTGTTGGAACCCGGTCTACCTCGTGTGTTTTCCGAACAAAACACTGGCGACGAGGGTGGGATCGTCCTGAACGGAAAAACCTGCATGCGGTGATAAGAAGTCCAGATGACAACCAAGATGTCTGGAAACAATGCACCGCCCGCACCCTTCAATCCCAACGAAGAGGATTGGGATTCCTATGCTGATCGCTTCCAAATGTATTTGGAGAGCAATGAAATGGAAGACATTTCAGAGCAACGCAAGAGAGCTGTATTCCTGACGCACTGCGGGCCAACAGTTTTCAAGATGGCAAAGGCCCTTGCGAAGCCCCGGGACGTTAAACAACTAACGTGGACAGAATTGCAAAGAGTCCTCAAAGCACACTACGCTCCGATGGTGTCAAACTTAATAAAGCAACATGAATTTTACCGCAGAGACCAGAGAGAGGGAGAGACCATCGCCGATTTCATCGCTGCCCTTAGACAATTAAGGGGTGAGTGTGAATTTTTGAACATTGACGAAGCAATGAGGGATCGCGTGGTGTTGGGCCTGAGAGACTCGACCACACAGAGTAAATTACTCAACAAGCCCAACATCACCGTTACCGAAGCCATCGCGGAAGCCACAGCCGCTGAAGCCGCGAAAAAATCTGCCATAGCCATGAAAAAGATGAATACACACAGCGAAGAAACACCAACCAAAGACAGAAAGCAGCCTGCCACCACAACCCACTACGAAGAGTCAGGCGAAACAATTGAATCGAGCAAAGAAGATGACGAGGTCCACCGTTTGCTCATGAACAGAAAAGAGCGCAAAAGAAGAAATTGGCGGGAATGCTCTGGCTGCGGAGGAAACCATCCCCGAGCCGAATGCAGATTTCTCGATGCCATCTGCCGGCATTGCAAGAAACGGGGGCACATCGAGAAGGTCTGCAGGAACAAAAAATACTACAGCCCAACGAGACGTAGAAATTCCCCAACACGAGCTGAGCCTAAATGAGCTGAGAGAAAGTGGCAACAAGAGAAGCGAGCCAATACACACCAAACTGTTATTATAAAGAGCGCTCAGACGGAAAGTGGGAAGAAAATTAAAGTCATCGTGAAAATCGAAGGAAAACACTGCAAGATGGAAGTGGACTCAGGGTCCTTCCTCTCCATGGTATCGTGGGACACAATAAGACAGCTAGTCCCAGGTATCAAACCCAAAGAATTGAAGAAGCAGCACATAACCCTCAAGGACTATCAGGGAAACCAAATCCCTGTGGTAGGCATGGGACAATTCCGAGTCGCCTACAAACATCACGTCAAGGTGCTACCGCTGACCATAGTCGACCAAGACAGACCAAGCCTCCTGGGCATCGAATGGTTCGCGCCATTGGGCATCGGGATGACCGGGGTCGATCGAGTGACTACAACCGGCTGGGAAGACGACCTCATCCGAGAATTCCAGGACGTTTTTGACGGCTCACTTGCCAAGTATCGGGGAAATCCCATTTCTTTCAATCTAAACCCCCAAATAGCCCCACGAAGAATAAAAGCCAGGCGAGTTCCTTTTGCACTAAAGGCAAAATAGAGGAACAGCTGGACAAATTAATAGCCCAAGGGGTGTTAGAACCTGTGGACCATGCCAAGTTGGAAACGCCTATTGTCACACCCATAAAACCTGACAGGTCCATTAGAATCTGTGGTGACTATAAGGCTACCCTGAACCACACATTACAACCAAGCGCATACCCGGTGCCAGTAGTCCAGCATTTGCTTTACTCCCTGGGAAAGGGCAAAGTTTTTGCTAAACTCGACTTGGCACAAGCCTATCAACAACTCCCAGTGGACCCAGAAACAGCAGAAGCACAGACTATAGTCACCCATAAGGGCGCATTCAAATGTCACCGGCTCCAATTTGGAGTAAGCGTGGCCCCTGGCGTTTTCCAGAGTCTGATGGAACACCTCCTAAATGGCATACAAGGAGTCGTTCCCTATTTCGACGACGTCCTAATCTCGGCCAGAGATGAAACTCAATTAAGGAAAAGACTCAAAGAAGTATTAACTAAGTTTAGGGAATCTGTCCTCAAGGTAAAAAAGAGAAAAGTGCTGTTTAATTAAGAATAGCGTCGAATTCCTGGGCTACTCAATAGATGGAGAGGGTATCCACCCTACAGACAAAAAAGTTAAAGCAATCAAAGACGCACCTGAACCAAGAAATAAAACCGAACTACAAGCATTTTTAGGACTAATTAATTTTTATAATGTGTTCCTGCCAAACAAGGCCACTATAGCAGAACCATTACACCGTCTTCTAGACAAGAAGGCAACTTGGATTTGGGGTTACAAAGAAAAAAAAGCCTTCCAAAATATTAAAAGCTTGCTAACATCAACAAACATTCTCATCCAATTTAGCAACACACTGCCATTAAGAGTGACCTGCGACGCCTCACCATACGGGGTAGGTGCCATCCTGAGCCACCAACTACCTGATGGCAGAGAAGCACCCGTCGCATATTACACTAGGACTCTATCCAAAACCGAGTGGAATTACAGCCAATTGGACAGGGAAGCTCTAGCAATTGTCGCTGGAGTAAAACGCTTCCACGAGTACTTATATGGGCGGACTTTTCAAATCATAACAGACCACAAACCGCTGATGGGGATTTTGGTGGGAAACAAGCCAACACCTAATATACTGTCCCCAAGAATGACTAGATGGTCAGAGTTCCTAGCAGCTTATTCCTACACTCTGACACATCACCCAGGGAAACAAATTTCCCATGCGGATGCTTTGAGCAGAGCACCCTTACCAGCAACCGACGAAGACCCGGCACCAGCGATGACAACGCTACAAATTGAGACTTGCCCCGATCTACCCATATCAGCTTATGATGTCGCCAGAGCCACCGCGAAAGACTCATTGACTGCCCGCGTTCTTAGCTGGGTAGGTAAAGGCTGGCTGGAGAATCAAAAAACTGAAAACTTTAAACCTTTCCGGTCCAGACAGACTGAACTTTCAATCCAAAAGGGGTGTTTGTTGTGGGGTGATCGGGTGGTAATCCCTGCCAAATTACAACCCAGGGTACTTAGGTTGTTACATGAAGAGCACCCGGAAATGGTTAAGATGAAAAGCCTTGCTAGAAGTTATGTTTGGTGGCCGGGTATTGATAAGGACATAGAGTATTGGGTAAGCTCATGCAACAAATGCCAGGCAATTAGACCGTCCCCACCAAAAGCACCCATTAAGGACTGGGAAACCCCTCGGGGACCTTGGTCAAGAATACACATTGATTTTGCGGGTCCCACCAAGGGGCATACCTTTCTGATTGTCGTTGATGCCTATTCGAATTGGCTTGAAGTAAAAGTTATGCCATCAACGACAACAGAAACTGTAATTAAAAAGCTGGACAACCTTTTTGCCACCCATGGCATACCGGACGTTCTTGTCTCAGATAATGGGCCACAGCTAACCAGCATACAATTTGAGCAACACCTAGCCTCCCTAGGTATAAGACATGCCCTAACCGCGCCGGCTCACCTGGCTGCGAACGGCAGGGCTGAGAGAATGGTCCGGTTTACTAAAGAAGGTTTAGAAAGAATGGACGCTGGAGATGTCCAACAGAAAGTAAACCGTTTGCTCACACTCCAGCACATAACGCCCAGTACCATAACCAACAAGTCCCCAGCAGAATTACTTATGGGGCGGAAGTTAAGATCACACCTTGATAGATTACACCCAAATTTTACTCCAGAAAACCCCCCTGACTCCTCTACATGGCTTAGACAATTCAAAATAGGCGATTTAGTATACGCTAAAAACTTCACCGGGGACCCGGTATGGCTACCAGGACAGATTACCCAAATCACAGGCCCCAAATCCTACCGATTAATAATAGAGGATGGCAGGGAATGGAAGCGGCACATAGACCAGCTTCGATCCCGAATTATAGAGAGAACCACAGACTTCCAACCATTCACCAACAAAACCAATGAATTGCAAACCAAGGTGGGGGGGGAAAGGCGAGAAGTAAATAAAGAACTGTTTAAAACCAAAACTAATGAAACATATAATCAAAAAGAGCAAATAAAAGACTCACTGTTTGGAGAGACTTGCGTGAAGAGCCCATTGGAAGGGGCCAGCCAGGCCAGCTCGACCTGCCCAGAGGAAACGGGAGGGAGCGGCAAAACCGCCAGCCTAAGAAACTCAGGCGGCGGTAAAATGGCTGACTCACCCTTCCAGACGGTTCCAGGGAGAAGAACGGACGACACAGCAGCCCCATCCTAACCAGTCGAAGACTTCACTAAGAATGAACCGCGCAAGTCAAGTCGAGTCCGGAAAAGCCCCGCCTACCTGCGAGACTACGTCACCACGTAGGACTGAACTAAGAGGGGAGGGGTGTTCTATATGTAAAGTGGGTGACTCCAAATCTGCAAACCTGATTGGTCAAATAAACTAAGCATTGGATTGGTTCACTAGGAACCAATCCAAAGAGCTGCTAAAAGGCGGCAAATTTAAACAACTGCCATTGGCTACAAGCAGGCAAGCCAGCCTGTATAAAAGGCTGGCCTCGGCTTCAGCCAAGTGTTCCTATTTACTGACTAGTTAAAGAATAAAGTATTTGTTGTTGGAACCCGGTCTACCTCGTGTGTTTTCCGAACAAAACAGTAGGGTATGACTAATGTGAAATAGACAGCAGTAATGAATTATCTTGAAACAATTGAATGCAGTTTCAAACTGTACTTTATTTGCAGCTACATTGCAGGTAGTTCTCTTTCAGCAACCATAACCAGAATCGGCAACTATCATTAAGCAAAGTGGTTGCTAAATGGAAAATCATGTGACCGTGCTGCCCCACTTGCTCACACACATAACTGTGGTTTAGAGAGTTTATTAATATTCCTGTTCACCAGAAACCCAGAACTGTCCCAGTTAAATCCAGCCATAAGCAGATCAATGCTTGTCCACAGAGCAATGGCCAATGAGTCCAACAAGGTACTTGAAAGTTTCCCAAATGAGATAAATCCACCAGGCAAAATTAAATCCACAGCACAAGAGAGTTCGTGAAGCAAGAAAAGTCCAGAGTTCACAAGACACAATCCAAAGTCCAAAGCAAGGCAGGAATCATAACAACCAGAAAACATGTAGCTAGGAAATAAACACATTCTTCCCAGCATGATGTCTATCTGTTTGCTGTGATAAATAGCTAACTTCTGGTGCAGCCCATCAAGAGGGATGAGGCTGCCAGGCTCCCTCCTCACAAGTAGCCAGACTGAGTTTCGTTGCTCCTGCTTTTTCTCTGCCCTCTGTGTTCTCTGATTGGGTGCAGAAGGCACCAATCTTCTGACTGGTTGCAGCTGCATGCTTTCCCTACCTGAAGCCTCAGGTCTATCCTGCTGCAGCTGTGCTTCAGCCAAATCTCTCAGCCAGCTTACTCATTTCTCTCCCATCAACTACTTTCCCTCACTTGGATCTTAGCCCCTGCCTCATTGACCTTCCCTCCTGAGATCCCTGGGACTGGTTCATCCTCTTCTGACTCCAGAAAAGCATCTGGAGGAGCCATCACAGACAGCAACTATGATTTCTTTTTGCCCAGTCCCCTGCCATTTGGAAGTGTCTCTCCAGCACTGAGGTAACTAGTAAGAAGGAAATTAATACTTGTATTTTCATTCTTGGAGAGGAAGGGATCACAAGAGAGTATGCAAGGGGGAATACACATTGAAAAGGATGCAGTGACACAGTCGCCAAAAGCATACTCAGGTTTGCCTGCTTTCTCTCTTGTAATCCCTTCCTCTCCAATCTGTCTACCTTGCAAAGGGAGGAAGAAAAATCTAGGTCAGGCCCAGAAGAGATTGCCTATGCTTGTTCACACTACCACCACTTGTTAATTTAAGCAAATTCTGTCCTTTGTGAGCAGGGACAGGAAAAAAAGCACCAAGTAATCTCTATAGGCAATTTCTCCTGTGCCTCATCCAGTTTTTTTCTTGCTTCCAGTCATAAAGCAGAGAGATTGGAGAAGAAGGGATGACAAGAAAATAAGCAGGAAAATAATGGGGATTATACCACGCAATTTGCATAGTATACTATGGCTGCTGCCACCATTGCTTTCCTTTTGATTTGTATTGTTTTGTGATTTCTATCATCTGTAAAATTGATAGCTCTATTTTCTAGCTTCTCAGCCATGTATCCTGATCGGTGTACTCTTGAGGATCTTATGGCAGTGTGACAGTAACATTGCTAGTTTCTGGGCAAGATCTGTTTAACTTATACATATTTTAATCTGGTATTTTATATTTTAAATTTTATGTTATATAGCATAACATATTTTAATTGTGATGCTTCTAACACAAATAAATGAACAAAACCCTTCATCTACATTATTTGTTTGTTAAATGGCCAAGGTCCTAGAAGAGAACCTTGAAGTATGCAATTTAAGGGCTTCTGGTATCTTAACATTAAATATATATATATAATAGTAAAATACAAAACAAAAAAGGCTGTATTGATTAATGATGGCACAATAAAAAAAACTTAACTACATTTTAGTTAGTAAACTGAATCAAACATTTTCAACTTTCTCAAGCAAACAAAAATATTCATATAATTATTTATAGATATTTTTATTTATAATTATTTATTAATTAATAATTTATTATTATTTATTGATTATTATTATTATTATTATTATTTATAGTATATATATCTACAGTATATGAAATTAATTCAGTCACTGAACTTATAATTAAATATGCACATACAGCAATATAATGGACATCTTCTCATTTTCACAACAAAAATTTAAAAATAGATAACAAACATATTATGGATCTGCTCCTTAAAATCAGGAGAATGACTAGACTTAGAAATGTAATTCAATATTACATTGAGATCCTTAAATATAAAATGTTATCTCAATTCTATCAAGATAATATTAATTTTAAATTAAAACAAAGTTATAACAGTGTAAGACCAAATCATATGAACTAAAGAATCCTCAAAAATAGATTTAAAGTTAAGCAAAATGTTCCCAAAAGAGCATCTTACGTCAACTTCAGATTGAAGTTGTATCATATCGATTTCTCATATGATTTGGGATCAAATCATAAGTGTTCACATATTAATAAGCAAATATGCGTAGCAGTTTTAAATGCCAGAATCAAGGAACCTAGTTTAAAATATCTAGATCCTAGTCTTTGCCAAGATTTCAAAGTATTTATTTATTTTCCAGAAAAGAAGTTTCTCCTCCTTGTTGTATACCGTACCCATTGACAATCATTCATTGATTATAATAGTTCAACTAGCTTTGTTTTCATCTAATGATAACATTGATGATTATGTGCCATCAAGTTTGTATTAACTCTCGACAACCCCACAGATATATTTTATTCATGACACTCTGCCCTTAAATTTTGGGTTTTCCAACAATGCTCGCAAGTCACTGTAAATGAGCACATCTACCTTACTGCTGATCAGTTCTTTACTTTTCTTCTATCTTTCCCAGCATTCGTGTCTTCTCCAAAGAGTTAAGTCTTTACATAACTTGTCTAAAATAGGATAACATGAGCCTGGCCAGTTGCTCCTCAAATGAGAACTCTGGGTTGATTTATTTAATCATCCATTTGCTTGTTTTCTTGGCTGTTTATGGTATTCTCCAGTTTTCTCAAACACCAAATAGTAGCATAGTGTAGTCCCTATTTCACTAATTTCTCTTCTGGAACTTCATGGGAAATTTTGTCAAATGCTTTCTGGAAGTTAAGGCTTGTCATTTTGCTGAGGTCACTGTATCAAAAAAAAGTGATTAGGTTGATCTGGCATGATTTAGTGCCAAACTTATAAATATAGTCTAAACGTATGCTGATTCATGTCAAATATTATTTTCTAAAAATTCAGATTGCTTAATAAACTGTTCAAGGACCATTTAGAGCAGTTTCTTTGATAACTCAGGCTGTCCTTTTCTTCCCTTTGGAAGATAAGAACATTTGTTCTTCTCTAATTTTCTGATAATGTTCTGTACCCAACCCCCATTATTTTCTGAAAGATTCAGGAAAGGGATTCTAAAATATCTACAAATTTCTTTAAAACACTCAGATGTATACATTGCCCTCTAGTCTAGTCCATCCCAAAGCCACCATCAACTTATTTTTGTCCAAAGCATAACAATTCCTAATTCGAACTTCTTTATTTCATTGCTGTAAATGTGGATTATAATCTTCCAAAACTCCAGTAAGTATTTGCTCTTTTAGGATGAATTAACCATGGTTATGCTATAGGAAATGAGTATGCACAATGCTCATTGTTAAAAGCTAGACTGAATGCAGTTACACAGCTATGTAATTTTCCAGAGTCTCTAGCATTATTATGGTGGCCAGAGGTGTTGTGAACAGTTCCCAGTGAATTCAACCAGTTCCATTGAAGGATCTGGTAAATTGATCCACGATTTTTTGCTCAGTGAAAACTCAGTTTTTTGCTCAGTGAAGAATAGAGTGTCATTCTTTTATGACTTTCCTGACTTTCAGCCATATCCATTATTTACCTATTTCAAGGTAGAAATCTTTCATTAGTTCATGTTGCTATAAGAAAAAAATATCTAATCCCTTTATTTTAATACATCTGCACAAAAAAGTCATTCTATTTCCAATCAAAATATCTAGAATTTGTTTTGACAATGAAACAATTTTGCATTTCTTATAAAAGGCCATTCCCATTAGCTATAAATGTTAGTGTTCCATATTAACATACTCCAAATAGGCTATTCCTATTGGACAGCAAATACCCAACGCTGATTGGCTGCTTTTCTCGATGCTGATTGGCCAATGATAGCTGGGCTATGATTGGCCAATTCGAGCGGTGGGAAAAACAAGTAGCTAACATTGGACACTAGCCGCGAGCAACTCGCTATAAAAAGAGTTGCCGTGGCTCCTGGTTAAGACGGACTTTCGGAACTAAATAAAAGAGCTTAAGTTACGCTGATCTCTGAGTCTCATTTCCCGTGAACTGAACAGTTAGCATATCTAGGAGAGTTTGGCTTTTCATATAGATTGTTTGATAAACTGACTTTAATCCAAGGATGTAGCACATGTAAAAGAGCCCACCAGGCTTGGGAGAGAAGGCTTCTTCGCAGCCATGTCAATACTGGATCTGGCCCTTTCTTTTTATTATTAATGCTTATTCCTTTATAAAGAAATAGTTTCATAGCTTAATCTATTATGTTAGTTAACCAGTCCATTTCTGCTGTGCACTCCCATTTTGGACAGTGCATTAGCAGTTGCAATGCACAGTTAGCTTTCTTGATAAGAGGGTTGTGTACAAAGAAAGGAGGGGCTCCCAGCCCTGTGGCTATGGACTTTCTTTGAGCTGGAGCTATAAAGCCTGAACACGCAGAATCAGTTGTCTTTGCTGTTATCTTATGGTTACCACTCCCTGATTTCCCTGCTTATAATTCTCTAGTAACCTATTAGATTGTGGGCTGATAAAAATCCATGTTGATGATTTCCACAGGGTCTAATTTATGTGAAAGCAGAAAGGAGGCATCAATAATCTCAAACTTTTAAAAAAAAGGGGGGTGCATGTAGTACATTTCCAAAATGTACAGAAATGGGGGGAAATGTATTGGAGCATCAAAAATGCTTCCACATTTTTAGAACTGTAAAGGTGATAACCAGCACTATGAATTGCATTACATGCCTATAGGAAGCCAGTAGAGATTGTAAAGATCTCTACTGCAATTAGATATTGCATCGAATGCCATCTGCAAACTGTATTGGCTTCCTTGTGTAATGGCTACGGTCTGTAAAGCCCTCCATGGCATAGGGTCAGGATATTTGCCAGACTGCTTTCCTCCAATTTCCCTTCTCACAAGATCAGATAGAATAGACGTGCTTGGAGTCCTTTCTAGGATATAGTACAATTTTAGCTAGATGGATCCAAGAGACATTCTTTCCCTGCATGCCCTCCAAGATTTAGATGGCTCTGACACTTTTAATTTGCTGTAAAGACTTGAAAAGTTGGTACTTTTTTCCCTGGGCATTGGCACCTGTCTTGAAATCATATTGACAATTTAAATGTAATTATGATTTAGCCTTGGTTTTATTATGTTGTGTTTTTCATGTTACAGGGACTGGCAACTTTGTCACTAACTGAAGCAGTAACTAATGCACAGGGATGTTTGCAAAATATGTTTGTGGCTGCTGGCACCAGTGCTTTGCTTTTAATATATATTCCCCATTGTGTGTCTGCTTACTCTCTTGTAATCTTTCCCAACCCAATCTTTCTTTTCTGTCAGAGAGGTTAGGAAAATAAAAACCATGTGAATCATTTCTGTTTGATCAATTTTCTACACGTCACAGAATGCAGATTGAGAGGAATAAATTACACAAGAGTAAATAAGCAAATAATTGGGAATACTCTAGGCCGTTTGCATAATGCACTTGTAGCTGTGAAGTCATTGCTTTGATGTGATTTTCCCATTGTGTGCCTGCTTACTCTCTTGTAATTCTTTCTTCTCTTCTCTGCAAGATAGAGGGAAAAAAGCATATCAAGCACAGGACCTATATTCAAATTCAAACCTTTATTGTCAGTGTACAACATATGTACAATGAGATTGCTAAGCCTGTAAGATTAAGGGATGATGTGAAGATCTTAAATGTGGATATTAGTTATAAAGTTATTTTTTTCAGCACCACTGTAACTTGAAGCAGTAGCTGGATGAGTCGATCAGTAACATTGTTTTATTCTGTTTTTAATCTTAGGACATAGAGTCATTGTTTATAAAATACAAATCCCTCAAATAAACTTTTTAGAGACTTCATTCAAGCTTCTGGAGGAAATGATGACCTCAATTCATATCAATGTAATTCTTAACTGGATTTCAAGCTGAGATTGCTGCAGCCATCCTAACTTGTGATCTTTGTCAAAAGAAAAACAAGGGATGTGGGAAAATGTTTTGATTCTTCTAGAGCAGTGATGGTGAACCTTTTCAGCAAGGAGTGCCCAAAGTGCGCACATACCCAAAATGCAATATGTGCACTCCACAATTTGCAGGCATGCCCCCTGTGCATGTGCATCTGTTACATGCTGCATGCTTCCATGCATGCACCCCATCCCCTGCACATGTGCAGCAGAGACCTGAAAACCATCTGGCCAGCGGGAGACACACATGCATGCACAGCAGAGCTGAGCTGGGGCAACAGCATGCATGGCCATAGACAGAGCGCTGCATACCACCATAGTTCTAGACCATTTTGAGCATGGATACACATGTATGTAGAATAGCTTGAGAATATTAAAATTGTTGGCAAGAAATTATCAGTTGATCAAGGTTTTTTTTTCAATATTCTTCAGATGAATTTTCATAAAGCATTATGGTTAATAGAAGAAACATACTTTCATAAATAAGGTAATTCTGAGGAGCATAATTTTTTAGCTGCAAAATACAGTCATTGAATCTATGTGAAATACAAATCAAAGTGCAAAAGAATAAGATCTATAAAATATGGCATCTGCCAGTTTTTATTAAATCAATTGAAACCTACAAGAAAAGGAACATCAGCAACGTAAGTATGGGTTGCTGAAAATGGAAAACAAAAATGTAACTTTTAAAATATATGTTCTTCTGTTGTGTTCATTAAACTAAATAACTAGGTAAATGATAAAAAAATGTGCCTTCTAAGTCCCAATCCCTGGCTACATTATGCTAATTTGCTACATTATGCCATGCAAAATTGATTTCTAAAGATTTCTGTGCAATCCTATGCATGGCAAATGTATACACATGCCTATTCCAAGGTACGTAGGTAGAGCATTGGATGAATATTATATCCGAGCTAAATAAACATGAATTTATAAGCATACTAATGTTTTCAGGCAAATAAATATGATCCATATAAAGCAACCTTATATCAATAGAAAATAAATTTAATTTCTCATTTAGTCTCATAATTACTGAGAGTAATTAAATATTAAACTGTATTTCCAAGAAATTATGATAAACAGAATTAATAATTTCAAGACCAGAAAAGTAATAAGCAGGTAAATATGGGCACCTTTGCAACCTTTCTTGCATTTACTAAATATTTTGACTTGATGTTATAAATAAAATGAGTTTGGTGTTTATATTTGATAGAGTTGTAAGTAGCTCAAGTGAAATCACATTGAACTTAACGGGTCTTTCTAAAAACAGTTCTCCATAGGATTTCACTTGAGCTACTTACAACTCTATCAAATATAAAGACCAAACTCATTTTATTTATAACATCAAGTCAAAATCTTTAGTAAATGCAAGAAAGGTTACAAAGGTGCCCATATTTACCTGCTTATTACTTTTATGGTCTTGAAATTATTAATTCTGTTTATCATAATTTCTTGGAAATACAGTTTAATATTTAATTACTCTCAGTAATTATGAGACTAAATGAGAAATTAAATTTATTTTCTATTGATATAAGGTTGCTTTATATGGATCATATTTATTTGCCTGAAAACATTAGTATGCTTATAAATTCATGTTTATTTAGCTCGGATATAATATTCATAACACAGAAACTAATTTTTAAAAGCCTTTACTTACTTAAAAAAAAATCAGTTTTCTTCCTGATTTCCTTAGAAATGAGAAATTTTCTAAAAAAAAAAAACACCTGACAGTGAACCAGGAAAAACCAGGAAACAATGGCCAATATTTAGCCATTTGACACAAAGAAGCTTACTTCCACATTTATAAAATTGCACTATAAATGTGCAACCTTTTTCATTAATTTGCAACAAGTACTATTAAACGAAGTGAGCATAATCTAAGTAAAAATAATGGAGTCAGTGACCACTGCAACACAGCAATTACAATTTTACCAAGATTCAATGTGCTAATCCTTAAGGTTTCAGAGGAAAAGAGCTAATCTCAATTCATTATTCATTCGTAATTTTTGCATTATGAGAACATATGGCTTTTACCAATCTCTTAAGTTTAATTAATAAAAATATCTTCAAATAATGGACCTTTTTGGTCCAGGTCAGAAGACATTTCCAAACTTTGTAGCTTTTTTACTTGCCTTCCTGCCAGTTGGTAAAGAGATCTTAAACAATTTTTCATGATTTTGAACCAAATTCCTTAAGTATTATATTCCATTCATTTGGATCATATTATTTTTATATCCCATCTTTCATTCAACTGCTCAAGGCAGAATGTACAATGCTCCCTCCCCCTAGTTTCTCCAAAGGTCAAGTAGGTTGTGAGATAGGTCAGACTGATAAGAGTATGAGTCACCCAGGGAGTTTCTCTGGTTGTGAGTAAGCAACAACATCCATGTCATCATTCCCTCCTCACATTGGCTCTCATTTACGTTCATTTCTATAAAAACTAAATTTATGAAGTCAAAAAACCCACATTTTTAAAATCTAGTTTAGACATGCCATAAAAATATAGCCTTAGAAAATTCTGTTCATTCTACATGAATGCAAAAGGAGAAATTTTCAGAGATCGTCAAAAAACACTTGCATAAATTCATTAGAAGTTTGTTTATTTATTCATTTATTTTAAGCCCCATCTCACCACAAGGTGATTCTGGGCAGTTTACAAAGTTAAAAGCAATTTTAAAAATACAAACATACAGTATATGTACATATATACATACAGTATATAGAAGCCTCAGTGGCACAGTGGTTAGAGTGGAGTACTACAAGCTACTCCGACTGCAATTTGACAGCTCCAATCCCAACAGGCTCAAGATTAACTGAGCCTTCCATCCTTCTGAGGTGGGTAAAATGAGGACCCTGACTGTTGGGGGCAAGATGCCGACTCTGTAAACCGCTTGGAGAGGGCTGGAAAGCACTATAAAGGGATATATAATTCTAAGTACTATTGTTATATAGCAATAAAATAATAAGCTATGATAAAAAGATGGGGAGGGAGAGAACAAGGTGTGTAGAAGATGAGGTGGAGTCTGCTATTAGGCATCTCCCCCATTGGACCCCCAGGCCAACTGGCAGAGCCAGGCTTTAGGCCCTTATGGAAAGCCAGGAGGGTGGGAGCAGATCTCACCACGGGTGTTAAGACGTTTCAAAGGGTGGGAGCCACTGGAAAGAAGACTCCTCCTGAATCCTAGCAGCCAAAATTCCTTGACTGATGGGATCTGCAACATGCTTCCTCTGCTGGTGTGGATAGGTCAAGCCTGTCCCATTGGGATGAGACCATTTCTCAAATAATGTGGACCCATGCCATGTAGGGATTTATAGGTAATAACTAACACCTTCAATTGTACCCAAAAGCAGACAGAAACAATGTGGGCAGTACAATGTGGGCCACTCTAGGGGCCCCAAAGGCTGGCCACAGCACCACACTCTACACTGGTTGTAGCTTCTGAATGCTCTTCAAGGGTAGCTGCATGTAGAGCACATTGCAGTAGTCCAGACATGAGATGTCCAGGGCCTGAATGAGCGCAGGGAGTCCTAATCCTGATTTTTTAATAAATTTTCAACCAATTAATCTAAATGGTTAATTCATTAAACAATGTAGCCCTGTATTTTACACATTACTCATTAGCAATGTATAAAATAATGACTACTCTTCATAACAAAATAGCTATAATCAAGAAAAGATTATTTTGATGAAAACTGTACTTCAAGGTACAGTTATTTAGGATTAATCTTCACTGGAAGTTATTCCCCATTAAAAACAGTCTTTTGCCATTAATCACCCATTGAAACCAACAGAACAAAGTGACTGATATGGCTGATTAATTTAATTCAACTAATTTTAATGGATTTAAAAAATAATTGTCTCCACATTTATTTAAAACTCCTCTGACTGAAATTGTCATATAATTGCTGATGAACAAGACCACAAAGCCAGTAGGGTTGAGTGACTTGCAAATGAGTGGGTTGCCAGACCTGGTTAATTGAAGCTGGAGCAGAGCCACTACATTTTAAACAAAGAAACTAATCTATCATGGTATTAGAAATACTTTTGTAAGAAATATATCTGACTCCCTGATAATTATTGTGTCTCATTTAAGGATATTCTAAATGTACCTTAGAATAATTTAGAGATAATTTAGATTTAGCCTGCCATTTCAGACAAGTTTAAGAATCCCATTTTTATTTTTGCCTTAGTAGTTAAGTCTCCTTCAAGTGTAATTCAACTCCTGCTGGCTCTATCAGACTGGCAGCCAAAATTCATCCATATGTAGCATGAGAGAGAGAGAGAGGGAGGGAGGGAGGGAGGGAGGGAGGGAGAGAGAGAAGGAAGGAGGGAGGGAGGGAGGGAAATAAAGAGAAGGGAGGGAGAATAACTTGGTCTGAGGAGACAAATATGCTTATACTTGTATACATATATTTCTTTTGAGTTAAGTCTCCGACAACCACGGTGTTACTGATTTGCAAAATATTAACCCTATTTGCATTTTAAAACATATCCATATCTGTACTGGAACAGTAATCCCTTTTAATCAACTCAATGTGATCAAGTCAAAGATGCAATTAGATGTTGACCCTAGCAGTAGCACTGAAATCTTAGTCCAGGTAGTCCTCAATTTACAACCACAATGAAGCCCAAAATTTCTGTTACTGAGACATTTGTTAAGTGAGTTTTGCCCCATTTTACAACCTTGCATGCCACAGCTAAGTGAATCATCCAGTTGTTAAACTAGTAACCCAGTTATTAAGTGAATCTGGTTTCCCCATTAAGTTTGCTTGTCAGAGGGTTGTAACCCTGTGCATCACATGACGCTGGCAAACTACAACCATCATAAATAAATGAGTCCGTTGCCCAGTATTTGAATTTTGATCATGTGAGTTGGGAGATGCTGCAATGCAGAAGTGGGCATTCAGCAGGTTCTGACCAGTTCTGGACAACCGGTAGCGGAAATTTTGAGTAGTTCAGAGACCCGGCAAGTACCACCTCTGACTGGAGATTTTACAGTATCCTTCCCCACCAAGCCATGCCCACAGAATCGGAAGTAAAAGAATTTGAATCCCACCACTGCTGCAATAGTTTAATTGTAAAAAACAGTCATAAGTCACTTTTTCAGTGCCGTTTTAACTTCAAAATGTCATTAAATGAACTGTTTAGTTGAGGACTACCTGTATCTTCTGTGAGCCCACCAGAGTTGGTTTCATCTACCAATATTGGAAGGACCTTAAAAACCATGAAAAGCAGTGGTGGGATTCAAATTTTTTTACTACTGGTTCTGTGGATGGGGCTTGGTGGGCGTGGCAGGGGAAGGATACTGTAAAATCTCCAGTCAAAGGTGGGATTTGCTGGTTCTCCAACTACTCAAAATTTCTGCTACTGGTTCTCCAGAACTGGTCAGAACCTGCTGAATGCCACCTCTGATGAAAAGGATAGCACATTTGGGCTAGAGAAATCCATAACAGGGCAGGAAAGGCCTGGACAACCGAAAGTGCAAGAGTCCTTTGGAAATTCTTCAAATTGCTTATAAAAGTTGCAAAACCAAAAGGAAAGCCCCACGAATAACAAAATTCCAAACAGCTGATTGTTCCAAGGATGTCAAATCTTTGTGTCCAAACTCTAAGGGAGACAGGGAGAAGCATCAAAGGGAAATAAAAAGTGGTGCCACACAGAGGAAGGAAGATACATATTGCCTTTCCTACGTTCTTTTTTCATTTCCTATCGAGAGGAAAGCAATTACCAAATTGACGGGTCGTCCAAAGCGGGGTGGGGTGGGGTGTGTGTGTGGGGGGGTGTGGGTGTAAGATTAACCCGGGAAAACCCTAAAACGGACCCCGACACTTTTTGAGGGCAGAGAGACTGTCCGCGGGAAAGCTAGTCCGCGGAGAAAACCTGCACGTGGGAAAGCGGGCGTCGGGGCTGGTTCCCTAAAAGTTGCATTTTGAGCACCGTCCCACCCCCAAAAACGAAAACCAGGCGTGGCGCCACCCCGCCCGCCTCCTATCCTTTGACAGGACTGTATTCAAATTGCGCGCATTTCCTCCCGGGCTCATCGCCAGCACGTGGGAACCTCTTTCTGGCGAGAGGGACCGACCTCACCCCCCCCCCCCCCCCCCCGGCGTCTCCCCCCCCCGCGCGCACCCCCTCTCCGCGGGGCCCCCCCCCCCCCCCCCCCCCCCCCCCCGGTCTGTTCTTAATCGCCCGGCGCAATCCAGAGAGCCGGAGCCCCCGATCCTTACTCGTCCCTCGCCCGGGGTCAGCGGAGAGGCAGAAAGCGACTCCGGCGCTGCCGCTCGGGGCGCTCCCGCGTGGGTGGGGCGCGGAGGTTGACTGGAGGGCGGGGAAGTGTAGCCGCGGGACGAAGAGGCGGGGCCTGCCCATAGGACGGGGCTGGGCGGGGGGAACCCATGCCACTAGAGGCGAAGCCTTTGCTCCTGCCGCGTTGACAGCGTCAGGTCAGTGCGAGAACGAGCGGGAGCCTCTCGCGGCGCGGCGCGTCGGGGCAGGGGAGAGGGAGCGCCACAGGGGCTGCGTCCCAGAGGGCCCGCCCGCCTGCCTGCCTCAGTCGCGGCTGCCACTCGCTGCAACTCTAGGAGGCGTTCGGGGAACTCGGTCCGTGGAGGCACGTGTCTCTGGGTCCAGCGGGAGTGGGGCGGCTGCGGGAGGTGCGACGGACCGGGGTTGGGGGCCGTATCGGAATAGGGGAGCTGGCGCCGCAAAAAGGCAGAAGAAACTTTGTGGTGTTTTTTTTCTGTTTCCCCCCCCCCCGGGGGGTGGGGGGTGGGGGAAGCTCTAGGAGGGCCGTGCCAGGCAAGAGCAGGTCTTCTTCCCTGTCAGAGTCGGAGGCGCAGAGTTTCCTCCCCAGACTCGGGGGTTGTGATAGCGGTCGGGAGAAGGAGTTGAAGTCTTTCCGGATAGGGTTCCCTGACGCGGACTCTGTGGAAAGATAAGACTCACTTACTCTCCGGGGTTGGGGGGTGGGGGACGGCGAAGGGAAGGAGAGACATCTGTACGAAAGACATGCCCGCGTGTGAGCACACGCGCAACAACTTATTAACTCGTAGTTAATGGATATGTCAGTCTGAGGAGTCGGACCCGAGACGAGGAAAATTCTGACCAGGGAAAAGGAATCTGAGAAAGGTTGCAAAGGGGTTTTGTGATGTGCGGATTTTGACCTGAAAGTCTTTAGTTAAAAAAAGAAAAAGAGAAACGTTTCCTGGCCCCTTTAGGCATGGGTGTGCAGTTTGCTTTGCATTAGGTCTGAGTAATACATCTTGAGGAAGGAGACGTTGATGGTAACTTGAATTATAGTTGAGTTCCTGATAAATCCAAGTGAGCAGGAATGGGCATTAATAGGCGCCCTTTTGGGTTTGCTGAAGTAGTTTCATAGGGCTTTGTTGTACTCTAGATCCCCTAAAGCTTTTAGCTTTTCCCACGTAAATTGCCTGCTGTGAGTATTCTGATAGTAGGAAAATGTAAAGCACCTGTAGCCAAGATAGGGCCCTTATGAATAAAGGCAAAATGATGGGCAGGGAGTTACACTTAGTACTTAGTAATTCAGAAGGGTTGATAATTTCTTTTAAATAAATCATGCCTTTTCTTAGCTTTCCTAATCACAAGCAAGGAGTGGAAATAGGGTTTGAAGTGCAATCATTCCACAACATAGATTATAGATTGTGAAATACATATAATGCCTTGGTGTCATATCCCAAGTCTGCAGGAGTGTTTTGTAAGTTTCCCACTGACATTTCTCCCTAGGGCATTAAACATTAGAGACTGAAAGTTCCTGTTAGTGTCGTAACTAACTTTGAGGCAATATGTATGAGTTATGATCCAGTATGGTAACAGGGTCATAATTTAATACTTCAGTAGCATTTTGGTGATAAGTTGAGTGAGGAAACACTTTTTATGGAGCGTGGATGTCCACAGGTAAAAAAACAACCATGATTGCTTTCAGTGATAACTTGAAATCAGATATTTCCATCGCTAGCCAAATCATAAACAGGTGTATTTCATAAATTATAATTTACCAAATATATCCGAAAGTCATAAGAGCCAATTTAGTAATGAGCATTCATTTGACAATAATTATTTCAAAATTCAACCCTGATTCCTTTTAAAATATGTACGGTGTAATGTTCTGAGATGGGATTGAGCTAGAAAGTGATGGTACAGTTACTTTCTTTGTATAGTGACCTTTGAACCATCTTTTTGATATAAGTGTCAAATGTTAATAACACCAACAGAGGCAGTTTTTACTTGTGAAACTAAAAAGATTAGCCATTTTCCTGTGTGTGGTACAGTGAGTAAAAACTGTATCTAAGAAGGAAAAAGGGAAAGGAAAATCAGACAGTGATTACAGGTTATGTAAGTTGTTATCTTGATCATAAAGATTAGTGATATACTCAGTCTGGTGTACTCCAGTTGAAGTGGGACTTACCAGAGAGTTGAAATCCCAATACTTCTGAAGACTAAATTGCTGAGGTGGGTTCATTACTACATAGCAACCTTTATAAGAAAAAGGCAATTTAGATTGTAGTTATTTAATGTATACGATAAACTTGTCTGTGAAAAAAGTTTATTAGGAACTTAATTCTAACTCCTATCCCATCAATTAAAGCGCTTCTTTTCAACTCATTTCTATTAAGTTCATTTTGTGGAGTAATCATTCTGATATATTGCTTAAAGTTATTTTGATTTCCAGAGATGTTTGTATCTAAACTACCATATTGATAAAATCCAATATTTAATTTTTTAAAAAATGATGTTTGCAATAACATAAATGGAAATAGCATGCAATCAAGTCATGGACCATTATTAATGGCAGAATAAACATTTGTGATTTTTTTTTTTTTACATGAGCGTGTTAGATTTTTCCTCTTTGTACTTAGATTAGCTTTGCACGGAAAAAATGTTGAATGCAGTTTGGGCAGCAAAAATTGGTATCTTGAATTTGGTGGGTTTTTTTTTTAATGTTCCTTACATCCTAGTCTTGAATCTTTTTATAATTCAGTCTCCTCTGTATTTTTTAGAAGTTAGTCTCAAAAAACTTACAAGATTTTAGGTCTAGGCTAAAGAACTTAGTAGATTCTCGGTATAATTTCCAGTTTAGTTATCTGGTTTAGATAATCAGCTCATCTTTAAAATTGAGTCTCTATGCTTACCATCAATATGGGATAACCATTCCATGACATTGAACACCAATTAGGTTGGTTTTTATTTTATTTTTAGCACAAATCATTTTTTTTAAAGCTTATTTCCTGGTATTTGGGGTAACATTAAATAACTACAACACTTTGTAGAAGAACGGATTGTAAGACATTCATTCTATGTTTTCAGAAGCTGAAATCTAAAGTTACCTGTTTTAAAGTGAAGTAAAAGTCTAGTTGATATATGGATGTGTCTTGTCCTCAGAATCCCTAAAATGTTACTGTAATTTTTTTATTTATCCAAAGACCTCCACACTTAATTTTTTCCAAAATCAATGGAAGCAATAATATGCTATAGATTACATAGAATAACCAGAGAGAGAAAAATTTCTAATTTTACTAATATTTATCTAGCACTTTTCAATAAATGAAATGCATTATATGAATGATCAGATTTTTCAGTATATCTGTCAGATTCCTCTTCTCAATATTTTTTTCATATACTGTATATATAAAAAGCCTTTTGTCAATTAGTGATAATGCATTGCCACAAACTCTCAGTTCAAAAATCTATAAAAGTGAAGTTATATATAGTTCAGCCCTTTACATATCAGCCCAATCTGTTTCACTGGTTGATTATGGAAATAAAATGAGTAGAGAATTAAGTGAGCTCCTAAGACAATGCAATATATATGACAAGAAATAAATTCATAATATCCATTTACTCCCATGTAATCTCATTCAAAATTGTGGCCTATGTTTTAAAAGTTTTGCTTGCCAGTATTGCAGATGATCATGTGCTGCTATAATTTAAAACATCTAGAAATAACAATTTGCCACCAGAAAATAGCTGGATGGCCAGTAGTATGATTCCTTACGGTATGCATTAGAAATAATAATGAACATACAGCATAAGGATTGTAGCGAATAGCTTGATAAAACTTAGTTTTCTGTTTTGTTGCTCTGCTTTGATATTGGAAATCAGAACAAGTTTAAAATAAAACTGCAATACCACAGCCATACTTGGAATAAGTGAAGTCAGAACAATTAAGATATTTTTGGATGAGAAAAAAAAAATAAGGGGGAAATCTCATAAAGACATACAATTAGTGTAGGCATGACATGGTGAAAGAGTCTTAAATATTAGAATTAATGTGAACATGGAAAATTCAGAATTGATCTAAAGAATTGCTTCTTCATATCGTCTCAGCGTAAAGTTATGTGATTAGAACAAGGTGTAAGAGCTATGAACTCAGACAGTTTTAAAAGAGGTGTAGTCAAAGTCATGGGAAATAGTATAAAGCTATCATAGCTATTGGTCAAGATGGCTGTAAAGTATTGTAAAGTCAACATGCTTCTCCATACTGTTGGCTAAGGAATATAAGCAGAAGGGAGCAATTGCATTTGCATGCTGCCTAATGCTTTCTCACAAACAACAGGTTAGACTGTGTGGGACCAAAATGCTAGATTAGCTGGGCATCTCATATGAAATGGCATTCAGTACTGTAAGTGTTTCCTTGCTATTGCTAATGACTCATAATTAACACTTAAGAAATTGCACCAATTGCACCAATTTGAACCACTTGCACTACTGAGAAAATGCAGGGGTGTTTTTTTGAGAAAATGTTCTTGTGTATGAGCTATATGATTGTGCCATTATAGAATGTGTTGTGGATGAGAGTCACTAGCAATCCATAGGTCACGTCTAATTTTTGCCAGCCAGCCAGCATTATATCAAGTCACATATGGTACATGATAGTGTATAAGTGAGTAGCTGTTGGAATAGAAAAGCTCCCCAGAAATACAAACACCACCTCATTCTCTTACTAAGCATATTATTTGCATAGCCAGAACAAAGTCTATGAATTTAATACTGTGAATCCCAAAGTCCCGCCTTACGAAGTAACAACTATTTGCATCTTTACTAGTTGAAAATTAGCAGGGTTGGAACGAAGGAAGGAGGGAATGGGATAGAATTTCTAAATAAAAAAGAAGGAATGATTTGAAGTATACTGCCTTTTAAGATTATACCTATTTGCCATTATTGGTCAGTGTTGGGCTGTTTGTAGAAGCCATCGCTTGATACTGAAATTATCAAATCAATAACTTGGAGGTATGGATTCAGCTTCAACAGGAAAAAAGGCTCTTTTTTGCTCTTTTTTGAAAAACTTATCAATGCAGTACATCAAAGTTTTGAAAAAGCCACTGGTTTTTTATTTAATATTTCAGATCAAACATTCCCATCAAAATTACTTTGGCATCTACAATTATGCACAATGCTTTTGAGTGTTGCATTAATTTCAGAGTACAAATACTGTAATAGGAATTCAAATTATCCGTAGCCTGCAGTTTATCTGATTTTCTGCTTTAGCTCTCAGCGATTACTTATGTATCTGTTTTAATGTTTTCTAGTACAGGATTGGGTGGAGCCTTTCCTTACTCTGCCACATCTTTCTTTAATGAACATTGAATACCTGGGTTACATAAAAGCAAACTTCAGGATGCAGCAAGGATTATCAGTTTTTAATTTACAGTGTAATCCTAACTTCTAGGAAGTATAGACGGGGAGATAGAGGAGTTTTTTTCCCCCTTACATTTGGTCAGCTTGAAGTGTTCCCCCAGGAAGAAAAATGAAAACTTTTTTTTTGTTAAAGACAAGAATAGCTTGGGTTATGAGGATTTGAACAGACATAATTAAAAGCAAAAGAAATTTCAACTCTGCTGTGATTGTGCTTCACCTAAAACAGTATTAAGAGAAATAATCTTGTAACTTTTTATCTTTTCTAGTTTGTTTTATTGTGATAGAATTCTGTACACGTGAGATTGGATTTTGCTTAACTTCTAGTCATCACCAGGAACCATTTAGCTTTCCAGTGTAGAAGTAGTTCTTGACTTACAACTATTCATTTTGTGACCATTCTAGGTTACAATGGCACTGAAAAAAGGGATTTATTTCTAATCCTTGGATTTACAACCATTTCAGTGTCCCTAGTCACGTGAACAAATTTTGGGCACTTGGCAACTGGCGTATATTTACAACAGTTGCAGTGTCCCGGGGTCATTTGATAGCCATTCCTAGGCAGCTTCCAACAAGCAAAGTTTATGGAGGGAAATGGATTCACTTAACAACTGCAGTGATTCATTTAACAACCATGGCAAAAAGGTCATAAAATTACACACAACTCAATTGCCTTACTTAGCAACAGAAAATCGGTTTCCAATTGTGGTTGTAGACTACTTGTAATCTACATTTTTAAATATTTCTGTAGACAACAAATTGTTTTTGTGTCCTGTGCTTTTACCCACTTCATATAAGCCAACATTTTTCAAAAGTTGGCATCTATAAGATAGGTGGACTTCAACTCCCAGAATTCCCCAGCCAACATTCAAGTGGTAACACTTAATACAAAGTCTTTCACATTGATGTGAAAAATATGGGAAATGAGTTGTCTTTTGAAAAATATGGGAAATGAGTTGTTTTTGAAAAATAAAATGTTTGGCTTAAAAAAATTATTTTAAAAATAAAATATTTTTTAGATATTTTTATTAGAATATATGCTTTGTATTACTGGATTTTTATCTTGAATTTTCCTTTTCAAATCAAAGTTTTAAATATAAACTATTAACTTTTTTTATCCTTATGAGCTTCTGTCAAATTTGCTCTTTTTTCATGTTTGTCCTTTATTTTTTCCAATAAAATATAGTCACTGTAAATATAGTTCATTGCTTTCTTCTAATATCTTATGTACACCAAACTTCACACATATATTTTTAAACTAAAACTTCAAGCTATATTTCAAGACATATCTTCCCAAATCAACATGGAGAAAGAATATTAAAATGCAAGAATACAATAAGTTACTTCCATATTTATATAATATGAAAATGTTTAATGAGGAATGTCTCTATTCAAATATTCCATCATTTGAAAGTTCTTTAAATGTGGAATTTGAGGTATGAAAATAATTTAAGATAAGGTAAGGAAAGTTTTTGATTGGTGGACTCACTTGGGATTTTAAGAATGCTTTGGGCACTGTCATGTAAGTGCAGGGGTACGGATGTTTCCTTTTATACAAAATGACTGCCAGTTGTGAATATGGCCAGTCATATAACCCTTGTTCTTAGGGCTTAGTAGGGCTGCCAAGATTGCTCCCTTTATTCACCTTCACCCACAATAACCATGATACATTTTCTTGAGAACATACTAACTTCTGATCTAATTGTTTTTAACTAGAAGGATCTAAAATAATAAAGTAAAATAAATCGATGGATTGATGCCCAGATTGGTCAAGGCTGCAAAGGAAGTGCTGGCCAGAGGCAGCTTGTTGCATATGGTATTGCTAACTGAAGTGTAAAATGGCTTAATAATATATGAAAATATATTTTCAGGCTCCATTGTATGTTGCTCATCTAACTGCAGCTTGCAACATTAGAGTTGTTGAATATACTTTTAGCTGCTGAGGATAGTAAAGATACATTTCCTCATGCCATTTTACAACTAAGTAGTTATGATAACAAATAGCCCGAGGAGTCAGGATTCTTTTTTCTTTTCCCATGCCTGGAACAACTATAGATTGCTCTTGATCTTTATTCCTGTTAAACAAGAAAAAATTCAGCTATTCCTATGTTTTCGTGACTACCACTTGAGCAACTCTTTTTCCAGGAAGCAAGGCCAGGTTTAAACATAAAACTTTTTTCTTCAGCGATTTCATTTAATCTTATAAAGAGAATCTTGTAGAAGTTGAACATTATTTTTCTTTAGTCTTTCAAATCATTTAATCATAAAATGTCAACATGCTTTACCATTTCACTAAGCAGGTGATTGGTTTGTATTTTTTTTATAATAGGAAAACAAATGTAATCCCAATGTGTAATTCCAAACACACATCTCTCTATTTGGAATGATAACACTTTCTTTGGATTCTATCATTTTGATTCTTCTAAAAATATAAACTGCCTTGGGGAAATGCCAATCAGGAGAAAAGCATATAAAACGTTTGAAAATTTATTTTTGAGTAAAGATACCTTAATTGAAATGCTTTAGATTAATCTCTAAGATATACAAAGTAGAAATAGTACAAGAAGAATATCAGGAAAAGATTAATAGTTCTTTCATTTGACATGGATCTCTAATGTTCCAGTAATGTTCTTACCTCTGATGCTTTTAACCAAAATTGAACATGATGGTGAGAATTTCTGCTTACAAATATTTGGCTTTTTCAAAATAACAAAGCTGGGAGGAAGGGGAGGGGAGAGACTGCAAACTTCATACTTGTTTTCAATTTAAACAGCAGTACAGAGTTTAGGATAATTCAGTACAGCAGATTCTTCTTTTAGCATTTTGACAAGAATGTTATTCTTTCCAGACATAATTTACATTTTATAATTTCTAAATATTCTATGTAAGACTTAAATTATCACTTCAAACACTTTTTGTGGGTATTTTCTGCAACTAAATTAAGCAAAAAGATGCCCCAGTTTTAATGTCACAGGGATGTGTTATTTGTTACTTCAAACAAGCTAATATGCAGAGAAAAATGTTAATTATAGGGTTTGAGAACTTGCTGGTCATTAAGCAGTAATGGTCAGAAGAACAGGTTTTACTTCCCAAGGGCAGGGACTTTGATTACCCCAATCAGGAGATTTAAAGAAAAGCAACATTGATTTGTAAATATTTATTATTCCAATTACTTACACTTGGGAACATGAGAAAACTAGCAGAGTTTAAGTCTTATTACAGTGAATAACATTTCAGTTAATTGGGGCTAACTAACAGTTTCTTCAGTGGCACTTAAGAACAACTAACTTTCTTTGAATCTGGGATGCAAGTGTTCTATTTTAGATTTGAATGGTGAGACTGGAAAAAAAGTTAAAATAGAAGAATTCTATTTATTTATTTGCCAAGTATATATGGCTGCCTATCTCACATAAAGTGGCTCTGGGTGGCATACAATAAATCCAACAATTAAAAATGTTCTACAAACCAATTAAAAACCATAAATATGGATAAAACAAGATTATGATGGGGAAAATATGTAGCCAACATGCCGACTCGCTATTGCCAAGAGATGTTCTGGCTCCCCAGCACCATGTTTTGAGGGCTTTCTGAAGGTCTAAGGTTAGGGCCAAGCTAACCTCACCATGGGAGAGATGATGTTCTGGAGGGCAAAAAAGGCTCACCTTAGTCCAATCAGATGGAATTCTTTCACAGATGGGCAGTATATTCCTCCTATAAGACCTAATGGGTGGGATAGATGTAATCAGGAAGTCTCTTCCCCAAATAATCCAGCCTGTATAGTTTTGCCTGTATAGTTTTAAAAGTTAAAACCAGCACCAACAATTGGACATTGAAGCAAACTAGTTACCAATATAGGTGATGGAGCAGAGTGGTACCATGTCTCACTCTAGTCTCGGGGCAGACATAACTGCCCCCATTGCCTCATTCTGCACTAGCAGAAGTTTTCAGAACTCTAAAATCAACAGTTGCCCCATGTAGAATTTCTGAAAGGTTATAATCAACACACAAATTCTTTTCTACTTTTAAAGATATGTCAGAATTAATTCAACTTTGAATAAAATCCTGTGATCTTTTGACCATTAGTTTTTTGTATGGCGTACTTTAAAGGAGCTCTGATGTTCTCCCAGACATATTGGCCTGGGCTGTATCAACTCTAACAATGAAATGGCTTATGCTTATGATGGAATCCAGCACATCTGGAAGTTGCTGTGATAAAGTAGTAAACTTTATTTGTATCTTTTCTAGTTTGTTTTATAATGATAGGATTCTAAAGAAGTGTGATTGGATTTTGCTGAACTTTTAGACATCACCAGGAACCATTTAGCTTTCCAGTGTAGTTCTTGACTTACAACTATTCATTTTGTGACCATTCTAGGTTACAATGGCACTATAAAAAGGGATTTATTTCTAGTCTTTGGACTTAGAACCATTTCAGTGTCCCCAGTCACATGAACAAACTTTGGGCACTTGGCAACTGGTGTATATTTACAACAGTTGCAGTGTCCTGGGGTCATGTGATAGCCATTCCTAGTCAGCTTCCGACAAGCAAAGTTTATGGAGGAAAACGGATTCACTTAACAACTGCAGTAATTCACTTAACAACTGCAGTAATTCATTTAACAACCATGGCAAAAAGGTCATAAAATTGCACACATCTCAATTGCCTCACTTAGCAACAGAAAATTGGTTTCCAATTGTGGTTGTAGACTACTTGTAATCTACATTTTTAAATATTTCTGTAGACAACAAATTGTTTGTGATAAAGTAGTTAACTGTCTTATGGGACATATTTTAAATTTACATTGCTGGAATAACCCATAATGGAAATGTCATTTCTGACTATTTATTTCTGTTTTCCTATTTTGACCATGGACGCAGTTTCTCTCATGTCATTGAAGTCACATCAAACTCTTCACCCCATGCATCATGCACTATTTCAACCTTAATGTGATGTAACCTTGTGGTTGTGAAAGTCATGTGCACATCTTTCCATTCACTTTTGAGTGACAGGATGCTCAGTCTGGTAGGGAAAAGTTGAAGTAAAAGTCATTTCATTAAGAAGTCACTTCAAATGTATTGTCTTGTTTTGATTAATAAATAAAAATAATAAAATATAAAATATACCTTTCCAAAATAATAAATACTTTTTTATATATGGAAGAATGAACAGGGCAGCTTGAAATGTTACTAGAAATGTTCTGTAGTCACTGTTTATGGATATTTATATTTTTTTGTTCTGAAACATTAGGAATGGGGTTGGGTTCAAGAGATGTCATATAAATTGTTTTTGTAAAACAAAGTAAGGGTAAGTTAAGATTTTTGGGATACTGGGCTAATTTTCTGATGAACAGTATTGTAGAAGCAGAAACTGAAAATGTTTCTGATTGCTGGGAAAAGAGTTCACATTAGAGCAGATAAAACAAATTTAATGGTGAATTAAGGATACAGATTAACATCATGAAAAAATGTTTTGGCATTGTTTTCTTTGCTGTTTTCTCACGAGTGAAAGCAACACCAAATAAAGAAGTCTTCCATAATTCCCTATTAATTTGCAAGGTAGGACATCCAAATAATTTTAAAATTGATTTAATACCCTTGTTCATAATCTGTTGAAATTGTCTTCTATTTTGGAAGAAAAGGTTAAATGTAAATCTAACAAATAAACAAATACCTTCCTTAACTTTCTTTGACCGTGTATTGCTACTTTTTTCTAGGTTTGAGATTAAAAATGAAAGCTAGGAATGTGTCACTGATTTCTAGTTTGAATATAACCTGAAACTATGATTAGCTGAAGTTTTACTTATAATACAATAAGAGATATGGGACTATGAGTCTGGCAAAAGACTGCATACATATGAGACTCTCAGTATCTATTTGGAGACTATTAAAAAGTGACATCACAATAGAGTTAACTGTTAATTTTTAATTCTCCATCCATATTTTCGGCATGTCACTGAAGAAGACAAAATGAAGATTTTCACCAGTGCTTTTTTGTAATAATTATCAAGCAAGGTTTGCAAGTTGGAGAAGTCTGTACATGCTTGTATTTATTCCTTTTTTTCCTTTCTTTCTTTTGTTGATTTATGCTGTGCGCATAAACCCCAACATTCACTGGCTTGTTACAATCTGTAACAAGGGCAAACAAAATATTTTAAAAGACTCGAATTAAATAAGGGAAATGTTAAGCCACACACTGACTTTCAGTGTGAGATGACCTGCAATATAATTCCTAGTCCATATCTACTAGTGTAGTTATGTGTAAATTAAAGCAAAAAAATAACAACTACGAAAAGTCTTGTAGAACCTTAAAAATAGCAATTTATGCCATATTTTTTGCTTTTGCTGCTACCAAAATGATTATTCACCTGAAAACCAATTGCAGAATGATTGGAATTCATTCCTGAGCCCTCACTCCACATTCCACAGAAGTGGATAAGTTGTAGCAGTGGAGATATTGAATGATAGCTCCCATTAATTTTATCTAATATGGTTAACCATCAAGGGATTATTTGAAGTGACTTTTGATTATTCTGATTCTACATAGATGTCATCCTCAGTCCTTTTCTATTCATTCTGCTCATGAGTATAGATAGGTTTTTCACACACTTTCTTTACTTTTTGAACATGTAAATAGAAAATATAGAATAACAAAGTTAGAGGGTACCTTGGAGATCACCTAGTCCAACCCCCTACGTGAGCAAGGAGAATCTATACCATTTCAGACAAGTGGCTGTCCAATCTCTTCTTGAAAACCTCCAAGGATGGGACACCCACAACTTCTGAAGGCAAGGCATTTCACTGGTTAATTGTTCTCACCTTTGGGAAATTTCTCTTTACTTCTATGTTGCTTCTCTCCTTAATTACAGTAGTTTCCTGAAGGTTCAAAATAACTTCTCTTTTTTGGGGGGAAAGCCTTGTTTCAGACTGATCATGTAATTAGGCAATATGGATAACAAAGTTTTATTTAACATTTTATCTTAATGAAAAAGAGCTTGTTGCTTCTGCTTGAATTCATAATGACCATTTTTTTTACACAGGAATAACAATTTGCTGTTGGTAAAAAGCAGCTTCCAGCTTGGATCAATTTATATGGAGGGAATGAAGTGTGTATACAGGTAGTCTTCATAACAACAATTGAGCCCAACATTTCCATTGTTAAGGGGAACAATTGTTAAGTGAGTTTTGCCCCATTGTACGACCTTGCCAGTTTTAAGTGAATCACTGAAGCTGTTAGTAAAATGGTTGTTAAGTGAATCTGACATCCCCATTGACTTTGCTTATCAGAAGTTGTAAAAGGAGATCACATGATGCAGTAATCATAAATATGAGCCATTTGCCAAACGTCTGAATTTTGATCATGTGACCATGGGAATGCTGCAAAGGTCATTAAGTGTGAAAACTGGTCATGTCCCCTTTTTCAAAGTCATTTCAGCTTTGAATTATCACTAAATGAATAGTTGTAAATTGAGGACTATTTGTAACCCAATTCAGATTTGCAAATGAAGCTTTCTTTACTATAATGCTCTTGCTTGCTCTTCTGTTTGAAATTTCAGTATGAATTTATACTTTCTAGCAATTACATGTTCACCATTTGTGCACAGTTCTGTTTTAAATTCAGTTTTACAATGATCAAAACCATAAATTCTTTTGTCTATTTTAAATCTAATAATTGTAAATAAGAGACTATTGACTCTGTATCTCACTTCTACTTATTATTTTCTTGATTTTATTTTATTTTCTCCTTTACAAAAATCTAGTATCTTACAGTAAGTTAGCCTTTCTGTTTACCTATTATTTTTTGTCTATAAAATGCTTTGTGCTGAGAATCACAAAGATGATTTTAGACACAGCCTGGATTAGTATCTATTTCTTATTCTCAATATGGCACATCTAACATAAAATTTTTTAAATCCACATTAACCTTGACTTTATAACTAATATCCATGCCACATAAATCTTGGGTCATGTCCTTCTAACTTAAAAAACCTTCTGTTCTCAGCAACATCCATTTTCTTTTATCAAAATCAAACAGAAAATTTCAAATCAAATAAACTCAATCCTCCTCTTTCCTTTGTATCTAGTAATACTATATTTAATTTGTGGTTTTTCCCATGAACACACAAATCTATGTATATATCCTTCTGCCATAGTTTGAATGGTGCATCAATTTTCTAAACAATTATCGTCTGAAACAAAAGTCTCATTTTAGGCAAGACATTCATTTTTATCACAGAAAATCTCCCCAAGAATGATAGTTGTAGTTTCTGCCATTTTAACATGGCTTGTTTAACTTATTTAACTTTACTCCATGTCTTATCATGATTATTTAGAAATAACATACAATTCATATTTATCATTATGACATCCAAATATTTTACCTCCTTCTCAATCTTAAAGCCTGTTTTGTTGATCTATTTTCATATCTTTTGCAATATCTTCATCTTTTCTTTATTAATCTTGAAACCTGCTAATACACCAACATCTTTTAATTTGCTTATTAATATTTCAATTCCATTTAAAGGATTGTCCCAAACCAACACTTGTTTCTTTTTGTATCACACGGGGTTTTTTAGATGTCCATTAACAATTACTTGTGCTTTCTGTGAAATACAGATGTTTACCTGTTTTATAAAGTTCTGAAAAATTAAATTGTTTCAGAACTTTGAACAAGAAAGCCCAATTCAACTATGAAAGGCATTCTGTGCACCTGAGAATTAATTAGCTGTGGCTTGTTTTTTTATTGTATTGCTCCAAGTATTCCGAAATATCCCACAAATTTCTCATCTTATCCCTTAACTGTATTTTAGATAAAAATCTACATGAATTCTCATCAATAAAATTATTTTCAGTCCATCAGAAAGAATAATTGGGAAGAACCTGTCGTCATTATTCAACAATGATATTGGCCTATATTTTCCTGTTAAAGTCAAATCTTATCCCTCTTTAGATAAATAGTATAATATATGCCTCTGGCCTCTTTCCAATTCTTTGGCAAATTTCCTCCCTGTAGTTTATCGTATTTTGTAAAGGTTGTAAAAGTTCATCCTCAAAACATTTCTTAATCCATCTGTCCAGAAAGCTTTCCTAGTTTAATCTTTTTTTATGACTTCAGAAACTTCCCTTATAATTATATGTCTCTGGTCCTTTGTAATCCTGAGTAAATTTTATTTCTTTAAATATTCATCTATTTTCTTCAAAAATGTCACTTTATACAAATTGGAGTAATATTGAATAGTGAAATGCTTTTTGTCCATTGATACAGATCCCCATTTTGTAATTTCAATATTTTATTTTCATTTTTGTAATTGATATGCTACTCTCTTTCCTGATCTATTTGCAAACTCAATTTTTTTCTTTACACAATTCATTTTTTCCGTTTATTGCTCCTGATGGTTAATTGTTGTTGTAAAATGTTGCTCTTAATTTTTTAAGAAATACTTGTGAGAAATACTTAAGCAGATGGAACAATAGGAAAATATGTGGCTGAAAGGATTGAACTTTGCACTAGAGATTTTTTTAATAAAATAGGAGACATTGGTATATATACCAGACAATTTTTTTAGAATACATATAAGCACTTCAAATGTATGTTGGAAATGTGAACAACAAAAAGACATTTTATCACGTATCGTGGATATGTAAGAAAGCTAGATAACTTTGGATTCAAATGCATATTCAGAGGATTTTAATGACTAATATATAGTTGAAACCAGATATTGATCTTTTGGGGTTGATGGATAAACAGTTGTGGAAAAATCAATGGAAATCTGTTTTTGTACATGATAACTGCAGTGAGATTATGGTATGCACAAAGATGGGAGGATTGGTTGGTACAGAGGATGGAACTTGCCAAAGTGGCTTGATTGATTTCTTTGAACAAAGAAAAGACAGTATGTACATTTATTGCTGAGTAGATACCCCTTATAGACTTTTTGTGTGAAACCAAAAATAATAATAAACTCTTGTTATGGTTTTGATGATTAAGATAATTATAGAGAGTTATGAAATAACTAGAGAGTAACTGCTGTAAAAACAGATTGGAAGTATCTACTTTGTATGTTTTTCCTTTCTTTTTTATTTTTCTTTTACTTTTTTCTTTCCTTCTTGCACTTGCAGCTTTCTCTTTGATTTCTTTTTTATGTTCTTTTTATCACTTTATATTAGTTTGTACTGGTTTATCTTTCATTTTTTAAGAAAAAAAATCTTTAATAAAAAGAATATTTAAAAAATTTGCAAGTATATACTCATTAGTTTACATTAATAGCAGCTTTGAGATGAGAATATTAATTGGATACTGCTGGAGAGTGACCATAAGGGATTGGGGGAAGGGGTGTTTGCAGTTTCATCTCTCCGAGAACAAAAGTGCCCAAATCTCTATCTTTCAATTAAAACAAAAGATCTAATCCCCAGTCGAGGATTGGTTTCAGACTAGATCAAGTAGCATGACATGGTTGAAGAAAGCTAAGGAAGATTTGTTTATTAGATTTGCTTTTTATCTTCTCTTCCGAAATAACAGACAAGGCAACCAGCAATTTCTTTATGAACTTTTTAATTGATCAGCAGTAACTCTCCAACATCTAATTTAAATATGTTTGCTTTCCTTATCTGGAGCATGACAGCTATCAAACTAATTTTCAGAATTTGAACACTGTCCTAGGATATCTTTCCTGGATGATTTTAGCCATAGGTAGAAAGATGTTTAGATTCCAGGGTTACCTATTGTAAGAGAAAGAAGAGATCTACCAGCCTTTCTTCCCTCAATCCCCTATGGTCACTCTCCAGCACTATCCAATTAATATTCTCATCTCAAAGTTGCTATTAATATAAACTAAGCCTTTCATGCTTGGGCCAATATATCTTGATAGACCTGCTGCATAGTCTCTACAGTCATTAGTACAATTAGAATTGGTAGACCTCATATCTAGCTGCCAAACTGTATTTTATCCCATGTGCAATCACTTCCTCACCTTCAGTATATGGAGTTCCAAGAACATTTTGTACCGCAAAATCAATTTTTCATATAAACTGATAAAAGGTAACTGGGCAATTATATAGAATTAAATTCCAAAGTTTTGTCCAAGTATTTTTCCAGATCTCTATTTAAGATCCCACCAATTCCACTGCTATTCTCCATAGCATAAGTTTTCAATTTTTTTTCAGACTATGTAACATGTTAACTAAATAATAAGAAATTTCTAGAACCCTTATCAAGAGATAAACTCTTAATAGTATAAAATTTGTAATAAAATAAAACTTACTTTTAAAACTTATGAACATTTATTATAATTTATGTATGTGCATTTATATAATATAGGTATTTGAATTTCACAAAAATGGGTACCCATTCTTGTCCCAGAGAGTTCCTCTGTATGAAAATGAATTGTTAATTGTAATTGCATAACTATTATTTCCAGTATACTAAAATTAAACCTAATATTTCACAATTATTTGGATGGTTTCTTCTAACAAACAAATCAGCAGGTTCCCAGCTATTGGGCTACAGTTCGGTACCAGGCCTGAGCCTGTTTGGAACCAGTGGTGAGTGAGTGCATGCTTGAAGCTGCATTTGTGAAAGTAACACCCGTGTGTGAAACCATCCCCTCTTTCCCACCCATTGCCTCCATCGCTAGTCTGCCAAGCCAGAAATGTTGGCCTTAGAAAACTTATTTGGATGCCTGGCTGCATTCAAGTGAATTCCTTTTTCGCTTTTAGTCTCTCATGGAGCCCTCATGCAATTTTCATAGAACCCTGAGGTTCTGTGGACACCATGTGAAAAACTCATACCTTAAACCAATGGTCCCCAACCTTTTTTGTACCAGGGACCAGTTTCACACAGAAACACTTTTTCAAGGACCGGCAAAATCAATTCTTCCCCAATAGTAAAGGGCTTCTTTACTATTTCTTCACTAAAAACATAATTTTATATATATATATATTTAATCACGATTATTCATTCTTTGCGGTATGAATATACATCCGGTACAAAATGATCCACGGACCGGTACCGGTCCAGGGCCCAGTGGTTGGGGACCCCTGCCTTAAACAGTATCTTATAATGTTCCCAAGGCTGAAGGAAAATTGTGATAATCGGGTAGAGCCTCTTCTTTGTATGCAGAAAGTCTAAGGTGCTTTATTCCTTGATCTTTCTAGGTAGAGTGTGAAAGTTTCTCATTTGAAACCTCAGAGAGCTGCTGCCAGTCATTGCAGACATTACTGAACTAAACAGATTTGACTCTGACTCAGGATCAAGCAGGTTAAAGGAATGTCATTTGCAGATAATATGAAGTTGTTACAAAAGGTACAGCCGAAAAAATATCCAAGAGATCAGTGTTTTAGCTATCCATATTGTGGCAATCACATTCTATATTGCAGTTTCCCACACATATACCCCCTTCCTGGAAAAAAGTATGCAAATGACCATGATAGGAGCTGGAACATGTGAAGAAAAGTATACTTTTAGACATGCTTCTCTGGACTGTGACTGTTCCAAATGCAACCAGTAAGGAAGTAAAGCATTAGTGCTTTTACTCATCAGCAAATTTAAAAATGACATCAACCTGCAAGTCCCATTCTGCTCCTTCTATCATGTGTCTGGGTATTTCTTAAATCTTCACAGTGTTACTAAATAGCATTGCTGTGCCAAATGTTATCCTTCAGCACTCCTTCAGAACCCTGCTGTGTTGCCCTCTGGCAATATGGGAAATGTGCTGAATCCATCAAGGACATTCTAGTTTAGGGTCACATATCCAACTGGATGGATTCGGGAAGCCTTGGAGAGTGACAGCTCTTTTGCATAGCTACTTCCCAGCTCCATATATAGAAGGCCTGCAGAAGGTAGTCCATTAATAAATATTAATGACCTGGACACATAAATCTATCCAGGGTCCTTTTTCAGACTATCCAAACGGGCTGCTGTTGCTACAACTGCTTGATTGTGACAGGGAGAAAACTTCTCTCCATGTTACTTACATCACACATGAGTCTGTATCTCTAATCTTGTTTCCCTCTATTTTGACTCAAAGATGCCCAATTGCTGTAACTTTTTCTCATAATTCTAATGATTTCAACTGACCTTTTTATCTCTTTTAAACTCTGCAAAATCCTTTTTAACATGACGATACATACATAAGGCAATGGTGATCTCACCACAGATTTCTGTTAAGGATCTTGTTTAATCAACACTTTTATTTTAATTCCCTTCCTAAATCCTTTCGTTCAAAGCAATTGCACCTTGGGTTAACATTTAAGTTACTGGTCCTATGTGTCTTATAAAGTACGTCAGTGAGTTAGACTTTCCAAATTGGAGTCAGATTTCATTAATGAAGAGATCAGGTTTGCATCTTTTGTGCTGATATGCTTCTGCCTATATTTGATATTTTGAAGAGCATCAAGTGAAAGTAAAATATTTTTCTTGAATGCCATGTGTCCAATAACTTTTCAGAATGCCTGGCTTATAAAAATAACAGACAAGACAAGGTAATGCAACTTCATTGGCAAAAATTATTGAAAATATATGAGAGGGTGAATGAAGCCTCTCTTTTTTAATAGTTAAAGTAGTATGTCTTTTTTCCAGGTTTCTATAGCTATTTCAGGAGTGCCTTCTACCTGTCCTTGGGTGGAGTGGGGAGGGATGGACCAGGAGCAGCACTGCAGTGATGTACATGCACAAGCCTAGGCTAGGGCACATGCAGGTTTCCAACCATCCCCATGAATATATAAAAGGACAAGATTGAAAAAGAGCTGCTTTGGATGTGGTCTACTAGCTAGAACAGGATACAGTTCTACGTAAAACTAATGCATCCCTAAGATCAATGTATATTTTGCACTGACTAATCCTATTAAAGTCTATGATTCATTTTTGCATTGTTGCTCCATTAATAAAAATGCTTTTTTTAATTCTTTTGAACTATATTTCTTGGGAAACATTTAAACACATCTGAGACTAGATGTAGTTATTAGTGGTGGTTTTTAATATACTAGAAATCATATAAAATCTGTCCTAAAATAAAAATTAAAAATCCTGAATTCTTTTACACAGGATTCTGTTTTGTAAAAAAAAATGCTGTAGTGTTTAGTCTATGGGAGAGTCAGTACTAGAGTTAATTTATAACTAAAACAAATGTATCTATAAAAAGAAGAACAGTTGCATAAGTAAGTCAAGAAAAAAAGGGTAGATAAGGGCTATCTGAACCTGTTTGATCCCAGTGATTTTATGACCAAGGAATTCAATTATAGGTGTGTTGAGCGCAGCAAATCACAGATCTTTAAATTAATGGGTCACAAATACCTTTATCAAAATTCTATATGTATTCATATGCTGCAAAGTTCAATCTATCCTCCCGTAAATAAATTCCTAGCAGCTGCATTGGACACATTCTAGTTGAAACTAAATGGTTCAGCTGAAATATTTTTCAAACCTACCTACTGATATAAAGCCTAGCTTTAATTACAATAAACTAAATCAATTGATTTTTCCTCTAGAGAAACATTTGATTATGCATTGGCAGCATTTTGCTTCTGTAGGCCTCACAATAATTAGTGTTTAGGAGGCAAAGGACACAATTAATGTTGCAGGTAAATTGCATCCAATTCTATGCATGTATTGCCTAGGTTCTTTGTTCAGCTGAGATAGGTTTATTTAATGTGAATTTTGCCTTATTTATTTAAAACACATTAAAGTTTACTATGGGTTAGCTTCTGTTACCAAACTTTAGGTTATTTCCTTAGAAAAGCAGTCATTTTTAAGTCATGTTTGAGAGAGTTTCAAAGAGATCCTTATGGTTTCATGATTTAGTAATAAGATAGGTAATAATAAGATAGTAATAAAATAAAATATATTAATAATATTACCCTTAGTGCTGTGGGAAATAATTAGGACTAATTCTGCAAATGGGGTTTCAGATTTAGGCTGTTTACAAAGAAAATCATACTCCCATCCTGTTGAAAAGAGATACACCTAAAATTATTCCATTTACTTTGATGGAACCTAAGTAGAATTTACTTTATTGAAATTGAAGTTCATGATGTTACTAATAAAAATTGACAAAATCATAAGTAATAAAAATTAAAATGTATGTCACCATCCTAACCAGAACAATTCAAAAATGTCTTCGTACATTTTTCTTTATTTTTCATTAGCACATCATATGACTTTCCTCTCGATCCCTAGGGATCCATTCTTTAGATATCTATCAAGACCTCAGTGTTGATGTACTGCAGAAATATATGGAATTGCTTTTTCCAGAATTTGTCACTGCTGTTTTCCTTATCTGTGAAGGAAGCTCAGTTACTCCCAATGGAGAAATTTTATGCTTGCTTGGTCTTAAAATAAAGTTCTTAAAAAAATCTGAGGGAAAGGTCATATCCTAATAACTATGACAATCTAAATTCCCAGGGAGTTTGAGAATGATGCTGTAGACCACAGCACTGACAGCTTTCCAGTAATAGGTTGCTGGAATGCTGCCAGGGAAAGTTATCTGCACTGAAGCAGAATTACAGTCGTGGAATAGAATACAAGCAAATGATACAAATGAGCAAATGGGTCTTCCCTCTTCCCCCCCCCCCCCAATTAACTTTTGCAATTTCTCATTGGTCTTTAAATCAGTCTTGTGATAGTGCTGTTGGCCAAAGCTCCTGGTCACTTGCGTCAAGAGTTGATGTAAAGTCAAGAAGAAACATGTGTTATCTGTGGGAACAGGAACCAAAGGTGTTCACAGCAAGAGGACTCTAGCATTGATAGGAATGGAGTGGACATATTCTTGTTTTTCCTTTGTGAAAAAAATAAGGAAGTTATTAATTTATTAATTAATTAATCCTGGAACTGTCAGTGTATCATATATTCAGAGGTTAGAGATATGGAAACATAATTTATACAAGATATTCTCAGATTGAAAATTTCTGCTAAAATCAATTAAACTTTTTTCCTGTTATCTGCAGGGACATTTTCATTGTGTCTGGAGAAAGAAATTTTAAACATTGGTATCCTCCACATAAAAAACTACCTTCCCTTCGACTTCATATTTTAATAATTTAAAAAGCTGTTTTTACTCATTAAATTAGAACCTAGTTTGTCCATCTGATATGAAACTGTTCAAGAAGCTGTCTCAGCTTAATCTACATCATAGCACTATGTTGAGCTTAAATAATATGGTAGGCTCCTAGGAAGAGTAGAGCGGTATTATGAAAAGTATTCTACTTAAAGTTCTTTAGTTTTTATTTGCTGACCATAAACTAAAATGGCATCTGTATTTACATTGGATTTTTAATCTATATTTGTAACTTAGTCTTGGAAGTTATAAAAATAGTTAAGTTTAATAATTTAATGTAATGTATATGCATTTATTTATCATTAAATTTATACTGCTAATTAGCGAGTGACTCTGGGAAGCTTACAAGATCATGCATGTGACGCATATAAAAACTATATTCTTATAACAGCCCTGAAAAATTGATCAGTGGTGTATTCCCATATTGCAGATAGAAAGAGTGGATTGCCTAATTTATTTCCTGTCCATGGTCCCTTAGGTACTATTCTATATTATGCTACGCTAGTTCTGTGTGCTACTTATTAAACCATAATCAGCCATGCTTGAAGAAACTTGTTAAACCGTAAGCTCAGGCCTGCTAAAATATGTTGAAGTGAGCTCATTGTCAAGGTTTCTGTTCATGCTCTGTGGTGTTTCTCTATGCCCACCACACATATAGTTTCGCAATTTTTTTTCCATTATGTATCATACTGCCTTCATGTGTTCATGAAATAAGCAAACTCATCTCTTCCCACTTGCTTTTTTCTTCTCTCACGTGGAAATGATTTTTTTCCCACTTGCATTCCTCTGTAGGCTGTTTGATCATGATTGAGAAACATGACTACTTGTAGCTAGTAAAGTAATACAATAATTTTTTCATTGATTTATTGAACACACAGCTGAATGAAAGCTATATTTCAATATTATAAACATTCACAAAGGATCAAATTTATATATGCCTTTTGATTATGGAAATTATTATTTAAAGTGGGTATTTTGTTAAGTACTTGTTACTTTCAGATTTCAGAAATCTGAAGGTAAAAAATTAAATTTAAATGTCATTAGTAAATTATGATGAAATGATACATAAACACTAAATTCTGAAGGAAACATCCAATCTACAGTAGGATTAATTTTTTTCTGGACAACATACACTCAAGAATAAACTAAAACTAGACATATGTTTTTATGTAATACATCATGTTATGCACTTTATATACTCTTTGGGAACAGTGCCATAATTTCTAACTTCAACAAATATTGGGATATGTTATCGTCATCTATCATGCATTTTATTAGTTGATCAATTGATATGATTGCTTTTCTTTCTGGCATATTCTCAATAATCAAAATTAAAAGTATCCTATTTTTATCACTTTAAGTTGCAAGTCATGCCAGAGGTTGATCATTGCTGTACCTTCCTTACAGATTATAAAATAATGAACCAGTCATCTAGATGTGCCATAAAGCAAGGAAACTTTGTAAAATATTTAAATTATGTTTTCAATAATTAGACTGAAGCAACTGTTTTCCTTATCTGTGATTCTATACTGTTATTTATTCCTTAAACATCCAATCCCTCATGTCTCTAAGTCTGGCTCTCATTTCCTCCACTTTTTATTTAATTTTATTTAATGTCATTATAATAAAACTGAAATAAACTATGCTAAATTCATTATGTTCATGCATAATTAGTAATTTACTCAGATTATTAAGATTCAGTTTCTTTCCTGTATAATACTCAGTATAATACTCAGAAGATGTCATTTAAGGCTGGAATTTCAGGTCAGTATATGTGGGCATAAATTGTTGCCTACTTTACAGGAACCAAGTTAGGTTTTAAAAGTTCTATCTGTATGTTTGTCTGGCTAAACTTCCTATTTCTATCCCAAGTTGACATTCCAGAAATTGATGACCATGGTTGGAAGCAGTTTGCTTCTTGGAAAATAATATAAGAATGCTTGCATTTGACTTACTTCACAGGAAGGGCAGTATTTGGAATGATGTTGCCTCTAAGGACCCATGTTGAATATATAAAAAAATGCAGTTGGAACTTTGAATGTAAAGAAGGCGGGAAGACTATTAGCCCTGATTTCTTTTACTGTCTAAATGTAAATGCTCTGTCTAAATGCTCATCACTCTGTTCTTTTAAAAGTGAGTTTGCTTTCTGTGTTTTCAGTTCTTCAGTAAGCTTTGTTCCCTCTGAAGTGCCACTGAGTGTTCTAAGAGATGTAATTTAAAAATCTAATACTTTCAAATAATAAAATGCAGAGTCACTTTCCAATTACATAATACAACCCACTACAACCACATGATCTTTTCTGGTAGTAGAAACTGGCATGTTGCAGAAGTAACAAAAAGTCACTGTGAGAATGTCTCAATTCCTTAAACATTCCTTCCTTAAAAGATGTATCTACCTTATATTTTTTATTGTCCCTACATTATAGATATCTAGCTCAAAAATTCCATATGTGTATGTTGAAATGTGATTGACATGGAAAATACTGTTGAAATATTTCAAAATGTTAACAAATACTGTGAAATACTAGAACTCAAGTTTAGTGTAGCAGTTGAGCTTTTCAATTGAAGTTTAGAATAGTAATACAAATTAAATATATGAAATGAGGGGAAAGGTATAATGTTTAATATAGAAGCAGTTAACTTGAGTTCTTTGTGGCAGTAATGTGTGACAGAATGATCTGTAGTGCATGATGATAAGTGCTTCAATTTTCTGCTGGAACTACATTCACTGTGTAGGTTATCAATCACAAACTGTGTGGTGACAGACATTTCTGAGATCTGCATACAGTCATAGAATTGGAAGATGTCATCAGATCCAGTTCTCGCTCAATAGTTAATTGTAATGTAGGATGCATCAATCCTACATGGAGTATCATATATTTAAAACCATAATCGTATTTCTCATTAATATTTTCTTCTTCAAAGTAGTTACAAATAACCTGTTATATGACAATTCTATTGTCAGACCCTATATTATTGATCAGCCGGCTCTAAATTTAGGTACATGAAATGTAACTATGAACAGACCATGAAATAGCTTAGAGGGTACACATTCAACTATTTTTCAGATATCTGAACCATAGAGCATAAAATGCTATTGCTTATACTAAAATCTTATTCTAGTTAAATTATTGGTCCTAGTCTTATAAACCCATATTTTGAATATCAATATGCAAAATAAAACAGCAATAGAATCACAGACTTCCTCCTTTTGGCTTTTAAAAGAAGACACATTGACTTCTGCCTTGTTTGAGAAATCTGATTTAAAAGATGACTCAGGACATTGATATTATTAGAAATTTTCACTTTTGCTTAGGCTTTTACATCCTGCTTGTTATTTTTACTAAAATCTTCAAACTACTTTATTATCATTATGAAAAAGAGTAAGCAATATTCATTCTATCTATATGAAATGTTTAATGTTGAGTGTCTGGCATACAAATTTAAATAATTTTTGATAGAATGAGATTCATATGTCTTTTTTTTTTACATGAAAAACATACAATCTGTTGTAGACAGTCAACTCCCCCGCATATTCTCCTCACTCCCCAGTTACAAATTACAACACTTCCTCTTTTAGATGAGGGAGAGTATAAAATGTAATGAATAATATCAGAATGACAGATCAGAACAAATAATTTGCAAGCAAAATGAGCTTTACCTCAGATAAATCCTCAATAAGTATCTTTTGTCAAGCTATTGGTTTGCTCTTGTTTTAATCATATACACTGTTTCCAGTTGAATATTCTTAAAGAAACAGACATTTGCTAAATAAGCTGAATCACTAGGAGAATAATGGGCTCAGCAGGCCATATTTTCTGGTAGCAAGGCGCTTCCTCCCCCCATCTTGAGAAATAAAGGATAGCTATCATTTTTATCAAATCATTTTATCAAATCAGAAATTCGGTATTTAAATTTGCCTGCTAATTGTAGCATGCCTTGCTTCTGATGAAATGAACACTAGTCAAAACAAACCTTCCATAATAACCTTTTTAATGTTAACTGTACCAACATACCAAATGCATCTTTAAAAAAGTCAGTGAGATAAGAGAAAGATGGTTGCAGGTCAGAAGAAAAAAATCTCAACAGAAGTAGTTGAATTACACTCCCACATGCATTATGCTTTTTGAAGTAATAAATGCAGTGTTGCAGGCAGATACATGTTAATACAAGTTAGCATTCTTTAGGTATAATTTCTTCCATTCAAAAGTGTGGTTGGCTGAAGAAATCTAGGCTTATCAACAAAAAGTTTATTATATTTCCTTGAATAGTGCAAGGAGATATGTGTATATTGTTACTGTATAGATGAATTGTTCACATTCCCTACATGTATCTGTACATGTCTGGGATCAATGACACATCAATCAAGGGTAGTGTTTCCCACCTGGGCATAAGAGAAAGTCCCATGGGAAATGTTGCACATAAAATCATCTGTGAACTATCCTTAAATATCACATTTTGATTCTTACTATGTTACAGAGCACCTGATTATGACATCGAACATGTAAACAAGCTAAATACACTACTAACATGGGCAGCATCCTGCCCACATGCTTTTATCTTTCTTGGTAACTTCAATCTACCTCATATTGACTTGACCCTAAATGAATGTACAACTGAACCCATACACGCAACCTTCTACAATGCTGTTACAAATCTGGGACTGGAACAATTAGTAACCAACAACACTAAACTAAACAACTTCCTCGATCTCATCTTCTGCAATAGTTTGAATTTAATTTACGGAATACAAACTAAAGAACCCTTTTCCAGCAGTGATTCCAACATGATTGACTTTTGTCTCAACATACGCCCACACAAAAATCATCACAATGACATAATCCCCAATTATAACTTCAAAAAAGGCAAGTATGATCTTATAGACAACAATCTCTCATCCCTTGATTGGCAATCTCTATTAACTGGATGCAATACTATTGAAGACCATGACAACATATTTTTACTTGAAATCAAAAGAGTCATCAAACTATATGTACCAATAACAACTCACAAAACAAAACAAAAAACAGATTACCCATAACAATAAGAAAACTTCAGTCCAAAAAGATGTCACTCTGGCGGAAAAACAAATCTGGTCATGTTGCCAATTTCAAAAGCCAAAACAAAAATTTATGCCACCAGATAAAGATTGAATGCACCAATTATCACATTAAACAAGAGGAAAACCTTCTATGCACCAATTCCACCAGTGCTTTCTACAATTTTGTAAACACCAAACTAAAAGATTCAAGGTCCATCCCACCCCTGATAGGACCTAATGATAAAGACTGCAACGACGACACCATTAAAGCCAATATCTTTAACACATTCTTTGGCTCAGTATTTGTAAAGAGCAATGGATCATGCCCAGTATTTCCTCGCCGAATCACAGACTATTACAATGATCTAATACATATCGATTTTACAGAAGACAATGTTGAAAAAGCACTACGCAATCTAAAACCATCTCTATCTATTGGACCGGATGGAATATGTGCCTACTTCTTTAAAAAGCTATCCACTGCCATAGCCGAACATCTAAGCATAATCTTTGAAAAATCTTTCAGGACCAGCTCCTTGCCTAACCTATGGTCACAAGCCACGGTCATCCCCATCTTCAAAAAGGGAGACCCTAGCCTATTTGAAAATTACAGACCAATCTCCTTCTGCTGCATCACCTGTAAAGTCATGGAATCAATTATTAACCAATCCATTATCCTCCACTTAGAGACAAACAACCTACTCTCCAATACTCTCCAACTTCTCCAATTTGGTTTCAGGAAAAAACTATCCTGTAATCTGCAACTCTTACACTGCAAAAACATGTGGACTACACAACTCAATCAGGGCAAAGCAATTGACGCAATCTACATAGACTTCTTTAAAACCTTTGATTTAGTAGTACACAACAAACTACTCCTAAAGCTAAAATCTTATGGTATCTCTGGACACCTGCATAACTGGATAGAAGCATTCCTGTCAAACAGACAACAAATGGTCAAAATTGGGAGTGTCCTATCAAATTCTGTACCTGTCAATAGTGGTGTCCCCCAAGGCAGTGTTCTAGGACCAACTCTCTTCATACTCTACATAAATGACCTCTGTGATCATATTAATAGCAACTGCATTCTTTTCGCTGATGATGTAAAGCTGTTCGATACCACAGACAATACTGCTACCCTTCAAAAAGATCTTGACTATGTATCGGAATGGTCAAACAAATGGCAACTTCAAATCTCAACAAATAAATGCCTTACATATTGGCAAAAAAAAATAAATCAGAAAATAAAATATAAGCTGAATAATCAATATCTTGTTGATAATCCAAGTCTGTAAAGGACCTTGGAATACTCATCTCTAATGATCTAAGTGCTAGAGCCCACTGTAACGACACAGCCAAAAAGGCATTAAGAGTTGTTAACCTAATCCTACATAGCTTTTTCTCTGGTAATATCATACTACTAATTAGAGCAAACATATTTGCTAGACCAATACTCAAATACAGCTCATCGGTCTGAAACCCACATTATGTATCTGATATTAACACAGTTGAGAAAGTCCAGAAATATTTCACAAGAAGGGTTCTCCATTCCTCTTCTTGTTGAAGAATATCTTATGCCACCAGACTTGAAATTCTATACCTAGAAAACCTTGAATTACTCCGTCTTTGGTCTGATCTAAGTATGGAATATAAAATCATTCATTGCATTGTCCTACCTGTCAATGAATGCTTCAGCTTCAACCATAACAACACAAGAGCACACAATAGATACAAACTGAAGGTTAACCGCACCAAACTTGATTGCAGGAAATACGACTTCAGCAACAGAGTAGTCAATGTCTGGAATACTCTACATGACTCTGTAGTTTCTTCCCCAAACCCCAAAAACTTTAACCTTAGACTGTCTACTATTGACCTCACCCCTTTCCTAAGAGGTCTGTAGGGGGCGTGCAAAAGCACACCAACGTGCCTACCATCCCTGTCCTATTGTTTCTTTTATTTTTCTGTTTTTTTTTCCAAAATTTTATTGATTTTTAAAAAAACAAACATATACAAACAAAACACATAACATAAAAATATAAAACATTTTTCTTGAAAGCAGCTTGATCCCGGGTTACATCTCTTCTTACAGCCATAAATTCAAATTCACGTTCACCTTTATATACTATTCCATATCTTATTACCATTCCACATTTTCTATATAGCTTCTCCCCTCTTTTCACTCTCTTAATTCTATTTTATTTATTTCATCTCAATTTAAATCATTATAGTTATATCCTTTGTCTGTCCTGTTTCAGCTGTCTATTATCTTTTCTCATTAACACAAAATTTCTCCTGTAATAACTGATTGGAGTATGGCGCCTTAATATCTTTCCCCTAAATTTAACACTTAAAATAATGCATAGCTTTCATTCGGATTCTGCTCAGTACATTCTGAAACACTATATTTTAAAAAAAGAAAAAATTGTAAATATATAATATAATTAAAACAACAATCCATACCAATTGAAATTATATTGTTAAAATTAATATTCATTTAAACCTTAAACATTTTATACATTCCTTTTCAAATAAGTATCATGCTTCTATGGGAACACTTATACATTTTGCGTAGTTACTTCCCCCTCGTTTCACTTATATTTTAAGACATTATGTACTTAAAATGTTCCCATTCTTTCTTAATTCAGTTCTCTTATATTTCATTTCATTTATTTTTTTCAAAAAAGAAAAGATTTTCATTAAATTACATTGAATATTTTATCCCATTTTATAGTCATATGTTGTTCCAAATTTTCTAATATTATTTCAAATACAAATACAACAATACAATCTTATGTACTTTTGCAGAATCTCTTTTTCAGTTATATTTTTACCCATTATCTCTAAATAAATCCTGTTTCTTTACATCTTGTTTCAAACCGTTGTAGCTTCTCTTCCCTTTCTTCCTCCCTTGCTTCTCCACTCTACCCTTTTTACCCCCTTGTCTCTTCATCTTCATTTCCCTCTTCTGTATTCCTCTTTTCTGTTGCTTTCTAACATTATATCTACTTTTCACCTTATTTTTCCCTTTTCTGGTTGTTTTTTAGGTCTTAAATTCTCCATTCTCTTCCCCCCCCCCTTTCCCTTTTCTTCCCCAGATAAAGTTATTTGTTCATTAAAGATGGTTTCTTCTTTGTCCCAATCTTCTTGTGCTTGTAGGTAGAAATCGCCATTTCTAAAAAATGAAAAATGGAGCCAAAAGAGCCCTTCCCTTCTTGTTCCTCTTCTTTATATTTTTTAAATTCCCTTTTCAAGTCATCCACCAGTGATGCCATTGTAGAAAATTTTTAAACAACCACCCAAATGTTTTTAATCCTTCAAATATAGTTTCCAAGAGTCCCAAAGTCACTAATTAGTCCAAATACACACAAGCTGTTTTGTTTTAACACTTTCTTCTTTTTTCACTTTCTCTTCCTGGGGTTGCAGTTCAGTTACAAAGTTCCAATTAAAATGTATCTTTTGGAAGTCTTGCTACAATTTAGTTTTAATCTTTTAGATTCCAAGCAGTCTCCTCCAGCTAAATCTTACTCTTATTCTTTTCCTCTCCCTTCCCACTTACAGCAAAGAAAAAAAAGTTTTTTCAGTGATCAGAAATCTTTATTGTCCCCTTGACTTTAAATTTTCCAGTTTAATTACCTGCTGATGCCAAAGTGGGCTTTTCCGATTTCTTATTCATCTGCTGTCACCGTAAGGAAGGAGAGTGAGAAGAAACAAACTTTCCCTTTTCACTTTCATTTGCTGCCTCTAGATCTTCTTTGGGAGTGATGTATCTTTTTTTAAATTTTAAATTCCAGGAAATCTGGAATGTTGCTTCTTATCCCGGTCAGCCAAAACTTTCACCTCTTAGCTTCCTCCTGCACAATATTTTCCGGATGAGTGCTTCTTTGTGGCGGTCATTTCTGACCGTCGCTCTTACCGCCTTCGGAAAAGGGAGTTAAGCCAGCTGGGGAGAGGAGATGCAGCTCCTCTCAAACCCTGCCAGGTCTCCCCTATCTTCAGCCATTTTTACGGGGTGGCTTTAGCCCTGAAGCCGGCTGGCTCAGGGCAATCCAGCAGTGAGCGCAAGCAGAAACCGTGCAGAATCTCGGATTCCTGCTGCTGCCGAAGCCCTGCAAACCGGAAGTCCTTTTATTTTTCTTATATGTACCCATTTCATATATTAATAACTATGTATATGCTTATACCTATTTTCTTGTAAGCAACTGACAAATTAAATAAATAAATGGTACAAATATGTATATGGAGCTGAGAAAGCAAGATGTGTGGTTATTTCCTTATGCCTTGTTTCATCTCTAGCAAGGTATGAGGAACCTGTTTGATATAGGTATAAAACTAGCTTTATGGACAGATATTGGACCTACTACTGTCAACCTGGAGATTATTCATCATCATGGTCAACTTTTAAGAATGAAAATCTTGAGGCTTTCCAAAAATACTGGAGTTCTTAGCAATCCCAGGGAGCCATGATGAAAAATGTTAGGAGATGAAAAATTCTAGTTTAGCAACATTGGAGCATCCATAGATGCTTAGGCAGTATTGAGCTTCAGGGCTTAGCGACTGTGATCTACTCTAAGACAGCCAATATATCATCCATACATACCAATATATCATCCATACATGTCCCAACCTTACATATCTTTTTTTCTAGATCATCTACCCAAGAAGATAGTGATTTACTCCCTCTTGATCTTTCCCCCCACTTTGTGCCTCTTAAAACAGTGGAAAAGGAATTGCAATGAGGATGAAAGTGCTGTAACTTTTTGTGAGTGAAAGGAGGAGTTGTTTCGTTGTAGTTATTCAGGCTTATCTATTCTTCTGCTTTGTGTCAGAGAGTGTTACAAACAAGCTTTTGAATGAGTTGCTTAATATTGATATTGTTGGCTCTGGATATTATTTAAGGTGTGTTTTATCTCATGTAAACTTCTAAAATGTTTTAAATAAGGGTTCTAGATGAATTTCTGATATTGTGCCAGAATGTATTATAATTTTGGTAATTGATATCTGTTCTGCAAACTGTTTTAGTGCGATATGTTTTGTAGTATATACACACAGATAGACTATAATAACAAGTGGTGTTACAAGCTTGTTAACCATAAATGTACAACTAGTCCTTATTTTACAACCACTTATTCAGTGAACATTTAAAGTTACAACTGTGCTGAAAGAAGAGACTTTTGATTAGCACTGTCAAGCATCTCCATGGTTATATAATAACAATTTGGATGCTTGGCAACTGGCACCTAATTATGATAGTCACAAATCCCACAGTCATAGCATCACCATTTGCAATCTTTACTGCTATCTTCCTAAAGGCTAAATCAATGGGGGACCAACAGAAGTAAGTGATTTCATGTTACACCTTATGACCATGCAGGGTTCAGTTAAGAATGGCAATTGCATCTACTGCAACTGTGGTCGTAAGTCGGCAGGATCACATGATATAGCATTTTATGACTGTGTTCTTTAGTGCCGATGTTGCTGGCTCTAGTTACCATCAGGAAGCAAGGACTATCTATAATGTCCACAACTAAAAAGATATGGATATAATCACAATATTGAAAATCTAGCTCATCAATAAAAATTAAGAATACAATTCCCAAGCATGATTGTACTCAACTTCCATTGATTTGAATGTAATAAGTCAAGATAATCTTCACTTATGACAGTTTGTTTAATGATGATTCAAAGCTATGATGGTCTTGGAAAAAGTGATTTATGACCTGTTTTTCAAGTTAAACAATTGTTCCAGCCCCATGGTCATGTGATTGCAATTCAGGCACTTGGCAACCAGCTCATATTTACAACCAGTTACAGCATCCTATAGACACCTAATCACAATTTGTAACCTTCCCACATAATTTCTAGCAATCAATGTAAATTGAAGAAGCCAGATTTGCTTACTGACCACATGATTTATAATGACAATGTGATTCATTTCATAACAACAGTAAAAATCAGCTCTGATCACATAATGACTTAACAATTGCATCTCTTAGTGATTGAAATTCTGGTCCTAACTCTGGTAATAATGCATTTTTTGACATTTTCCTACTTGTTTTGCAATAATTTAAGTCATTTTAATCTATAGAAATAATAAATAAATATTCATACTTTATTTCATTTAGTTTATACTAATTCAGCTGTCTCATCCTGGCACTCCTTAGATTTTTCAGTTGGGGATTATGGATTCAGTTGGGGTCCAATGCAAATATTGGATTGCCAGTTGAGGAACTTTATGATAATAATTTAAAAGTTTCTATTTTATGTAATGCTGAAATAATATAAAAACTTTACAGTGCCTCAAATTTGTTCCATTTGCATAGTTCCTACTTGATATACAGAAACATAAATGATAGGAAAAAACTTTAGTTGATCAATTATGGTTTAGTATTGTTCTCTAAAAATGTTCTGATTTGGGACTTTTTAAATACAAGTAGATCAGTAAACGTGCTCTAATTTTTATCATAAGTGAAAATAAAAATTTTAAAACTAAGCTCGAGTAAACCAAGGGTAATGGTTTAGGCAATTATGGAGATCATTCATGGAAACCAAAGGGAATTAAAAGGGGACAGGTTTTCTGATTTTATAGGCAAGCAAGAAGGAGCGTTTACTTGTGCATCTCTGTGCATTTTTCTTGTGTATATATGCAGTGCTTAAATGATGAAATTTCACATGTGGGATTTAGAATTGTACTAATTTTCTTGAGCTATTAGTTTTAGCCTCATTCAAATGTCTTTTGAAAAATAAGTGTTTTGGCGTTTATTATCTCCCCCTCTAATGTCTGCCATTTTGTGAATACGCCATACCCATTCTTTACCCATTCTTTGGAAAGCACTAAAAAGCACGTGATATGGCACTACATAAACATGTTGTGGATCCTTATACTAACCAATAAATGTTTCAAGCTATAATCTGAAAATTTCTTACTAAAAAAGAAAGCCCTCTGAATGTTGCGGATCTTATTTCTAAGTAAATATGCACATCATTTCATTTTGTTAAATTTGTTCCAAATTTCAAAAAGACACCCAACATTGCTTCCATCTTGCATCAGGTGAGATTGAGACAGAATCTGTCTCAGGATAAAAGTTCCAGGTGCTACTCTTTATGAATCATTTGATTAACTATTAGTAGATGTCTGCTGCATCACAGTTACGTAATCAGGGAGGAAAAAAAGTTTTTTAGTAGAGACCTTTGCTCCTGCTGGCAAATGCTTAGAACTCATTGTGCCAAGCAATTAAATATGACACTAGATGTCTGTTGCATTCTGTTACCCATCTCTAAAAATTGCACTGCATTGCAAACCAAGTTATTTCTATAATTATAGTAAAACTTCACAGGGAAACTTTGTTGATGACTAGATTAAGATAGCCAATACACAGGCTGCATTCAGCCCAGTCATAATTTTGTAGGTCCATAACAATTTCGTGTCTTAATGATCACACCTCTGGTGCATATATTTTCAGCCTCCAGATGCCTGTTTATATTACTTGAAATGAAAATGCTGTTTAGAGCTCCAGTCTCCCCAAACAGAGAAAAGTATTTTATTAAATTTATATCCCATCTTTATGTACACTGAACAGAATTTGCATAATGCTCCCTCTTCCTATTTTCTGCACGATAGCTCTGTAAGGTGGGTTGGGCTGAACGAGAATGACTGGGGGGAAAGGGTATTTCCATTTTGTGGCATAATAGATATTAATAGGAAGAAATTGTAAACATGAGAAAATGTTATGTTTACATTCCAAAAATGAATTTTGTTTTATTATTCATACAACATAAAACATGGTGATCACCTAGCAACTAACCCCTGTCCAAAATCAGAATTGCAGATTCCTGGTAGGTGGCCCTCTGGCCTCTTTCAAACACCTCCAGCAAAATTGTGTTCATTTCTAAGAGCTTATAAGCATGGAACTCTTAGTTACCATTAGACATATTTCACTTGGTCTCTATTTCCTAAAACTTTATGCCCAGGGTTGGAAACACTAATCTGATCAATGCAGTGACTTTAATAAGTACTGGCAACTAAGAATTCTATCCTTAAAAGCCAAACACACAAGTGAATACCCATTTAAATTCTGTGCATTAAGAGGAAAGAAAATTCAAGAGCTAAGGAAAATCTTATAGAATCTTCTTTAAGAAAATATCTGTGCAAATAATCTAGCAAATAAGAGGATAGGTTTATCTTAATTGGGCTAATATTTGGGGAAGATCAGTCTCCCCTTCCACTAGAAACTATTTTCAGATTCCAAACCAATATCACTGAAAAGTAGAATAGTCCTATAAAAACATAATGTTCACTATATCTGATGATGCATCAGAGTACCAAGAAACCCAACACATTCTAAAATGAAGTCCCATGGGCTACTGCCCTATCCTTGTAAAAAAAAATAAAGACTGTCACATGATTCACTTAAAGGAGTTGATAGTTGCTTCCCTTTCCACCATCACTTCTCCATGTGGAAATCTATTCAATTTGACCGTGAATGAGTAGATTTCCTAATAAGATTTGAGGCAGTAAAATAATTTACACTGTGATTTAAATCCTTCATGTGTTTTCCCGTAAGGACTGACTAGAAGTTAATAAGGTTTTTGTTTTCTTTTACAAGTAAACTGAAGTTTATATCTGTGCTATATTAATTACAGAAGATGTGTGTGGCTATTTCAGCCAATTGCTACAGTTAACTTTAAAGAGATACCAGGACTAAGTAACATGTAGACCCTAGAGGAAAAAAGGTAAATTCTATCAATGTCTGTCTGTATATGCCTCTCTCTGTGTGTATGTGTGTGTGTTTTCCTTAACATAAAGATAGGATAGAATAGAATTCTTTATTGGCCAAGTGTGATTGGACACACAAGGAATTTGTCTTGATGCATATGCTCTCAGTATTCATAAAATATATGTTTGTCAAGAGTCAAGAATCATAAGGTACAACACTTAATAGTCTTAGAGTACAATAAGCAAGTAAATCATACTAGGAAACATTAAAAAATTGTTAGGATACAAGCAACAAAGTTACGGTCATATAGTCATAAGTGAGAGAAGATGGGTGAAAGGAAGGATGGGAGGATTAATAGTAATGCAGACTTAGTAAATAGTTTGACAGTGTTGAGGGAATTATTTGTTTAGCAGAGTGATGGCATTCGGCAAAAAACTGTCCTTGTGTCTACACAACTGTCCTTGTTCTGGTCTGTAGTGCTCTATAGCGTTGTTTTGAGGATAGGAGTTGAAACAGTTTATGTCCAGGATATGAGGGGTCTGTAAACATTTTCACATTCTGATTAAATAAGTTCAAAATAACACGCATATTCTCTTTTATCCTCCTTGCTGTCCTGTACAAGATCACAAGAGTGAATTGCTCCTCTCAGCTCATTCATCTCAAATTTACCATTTTGGAAGACAAAATATTTGGAAGGCAGCCCCTTAAAGAAGAATCCAAAGCTGGTGAACCCCAAAGGATGCTTACCCTTTTCTAGCCATTCTGAACCGTGATGTGTTTAATCATATTAAAAATGCATTAATATGATTAGGAAAATGGAGCAGAATAGGTCATAAAAGAACAGAATATATTGTGTGACTATGGATCTAGCAGCTAATGTTTTCAGTTTAAAGAAGATTTTTAATATTGAGTGTAGTACTTTAAAGATCTTTAAAGAGGTTTGTGATGGTACAGTGCTATATAAATGTATTTGAAACCACTTTACCAAAAGCTCTTACACTGATTATTTGTTATTTATTTAAACAATTTAGAAGCTGCCCAATTTCTGAAAATTCTGGGCAACCTGTAGTTTAAAAAAGTAGCAAGAATACAAAAAATAGTAATTGTGAAAAGGTAGAGAAATAGAAATGGTTCTAATAGAAAGAAAGCTTGAAAGGGTAGTACGCTGAAGCTGCTTCATAAAAAATGGCTGATATAGGTTATCTTAATGGTGAAAGATTCAAAAACTATTCAAAAACTGCTGCTATGTTGTCCCATATTCTATTTTCGGGTAGATGAGGTAGGAATGAATCTAAGTACTGACAATGTCTCTATAAGCAGCCTAGGATCCACTGAAACGCACTCTCAAATTAATGCTGAAATTTCTATTAAACGAATAAGAACAAATTTGGAAAAGCCATTGGATCAAACTGCAGACATTTTCCATCCCTCTTTCTGAAAAGCCTTTGACAGCAAGACTGGTTTTTTTTTAAAAAATCAGTTTGCAATTCTACCTACTAAACCTCAAATACTAGAGTTTCACACTTTGAAAATTCACTGTGTTTAGGTGAGTGAAATCTGACTGCCATCCAGTGCATATCCAAGCATGCTTAAATCTCATTGATTTTAAACTATTCAAATACTGCAGTCCTGTACAGAAATACTCAGAGAATTTTGAGGTCCACATATCAGAAATGAATTAAAGTTGGCAAAGAGTAATTTATGCCAGTGAACTCACTGAGTAAAGTTTACAAATTAGCCAAATGCATCTTTAAAATGTTTATACATACACAATGGTAAAATAACTCTATAGACAAACTATCAGTTTCCTAGGAAAAGGTGGAAATGTGTGTGTGGTGGGGTGGGGCTGTTTAACAAGAATATAAAAATGAGCTTAAATGAAAAAAAAATCAGTATATTTTCAGATCTGTATGTTCCTCTAGCCAAAATAAAGAGCTTTCATTTAGTTCTATTTTTTTTTCATTTCTTACATTTTTGATTCAGAAGATTGCACCTAATAATTTAACTTGAAATCTAATATATATTTTTCTTACATCTGTTTCCTATTAAAGTATTTACATATGTAACAACCTTGGCTGGAAGCAGATTTCCATGTTTACTGTAAAGAATGGGGGAAAATGATATATTTCAAAAGTAAAGAAATGTGTTGGCTTTGGAGGAAGTACCTGTTAGAACTTGAATGGCCTGAATGGCAAATTTTGTCTGTCATTGTGTTATGTAAATTTTTGGCCAAGTTTTCCACATTTCTTAAGGGACTGTGAGCTTGTTTTAAAACCGGAAAACAATATGCTGTCATCTGAATGGCATGCACTTAATTTGGGGTATTTCAGTGTTGTTCCAGACCCACTTTTTTTCTTAGCGCAAAGCAAATGTTCTGTCCTTGAGATAGAGTCCTTTTTCCTGCCACTGAGCAGATGTCTTCTCAGTACTAACTACTGGTGATCAATCAAACTAAAGACCTCCCAAGCTCTTGACAAGGCCTTCCATAGCTCTCGTAGATTCAGAGTTTTTATACAAATTGGAAACAATTGTTTACAGTCCAAGTGATCTTATTACAGTTATGAGCTAATGGTAATATAAAATTGCTGGAAAGTTGGTCAAAAAAAGATTAATAATAACACATATTATTTGGTCAATATTTGGTCAAAATATTTGGTCAATATTTGGTCAAAAATGATACAAAGTCCAGATTATATTTTGATAATGGGAAGTCTGTGCATCTAGTTTACACAATGTAATAGAATTCTATGGCATTTATTAATACAAGCCATGTTAATTGGTGATTTTACTTGGTGGAAGTTTACAAAGCTATAATCAAATGAGTGGTGTTTCCTAAATAGTATTATATTTAGGAGGAAAAGTACTCCAAAAAACTATTATAAAATGCTACCATTTTATTTTTATCTTCCCTTTGAACTACAATAAAATATGACTAAAAACATACACATCTCCTTTTCCTGTGTAATTGAATGTGTCAGGTAAGCTCTGAGTAATGTTGTGCTCCCTCTGCTGATTTTACAGAACCACAGCAAAAAAGCTGTGAAAGGGAATTGTCTTTCTGAAATAAATGCCCAGAAGAAGTTGCCATGTGTTAAGGGAAAGTATACAATCTGAGTCACTAGAGCTACAACGCAGTCCTTGGGTTTGGTTCTCAAAGTCCTCCAAAGTTTGTTACCAAATTATAATTTCTAATAAGGCAGAAAATGATGATATACTTGACTGAAAAGTGTAGGCATCCATACAGTAGACAAGAGGCAAAATATTTGTCATGATACAATTGTAACATTTGCCTGAGTTGAGGGGAAGAGGAAACATAATAGTTATTATAGTTTTTGGAGTACTTTTCCTCGTAAATATAATACTATTTAGGAAACACCACTCATTTGACTATAATAATATTATATAAGAAGAAAGGGTGCTTTGGGGAGACTAAAAAGTAGCAACTGTAAGAATACAGTTTTTTTCTTCAAATTGAAAGCACTGCACAGCACAGTTAACTAATCTAACTTAAATTGCCTTTTTAAAAAGTGATTAAAACTAGGCTTTGGCTTGGCAGCACTAAATATTGTGCGATACGAGATCCATGCACATCATTCAAATCCACACATGGCCCTTTGATAGGCCAAAGAATTGATCAATCAACTCTCTATGCCCTCGGTTAAAATCTTCCTTATTCTACCATTTGTTCCTCCAATGACATTGATAAATCAGCCTTCTCCACCTTCCAGAATTCCAGAATTTCCTTAATTCCCAATGTATCTGGTTGGGGAAGACTGGTAGGAAATGATAGCTACATATGTGGTGTTCTTGTGTATAGTTTAAGGCAGAATAAATTCCATAGAATTATATTCCCAAGAATTCTAATGTTTATTTTTGCTTCATTCTCTCAGAATTTCTTTTTGTGTATTTTTTCTTTCTTTGTTTTGTACAACCAGTGCGAAATTAAGGATGTGGCTGCCCATGTTCGCAGATCTAGTGACAATGTTCTGTTTGGTGAAAATAAATTATGTCTAGAATGCAGTGCAACAGGCCAATCAGGTTAGCAGAAGGATGCTTCTTCATTGTATGGGGTAAATGCTGAACAAAATGTTGTTAGCTTATTTATTATTTATATAGATAATGCCTGCCAGATAATAATTCCCTTAATTTGTAACTGGTTTTTAAATTTAAACACACAATTAAACCATGGTAGAGCCACACATCGGCAGAACACAGGTTTCAAGAAGGTTGCCATAGATAAAATATGGGAGTCCAGGGGGTTATGGGGAACTTTTTTCCTATGATCTAAGGCAGTGAGAGTCAACCTTTTTGTCGTAGCGTGCTGAAAGTGCATGTGTGCCTGCACCAATAATGCAATGCATCTGCAACCCCCCCCATGCCCCTATGCATGTGCGGCAGATACCCGACAATCAGCTGGCTGGCAGGAGGCGTGCGTGCATGCGCAGTCAACCTGATCTGAGGAGATGGCTTGAGTGCCAGCAAAAATAGCTCTGCGTGCCACTTTTGGCACACATGGCTTTGGTTCACCATCACGGTTCTAAGCTCAGGGCACTTCAGCCAAAGCATTTTAAATTACTGTTATTTGGGGAGGTTAATAACATTCCAGAGCTCTGTGATTCTGTGATCTAATTTATTTCCCAGTTGGCTGTGGAGCAGTTGAAACAAGCCCAACTAAAAGGAGCACTGGTGAAATTGACTGTTAGCTAGGAACTGCCATACAAAGCACCAATCTTAAATTGTTAATTGAGTTCCTCTTTAACATGGAATGAAAATGTTGTTGTTGTTGTGGCAGTCTTGTGGCTCTGCATCATCTTTAGCAATAGAGACAGTAATTTTTATTCTTTGCCCTCAGCATTTTGTAAACTAATAATTTGATTTTTTTTCTGAGGGCTGCAGAAGTGAAAACAAGAGAATGTGGAAGTGTGTGTGGCCAATAGGATAGGCTTGCCTTACCCAGTCCCATGGTCACTTTCAAGAGTGCACTGGAGACTCGTCTGCAGTTTGTTTGTTTGTTTTTATCATATCTTGTGTTCCCCTGATGTGACTAGCAATGCACAGTTCTGTCCTGTTCATTGCCCTTTCTCTATTCCTTGAAAGTAAAAAAGAATAAATGAAACTCGTTCCCTCCCATGGGTACCATACCAATTCATTTGCACTGAGCATATTTTAATTAACAGTGACAGTGTGGAATAAAAGATACTGCAATTGAGTTAAAGTCTCCTGGGGAATCTTTGGGATCTACTTACCCATTTCCTTTTCACTTAACTGAGAATGGGACTGTGGAATGGAAAAGCATAAACTATAAGCTTAGGAACTCAACACAGATGTGAATCTCATCAGGGCACTGTCTTTTGCCTATTCCGTTGATCACTGTAAATTCTGGTCTTTCCTATGAATGGAGAGAAGCAAATTTTGAATTATAAATGCCAAGTTTTCAGTTAGAAACAGCTTTGTTTTCCCAGCGTGAAGCAATCGTTTTATGCTTCAAGCAGTTTTTTTGTGCTACTTCCGTCCTTTTAAAAGTGTTTTAAGTTCAAAAACCTTCTTTCAAGAGAAATTATTTCAAATTCAAAATGGAACAATTTACATTTGAAATGATTTGTACACTCATACATTCGTTGCATGACTAATTTGGGGGAGTGTGGTTATTACTTTATCAACATATTTATATGGTAGTGAAGTGACTGCTAATCATGATAAAGCTTTGCTTTATTCTTTTCTTTCTTTTTTATTGTCAAAGGATACTGGATTACCTTATGTCAAACTTAGAGGGCACCGCATTTATCCATAGTATTATGCATAATTTATTTTAAAAGCCACAGATATCATAGACCCAAAAAGTCATCTCTTATTCTTGTATTTAATTATTCTATAGGACAACACTTTTATATAACAAATTCCAACAATATTTTCCTCTTCTTGCCACAATTAGTAAATTTTATTTCTGAAAAAGTGTTAAATGTCTCCACAGTTCCTTTCATGTAGACTAGAGAATATTACAGACAAAATAAACCAGAGGAATGGAAAAGATAGGAATATTGTTTCTTCAGTACAGTTTTTGTTTTTGTTTTTAAAAAAGATTATTTCTTCAGTCTGAAATACTTAGAAAATGTAAAACTGAAACAGTTTATTCAGAAGATATCAAGGAGAAAATTATCTTACCAGTTTCCCCAAAATGTGTCAAAGAGGGCATGCTTACTGTATTTTCATCATAGACAATTCTTACTTTTCACATTATAATCTGAGAAAGCATTAAGCCTAAAGTTCTAGGTGGCACTTTAAACACTAACTCTTTTTTGTTCTGGTAAAGGTTTTGAAGAGCTGTAAAGTTGGCGCCACTTATGGCGCCACTTATGGCGCCTACTTTAGCTAGTTCTCTTACTGATGCAAAACCATAGGCAAATAATTATTTAATCCTATCTTTCTCTGTGTGAAAAAAGAACTGTGGAGGTTTTGACATAGCATTCTAAAAAACATTTGCCTACTTCTTGGGTTGTGCCAAGATCAGTTCTGATGCAGTTTTAGTATATTGGAAGAGAGGAGAATTAAAGGGTTTTTTCTCAGGCTGAATTCAGACACTGCAAACTGTGGTTTGTTTTTGAATAAGGCATGGTGGTCTGGGTTACACAATCCTAAACTATAAAACATGGTTAATAAATCACAACATATAACTTTGTTTATCCTGTCAAGCCAAACCTAAGCAAGACAAGCTGTGTCTTAAGATCATGAATAATGCATCATTGAATTATTGTATGCCACCCAGAGTCACTTTCCATGAGATGAGTGGCCATATAAATGTGATAAATGAATAAATATATCAATCCACTATAATTGGGAGACAGTTGCTGGGGAGATAGTTTGGTCTCATTAATATTTGGCTTAGCTTTTTTAACTCAGCAGGAAGGTTTACAGTCTCAAACAATTGCAGCAGTTGGTAAACTCGTACATAAATTCTTATATATTAATGGTGTTCTTCTTTTCTGGGATAAGCAACATTATATATAGCACAGATAAGGAGTAAGAAATCATAAACCAAAGGAATTAAGGTATGAGATGAGAAAAGGAAACACAGCTAATATTAGCACCATTCAATATGTTTTGCAACCTTGGCATTTTCTAACATTCTCAACCGCATTCTCATCTAATTTTCTTGAACACTAATATTCACACTCATTCTACCCTTCAATCACTATAATTCTTGTAAAATCTCGAATGCACTCTGTCTACCATCCCTTCATTTCAGGTTCATTCCAAATCATTTCATCACTTTTATTATTTTTAGTTCCATTCATTCTGCTAGAAACTTCCTTTTTTCCTCTTTACCCATTTTCAAAATCAGAGGCTCTCTGGAAGCCAGAAACGGACCTGTTTCCAGACTTCTGGAACTTCCAGGGGTATTTTTCGCCTCTGAGCTCCTGCACACACCCTGCACTTACCTGTATCCAAAACAGGCTGCGTGGGAGGGAATGGGCAGGATGGGCGGGACCAGCCAGGAGTGGGATTTGGGGGTTCTCCAAACTGCACAGAATCTTAGCTAGAGGCTCTCTTGAACCCCTGCAAATTCCCAGCAACCCACCCCTGCTTCTAACTTGAGAAAGTTCAAATCTAAAGCAAGACAAGGGCCGTTGCAATTGACTCTTGAATTATCCTGTGTTGAATTGTCCCTTAGCAAGCTGTTTTGTGGCGAGTCGGCCAGGGCAAGAGAGCCGGGACAAGTAGGCCAGAGCAAGTTGTCCTAGACCTCAACAACCCTATGAGTAGAAGTAGGTGGGGCTGAGAGAGAGTGACTGACTGCCCATGTATTCCTCTGATTTTCATATATTTTTACATTTCATTATATGATATCTGTATCAGTAGAAATTTCAATTGTTTTTCAGTTGAGAATATTGAAATCACGTTTTTAAAAGGACTTTTCCACTCTGCTGAGAAAATTAATTGCTCAGTGGAAAATACTGATGGAGGAGGGGGAAATTGCCAAAGAAGTGTGCTGAGAATTGCATGTCCAGACTCACCCAGGTCACAGGGTACATCTTTTACCAGAGCTGGGACACCCAGGGCCACTTATATGTTTGCATATGTTACTGAGGAAGTTAAACGTTGACAAAAGCCTCTCCTCCCGAGTCTAATGTGATTATAGTCGATCGACCATTGCTGCTATTTTAAAAACCATTTTTAGGACGGAAGGCAGGGTAGTACTGGCTGGTTCAAAGTAAACAGAGCCAAACCAATTTTTATTACATAAAGGTGTAAAGTCCATGCATGGTAGTATTCCAAGTTTCAAATCAAATATCAAATCAAATACAGTCAGCTTTCTATGTTTATATGTAGGCATGTATGTATATCTCTATGGCTTATAGTTCTGGTCTATATCTATATGTATGTGTGTGTATGTGTATCATATCATATATCTCTGGTACTAATTAAGCAGTTGCCTACTTCAAAACTGTATTAGATATGCCTAAAAAGTAAGTGTTCACTTGTGGCCTTGGAAAGGAATTGTTTTCCTTCCTTTGTCTTCCCTTTTTACAAATAGGATATACAGTGTGTGTTTTCTTATTTTTTAGGGTTATTAATAAGATCTAGTCTGATCCTAATTTAGATATGAGCATTTTACCATTCCAGACACGGGGAACAGTTACTGGATTTCCAGTGCAAGGCAAATACAAAAATTTAGTGGTTGTTACTGCTTTTTATGGAGTCTGTTCATTTGTAATGAAGTCCAAAGTTGACTCTTTACAGTTGTAGGCAGCATTCTGTCTGAAAAGTAATTCTTTATGAAAGAACAATTGTACTATGTACTATGGGCACTATTTAATTCTGCTGAGCAAAATGATTTAAATCTTGCAATAACAAATCACCTCCTAGTATCTGGGACATCTATGTAGTTTTCTTGGTAACTATACAGAATTGGTAAGCCATGGTCATCTTCTATGATGATGTTTCTACTTTCGAAACCTAGTCTATAGGTTTTTTTAAAAAAACTGCAAAAGCATCATTGGGGATCTCAAGCAAAGGTCAAAGAAATCATTTTTTATTGAATGGCAAATATCAAAGGGATCATGGTTTATGGAGTGACAACAGTAATGATGCATTTGTAGAAGAATTAATTTAGGTAATATTTGAAGGCTTCTGAACATATGTAAATTTGAAGGCTTCTGAACATATGTAAAGATTGTACATCCACAATCAGCCATAATTGCACATCATTTTAGGGGATGGTTTTCCAGGTCAGTGTAACTTTCAAATAAACAATTAAGTAATATTCACATTGTTCCGTCCGGAAAAATGCGAGGTAGACCGGGTTCCAACAGTAAAAGTCTTTATTTTTAACAGTAAAGATAAATGGAACAGTTTGGCTCTAGCCGCGGCAGCCTTTATATACGGCTTGCCTGCCGGCTTGTAGCCAATGACATCAGTTTGATTTAACCGCCTTTTGGCGGTTCCTTTGGATTGGTTCCTAGTGAACCAATCCCTATGCCAGATTTCTTAGCCAATCAGATTAGAGGATTTGGAGTAAACTATTTTTATACAGAACACCCCTCCCCTCTTGGTTTAGTCCTACACGGTGACGTAGTCACGCAGGCAGGTGGGGCTTCTTCTGATTCTACTGGACTTGAGTGGTTCATTTTCGCTGGAGACTTCAACCGGTTCGGATGGGGTTGCTATCTCTCCGGCTCTTCTCCATGGGACCGCCTGGAAGGGTGAGTCAGCCATTTTGCTACCACTTGAGTTTCTCAGGCCGGTGGTTTCACCGCTCCCTCCTGGTTTCTCTGGGCAGGTCGAGCTGGCTTGGCTGGCCCCTTTGTCTGGATTTTTCCCGCAAGTTTCATCTAACCGTGAGTTTCTTTTTTGCTCTTTTTGATTGTTCAGATGTTCTGGGTTTATTTTAAAAATTTCTTTATTATTTTCTTGTATTTCCCCCCCCTCTTTGGTTTGATTTTCGTCGTTTTTTATTATTTGTGGTTGTGAGTTTGTATTTCTTTCAGTGTTTCGGGAACGAAGCTGGTCTATGTCCCGCTTTCATTCCCTGCCATCATCTATGGTTAGTCGGTAGGACCGGGGACCTGTGATTTGTGTGATTGTGCCTGGAAGCCATAAGGGGTCCCCGGTGAAATTTTTTGTGTAGACTAGGTCGCCGATTTCAAATGTTCGGAAATGGCTGGAGGAGTCGGGGGGTCTTTCCAAGGTGTAATTTGGGTGCAACCTGTCTAATTGCGACCTAAGTTTTCTTCCCATCAGTAATTCTGCCGGGCTTTTGTTGGTTACAGTGCTGGGTGTGATATGTTGGAGGGTGAGTAGGTGGTTAATTTTATCCTGGACATCCCCAAGGTCCATTCTCTCTGAACCCTCTTTGGTAAACCTGACCATTCTCTCCGCCCTACCATTTGCAGCCGGGTGGGCCGGCGCGGTTAGTGCATGCCGTATTCCTAGGGAGGCTAGGTATTGTTCAAATTGGATGGCTGTTAATTGTGGCCTGTTGTCGGACACTAGGATGTCCGGCAATCCATGGGTTGCGAAGAGTTTGTTAAGTTGTTTAATGACCGCCTCGGTTGTCGCAGATGACATTACTATAACTTCCAGCCAATTTGAGTATCCATCTACGACAATTAAAAAGGTATGTCCCCTAGTAGGACCCGCAAAATCAATGTGGATCCGAGACCAGGGGCCTCGTGGGGTCTCCCAGTCCCTTATGGGTGCTTGTGGTGGGGAAGGCCTGGTTTTTTGACATTTATTACAAGTAGTAACCCAGTATTCAATGTCTTTATCTATACCAGGCCACCAGACATAGCTTCTAGCAAGGCTTTTCATTTTTACAATACCAGGGTGGCCTTCGTGAAGCATACCCAGCACTCTAGTTTGTAATTTAGGAGGGATTACTACCCGATCACCCCACAATAAACAACCTTTTTGAATTGAAAGTTCGGTTTGTCTGGTCCGGAAAGGTTTAAAGTTTTCAGTTTTTTGGTTTTCCGGCCAGCCTTTACCTACCCAGTTTAATATGCGGGCAGTCACTGGGTCCTTTGCGGTGGTTCTGGCGACATCGTTTGCAGGTATTGGTAGTTCGGGGCATGTTTCTATTTGCAGGGTGGTCATTGTTGGCGCCGGGTCTTCTTCCGTCGTTGGCAATGGTGCTCTGCTTAATGCGTCTGCATGGGAGATTTGCTTCCCGGGTCAATGCGTCAATGTGTAAGAGTATGCTGCTAGGAATTCTGACCATCTAGTCATTCGCGGGGATAAAATGTTCGGTGTAGGCTTGTTTCCCGCCAGAATTCCTAGTAACGGTTTATGGTCCGTTATGATCAAAAATGTTCTTCCATAGAGGTATTCGTGGAAGCGTTTCACTCCGGCGACGATTGCCAGGGCTTCTCTGTCTAGTTGACTATAGTTACGTTCTGTTTTAGACAGAGTCTTTGAGTAATAAGCGACGGGCGCCTCTCTCCCATCTGGCAGTTGGTGGCTCAGGATGGCACCGACTCCAAACGGTGAGGCATCGCAGGTTACTGTCAATGGAAGTGTGTTACTAAACTGGATAAGAACGGTGTTTGATGTTAATAAATTTTTTATTTTCTGGAATGCTTTTTTGCTCTCTATGACCCCAAGTCCAATTAGTTTTTTTATCCAGAAAACGGTGTCATGGTTCTGCTATTGTCGCTTTGTGGGGGAGGAATACGTTATAGAAATTTATTAGACCCAAAAATGCCTGCAATTCCGTTTTGTTTTTTGGCTGTGGTGCGTTTTTTATGGCTTTGACTTTTTTTCAGTAGGGTGTATACCCTCTCCATCAATTAAGTAGCCCAGAAATTCGACGCGATCAGTCATTAAGTAGCATTTTTCTTTCTTAACTTTCAGACCGGATTCTCTGAATTTTGTTAGTACATTTCTTAGTCTTTTTTCTAGTTGGGTCGTATCTTTAGCCGAAATCAGGATGTCGTCAAAATATGGTACGACCCCTTTTATTCCATTTAATAGGCGTTCCATGAGGCTTTGGAAAACGCTTGGGGCCACACTCACTCCAAACTGAAGTCTGTTACACTTGAATGCCCCTTTGTGAGTCACTATTATCTGTGCCTTGGTCGTTAAGGGGTCTACTGGAAGCTGTTGGTAAGCTTGTGCTAGATCTAGTTTAGCAAAAATGTTTCCTCCCCCGAGTGAGTGTAGCAAATGTTGTACGACTGGCACCAGGTATGCGCTTTGTTGCAGCGCATGGTTCAGGGTAGCCTTGTAGTCTCCGCAGATGCGTACCGACCCATCAGGTTTAACCAGTGTTACGATTGGCATCTCCCATTTAGCATGGTCAACAGGTTCCAAAACCCCTTGGTCAATTAATTTGTTCAATTGTTCCTCTATTTTTGCCTTTAATGCAAAGGGAACTCGTCTGGCCTTTAATCTTCTAGGGGCCACCTGGGGGTCTAAATTAAAGGAAATTGGAGTCCCCTGATATCTGCCTAGGAAGCCATCGAAAACATCCTGGAACTCGTGGATCAGGTTTTCTTCCCAGTCGGTTGCGGCCACTCAGTCTACTCCGGTCATTCCGATGCCCAATGGTGCGAACCATTCGATGCCCAGGAGGCTGGGTCGGTCTCGGTCGACTATTGTCAGAGGCAGGACTTCGACATGCTGCTTGTAAGCGACTCAGAAATGTCCTAGACCTACCACAGGGATTCAATTCCCTTGGTAGTCCTTCAGGGTTAATTTTTGTTTCTGGAGCTCTTTTAGCTTAATATTTGGGACCAGTTGTTTGATTGTGTCCCATGACACCATTGACAGGAAAGACCCTGAATTGACCTCCATCTCGCAGGGGCTGCCTTCGATTTTTACGATTATTTTAACTTTTTTTCCGCTTTCCGTCTGAGCACTTCTGATAGTGAAAGTTTGATGGGTCTTTTCTCGGTTACTGGCTCATTTGTTGCGCTGCCACTTTCTCTCGGTTTGTTTCAATTCAGCTTGTGGGGGAGAGTTACTGTGTCTGTTAGGGCTGTAATTTTTTCGATTCCTATAGACCTTCTTGATGTATCCCCTTTTCTTACAAGCTCTGCAGATGGCATCAAGAAATCTGCAATCGGCTCGAGGGTGGTTTCCTCCGCAACCGGCGCATTCCCGCCAGTTTCTTTTTTCGTGCCCTTTTTTGTTGGCTTATAGGCAGTGGACCTCATCGTCTTCCTCTCCGGATTCTGATGTCTCGTCAAAATCTTCATGGTGTGTGGTGGCGGGAAATTGTTTCTTCCCTCTGGTTAGGCTCCCTTCGTCGTTGTTCGCGTTCATTTGTTTCATTGTGGCCACTGACTTTTTTGCGGCTTCTGCAGCTGTGGCTTCTGCGATTGTTTCGGCTACGCTTATGTTGGGTTTATTTTGCAACTTACTTTGTAAATTAGAGTCTTTTAAACCCAATATTACTCGATCTCGCATGGCTTCATCTAAGTTCAGGAACTCACATGCTCCCCCCAGTTGTCGGAGGGCTGCCATAAAATCAGCGATGGTCTCGCCTTCTTTTTGGTCCCTTAGGTAGAATTCGTGCCGTTTGATGAGATTTGACACCACTGGTGCGTAATGAGCCTTCAACATTTGCTGGAGTTCGGGCCAGGTCATTTGCTTTACGTCTCTGGGCTTCGCCAATGCCTTGGCCATTTTGAATATCATTGGTCCGCAATGCGTTAAGAAGACAGCCCTCTTACGCTGGTCTGAGATCTCTTCCATATCGTTACTTTCCAAGTATATTTGGAAACGGTCTACGTAGGATTCCCAATCCTCTTAATTGGGGTTGAAGGGTGCGGGTGGTGCATTATTTCCGGCCATCGCTTCCAGCCTGGGTTTCAATTCGCCGCGTGCACAGTCTCACATTTTTAGGACAATCCCATCCTCGTCGCCAGTGTTCCGTCCGGAAAAACGCGAGATAGACCGGGTTCCAACAGTAAAACTCTTTATTTTTAACAGTAAAGATAAACGGAACAGTTTTGCTCTAGCCATGGTAGCCTTTATATAAGGCTTGCCTGCCGGCTTGTAGCCAATGACATCAGTTTGATTTAACCGCCTTTTGGCGGTTCCTTTGGATTGGTTCCTAGTGAACCAATCCCTATGCCGGCTTTCTTAGACAATCAGATTAGAGGATTTGGAGTAAACTATTTTTCTACAGAACACACATTGAATGTAATCTACAGGAAACTCTCCAACACAATTCCCACTAAAATTAATTTTGCCATTCTAATGGTAATAAACTTCCTGGCACCTTAAGTATTTGCTGATTATTCATCTCCTCCCTAGATTTATTGGATTCCTTTCCCCCAAAGGAAAAAAATCCAAAATACCACTCCTGATATTAATTTTCAAAAAAAAATCACTAAAAAATAAAAGATCTGCAACCATTCATACATTATTAGATTGTGTTTGTTTTTAAAATCTTGATAGAACTGTGTCAGACCAGCACTTCTGAGTATTTGTGACTCTGTTCATTATTTTTCCCAGATGTAAATGTAATTGTAGTAATATAAATTTTTATTTTATAAATACTGAGTCTCACTTTTTTTCTGTTTCTTTTTGATTTCAGGCTTTACAATGGTTGATACCGAAATGCCGTTCTGGCCCATGAGCTTTGGTATTAGCCCAGTTGATCTTTCTACAATGGATGAACACGCCCATGCATTTGACATAAAGCCCTTCAGCACTGTTGATTTTTCCAGCCTTTCTTCGCCACATTATGAGGATCTCCCTCTTGCAAGAACTGACCAGATAGCCCTTGACTATAAATATGATGTGAAATTTCAAGATTGTCAAAGTATGTAAACTTTTTGTGGCTTGATAATTGTAGATATTAGAAGAGTGTTCAAACACCATAGCTTATAAATTAACTGGTGAACAGCTTTAAATCAGGGGTTTTCAGGTTGTGAAACCTGTTAGTTTAAAAAAAAAATTACAAGACCCCTGATCAGGAGGCAAAGCTCCATAAGTCTCTTACAAAACTCCATCAACTGAACACAATTTGAAAAATCTTGCTTTATACAATCTGGGATACAGATAAATATACATTCTTCTGTGGTAAAAGGCCCCTGATTGATTGATAGAGGGTTGATAATTTATATGATATAAATTCCTGTTTTTTTGCTATGTTATAGCAACAACATGAATTTGTAGGTCATTAGGATCTTCAAAAAAGATTCTTTGGAACAATCAATCATATTTAAAATTATAGTTATTTCCTTAAATAAAATAACGTGTTGCTTGGCCTTTGCAATAAAAAAAATAGAACTATCATTCTGTGTACACTTAATCAATTTAAAAGTTTGGGAAATGAATTTTATGATTCTAAAATGATGTACATGTAAGTGACCTGTAAAGTATATCAAAGATAAAGCCAGCTCTTCTGTGGTCCTAGAGTCCCCATACCCATTTTTAATCTCATATTACTATACCTTCATTGTTTATTCCATTGTTTAATTTTATCATTTAATTATTTAATGCTGTTATTTTTACTCTCATTGCTCTGTTTTTACTGTTGTAAACTACCTAGAATTTTGCAACCACCTTGCAAGGTGGGCAGAAAATTCATTAAGCAAACAAACAAATAAATAAAAACTAGTTCATAGGTTGGTAATCTTAGCTAAGATATGTTCACAATATTCATATCCCACCCCAATCGGAACAGTGTGGATGGGACACAAATAACAAAAATCAGAATCAAGGGTACAAATCTTTAATCTATACCAATGGTAGCCACCATCCTTTCATCAACTGTGGTTGTAGCCTCCTGAAACTTCAGCCCAAAAGAGCACCTTGGTTGTTTTGGGAAATGCTAATAATGTAATTGCCATGTTTATTTCTGATGGGAGTATGTTCCAAACAGTGGGAGCTGCCACAAAGCCTGTCACCCACATATTTCAAATGGAGGTAGTGCTATCATCAGCAGACCCTCTCTAAATGTCTGAAGTGGTTTCAATTCTGGCAAGAGAGAAGATGAAATATAAAAGATCTGACAGTATAGATCTGTCAGTATAGAATTCACGGGAAACTACTGCCTGTTGAAAGATACACTAAGAAGCAGCATTAGATTTATAAGTCTTTTTTATCTTTTATGGTTTACTGATTAGTTTGAAAATCAATGGAATAAAAATATAAACAATACAACAAATACTTTTCATTCTTGGAAATAATATACACTAAAACAAATATTGTATCACAAATCTGTGTAATACATGAAGCAAGATTGGGAGAACTAACAGCCTGCTTTCATCTTCATGGTTGTATAACTACAGGTTTTTTTTTACTCTGAACACAACTTTTAGAAAAGAATCAGTTAGTGGTGCATGCTAATATCTGTGGCAACACAGTCTTGCCTTTGCAAAGTATTAGATGCCGCTTAATCTTTAATATGACCAGAATTTGGAGGCATAATGGCTTGGAAAATCAACAGCTTAATGGCATGCTCCTTTTGAAAGTCCAGGTTCCAAAGGGAGCATGTTGAGTATTACAAATCAGCCAAAACCATGCTTGATTTTATGAACTGAGGCATGTATAAGATGTTTAATTGACACCAATATGTTTATCATGCTAGACAATTATTTCATGGCACTTTCTATAGCAACCTGTAGCAGTTATACAGATGTAATTATTCATTTTGAAAAGTCCTATTCATAGTTTCATAGTATATATAGTATATAGTATATTCATAGTATACAGAAATTCTAAAGGATATTATTCCCGTGTTGTAGGATAGGCAGCTAGCCTGAGAAGTATCAGCAAGATATATGGACAAATCACAACTTGTAGCTCCTTTCCCTGGACATTGGCCTTTTTAGTATTTGCTTCACAAAAAATATTTTTAAAAATGAAAATATTGTGTTTATTATAGTTGAAACTATGTTTTGAATTGGATTTCAAATTCTGCTTTAGAAATGTAACATATAGTAATTTGAGGCCACCAATGTTTTACTTTGGCTTTTTACACTCAAGTGGCATAAAACAAGTCCTGCATATGATACACGAAGAAATATAAAATGGACTCAGAATACATTTGGGGAAAACTAAAGGAAGGATGGGGATGGGGATGGGGGTTAAAGCTCATTCATGAGAATTAGGTCACAGTATGGTCAGTGAATTGTTTAAGGTCTTTCGGGACTTCATACCTGAGATATCTATTAAGTACGGTTAGGTAAAAGTTCAGATTCCCATTCGCTGACTTCAGTAACTATGTATATCTAACTCTTGTATATTTTTAAAAACACTTGAATCTTAAATGCATTCAGATTGATAATACTAAGTAGAGGTAATTGGTAATAATCAGGCATTTGGTTAATTCTTCTTTTGAAATCTTCCTCTTATTCAGATGTAATTAAAGTAGAACCTCCGTCTCCACCATATTTCTCAGAAAAACTTCAGATGTATAGTAAGCCTCATGAAGAAGCCTCTAGTTCTCTGATGGCTATTGAATGCAGGGTGTGTGGGGACAAAGCTTCTGGGTTTCATTATGGAGTACATGCATGTGAAGGTTGCAAGGTAGGTAATTGTAGTAATGCATGATTCGTTAAAAAAAAATGTTTCATTATCTCTTTAAAATTCTATCAGCCTTTACTGTAATATCAATAGTAAAAGATAAGAATTTTGAATTCACCAAATTCAGGAGGGTCATATACTTCTAGTTTATTTCTTTTCTAATATATGTTAGAACATGCTGGTCCTCATTATTTTGTATTAATAGAATCGAAAACATCATCTGAGTTAGTTTTAACTAAAAATGTCCTTGTCTGTTTTAAGTAACAGTCAAATGACAATAAGGAACTTACTTTTCTAAAGTATGTTTTGTTTTATATTTGTCTTGTTGGGATATTGCACTTCAGCTTTTATCTGCCCCTTAGTATACCCTGAGAGAGCAAGCACACTGAGGTTTTGTGTAACAATTCTAAGAATGTGATTTAAATCACATTTTTAGAATTGTTAGAAAGCTAACTTTCTGTTGTTAAATCACATTTTTAGAATTGTCAGAAAAAAGTTAAATTGGTAAATGTGCTTGCTCTCTCAGGGTATACTAAGGGGCAGATAAAAGCTGAAGTGCAATATCCCAACAAGACAAATATATTTCAAACAGGAAGTAAGACAATGTAAGAAAATGTTTCTGATGCACTCCATCCAAGCTTGTGAAATAAATAAAACTCTTTGAGCTATGTCATTGTAGACTCCCCCAAAGCATGTTCAATCTGAACATTTTGTCACATCAAGCAATTTATTAAAAAGACTTATCTTGTAAACAATCATATCACTTTCCCAGAAATGATAATTTAATTCAAGTTATTAAGTATTTTTTGCAGAATTATAAATAAGAATGTAAAGAATTATTCTATATGAATGCACATACAAATACTCTATTTGGTATACTTAACTCTTATAGATATCTTAACTAAGCTACAATGAACTTGCCATAAAGTAAATTCCACTGAAATTAAAAGAGTTCCTTTAATGTTCATGCAATACTTAAAGCACACACATACACCATATTGCTTTGTTCTGAATGAATACTGAGAAATCAGATTTTAAAAAAATATTACAGATTGTGATCAATCCACAATAAAATGAAAATACTTCAAGCCAAAAATACATGTCTTTCAAATTAAATCTGATATGGTAGGAAATTCCGTAAGGCTAATATTTTTTGTGTTCCTTTATTTTTATTGAAGGGTTTCTTTCGCAGAACAATCCGTTTAAAATTAATCTATGATCGATGTGATCTCAACTGCCGCATTCATAAAAAAAGTAGAAATAAATGTCAATATTGCCGATTCCAAAAGTGTCTTGCAGTTGGAATGTCACATAATGGTAAGCATCTGAATTTCTGGTGAGTTGATTGGTAATGATGTGTCAAGGGAATGGATTGCATCTGTTGTCTATGAAAACTTTCTCCTCTTCTGCAATTATGAGGTTCTGTGCATTTTGAATATACACAGTTTATAACAGGGTTCAGCAGCTCTTTCTATAGAATGTGACATCCTGTGCAACCTGCACACATAACTACTCTTTAACAGTTGCCTGAAAATGGGTGCAATTTCAAATGTTTTAATAATCTCACTTCCATTATATCACATAGAAACATAGACATGTCATGAAATGCTAAAAGAGTAATTAAAAATATTTTAGTATAATCTGGAGGATCTATGGATCCTTTTGCTTACATACCCTATCTTGCCAACTTCCAAATCAAATCAGGTTAAAAAAATCCCCTAAAATGGACTACCAGCCTGAAAATACTGAGAATGCATTGCAAGATCTAGACATATACTCTTGGAGTTTGGCACTTCAATGCAGTGCCTATAGAAAGATGTTTAGTAATGTCAGGGGCTACAAACCATGATATCCTTCACAGTCATGCAAAATATTTTCTTACGACCTCAGGACTAGGGCTGCTGAATGTGAGCAACAGCTCTTCCAGTCCTGACAAAGGAGCATTATCCTTGGAGTGCTGGTTGATATGATAGCTTAAGCAAAATGATCTTGCTGGAATGAAGAAGCATGTTCACCCAGCAGAACAGCTGGAAGAAATCTGCAATTATCAGCTGGTGTTTGGGTTGCTATGTCTGTTGCACAGAATCATTATCTATCTTTGCATTCCCACCAACTATCACTGTTAGTTTTCCCTAAATTGTTTTATGTTCTCCTTTACCACACAATGCCTTTTGGTATCCTAGCCTTATTTTAGAAAGAAATATCCTTCTAGTGTGGTGTTTCTCAACCTTGGTAACTTTAAGATATGTGGATTTCAACTCCAATGGCTGGCTGGGGAATTCTGGGAGTGCACACATCTTAAAAGTTGCCAAGATTGAGAAATACTGTTCAAGTGTCAGTAGAATATGATATTATCGGTAACATGTAAAGTGATTGATAACATATGAAGTTATTTTATATCCATCTGCATATAAAATAAAACTCCATGACAATGTTGTCCAATGCTGTAACGTGTTTGTTGATTGTTGGGAGCTTGTATTCTAGGTCAGCCCTGAGCACTGAATTCTTCCTATACTTTTTGGAAAATAGGAAGGTTACAATAAAGTATAGATATCCTCTTGAGGCACAGGCTTTATGTAGTTTGTTTTTTTTTCAAACAGTGAATATTTGGCTTAAGTAGGTTATTCAGTAAATATTTGGCTTGAAAAGCTTTGGATTGCTTATTCTACTTCCCTGCCCCTATTACTTCTTTTTCCATTGCTACATCTTATTATGTTATTAGCCTTGTCTCATTTGGTTATTTAGATATCATTTTATAAATTGCCATTATATAATCATAGGTTTTTCTGCTGTGAATCTGAAAGCCCTTTTTGTTTCTGACTCATACCTTGTTTTGCATCATATACTAAGTATATCATTCAGTGCAATAACATTAACACTTCCAAAATCAGATGTTTTCTTTCTTTCTTTCTTTCTTTCTTTCTTTCTTTCTTTCTTTCTTT
>BLBF01000003.1:48684180-48720524 GCA_015471245.1 Laticauda colubrina | reverse complement strand
TCTCTCTCTCTCTCTCTCTCTCTCTCTCTCTCTCTCTCTCTCTCTCTTTTTTTTTTTCCTTCCTTCCTGAAACTTATTTCAGTTCTGTGTTACGTCTGGGGTAATATTAATCCATTTTAACTGTGGTGAGATGAAAAGGTTGTGACTTTTATCTTTCCTATGTATGAAGTGCCTAGCTATTGGTTGAATGAGATTTTTTTCTTCCAAGGAGTTGAGAGATAAAGGGATGAATGGCATTTCTATACAACCATTATCCCCATAGTCTTTCCTGCATCTTTATGCCACTTCATGAATAACTTAGATAGTTGGCCAATGCATGTATATGGTCACTGAAAGAGTGAAGAAAATAGTACAAATGGCTAGTATTGTTCAAGGGAGAGAACAGAAGGGACCTTCATTGCAAGAGGGAATGATAAAATCCAGAGTACCAGAAGACAAGTCGAGACTGGAATTCTTGCGATTAGGAAACCACTCATGGTACAATTCCAGAGGAAATACAGCTAAATGATCTTCACAACATTTCTGCTTCAGTTAGAGTTAGCAGCTACTTGGCTTAGCTTTCCACCCCCTACTTAAGTCCTATAGTTTCATGGGCTTATAGTTGGTGCCAGTCTCAGAGGAAGAAAGTTACAGTCTAATGCCATTTCACCCAGTCTGAGGAAAGAAAAAAACATTTGATGTCTTTATATTGGTTTTCCAGGAGAGTAGAATTATGCTTTGCAATATGATTGCAATGACTATAAGCTGGAAGCACTTGCGATAACATTCTTTGGCAAGTAGTCTCAAAATTACATGGTCCGGGTTTGAACTATCTGAATTTAATCTTGTTATAAGAGTTCATGAAGTAGTTTATTTGCTGCTACTTATTTATTTATTAAAAGTTATATGCCGCCCATCTTTCAAATAGGGTATCTTCTAGGTGGCTAACAGAACATAGAAAAGGAATTAAAAGTTTTAAAACTATGCAAAAAAATAGAACCAAGGAGACAGATAGGATGGGGATAAGGTCTTCTGATCCCATCAATCACCTCCAGTGCATCCCTTGTGGTTCCAAGCCAATTGGCAAAATCAAGTTTTAATATCCTACTGGGAGGCCAAAAGAATGGGAACAGTTCTCGCCTACAGTGTTCCACATGTCAGAGCCACAGAGGAAATGGCTCTTCTCCTTGACCCTGCCTGCCAGAATTGCATAGCAGAGAGGGTCTGTAGCAGACCTATTCTGCTGGAGGCCTTGACAATGTAGAGAAGTATTTCTGCTAAGGGAAGTTAATGTTGTTTCATGTATCCTTATTGGCAGTCTGATAAAGGCAGATCTCATTTACTCCAAAGCATTGTGATATTAGTACACTCATTAAATGATTCCAGTCAGTAGGGAGAGAAGGGGATGCCAACAAAACAGAACAGAACAAAAAAAAAATAGCATGGTTGTAAATTGCCACAAAAGAGTGAAAAGGTACATTTCCTTTTTTCCCTCCATATTACATTTCACGTTCCCCAAAGTCAACTTTTATACTTGTAATTTTTAATGAGCAAAAAAACCAGGAAAAAACCCTATTTCTATTTCCTTCTTGCTCATGTTTTTGACATATTCATTGGTCAGCCTTCTTCAGTTATAAAATCTTGCCTAGTTTTTCTGGGCTGCACGTTTATTCTTCTATTTCCTTAAAGGAGTCCCCATTGACTTTCAAAAGAATATATTTGAGTACAACATATGTTTGGCCTTTACACAGCTTGTAAGAATGAGCTTGATATATTTAGGAGATGAATGTATGATATGGCACAATTTAAAGACCATTTAAGTTCATGCTATAAATTTATGAGAAAATATTTAATGTTATAATTCTTGAGAGAATGAATTCTAGTGAAGATTGTGTTCTCTCTCCTGGCAAAGCCAAATGAAAACAGGAATAGAATGTCATAACAGAGTCTTATGTAATTAAAAAAACTAAAGAATTGCAAACATTACTGGGAAAATATCTTCTCTGTGGTTTTTATTTTCTCAGTATAAAATTTAGTTTCCTGACGCCAGAAGAAACTCTCAACTTGTTTTTTATTACCAACAAATAAATTGTTATGAGAACTATTTTCTCAAATCTGATGTTATTTTTTAAAGGCAAAAATATTGCTGTGAAAATATTTTTATAGAACCTCATATGGACTCACACACTTTGCTAGTGAAGCTCATTCTGAACAGTATGTATTATCTATTATGGAAGAATAGTGAAATGTATGGGATTTCTCAAGAAAGGATATAAATACACGGGGCTCTAATATACATCTATATCCAGTGACCTGAGTTTTTTGAGGTATCAGATTCCACACCATAAATGATCCATCCTCAATAATTCTGTGAATTAGTTTAGCATAGCTTTGCGTAGCCTTGTTTTCCCCAGAAATATTGGATTGATTTCCAATTAATTTCCAACCAAGATAGCTAAAGGCAGTTGGAGTGAAATTGGAAGACTAATCACAGGCACTGTCAAACATTCCTCTTTGCACCTTTGACTGGAAAGAATTAATTCAAGGAACAAGAATCCAAGAGCAATAATTAACAGTATTTTTATTAGAATTTATTAGAAAGTTATAACACAAGAATTCAAGCAAGTGCCCTACTTTAGATGTCTAGAGTCTACATTAGCAATTCAGCAGCAAGAGTCTTGTCTGTTTCCTCCTGTTTTGTTGATGTAGAAAAGAAATAATTCTCTCTTGTGAAGATGGGACAGTAGGCATTTCCTGTGTTGATAACTCTCAGCACTTTTATCAATGTGAGAAATAGTTCTCACGAAAAGATTTATTTAGCAAAAGATAGATATCAGAGCTTAAAAATCAGACCGCCTCCCAGTAAAACTATTAAGGCCTTTCTGAATTTGCATAAGACTGAGACTGCTGCTTACTGAGAAAAATTAATATTTTTACATTCATTTTTAGAGAAAATATAGACCATGTAAACTTTCTTAGACTATAAAACACTATGAAGCTGTATACAAGTCTAAGTGCTTTTGCTGTTTTCAATGATATCAGGTCCAGTCTGCTGTTATTTATGCAGATAGGTAGGTGCATACACATGTCCACACAGCAGCATTTGCTTCAGGGATTGTACCTGTTTTGGACCTTTGCAAAGTAGGGGGTCCCCTTAAGCAAAGTGGCAGGCTGAAATAGACTGTAGTATGGATGAGCAAGGATGCAAAAGCAAAAAACCCAATAATTCAACTATTTCAGGACCTTCTTCTAATGTTCCACTCTTGTGTTCTCAGATTGCTGGAATTTTGGAAGAGGCAATGACTCCCATAGGCCTATTTAGCCACTGAATGGAAAGGGTTAGCAGGATGTTTGAGGAATATGATCTACCTCTGATGAATGCAGCTTTTTATTCGCCAAAGGTCATATTGACAAATATAGTTATTCTGCTAAACAGGATTTTACTCATTGATGATTTTTGCATCAGTACATTTCTTACAGATATATATTTAGTTCAGGTACTGTGGATATTCTATTTTGGATACATAATGTTTATCTCATTTAGCAAGAATCCACCTATAATATTGATCTAGGGCTGTGAGTGACCACCAAACTCCTTAAACTGGTCCTACACAATAACCTTACTTTACATGTTGAAAGTAACAAAGAGTTTGGATTGTTGCATCAGTTGCATCAGTTATTTTAGGCAATTCCTTTTCCAGTGTTTATACTTCCTACCTACAAATGCGGAAGAAAATCACATGTTTTGGAGGTATAGCTTTTGTTGACCTCCAGAATTTATGATTTATAGCACTAATCTAGAAATTCTCAGATTGTTAAAGATGCTGTGTGCTTTACTTGATTTTATTGTAGGTAAATATGGCCGTGTAACATGTTAAGGGCTATAAAGCTTGCATCCACGGAAACATGCTGTACAAGTGAGGATTATAAATAATACTGTCTCCCTCCATAGGGCTCTTTGATCTTGCAAAGAATAATCCATTTCATTCTAATTCATATATTACCATCAACATCTTTCATTTGGATTTGTTTCCACTCTACTACATGCATTTTTAAACATGAGCAATTTGGACCGCTTGCCCCAGTTTCTAAATACATGGATATTGTTAGAATTATTTTCATTACAAAATGAGTTATCACCTTATGATCACAATTGAGATTGAAATTTCTGTGAAAAGTCATTTGGCTGTAAGTTGAGTCAGCTGCAATTTTACAGTTTTTACAATGGGCATTAGGCAAATCCCAGTGGACAATCATGTGGTTGTTAAACGAATCCAGCTTCCCCAATGGCCTTTTTTTTTTTGCCAGGTTTCAGCAGAAAAAAAACAAAAAACCATAAATGATGAGCATTTGATCACAGTACACTATAACCAGCTGTAAATGCAAGTGTCAGAATGGCAGTCACATCACCTCAGGGGTGGTCTAACAGTAAAACGCTCAGGTTTTAAGTCACTTTTTCCAAAGCCAATGTAACTTTAGAACAGAGATCTCCAAACTTGGCAACTTTAAGACTTGTGGACTTCAACTCCCAGAATTCTCCAGCCAGCCTAAAGTTGTCAAGTTTGGGGACCCCTGCTTTAGATCATCATGAAATGAGCAATCCTAAATAGAGAACTATTTATCTGTGTGAATTTTCTACACAAAAGATCATTGTGTAAGCTTTGATTCATGCCTTCTTTGAAGAACTTGTTAGATTTTTATCCTTTTTATCTCTTTTTTTAAAAATTATATCTGTATTTTTATCCTGTTATTTTATTAAGGCAACAAGCATACCTAATTCTCCTGCCTCCTTTGTTCCCAAAAAGAATGCTGTGAATTGGGTTGAGTTCAGAGAGACTGGCCCAAAATCACCTAGCTGGTTTTCATAACCGAAGAAGTTGTAGAACTCACAATCTGCTAGTTTCTAGACCAGTATCATAATTGCTACTTCACATAAAACCACTAATTCCTAAAACATAACAATTTAGTACACTTACTTGGTGCTTTGGCAATTTTGAACTTTCTTTCATGCTTTTAACATTCGGCTAATAAAGGAATGGAGTAAAATGTTCTGCTTGAAACTGAAGAACTTTTATCTTTGTGATGATAGAATATTTTCACTTCTATACAGAAAAACTGATTGCAGCGTATTACACAAAGATAGACAAAACAGATATATGAAGACAAACACACATACAGATAATTCTTAACTCCTAATATTATATGTTAATATGTTTTAATCTATGAAACTTCCTTTGCAAGCAGTGAAATTCTATCAGGGTAAACTTTCTATCCCTTCAAATTATTTATGCCTTTAGCATAGAAAAGAAAAATAGCCTTATAGTTAAATAGATATAGTTTAGAATGTTTAGCCGACATTAACCAACACTCTGAACATGCCTAAAGCTATTATCCCAGTAGAAGATCAGTCTAGGTAGCTACTCTCTTTATTCAAATGCAGAGTCTTTATACAACATGGATTGTACTAGGATGTGTGGAAAGACATTTTTCTCAAAGAAAGGAGGTGATTTAACAATGATTGATCACTAGTGATGGTGATACAGAACTGACCAAACACATGCATAGCTTTTCCACTGACAGGAAACATATTGCAGTTAGAATTCAAAGCAAACACATGCATTTTTTTCATGATTTTCATTGAAAGAAATAGAGAGGTAAAAAGAAAGTAATTAAATTCACTCCATACACTTCTACTCTCTAGGGATATGCTGGTTTTCTTTTTTTCCTAACAATGGTAATGGGCAATGGATAATGGGTGAAGACATTTGAAATATTACATTTGCTATAATGAGCTGGACATCAGTGGTCTGGTGGGATCAGTGGCCTGGTGGGAAAACCAGTGGTGGGATTCAAAAGTTTTTACTACTGGTTCTGTGGATGTGGCTTGATGGGCATGGTGTTGCTTGGTAGGTGTGGCTCGGTGGGCATGGAAGGGGAAGGATACTGTAAAATCTACATTCCCTCCCCACTCCAGGGGGAAGGTTACTGCAAAATCCCATTTCCTCCCTACCCCACTAACTTGCTTTCCAGCTTTGTTCTCCTGTGCAGGGCAACAAAAGAAGACCCAGCCAATTATCTGGGACTGGAGAGGCAGAGAATAGATGGGGGCGGGGCCAGTCAGAAGTGGTATTTGCCAGTTCTCTGAACTACTCAAAATTTCCACTACTGGTTCTCCAGAACTGTTCAGAACCTGCTGAATACCACCTCTGAGTGAAATGCCGTCTCTTGGCTTAGCCAAATGTCCTAAATAAGCCGACCAAAGAGACTGTCAGAGTCAAAGTTTAGTGCCACCAAACTAGGATATCCTTGTTCCCTCTTCATTGTTGGTACATTTTATGAGCTGATAATTTTCCCTCATTATTTTCAATGCCCTGTTTTCATAGAAGAAATCCATCCTGTAAAGTTGTAAAAGGTGGTGGAGGGAAAATGCAACTACAACAGAATGGAGATCCGTTAGGTACAGTTTATTACTGTTGCTGTTTTCCTTTCAGCTATTAGGTTTGGGCGAATGCCACAAGCTGAGAAGGAGAAACTCTTGGCAGAGATTTCAAGTGACATCGACCAGCTGAACCCTGAATCTGCTGATCTGCGAGCCCTGGCCAAGCTGCTCTATGATTCCTACATAAAGTCTTTTCCCCTGACCAAAGCCAAGGCAAGGGCAATCTTGACAGGAAAGACAACAGACCAATCAGTAAGTTCCATCCAGTTGTTTTTCTTCTTCTTAGAGCAAAAGGTCTACCATTCTAATGGAGTATATTGTGTGTTTTTTAAAATACGTTTGGTACTTAATATATTTCAAACCAAAGCTGAAACACAGGAAATGGGATGGGATAAGTAAACATTATTTGGAAAAAAATATTATAAAATAATTGAATCCCTTACAAGTATGTGAAGGTCAACACAACTTGTCTTCCTGAATAATCATTCCTTTTTCCATTGGTAATCACCTAAATTATCCAATGGAGCTACTGTATCTCTTAAAGCATCTATATTGGGCTACAGTTCGATCCCTTTCTTGGCATTAGCCTGGACATTTTTAGTTCCCTGGTAGAGAGGATAATTTAAGGACCAGCCACATCCTTTTGCTAAGGTTTTTCAACCATGACAATAGATATATGGATTCAACTCCCAGAATTCCCCAGCCAGCATGCCTGTTGGAGTATTGTAATAATTGAAATCTATATATCTTAAGATTGTTCAAGATTGTGAAACTCTGTGTTAGAAGAACAGCAAATTCACTTTTTTATTGTTTTATAGCTAACCCACTGATCTAGTCCCACTGATCTTTTTATTTTCAGTTGTCAACAAATGTCAAGTGTTCAATTCTTCCTTGCAGTATTTACTTTACTTTCTTATACTCTACCTATTTAACAATTCATTGTAACTTTACTAGTTCTATACTCATGAAAATCCTTGTTTACATCCTTTATTGCCAGCTTGCATTAGATCTGAGCAAGTTTATTTTTGTTCTCATTTGAATAAAATTGCCTTGGTCAGAAAGAACTCTTGTACTTCCTTGATGCTAGGTTATGACCTTGCATATGTCCTCTTGTCTATAGTGGTATGTTTTCTGACTTACGATACAGATACTAGTTAATTCATATGATTCTTCAGCCTCAGTATCTCAGAAGGTCACCAGCTTTACATCTTCCTGTCAATCATAAGCTGCATTTTCACAGCATCTCACAGGTGCCCTCTTCCTTTCCTTCTTGAACTGATTGATGGTGGAAGATAGGGGTGAGCAGGAAGGACAAGGAGACCTTAACACCTAGGTGAAGAGGGAGAGAACAAGGCAGAAGTTTTTGCCAGTAAGTCACTACTTGCTCTGCAACTCCCAAGGAAGTACCATACTGCCAAATTGTTTTTGGAGCATTTCCTCTGGAACAGGAGTGAAGGTGATATTTAATCGGTTTTGCTTTTCCAGTTGATGCTGCTCTTCAAATGAAAGAAATTTTTGACAGAAATGCACTGAAAGAAATCTTGTTTTTTTTTGTTTGTTTTTTTTTAAGGAGAAGACACAATTATATCCAGAAAACACAAAAGAGTGGTCGCTTTGCAAAATGCCCCTCTGAAATAGAATATTGGAAAGTCCTCACAAGATATTCAGCATTTGGCTGTATATAACCAAATGTGCTATTCTGTAAGACATGAACGTGTTCTCACTACCTATAGTTGATATATTGAGAAAAGGATGGACTGCTACTTCCAAATAGTTTTACAGGATCTATGTGTGGTTTATAGATATGCTATCTTCATACATGGTGGGCTATGTGTAGATGTAGCCCCTGTTATTTGCAGAGGTTCTATTCTAGCCTAGCAACTGTAGATAATGAAACAAGGTTTATTTTATTGTGTGTTAGCCCTATATGTCCACCCATCTTGTAAAACAACATCACAATAATAATAAAATCACAAACAATAAAAAGTATATCAGGTACCTGACCTACCATCTCCAATCCATCACTCTTTTCAGACCTTGAGTTCCAATCTTGCTCTATCCCATCACCCTGGGGGTGTGGGGTGGGGAGGGAAGCCAGCCCTTTACAGTTTTCTGCATGGCTAAAAGTGTGAGGGCCTGCCTGTTCCCAGAGGGAAGGGTGTTCAACAGGGCAGGGGCTACTAAGCAAAAGTCACATGTCCTTGGAATCTTTAATGGCAACTTTTAAGGAACAGAATCTGGAGAGGTTTTTTTATAAAAAAAACTTCACACATATAAAAGCAATCTGCACACATATGTAAACATTCTCTCATTCTCTCTCTCACCCATGCACACTTGGAAAGTCCTCCTTCAAACAGAACCAATTCTGCTGATATTCAATACCCTTTATTGGGGGTGGAATTCAAAAATCCCAACAACTGGTTCTCTGCCCAGTTGCTGAGTGCACATGGCCTATAGGAACTTCCAGGAGGGCTGTTTTTCACCTTCCCCAGAGTCCGGAGACTTCCCTTGGGCCTCTGGGAGGGCGAAAACAGCTTCCCCCAGGCTCCAGAGGTTTTCTGGAAGCTAGAAATAGGCCCATTTCCGGACTTCCATGAGGGCCATTTTTCACCCTCCCAGAGCCTCTGCACAGACCCTGCGCTTACCTGCATACAAAATGGGCTGCGTGGAGACTCCTAAGAGGGGCAGGACAGATGGTCGGTTCAACTTCTGGTTCGGGGAACCAGATATAAATTTAACATCCAGTTCATTCAAACTGGCCCAAACCAGCTGAATACCACCCCTGCCCTTTATTGTGTTCTACTCTGTAATTGCTGTGTCAAATATTGGATTATGGAACTGCTGTACGAAGAATAAATGAAATGGGAGGAGCATGGATGAAAGAGGACCCTTCAAAAATAGAATGTTGTTTACTGATAGGCTTTCCATCAGTAATCCTGCATAAAATCAGATGTTTTTTATGGTTGCGTACAAAACATCAAAAAGATTTTGATAAACTTTAAATAATATTTTAAAATGTGAATTCAAGATAAACATTATAATAAGCAACCATTTTCTGCTTATTCTCTGAATAAAGAAAAACTGAGACTGGAGACTCTTTGAAACTGAGCTTTCACACTATGAGTCTGATGTGCTAAAAATTACATCTAAACTGGAATTTTTATGTGTGTTCTTGGGACCGTGTTTCCCTATCCATAATTAAATTCCAACTATCAGGATAGTTTTGCCGAAATAAAAACTGGAAACAAAAACCCCATGTAAAATGCCAATACTTTCTTGGCCTTGCCTTTAAAAAGAATGAGAATAAATGTGCTCATTCAGTAAATAATGTGTAAAACAATTTTATTATGCATTTTGTGATGGACTTTGGGTTCCCAAACATTAACATGTTTATTGTGGATACAATTCTCAACTATGTTCCTTCTCAGAATTGTGGGTAGCACTTTATCATGTGTAAATGTGTAAATGACTGGTAATGCTTAAATAAATTGTACAGTTTAAAATAATTATGTAGACAGTTTTTCTGAGCAATACAGTGCCTTTGTAAAATACTCTATTAAGTGACAAAGAAACCCATTTCAGGTCCTCTAGCTTCCACGAATTAGCATTTAGTGCAATTTTTAAAGAAATGCCACTTAGAAAACACAGAATATCAAGGAAGCACTGGAAATAATAAAGTAGCAAATAACACCTCCAGCCAAGAAGATCAGCAGACACAAAGTTTGAATTGCAAATTATAGGCAGAACTTCCCATTTAAATCCAATCATAAATATTTCTACCAATCCATCAATGGCGATTGGAGTGAATCTGATAGTACTGGGTACGCCAGTGGGTTCCAGTCTTGTGTACTCATGCGTGCCACACATGCTGGGGAACTGATCTTCCAGTTTCTGATGCTCCCACATGCATGTGTGTGTGCTCCCACTTCGGCACTTGGTGCAGAAAGGGTTCGCCAACACTGAGATAGTATTTGGCAAGGAAGAAACAGTATAATTCTGTGCACAGAACTTGTTGAAAAAGTTGTCCCATGATTATCAAACATGAAAAACATCTGCCAGGAAATCTCACAACTTTTACATGAAAGAAGCTGTATGGAAAAACACCATCTGAAATAGAATTGCTGCTCGACACTGTCCAAAGTATTGCAATGGAGTTTGCACTGGACAAATATTCTACCCTTACCATCAGTAGAGAGGAATAGTGAAATCTGAAGGATGCCCTACAGCAGGAGTATCAAACTCAATTTCATTGAGGACCACATCATAGTTGTGTTTGACCTTGGGGGGCCGGGGTAAGTATGGCCAACATGACATCACTGTGGTGGGCAGAGCTCTCTGCCAGCAGAAACAGACTCTCAGGCTCAGTTTTGGGCTGCAATGGTCTCTTGCAACCCTCTGCCAGGGAAAACGGAGCTCGGAAGGGCTGCACACAGCTCTCAGAAGCTCCATTTTTGCTGGCAGAGGCACCATGAGCCAGTCCTTTGCTGTTTCCAGGCTGGCTTCATGGGCCAGATCTAAGCACCCCATGGGCTGGATCTGTCCCCCCAGGCCTTGATTTTGACACCCCTGCCCTAGTGAAATAACATAAAGAGTCTAGACGGAGATCACTACAAATACCTGTGTATACATCAGGCTCAAGCACACTGAAGTCAAGAAGAAAGTTAATAGTAAATCATCAGAAGAATGAACAAGATCTCAGTGTTCCAATTCATTTGTAGAAATACTACTAAGGCAATACCTGGGCAATTCCAGTCATTAGATACACAGTTGGAATAATGGATTGGACTAAAACTGAACTAAAAGCCCAGGACAAGAAGACCAGAAACACAATAACATTGAATCATGTCCTTTATCAGTGCAGTAATGTTGACAGACTCTACTTACTAAGGAAAATAGATGGGTGTGGAATGTTGCAAATACACCAGACATTTGAGGAAGAAAAAAGGACATTGGAAGAAGATCTGAAGGGCACTGATGAAGATACACTGAAGCTAGTACACTATGAAGGCTCTTTGAATACTGTATAGACCAAACTGGCCTTCAAGAAAGACCAAATGAAAGATAGAAAAGAGACATGACAAAGCAAAGTGGTATTACATGGCCAACACAGTAAAAAATAGCAGGCAAAGCAGATAACAACAAGAGTTGGTAATACCTAAGAGCAGGAAAATTGAAGACAGAGGGGCAAATTCTGGCTGCATAAGATGAAGCCTTAAGAACAGGTGCATGCAAGGCCAAAATTGAGAGGACGTATAATAGCAACAGATATATTCCTGATATATATCTCTGAAAAGAAGTTGAAGAAAAGTTCAAGAATTTGAAGCTTAATTAACTGCTAAAAAACAGACTGACTCTACACAATGGCAGGACAAAGTAGCAACAACGGTGCATTGGAACAGTGGTCGCCAACCGGTGGGTTGGGTCCCTGGGATTTAAAATTATGAGTTTAGTGGTCCCTGAGGTCCAAAAGTTTGGTGACCCCTGCATTAGAATATCTGCAAGATATACCATTTGCCTGCCAGCAAGAACTGGTTGGACAATAAAATAATAGAAAATGAAAAAACCTAAAGTGCTCTGGGACTTTAGAATTCAAACAGAAAGGCCCTGGCCAGATAATGCCTCAGACTTAACAACTCTGGATAAGAAAGGCAAAAAATGTTTGTATCGTGCATATTACAGAGTGATGTGGTGCCTTTATTCGAATCCTTATATAGGCAACAATTTGAATTTTGTAAATCCTCTTATCCTCTGTAACAACAGATCCATACTTTTTTGGGAAGTTCAACCTTTCAAATTTTAAGGAGCTTCAATGGGTAAGGAAGAAAAGCAGAAATCAGATCCTCCACCTTCTATCCTATGTATGTCCATGTCTGCCATTGTCCATGTCTGCCATTCCCTTGATTTTAAAAAACAGTTCTTCAAAGTCCAGTTGAAGCAAATAATGTCCCAACTAGTTGCATGGTTCATTGTGATGACTTTAAATACATTCTGAGTAAGCATACTCTTTGTGAAATGATCACAATCGTGTTGTGAAACGGCCTTCTATCTGTCTATCTGTCTGTCTGTCTCTTTCTCTTGAGCTATCTATCCAGTTAGTTATCATCTAGCTAGCTATCTCCTGGCAGTACAATCAGAATTGTTTCCATGTTTTTGTTTTAAAGAATCAATGACTCAATCATAAGTATTATTGATGATGGGATAAATTCAGTAAAATATGCTAAATGCATTTGCTGCACAATGCTCCTGCCTTCTACTTGTGTAGGAATAGATTTTCTTCCATGTTGTTTCATGAGTTTTAGAACTAAGGTACAAGTCAGCTTTTCTATCTCAGCTTCCCTTTTCTATCATTGAGGAAGATGGTGGTACCTTCCAGCCCTGCCGTTAAGAACATTCAGTCAATGTCTGTATGATTAGGAGTGCAGGGGGGGGGGATCAGCTTAAAATATCCCAATCCCTTGTTATACATTTTACATGGGTTTTATTGCCCATTACAAATCTATGGCGAGGAGATTCAGAAAGCCATAAAAATACAGTTTAGGCTTAGTGATAAAATATAGGAGCCTAATTGCCAGTATTATGTTGGTATAACAAGTTTTCAAAATGATAAAGCAGATATGCTATTGGCTTTAAATGATTGCTGCTTCTTAGCAATTTACCTTGAGGGGAAAACATAGGGCTTTATTTACCAAAACAAAGTGGTTTTTCTTCAAACTATGTCCTTGAAAACTGAGGGACCTATTGCAGCTGAGTTTTTCACATTCATACACTTAAGTCTATCTTTTCCAACCTGTTTTTCAAAGTCATTGTGTTTTGTGTCGCAAAAATCCTGTACAGATCATCAACTGTATCTTCTTCTTTTTAGCCATTTGTCATTTATGACATGAATTCCTTAATGATGGGAGAAGACCAGATCAAGTGTAAACATTTGACCCCCATGCAAGAGCAAAACAAAGAAGTGGCCATACGTATCTTCCAGCGCTGCCAATTTCGCTCGGTGGAAGCTGTTCAGGAAATCACTGAATTTGCCAAAAGCATTCCAGGTTTTGTGAGTTTAGACCTCAATGACCAAGTAACTCTCCTGAAATATGGAGTGCATGAGATCATCTATACACTCCTAGCCTCCATGATGAATAAAGATGGCGTTCTCATATCCAATGGACAAGGATTCATGACTCGGGAGTTCCTAAAGAGTCTGCGGAAACCTTTCTGTGACTTTATGGAGCCAAAATTTGAGTTTGCTGTCAAATTCAATGCACTGGAATTAGATGACAGTGACCTGGCAATATTTATAGCTGTCATTATTCTTAGTGGAGGTAAGTGTGAGAAAGTTTCATAGTTCTCCTTGATTTGCAAAGATTTTAGCCAAGGTTCATGACTTCTGAGCTTCCCCAAACACTCCATATTTAGCACACCAGTCTTGTACTTTGGTCTTCAGTTCCCACTCAGAACATTAAAATTGAGACTAAATCTCTGGCATAGTTATGAATGCTTCCTGAACTGCTTTCAGTTGAATCATAAATTGGACGGTCCTGATTTGAAAACTATACTACTGTATTAGTGATAGGCCCTTGTCTCCCAAAGTCTAATTTACATATGTGCAACGATCCTTTTAGAACAAAGATTCTTGAGACAATTTTTCTCACTCTACTATATGCAGTTTGGAAGATGAATGAAATGAACAATTGCCCTTCATGAAAGAGTTTAAGTATCCAAAAGAGTTTTAAGCGTCCTCCAGAAAGTATACGTCAGGAGTCCTAGGAGGACTAAAGGTCTCAATTTTTTGATCTATGCTCCACATCCAGTGATTGCATATTATCTAGTTGGACTAACTCTACTTGTGCTGCTTATTGGATCCCCTTGGGAAGAGAAAATACAAAAATCTTTGTTTTAATTAATTCTTGCTTGACCAATATGATCTTTTGGAGCCCTGGTTTCTTTCTGTACACATTCACTGCTGTTCAGTCTGAATCTCTGCTTATATCTCAGTTCTAGTTTGTCCTTCAGTCCTTATTCTTTGGTCCTGGAAAACTAGTTTTGTCCCTTTTCTCCTGATTCCCTTCAGAATGCTGTCTCTAAACAGCCCTGACAGTTCAATCACAAAACTAAAGCCTGGAAAACTATCCTATACCAAGACAAACTATGAAACCCAACATGATTAGTTCTGATTAATAGCTGTTTGTCAGAGTCTGCAGCAGAAGTCTTGAGATTGAACAGGAGGCCATGTGTCAACAAGCATGTGACAAGTAGACCTTTGTGTTTCTTTGCGTTTTTTACATCTCCAGGGTGACCCTACTGAGTTGAGTTGCTGCTGCTTGTCACCATATGCACTGCTATGTTTTCCTTATACAGAACCAGATGCCACCACCCTTACATAATTTTATCTCTCTGGTTGCTTCTTTCTCTCAACTACCATTTGAGACTTGCATGATTCAACAAGTGTCAGGATTAAAGGAGCTTAATTATTATTTGGCACTTTTCATTTGAAACTGCAGCATTGAGGCATGTTGTTCATTAAACTAAAGGCTCATTTAGCAAGAATATATACTTCAATTCTACATAAAAATTCTTGATAAAGATATTGGGATAAGCAGCTGAGTGGCTCTGAATAAGGGCAAAAATCAAAGTTGATTTTTCTTTTGAGAGCTGTTTCCAGCACACCAAATTTGGTTCCATTCTGTTTTCAGAGTATTATGGTACTGATAGACAAAGTCCTGAGCCCTCTTAAATTTTTTCTTTCCAACATGCCTTTAGATTGGAAAGAATAAAAAGCTGTATTAGTTCAAGAAAGATTTAAAAAACAAGTTACAATTAGTCACAGACGCAATAAGACAGGAGTTCTCAAACTTTGCAATGGATGAATCACTAACATTTCTCTTTTCCTTCACTTTGATATGACAATTTAAGAATTTAGTCTAAATAATACAATTCAACAAAAGTTAAATTGAACGCTTTGAGAGAAGTACAGTGTCTTGGAATGCAAGGTTGGTCAGGGGGAAAAACACCTTCCATCTTAAGAAATTCCTTTAGATGATACTTTTTGATAATAAAGGTTAGAAAATGTCTTCCTGCTTGCTTTCCTCAAAACACTGAACACATAAGGAAAAAAGAAAATCTGTATACATTTCAAGTATGTATGTTTCAGATATAAATACTTTTTAGCCTATTTTATTTTATTTTAACAGATATTTAGAAATACAACCAGGGGAGGGGAACATGAATGTGAAGACTTCTAGGGTGTAAAAAATTGAGTAAGAATTTTCAAAGTAACATTAAAGATAATTCTAACTGTTTGTAAGAGCAAATCAATGGCAATTACTAAATGCAATTAATAGGATAATCAATCAGAAATATTACGAGCTTATAAATTAAGAAACTTTATCCTTATTGTAACAAAAGGCAATTAATTGTTACTGATATCTAACTGCGACCCATCCTTCTTTTAATATTGCTAATAGATGGATAGAAAATTAAAACAGTTTTAAAGTTGATCTTAGTTAAGAGGCAATAGCTGCATTTCTGAACATAATGGCAAAACACTTCTGGTCAAACTTGATTTCAATAGTTCAATGTTGTGTCCAGAAATTCACTCTGTGTGTGATGGAGTGTGAGTGGGTGTGTTGACAATTAATAATCAAATTTATAATCAGACCAATTGTAAATTAAATTTTCAAAAGGATTTAATATGTATTTGCCTATAGAATGTCCCCCCAAAAAGCTCCCACAAAATAGACAATCTGCTGTCTTCCCAATCTTTTAAATCTTCTTCAAGCACAATCCAACAGAAAGTACATTCAGGGTATTACATATTCCCAATAATTGTGCCTGAAGTTGTACAGATTAAAGTTTTCAAGTAATAATTGTACTGTAGTTTGAATAATTGTAAACTATTGACAGAAGGAATAAATGATTTTGAAGATGAACTTTCTTCATAGTTTGATTCAATTTTCATTCTGCTACCAGAATTCTGCCCAAAATGGTCTTTCCTGTGAGACAAGAGGAATGAGATAATCCTTGCCAGTTTTGTTTCACTGAAACTTCATCACCACTTTCCCTGTTGCTCTGGGAATTTCAAAGAAAAGTGGAATAGTTTGCAGTAGGAGAGGGGATCAGAAGAGTTTGCTTCTCCCTTTGCACTGGAGGACACCCACACTAGATTAATGATCTCCTGTAGAAAAAAGCCATCTGCTAAATACTTCTGCTGGATTCAATCTAGTTGAAAATACTGGTTTTTTCCAGGGCCTGGACTGTTCTATCAGTATAGGAATTGCTGTTTACAGATTGAAAAAGACAAGCTGTCATTTAAAAAGACAAATCAATCAAAAATTTGATTTCAATCAATCAATCAATTCAATCAATATTCCATCTATTAAGAATTTTTATATAACTTTTAAGATATTTGCAGCCAGTTTCTTTGGATTTAAAACCTGATTTGTTCTGTACTCATTAAAATCAGGCACGCAACTGCTGAGTCACACTGACATTATGATAAGAGTTCCCAACCAAATGCTTATTCTTGTTCTAAATGAGCTTCAGTAGCAATTGCTCTTAAGAGATAAGAATACATAGGAATTTTGCAAGTGTACATAGAACATAAAATAATTGTCATGAACATTTTGTAAGTGAATGATTAACAGAAAGTATGGTTCTCTTTGAGAATGTTAAAGAATAAAAGAGACTTCCACACTGGATAAAAGCCTATCTCTAAATATGGTCATCTACTTTGGGAACATTGTTTCAGCTTTACATTTCACGTAATTATCAGTCTTTCAAAAGTAACTTTGATATTATTGATATTACAATAGCAGTACTCTTAATGTTTATTTCTAGTTAACTAAACTATAGTTTAATTTTAAACTAAAGGAAATAGAAATTCATTGTTATCACTTCTGTTTAACGTTTCCTAAAAGGAGAATCCATGACTATTTGGGGATACAGGCATGTATGCTGCCCTATGTTAGGACTTCATCCTAAAGTCTGTCTGGAATTTATCTTTAAATGCATTGAAGTCTCCAACTATTCAAATTCCAATTAGGCTTTCATAATTTTTTTTAAATGCTTCAGCATCATACGCTTGGCCTTGATCTGGAAGTACTTTTAAGAGGGAAGACTCTGAGATAATGCATTCCTAACTTTTCTTGCATTTTTCTCAATGATAAACAAAAAAAGTAGTGAGAAAATAAGCAACAAAGGACATCTGGATCCATTGATAAACCCAGGAAACAAAAAATATTCTGGAAAAAAATCCTTTTTTATTGTAGAAAGAATCTATAAAATTCAGTCTGTTTTTATATTTGCTTGGGATGAAAGGAAATTATTTTAGCCAAATTGAATAGTATTACATTGTTAACAATATAAAAAACCGACTGATAGTGAAGCAAGCAAGGGATTTCCTAGGATTTCAAAAACAGTAGGAAAAGATGCTGCAGACTTTACCTTTGGTTAAATTTTGTGTTTATGCACAATGAGTCATAGCCAGATGTTTTAGCATTTGCAGATTATCAAAATGTTGTTAAAATCTATGTAATCTTCCAAAAACCAGACAAGTAACATTTTTTAAAATATTAATTGCCACATCTCTAAAATGTTAGGTAGGCTTCTGTTTTTACAATATTACATGAGCAGTGTTTGTCTCTCTTTTCTCCTCCTTTTCCTGCAAAAATAAATAAATACATTTGTTGTGCTCTTCCAAGCTTCTTGAGCAAATTTGGAACTAGAAGGAGGAAAGAGGTGAAGTCTGTTCTAACTGCAGAATCTCTTTTGCTGGGAGAAAGGCATCATAGGATGTAACTCATAAAATAATGTAAACCCTGTAAATGCCTACTTCTTTTTGACACAACTTTTCTGTGTGTCCTTTTTCATACTCTATGTCAGGGATGTCAAACTTGGCATCACATGACGTATCATGACTTTTTTCGCCTTCACTAAACTAAGTGTGACCGTGGCCAGTGCATGATGCATCCCGCCCATGGACCGCAAGTTTGACAGCCCTGCTCTATGTTATTCCTTCCTCATTTTATTTAAAAGTAGAATGATATTTTTTTGGTAACTAACTTATTGATTGGATTTAGAATTCTGTCTGCAATGGTAGTTATGACTTTGTGATTTCTGAGAAAAATAAAACATTTGAGAAAATGGTTCTATATTTTTGTTATGTAAATATTTGGAAGGGTATAATATTTCCTATATATTAATCAGTGTGAAATATAATGTAAAAACCCAAGTTATGAAGGAACTATCAAGTATATCAGTTTCAGTTTATAGAATGCTGCCTTTTATTTTTTGACACCTAGAGTAAATAAGTCATTTTGTGGTTTATGTAATCAGGTTGTAAATTCTAACAAGAACTAGTTCTACCTACGTGAACTCCTTTAAACAGACACAGAGCTTGTTGTTTCTTGTTTTCGTCTGTTATTGTTTTAACTTCCTTCACTTAACATCATAGGATTTCTATGACCTTGAATAAAATCGTATTCCACTGACAAAACTGAGAACTTAAACCTGGCAATGTAATTAAACAGCTTTACTTAAATAACTTAACAGCAGTCAGTTTGGCCTTCTGAAGTTGGAGCTGTAGGCTTAGTTGATCAAGGAAGTTACCCTTTCATGTTTAAGAATTGTTCTACAAAAGCTGCTGGAATAGCCACCGTGAGAAATCTGGTATCCATAACCAAACCTGTAAAATCACATTGGGTTATCAAAGGATTTGCACGACTCCTAAAGTCATCCTTTGCTGATTTCAGTCTTCTTCCCCTTATTCTTTGAAGCAGAAACTTTCTCATCAAGTGAGGGTGTCATTTGCTCTGTTCCCTCCTGTCTTCAGGCTGTAAATCCTAGACAGCTACAGATCAGCCTCCTTTTGTTGGTTTTGTGTGACTTGTATCATCATTATCATTGTCCCCATGAGCATTCTGAATAAGACAAATGGAAATTTCTTATGGCACAGCTGAAGGACACTAGATTAGTGAAAGCTGTACAGTACAGTACACCTTATCCAGACATCTGAGCCTGTACCCAATGCCCTCATCTACAACAAGATGACACCCAGCTTGTCCACTTACTTGAATGACAAAGCAATTGTTTTACTTATTAACTTTTGCCTTGCAGCATGAAGCCAGTGGATTCTGGTTATTGTGGTTTCACATGGCCAAGTGAGTTTAAGAGATTATATATTAGCAAGAGAGGCAGCAATGGTCACTTGCAGAAGTTGTCAAAATAGGAACATTGTGCACAATTATTAGCAACATTTGGCTGTTTTTTAATCCCTTTTGCTTATAGAATTATAGAGTTTCTCAATTTGTCCAAAAGTTCAACATAAAGATTGTGATTGGATTTTAGTATTTATTTATTAATTAATTTATTATTTTTTATTTGTCTTTTTAGGATATAAGGCTATAGAGCAGGGAAAAATTGAAGGAACTAACCCAAGAAATCTCATAAAACATTGCGGTGGTTTTGATGGAGAGCTAGTAGAATGTTGTCCACAACTTAATGTTAAATAAAAATCATAAACAAATCATAAACAAATGGCAAGAAAAATATAATGAAAAGAGAGGTACAGGTAAATTTGTGTGTGAAGGAAAAATCAATACTCTGAATTGAGGCTAGGAAATATCTCTGATCCTAAAAAGTAGGCTTTTGTGGCAGTCGAAAACTTATGGGTAATTCCAGTTCAGATGGCACTTAAAGGTAATTTCCGTAATGCTACAACTGGTACAGAAACTTTTATAATTCAGTTACACCTATGGATATACCTATATACATTTTAAAACTAATGGTTTTATTTGTTTCTAGATCGCCCTGGATTACTGAATGTGAAACCTATTGAAGATATTCAAGATAGTTTGCTGCAATCACTAGAACTCCAGTTAAAGCTGAATCACCCAGAATCATCACAACTGTTTGCAAAATTGTTGCAGAAAATGACAGACCTCAGACAGATTGTAACAGAACATGTGCAGCTGTTGCAAATTATAAAGAAGACGGAGACAGACATGAGCCTTCATCCACTCCTACAAGAAATTTACAAGGATTTGTATTAAGGGTCATCAGATTTCGAATTCATTTCCATAAGTACGTTCATCAAATTGCACTATTTCTTTAAGAGGGAAAATATTACATACCTAAGAAATTACTGTGAAAAAAACCATTTAAAAAGAGTCAGAGCTTTACTATTATAGATCTATTTTATGCATATTGTTTATAAAGATACATTTACAATTTGCTTTTAATATTAAAATGTCTTTATCATCAAAATGTTGACTGTATTTACCAGATTTTTTTTCCTGACTTATTTGATTTCATAGCACTGCTTTTTCAATCTGATTTAAAAATAACATTGGAGTAAGGGTATAGTTCAGCTTCATTACAAAGAAGAGTAATTTCTCCCTCAAGGGAAATTTTCTGGATCTTGATGTGGCTGTGAATCAACAACAATTATACAGGTCACTGCATTATTCTACAGGGCTCAAATTATAGACATCTAACTTTTAAATATGTTTTTCAGAAAGATGCAAAAGGGCCAGATTTAAAAAAAAATAATTAGTTTGCGGGTTTTTTAAAAACATTCCTGACATTTAGCTGGGTTTGAAAGAGACTGCCAGAAGAATGAATATTTATGATTTATATTTATATTAAATAAACATATGTACATTTCAAGGTGCTCAGGATATGTAGTGCAAAATTAGTTTTATGCTTTTTTATATATCATTTATATTGTATGCTGATTTCAAATGTGAGCTGCATAGCTGTTTTGTTTTTTCTCTGCTGCCTCTAGCGGTAGTTTGGCACAGGACCAGAAACTCAGATTTGCCCTGAGATGTAAAACACACCCTCTGTGTGATGGTGAGGGTGGCAGAAGCAGGCTCCTTTGATCTTGGCAAAGCTGGCAATGAGCTCCCTCATGTGATTGCCCTCAAGCAAGTCAAACATTGCAAAGCAACAGGGCAGATTTTATGGGACTGCTGTTTGGATTAGTATTTATAGGGCAGCAAGTTGGAACAAGGTAGCATTCATCAATACTAACTTCTGACTGAGAAAGGAAATAGTTATCCAACTGAAAATGCTTGGTGGTATTTGGAAAGCCTACTGGTATCACTGTTCAGACAGATCATGCATCGGTCCTGTTTTGGGGATCCCAGGAGTTTGAGAGGCTGAGCCAAAATGGAAGTATAGGAAGCATTTTTATCCCTTCATTCCCCCTAGGTAAACATGCTGCTGGTGCTGAAGATTTAGAATGGTTGTAAATGGCCTGAAAATAACACCAATGCAGGCAAATTACTGATCACCAGGATCTAAATGCTCAGGGAAATTCTCCATAGTGAGAATGAATTAAATCAGAGTTAGATAACAGGTGGTTGTTCATATATTGCTGAATTAGAGCTTCCAGTCTCCCAAGCCCATCTGGCCAGTGGTGAGGGATACTAGGAGTGATAGCTTAGCAACTTCTGAATGATGTAAGTTACCTGTCCTTACTATAAACTGTGAATAAACAAACAGTTTTAATCAGGTTTTTGATCCACTGTGGATTCAAATCTTCTCTCAAAAATTATCTAAGGAGAATAGATGGAAACAACAAGGAATTTACTAGTCTCTGCCTTGAACACAATTGTGGTTCCTTCCAGTAGAAGATATCTCTCCATTGGCTGCTCCTAGAATGGTACTGCCAAGGATCGAAAGTAAGAGTCTTACACATTTAAACCTCTGGTTTGCTTCCAACACAATGAACAAAACCATAGAAGGAGATATGGACAAGTGTACATTTAATCAAACCAATAAGACTGCATATCTAAAGCAACTCAAATGTGAACTGTATTTATTATCTAAGCTGAAAAGGAGAGTTATTCATTACACCCTGATTCCCTGTGGTTTATACTGTATATTGTATGTTTAATCAAGGTACAAAGCTTAAACATAAAGTGTGTTCTTAAATCCTGCAACTTTGTAACACGTTGCTAGACAGAATTGGCTAATGCTGATTCCATTCTGATGAGTTGGTTTGGCAGGAAGTTTATTCTATGTGGAAATGTGTGTTCAATACTTGGCAAATGTTAGTAAATAACTAAGATTCTAGAGTATCTGCAAAGGAGATTTTATGACATTGATTTCCAGCTGTTCCTCACTTCTGCTCTTTATGAATGATTTACGAGTGGGAAACGCAATATTTAAGAATTTAATGAGAGATTCTAGATCAAGTCAGAGTAGCTATCCAATGTGCCTCAAATAAAATGCCATTTTCAATTTCCTTACTGAAAATAAGGAAATTGCCAATTTCAGATTTTGATTTCAAATGGTGCTAATAGCTTGAGAAAAAATGAAAAATAAAGTGATAAATAAAATCAATATTATAGTTTAGATATCATATTACATTTTTCATATTAAAATTACTTTTTAATTTTCTTGCCAAAATGATATTCAAGAACGTAGGCATTTGTCTGTTTAAAAGTGGCAAGCCGAATTATGAATGAGGTACAAGAAATAAAACATTTTTAGCATGTATCAGGGTTTGAAATAAGAAAAACAATTTTTACCATGGGCTCTGTACTTAATTAGACCATTCACCCACTTCAGGGAAAAAGCCTTTTCTAAAGTCCTAGTATTTTCTCATGTGAATTATAATCATAATTTTGGTTTGAGTTTAAATATATTCTGCTTCTATGGGATTTTATTTATTAAAAAAGCTTGCTCATGTCAATTTATGTAGGCTGTGTTATTTTCAGAACCTCAAGGGCTTTGGTGAAAATATTCCAAATCATAAATCACTAACTGTTTTTTGAAAACATGACTCTAACCCAAAACATTTGTTAGCTTTAACATGTGTTTTTTTCTTTCTTTTCTGAATCTTAGCAGGTATATGTTGTATTATTCTCTTCTTTTTTAGAATAGCTATTACATAAAATGGGCAAAATTTTGATTGGGCAATTCAATTCAGTTCAATACATTTGATTCTGGAGATATATATATATCCAGAATCAGACTCAGAATCAGACTGAGTCAGACTTTTACAGTTGTTGTAAAAGTCAAACAACTATAACAACTGTAAATAATAACTGTAAAAGTCTGGTTCACAGACGAACTCAATACAGAAGCCTGATGATGGTAGATGAGATTCTGCCGAAACGTTGCTACAACTTTAAAAGCACAACTACAATGATGTGGGAAAATACCCAAACAAAGCTGAACAGCATACATGTATATATGTGTGTGTGTGTGTGTGTATACATGAACGCGAAGCCACGAACGCGAAGCCAAACAACAGGATCACAGCTCACCAGCTCAAATCCCCCAGCAACTAGGACTAACCTGAGCACAACCAAGCCCCCACCTGAACAGAACACACCCCCAACCAATCAGAACACAGCCAACCCCCCCTACCAATCAGAACACAGCCAAACCCCCAACCAATGAGAACACACCCCCAGCCAATCAGAACACAGCCAACCCCCCACCCAATCAAGTTACACCCCCACTAGCAGTTAAAAGGAAGAAGCAGCTGCAAGCTCACATTACTCTGAGAAGCACAGAGCCAAAGAAACAAGCCTGAAGATGATGAATGAGACTTCATCGAAACGTTGCCTAGATACTTCCAATTTTACGTGGGAGAAAACCCAAATAACCAAAGATCCATATACATATATGTGTGTGTGTGTTTGTGTGTGTATGTATATATGTATATACTATTTTAATAGATGATAAATAAAATAAAGTTTAAGACAAAGTTAAAATATGTTTATAAAACAATCTAACCAATATACATAAAGCCCATGTCACACTGCACCAACGGATGCAAAGAGGATGTAAAATGGACAAAAAAGCTTGCCATCCGTTGGTTAATGCGATGTACTCACTGCCTCCGTTTTGCTTCCTCTCTATCCGTCCAGCATCCGTTTATTGACATTTCATCCGCTCAGAAAGTTTTGAGCTGCCCAAAACTTTTGAGCGGAAAATGTATCCAATGCATCCGTTCTGCATCCTCTAGGCATACGGGGGACATCCGTTCTGCATCCATTACGCATCTGCTATATCTGCTAGGCATCCGCTGTGCATCCGCACAACTCAAATCCGTTCCAGCGGTAAATGGACGCAGGGAGGAAGCAGAATGGACGTGCAGAGTTAGTAGCACAGATGGAGAAAGGATGAAAGCGGATGCAGCTCATCCGCTCTGCATCCGCTCTGCATCCTCTACGCATCCGCTCTGAATCCTCTACGCATCCTCTACACATCCTCTATGCATCCTCTATGCATCCTCTATACATCCGCTCTGCATCCTCTATACATCCGCTCTGCGTCCTCCCCATGTCCGTTCCTTTCCGTGTTATCCGCTCTGCTTATGCAAATTTTTGCCCCTTTTGAGAGCGGATAACAACGGATGGAACATTTTGTTCGTCCGTTGTGTCCTTTGTGCATCCGTTGGGCAGTGTGACATGGCCTTAAGATCCATGATGCACTCTGTATCAAATTATAGTGTACACACCAAAATTAGTGTCATGGACAATATGTTTCCCCCTTTTTTGAACAACACATGCATGTTTCCCCCTTTTTTGAACAATACAGCCTTAAACTTCCAGCATAAAAATGTTTATATGCTTCTATGCACATTTTTATGAATGCCATAAATCACTGGAGATACCAATTGTGTTTGTTGAATATTAATGGATATAGTTTGTTTAAAATTATTTTCTTGTCTTCAGATTGCTAAAAATTTAGTAGCATGTTTCAGAAAGAAAGGTAGTCTTTAATTTCACAATTGTAATACATTGAAAACTTTGTAGAATGTCTAAATTCTTATTATTTTTAGTAAATATAATTCATATCACTAGATCTATTACTGCTGATCACAGGTTGAATCGATTAATGGTAATGAACTAAATTTGTAAACCTAAAACAGGAATCACCAAACCCCAGTCTGTGGCCCAGTATCAGTGTGAAGCCTATTGGGAACCAGGCTGCACGAATGTCCATTTGTCTAAGGGCACATGTGTGAAATCAACACCTCTCCCCCTTGCAGATCCGCACAGAAAGGTTGGAGACCATTGACCTAAAACAGCTAAGGGAGTACAGGAGCCATCTTTCACTACCCTTGAACTCTTCAAATCTATTGAAGACTAGACAGGCTACATGTGATTGGAGCTGAAGTTCAATCCTTCTGGCAAATGCTCATTGGATGGAGGGTTGAGAAATCTCTCCTTAACCATTATGGAATAGGAATTGTTGAGGGGGATTCAGTAGTAAAATGGCAAAGATTGAATTACACATTCTCACCTCTGGTCCATGTTTTCCATTCTATAAGATTTAAAGCCCCTGTTGAACTATTTCTGTGGAATTTAACAATTTGAATTATTTTTCTGAAAACAAAAATGCTTTAAGAACAAAATCAATAAATGTGATGCAGATGTCATCACAAATGTAAGTATATAATACTCGCTGGGTTGTGGACCTATGTAAAGGGCATACATATTAAGCATTCTACATTGATAAACTAGGCAAACACACAACAGCTAAAATAACAAAGCTGTTGCTAAATCTTGCTCTCAGGCAATTATTTTAATAGTTACTGTCCAGAATTTCACATACCTGAATATAATGTGCCTTGTGCGCAAAAGCATGACAAAACCATTTCACAGAGAAAATGTTCTCTTCATGCTCACAACAACCTACAGTAAAAACAGTGAAGTATGGGGTCTTTTAGAAATTGCTGAACCATAGCTGACAGCACTCAGCATAGCCAATGGTAACAGATGATGGGAGTTGCAATTCTGTAATACCTGGTAGGCTGAAAGTTCTCCAATCTTGATCTACATGATATAATCCTCCAGCAATTCTCTAAAGCAGTGTTTCTCAACCTTGGCAACTTTTAAGTTGTGTGGACTTCAACCCCCCAGATACCCTTATGCTGCACTGGCTGGGGAATTCTGGGAACTGAAATCTACACATCTTATGAAGTTGTCAAGGTTGAGAAACACTGCTCTAATGAAATGAAGTGGGTTTGAGTAAAACAAGATAGAACAGAAATTACAGTTGTTCCTGAAAATGGACTGAACGTGCTATGCAAAGCCTTCCGCTCAGGATGAGAAATTCCAACGTTTTGGATTTAGCTGTCTTGTGAATCATATGACTCTTGCAGTATAACAATTGGCACGTTTGTGCCCATTCCAGTACAACTAACGTCAAACAAATAAAGGTGTGAATAGAGGCAATAAAACATGTTGGGAGGGGAAAAAGGAAAAATATAAGCACATTGTGAATTGACTTGCTTTTTTAAAAAAACCCACTTGCATACACTTTGGATAGCAGTAAAAACTGAACAATCGATAAGCTAACTGATAAGTTTATGAATTTATTTTGCTACCTGAAGTGGAATGGAAAATGGTGTTCCTCCTAAGTGCTGGATAACAAAGATTTTACTACTTTTTTATGGCATTCAGATTACCTATCTGATGCACGCCCTCTTTTTTCTGGTTATTTCATTTACTCCCTTCTACATCATCTACCACAAAATAAAGCTCTATCTTTCAAAAAAAAATTCAAAATTTGTTATTGCTTTTCACGGATATGGGGCTATCAGAGCAGATTAAATACATGCGGGGAAAACCTCAGGGCACAGTTAAAAGAATTAAGATGACAGCACTGTTTCGATCACACCATTTTGGCTGCTATCATGACTTTTTGACAGTACCCTGCAGATACCTCTGAATTATTGTAAATCTAAGATAAAGATCTGGGAATTCTCTCACACTACAACTGAGATTTTGCATAAGACTGCTACCCAACGCATTCATCCTCAGTGCCTCTTTGTGTCTATTAAAATATCCAGAACTTAGAAATAAATCTGAGATTGAGACAAACTAGAAAATAGTTCAAGGGAATAGTACAGATGTGGTCTTTCTGCTTCAGGGAGAAAGAAAGGCCTGAAAGAGTCACCAGGTGGATCTTTAAGCGAGATGCAGAACAAAGTTAAATGTAAATAAAATTTGATTCAGGTCAAATGAAGTTAATCCTGCAGAGCAGTGGGGTATGCTACTGGTTCGGCCCGGTTCTGGCATACCAGTAGCGCCGAAGGTCAGCTGGCAGAGAACCAGTTCACTCCAAGTCTCTCCAACACCCTGCAGTTGGGCCAATCTATCCACACAGGCTCCCATACTGACCTTTATTTTCTGCTTTTGAAGAGCAGCTGCTTTGCGCAGCACAGCAGATTGCCGCATGTCAGCTGTTGAAGCTACAGGGAGAGTGCAGGATTGCAGGTGGTGAGTAGGAAAGCCTCTGTGCGTGCACAAAGTGCACATGCGTGCCAAGTATGTTCGCATGCGCAAAGCGCCCATCAAGCCACACCCACCAAACCGGTGATAAATCACTTAGAAACCCACCACTGCTGCAGAGTCTCAATCAGGGAAAAATAAAACAGTTATCCATTGTTCCTTAGCAGCTAGTCTTCCACAGATTAGAAATATACAAATCAGTAATCACTGATTGTCCCACTGATTTCAAAGGCATTGTGACAAACTCAGAGGTGGTATTCATCAGGTTCTGACCAATTCGGGCGAACCAGGAGTGGAAATTTTGAGTGATTTGGACAACCGGCAAATACTGACTGGTTTTACAGTATCCTTTCCCTGTCACACTCACAAGCCACACCCACAGAACCGGTAATAAAGAAATTTGAATCCCACCACTGGATAAATTACAATGAAATTTGCATAGTTTTGGCTTTAGATCTTTATGAATTTATAGAGTTTATTTGATTCTTGTAGTCTTCTTAAACCATTGATTTAATGATCATTCAAAGTTACAGCATTGAAAAAAGTAACTTATGACTTTTGCATGACCACTGCAGCGTCCCCATGGTCATATAATCAAAATTCAGATGCTTGCCAATTTGCTCATATTTATGACAGTTGCAGTGTCCTGGAGTCTCGTGCTCACCTTTTGTGACCTTCTGACAATCAAAGTCAATGGGGAAGCCACATTGACTTAACAACCATATTACTATCCTAACAACTGCAGTGATTCACTTCACATCTGTGGCAAGAAAGGTCATAAAAATAAAGCAAAATTCACTTAATAAATGACTTGCTTAGCAAATTTTGGGCTGAATTGTGGTAGCAGGTTGAGGACTATATGAATTTCTAAAAGCCCCAATAAACAGTTAATTGGGTGAACTCAGTACATATGAAGTCAGTTAAAAAAAAACTTTCCTCTAAGGAGGTGTAACTAGTATGCAATGCAAGCTATTGAAGTGCTTTTAATTTTGGTTACAGGTCTTCCTACCTGCCACATAAAATATGACATATGTTTGAATATCAATGTTTTGGGTCAAAAATGAGGACTTTTTTCAAAATCAAAAATAGAATTCACCAAATTTAGTATCTTGAGGTCTTCCAAAGGTTTCAGAGATTTGGACAACATAGACAACATTCTTTACGCTGGGTTGCACCACCTATGTAGTTTGAGATAGAAACATGGAAGCTGCTTTGGCTTTTCAAAGTTGGCCTGCACTCTCACTTCATATTATGCTATAATTGTGCTTTGAACTCCAGAGAGGCTCTTAAGGAGACCAATCTGTTTCAAACCCAATTTATTTTGGAAAAGGCCCTATCTGAATTTGGATTTCCTCAGGACAAAATAACACTATCTGCCCAAATCATGGCAATAGATCTGTGAGTTTATGTGTTCAGAGTTAGAATGCTCTGTATAATTGACTACATTTAATTTCACTTAGAACCACTTAATTATGTGTGAAGACTTCAATGAAGCCTCTTAATAAAACCTTTGGTGCTGGAAACTGTTCTACCTGAGCAGAAAATGATTGATACTTGCCCATTGATTATTAACATGGCAATGAAACTGTTCCGTCCGGAAAAACACGAGGTAGACCGGGTTCCAACAACAAAGTCTTTATTTCAAGTACAGTTGCAAAATGGAACATTGGCTCAAGCTGCGACAACCCTTTTATACTTTTCTGTCTGCCGGCTTGTAGCCAATGACATTCATTTGATTTTGCCGCCTTTGTGCGGCTTCGAGGATTGGTTCCTTTTGAACCAATCCCCATTAGTTTTTCAGTAACCAATCAGAATGAGTTATTTGGAGTCTACTATATTTATACAGAACACCCCTCCCCTCTTAGTTCAGTCCTACGTGGTGATGTAGTCGCGCAGGTAGGTGGGGCTTCTCTTGACTCGACTGGACTTGCGCGGTTCATTATTGTTGGAGACTTCAACCGGTTCGGATGGGGTTGCTGTGTCTTCAGTCCTTCTCCCTGGAACCGTCTGGAAGGGTGAGTCAGCCATTTTACTGCCGCCTGAGTTTCTTAGGCCGGCGGTTTTGCCGCTCCCTCCCGTTTCCTCCGGGCAGGTCGAGCTGGCCTGGTTGGCCCCTTCAGATGGACTCTTCTCGCAACTTTCTTCAAACAGTGAGTCTTTTATTTGCTCTTTTTGATTGTTATTATTTTCGGAGTTTAATTTAAACTGTTCTTTATTGATTTCTCGCATTTCCCCCCCCCCCTCCTTGGTTGAATTTTGTCGTGTTTTTCTATGTGTGGTTGTGTGTTTGCATTTCATTCTATGTTTCGGGACCGAAGCTGGTCTATGTGCCGCTTCCATTCCCTGCCGTCGTCTACCGTTAGTCGGTAGGATTTGGGGCCTGTTATTTGTGTAATTTGTCTGGGTAGCCATAATGGGTCCCCGGTAAAATTTTTTGCATAAACTAAGTCGCCTATTGCAAAGGTCCTGAATCGAGTGGAGGAGTCGGGGGGGGGGGGGTTCTGGTGTGAAATTTGGGTGCAATCTGTCTAGATGCGACCTTAGTTTCTTTCCCATCAGTAATTCTGTTGGGGTTTTGTTGGTTGTAGTACTGGGTGTGATATGTTGGAGGGTGAGTAATCGATTTATTTTATTTTGGACATCCCCAGTGTCCATTTTTTCTAAACCCTCCTTGGTAAACCTGACCATTCTCTCTGCCCTACCGTTTGCAGCCGGGTGGGCCGGCGCGGTTAGGGCATGTCTTATACCTAGGGAGGCTAGGTATTGCTCGAATTGGAGACTGGTTAATTGTGGCCCGTTGTCGGACACTAGGACATCCGGTAGGCCATGGGTTGCAAATAGTTTGTCGAGTTGTTTTATAACGGTTTCTGTTGTTGTTGATTGCATAATTTTTACCTCCAGCCAATTAGAGTATGCATCCATGACAATCAGGAACGTATGCCCCTTGGTAGGACCCGCAAAATCGATGTGGATTCATGACCCGGGGCCTCTTGGGGTTTCCCAGTCTCTTGTGGGTGCTTTTGGTGGGGACGGCCTGTTTCTTTGGCATTTATTGCACGAGTTTACCCAGTATTCGATGTCCCTATCTATACCCGGCCACCAGACATAGCTTCTAGAAAGGCTTTTCATTTTAACTATTCCCGGGTGGCCTTCGTGAAGCATACCCAGTACCTTGGCTTGTAATTTGTTAGGAATAATTACCCGATCACCCCACAATAAACAACCTTTTTGGATTGAGAGTTCGGTTTGTCTGGTCCGGAAAGGTTTAAAGTTCTCAGTTTTTTGGTTTTCCGGCCAGCCTTTACCTAACCAGTTAAGTACGCGGGCAGTCAATGGGTCTTTTGGAGTGGCTCTGGCAACATCATTCACAGATATGGGTAGATCGGGGCAAGTCTCTATCTGCAATGCTGTCATTGTTGGTGCCGGGTCTTCCTCTGTGGATGGCAATGGTGCTCTGCTCAAAGCGTCTGCATGGGAAATTTGTTTCCCTGGTCAATGTGTCAGAGTATAGGAATAGGCTGCTAGGAACTCTGACCATCTAGTCATTTGTGGGGACAGAATATCCGGTGTGGGCTTGTTTCCCGCCAAAATTCATAGTAGCGGTTTGTGGTCTGTTACGATTTGAAAAGTTCTTCCATATAGGTACTCGTGGAAGCGTTTCACTCCGGCGACAATTGCTAGAGCTTCTCTGTCCAACTGGCTGTAATTACGCTCGGCTTTGGACAGGGTCTTTGAATAGTATGTGATGGGTGCCTCTCTCCCATCTGGCAATTGGTGGCTCAGGATGGCACCGACTCCGAATGGTGAGGCGTCACAGGTCACCGTCAATGGCAGTGTGTTGCTAAACTGGATAAGAACGGTGTTTGATGTTAATAAGTCTTTTATTCCTTGGAAAGCTTTTTTTTCTCTAAGCCCCCATGTCCAAATTGTTTTTTTGTCCAGTAATCGATGCAATGGTTCCGCTATTGTGGCTTTTCGGGGTAGGAACACATTATAAAAGTTTATCAGTCCCAAAAATGCCTGCAGCTCAGTTTTATTCCTTGGTTCTGGTGCGTCTTTTATAGCTCTGACTTTTTTTTTCAGTGGGGTGTATGCCCTCTCCATCAATTAAATATCCTAAAAACTCGACGCGATCAGTCATTAGGCAGCACTTTTCTTTCTTTACTTTAAGGCCAGATTCTCTGAATTTATTTAGGACCTCTTTGAGTCTTTTTTTAAGCTGTGTTGCATCTTTGGCTGAAATTAGGATGTCATCAAAGTATGGCACGACCCCTTTTAGGCCATTTAACAGGTATTCCATGAGGCTCTGGAAAGCGCCTGGGGATACGCTTACTCCAAATTGGAGTCTGTTACATTTGAATGCCCCTTTGTGAGTCACTATTGTTTGTGCTTCCACCATTAAGGGGTCTACTGGGAGCTGTTGGTACACTTGTGCCAGGTCTAGTTTAGCGAAAATTTTTCCTCCCTCAAGAGAGTGCAGTAGGTGTTGCACAACTGGCACCGGGTACGCGCTCTGTTGCAGCGCGTGGTTCAGGGTAGCCTTGTAGTCGCCACAGATTCGAACCGACCCATCTGGCTTAATTGGTGTCACAATTGGTGTTTCCCATCTAGCGTGGTCGACCGGTTCTAAAACCCCTTGATCTATTAATTTATTCAGTTGTTCCTCTATTTTTGCTTTTAAAGCAAAAGGAACCCTTCTGGCCTTTAGCCTTTTAGGGGTTATCTGTGGGTCTAGACTAAAAGAAATGGGGGTCCCCCGATACCTGCCTAGGGAGCCGTCGAAGACATCCTGGAATTCTTGGATCAGGTCTTCTTCCCAGTCAGTTGCGGCCACCCAGTCTACTCCGGTCACCCCGATGCCCAATGGTGCGAACCATTCGATACCCAGGAGGCTTGGTCGATCTCGGTCGACTATCGTTAATGGTAGTACTGCGACCTGTTGCCTGTAAGCGACTCGAAAATGTCCCAGGCCGATTACAGGAATTTGGTTTCCCTGATAATCTTTGAGGGTTAGTTTTTGTCTCTGGAGTTCCTTAATTTTGATGTCTGGGATTAGTTTTTTGAGGGTGTCCCATGACACCATGGATAGGAACGATCCAGAATCAACTTCCATTTCGCAGGGGCTGTCTTCGATTTTTACAACTATTTTTACTTTCTTCCCGCTTTCCATCTGAGCGCTTCCGATAGTGAAAGTTTGGTATGCTTTCTCCCGGTTAGTGGCTTGCCTGTTTCACTGCCACTTTCTCTTGGAGAGTCTTGGCTCAGGCTTTGCTGGGGAGTCGTTTCATCTCTTTGGGCTGTAATTCTTTTTGTTTCTGCAGACTTTCTCGATATGCCCCCTTTTCTTGCATGCTCTGCAAATGGCATCAAGGAATCTGCAATCAGCTCGGGGATGGTTTCCCCTGCAGCCAGCACATTCCCGCCGATTTCTATTTTCGTGCCCTTTCTTGTTAGCGTATAGGCGGTGGATTTCATCGTCTTCCTCCCCGGATTCTGATGTCTCGAGTTCTTCATAATGAGTGGTTGTGGGAGATTGTTTTTTTCCTCTGGCCGGGCTTATTTCATCATTGCTTGCATTCATTTGTTTCATCTTATCTGCCGATTTTTTGGCGGCTTCGGCAGCTGAGGCTTCTGCAATAGCTTCGGCTACTGATATGTTGGGTTTGTTCAGTAGCTTGCTCTGTATGGTTGAGTCTCTTAACCCCAATATCACTCGATCCCGCATCGCTTCATCTAAGTTGAGAAACTCGCACGCTCCCCCTATTTGGCGTAGGGCGGCTACAAAATAAGCGATGGTTTCGCCTTCTTTCTGGTCTCTCTGATAAAGCTCGTGCCGCTTTATTAGATTTGACACCACCGGTGCATAATGGGCCTTTAATGTTCTTTGTAGCTCGGTCCACGTCAATTGTTTGACATCTCGGGGCTTTGCCAAAGCCTTGGCCATTTTAAAAATCGCGGGCCCACAGTGTGTCAAGAAAACAGCTCTTTTTCGCTGATCTGAGATTTCCTCCATCTCATTGCTCTCTAGGTACATCTGGAAACGGTCTACGTAAGATTCCCAATCTTCTTCATTGGGGTTGAAGGGTGCGGGCGGCGCATTGTTTCCGGCCATTTCTCTTGGTCTGGCTCGTCTGTCACCGCGTACTCGGTCTCGCGTTTAGGATGATCCCATTCTCGTAGCCAGTGTTCCGTCCGGAAAAATGCGAGGTAGAACAACAACGCGAGGGTTCCAACAACAAAGTCTTTATTTCAAGTACAGTTGCAAAACGGAACATTGGCTCAAGCCGCGACAACCCTTTTATACTTTTCCGTCTGCCGGCTTGTAGCCAATGACATTCATTTGATTTTGCCGCCTTTGTGCGGCTTCGAGGATTGGTTCCTTTTGAACCAATCCCCATTAGGTTTTTAGTACCCAATCAGAATGAGTTATTTGGAGTCTACTATATTTATACAGAACAGAAATGGTCTGAATTATAAAGCCGTTTGTCTACCACTAGTGTGGTGTTCAGTTTATATCTTGATTACCTCTCCTTTGTCTCAGTAAAACTGCAGACAAAGAAGGATTTGGTTTAAACTTAAGCCCCTGTCACACAGCACCTACGGATGGAAAGAGGATGTAAAATGGAGAGAAACACTTGCCATCCATTGGTTAACGCGATGCTTCCGTTCTGTACTCACTGCATCCGTTTTTCATCCTCTCTATCCGTCCAGCATCTGTCGACTGACATTTCATCCGCTCAAAAAGTTTTGAGCTGCACAAAACTTTTTGAGTGGAAAATGTATCCAACACGTCTGTTCTGCATCCGCAACGCATACGGGGAACATCCATTCTACATCCGTCATCATCCGTTACGCGTCCGCTATATCCGCTAGGCATCCGCTGCGCATCCGCGCAACTCAAATCCGCTCCAGTGGAAAATGGACACAGGGAGGAAGCGAAACGGACGCGGAACGGACACGCAGCGTTAGTAGCACGGACGGAGAAAGGATGAAAGCGGATGCAGCTCACATACAAAGCATTAAAATGGAAAAAACGTTCGCAGAGGGGACGTATCTCAGATATTTAGGATGTCTGCAGGATTCCTAGAGGATGCAAAAGGATATCTAGCGGAAAACCTATATTTCCTATAAAAAGGGGGAGGAACTCACCTGGATCTCACTTTCAGTCCAGCAGCCCTGCTGTGCAGACCTCTGCAGCCTTCATCTGGCTCTTGCTCTTCCACAGCATCCAGTCATCTCCACCATGGAACATCACACACTCCTTTTGGTAGCCACCATCGTTCTACAACAGTGCGAAGCCCTCTACAGGCTCTTTCACTTGTTCTACGTGAAGAAAAGGAGGCGTCCAAGAAGTGTCTGGGTCCGAAGATGGATTGCCAGAAGAGCAGATGGACTGTATAACAAGCTGATGGTGGAGCTGAGGAACGAAGATCCTCGTGCATTCCAGAACTTCATGAGGATGCCGCCAGCCATGTTTGACGAAGTTGTGGAGCAGCTGACACCCAGGTTGACCAAGCAGAGCACCAACTTCTGGCCCAGCCTGAACCCTGGGCTGAAGGTGGCACTGACTCTGCGCCACCTGGCCTCAGGGACCACATACAGGAGCATGCAGTACGGCTGGAGGGTGCCACACAACACCATCAGCATTGTGGTCAGAGAACTGATGCAGGCCATCATCGAAGAATACCTGGAGGAGCTCCTCCAGTGCCCCTACACTGAGGAAGGATGGAAGAAAGTTGCAGAGCAGTGGTATCATAAGTGGAACTTCCCCCACACCGTTGGAGCCATAGATGGGAAGCACGTGGCCTGCAAAGCTCCAGCCAAGTCAGGGTCCACTTATTTCAACTACAAGGGCTTCTTCAGCATCATCCTCTTCGCCATGGTCGATGCTGACTACAAGTACATGTACATCGATGCTTCAGGCAACGGGTCAGCTTAAGATGCCCAGGTATACAACGCCAGTCACCTCAAGGAGGGGCTGGAATGCAACCTCATCATGGGCTTCCCAGATCCAGACCCCCTGCCCAACGACACACAAGATGTGCCCTACTTCATCGTGGGGGATGACGCCTTCTCCCTCAGAACCTACCTCATGAAGTCCTACACCTCCAAATACCTCACCCGTGAAGAGAGGATCTTCAACTACAGGCTGTCCAGGGCAAGGCGGGTGGTGGGGAACGCCTTTGGCATCCTGGCCAACAGGTTCCAGGTACTTCTCATCACCATGCAGCATCGCCCACAGACTGTGAGGAGGATCGTGGAAGCTTGCTGCATCACAATCTCATGCGCACCCGCTACCCAGTGTTGCAGAACAGGCTCGTGGACCTCCAACAAGGCAATGGGGACATGGAGCCTGGGGAATGGAGGCAAGGGTGAAAGCTGATAGATACTGTGGATGTGTAAGGCCCCAACAGAACTTCACATGAAGGGAAGAAGCAGCGCAACCTCTTGAAACACTGGTGCAACTCCCCAGCTGGAGCAGAGGAGTGGCAAGACAGGATGGTAGGTGCTTAATGGATGCTTCCTTCAGCCTGTCTCATCACACTGATGAGATTGTGCCATGTATGTGGAGTGGCCCTACAATGAACAGGGCTTTTAATAAAGAGTTGTGTTTATGTTGAAATGTGTGAATGTTAGGGATAACATTGTTTACCCTAACTGTTTTAGGTGAAATA
>BLBF01000003.1:48649711-48684170 GCA_015471245.1 Laticauda colubrina | reverse complement strand
TGTTTAGCTTGCCTACCTAACCCTGGTTGGGGAACCCAGGCTTAACAGTGGATCAATTATTACATTGTTATTGATAATAAAGGGCCAAAGGTATGGCACCTGGGAGGGTGGACCATACAGTCCCACTATGCTTGCATTGGAGGCTTATCTATCCCACTGCTAACCTTACCCATCCCACAGGTATCCTAACCCATCCCACAGCTATTACCCATCCCAAAGGTATCCCTGCCCATCCCACAGCTATTACCCATTCCAAAGGTATCCCTGCCCATCCCACAGCTATCCTTACCCATCCCACAAGCATGCAAAGGCTTAAACCATTTCTAAAAGTTTCCACCAAAACTTTATTGACTAAAATAAATGAACCAAGTATGTGAAGCAAAGATAATCTTTATTAAAAACAAGCTGAAAAAGCAAAATGACCCAAGTGTCCCAAGCAAAGTCAACAGGTAGCCACCCAGTCTCTGGCACTCTTCTTAGTCACTCTGAGGCATGCCCAGTCTCAGGGGTGAAGGGTCCAGGTGCTGTGGAGGTGGCTGCTGCTGGAGTGCTGGTCTGAGGCGTCATTGGGGTGCCTGGCCCCGAGAGGACAACAGGGGATGGTGTGTGGAGGAAGCTCTCAGAGAGCTGGTTCAGTCCTGTGATGTTGAGAGCCCCTTCCTCCAGGACATGGGGTGTCAGCTCCAATACCGATGACAGATGTTCTGAGGCCGGGCTTGGCTGTGGGGTGGAGGAAGGAGTATAGTGGGGATGTCTGGTCTGCAGGTGAGCGAGGTGAGGCGTGGGTGGCATCTGTGGCATGGGTGGCATCTGTGGCATCGGTGGCATCGGCGGCTTCGGTGGCATCTATGGCATCAGTGGCATCGGTTGCACCGGTGCTGTTCGATGTACCTGTGCCTGAACTGGGAAGGGCTGCCTGTGCTGCTGCAGCTTCTGGTAGCCGTATCCTTGGTAGGTGAGGGCCTGTGGAAAGCCTTGGAAGGGCAGTGACATCACCTGGGGTGGAGGAGCAGACCTGGACTGGGTGGGAGCAGGTTCAGCTGGGTCTGGAGGGTTGTGAAGAAGACCGGTGATCCTGTCCTTGATCACCTGGTGCTGTGATTCAGACATGTTCATGAGGATCTGGTTGACGTAGGTGAGGAAGGGCTTGCGGTTGGAGGATGGGACGTCGGTGTGGACCAGCTGAGAGAGGAGATCTACGCTGCTTCTGACGGTGTCCCTGATCTCCAGCAGGACAGTGTGGCTCTGCCCCTCCGGTCTGGCTCTCTGCCTGCTTTCTGTGGAGGTGGAGCTGGGGTTGGATGTGGGTTGGTCTCTGGTGGAAGTGCCCTCTCCTTGCTCCCACTGCGTCAGGGGGTCCTCCATGCACTCCGCCATGTGGAGTGCAGCTGTCGGGGGGGTCTCCGTCATGGCACGCTCCACAGATACCTGCCTGGACACAGGAGCTGACTCTTGGCCAGAAGAGGACTGGCTCTCTGCAGGCTGCCTGAGAGAGAGGGTTGTCAGAGGGGCTGCTCCTCGGCGGATCTCACCCTCCAAGAAGCTGCACTTGGCCATCACGTAGGTCTCTCGGTCCGTCAGCTTGACCGTGGCCTGGCCAGATTTCTTGAGGTGCAGCTTCCCATACCAGGTGTGCATGTGCTTCCACCAGCCGAGGAGCACCTCCGAAGTGTAGCCCAGGCTCTCCGCCTTCTCTCTCCAAGCAGTCTGCTTCCTTTTGGTGTCTCGATAGAGCCTGTGTCCCTTCCGCCAAAGATACTCGTTCTCCCTCAGCCATTCCAGCACCTCATCCTCATGTTCCTCTTCGATGGAGTATTGCCTCCTCTCCCATTCTCGTTCACACGTATGCCTCTTCCTCCCTCTGGCAGGGCCATCTGGGCCCTCATCAGAGGGGCTTCGAGGTTGTAGGGGCTGCTCCACCACACCACCACCACCAGCAGCAGCAACAACAACAGTAGCAGCAAAAGCAGGACCAGCAGGACCAGGAGTACCAGGAGCACCAGCAGGACCAGGAGTACCAGGAGCACCAGCAGCACCAGCAGGACCAGCAGGACCAGGAGCACCAGCAGGACCAGGAGCAGTGCCAGCAGAGTAAGCACCAGCAGAAGCACCAGCACCAGGAGCAGCGCCAGCAGAGTAAGCACCAGCAGAAGCAACAGCACCAGGAGCAGTGGCAGCAGAAGCTCCAGCACCAGAAGAGTCAGCCCGAGCAGCAGAAGCCCCAGCAGAAGCAGAGTCAGGGCCAGGGGGTGGGATGGTGGCCCTGCCCTTCTTGCCAGGGCTGGCAGCATATGGCAGAGGCTTTCTCTTCTTCCCCATGGTTGTTGGCTGGCTGGCTGGCTGGAGCTGTGTCTGGCAGCAGGTCTTTCCTCTGAATGGTGACCTGCTTGTGAGCTGCTTCCCTTTATATCCGCAGGGCTGATGCAATGCATCCTCCTCGCACGCGCAGTGAATGCTCTGCATCCGTAGGCATCCGCTAGGCATCCGCTAGGCATCCGCTAGGCTTCCGCTCTGCATCCACTTCATCCGCTCGGCATCCGCTCTTTCTGCTGCGCGTCCGCTTCACTGTGCTCCCCCGGAAGCCCTGCGGATGTGCCATCCGCTTCCATCCGCTTCCATCTGCTTGGCTTCCATGGAGCAGCCACTTTACATCCTGGCTACATCCTCCCCCCGTCCGTTTCTTTCCGTTGTCCGCTCTGCTTATGCAAATTCGGGGCACTTTTGAGAGCGGATAACAACAGATGGAACATTTTCTCCTCCGCTGTGTCCTTTTTACATACGTTTTGCATCCGTCAGCCAATTTGACAGGCCCTTTATGTGTTACACAACTTTTCAAACCCAATAATGTTGGATAGCTGAATGGATCTTTATTTGACAACTCATGAGGTATATTTCACCTTCCATAAAATCTACATTTCTTGAAGGTTCAACATAAAGCCTGCCAAACTTCATGTACTGAGATCTAGTAGTCTGTGCCTCTTATTAAAAAAAAAAAAAAAGACTTGATAGAGGATTTATTGTCTAATGCCAACTCTGGATTGTTTATTAAACCACAGGTTGTGAGAAACCTTCCAAAACTTCCAAAAGCTAATGCAAGATATGACTGTTGAAAATCCGTAACACACGCAAACATAAATGCTGAAGTGATACAATATATTTAATGAAGGATTGTTCCAGAGTTGTACAAACTGTCCAATATGTTGATTCCTAAAAGCAATAAATGCATTTGTACAAACACACACATACACTCCTGAACTGTAGTGAGTACACTCTGTCAGATCGCCTGCTATCAGACAGGTCTTCATTCTGCTTGGACAAGCTGAGTGCCTGAATAAGCCAAATGACATGTGCATATATTGTAAAGCTAGTGCGAGTCAGATCATACACCACATGTTGGGTCTGCAAACCACAGCTAGATTGCTACCAGACCATGCTGTAATGCTGCCTGAACAATCTGACAGCTGGAGGTATGTCTGTGATCATTTAACCTCCATTCTATTATGACATCACTTGATCCTGCTAAAATACTAGATATATCTTAATATTTTTTAAAAAAATAGGTACTGCAAAATTAAAGCAAGTTTTTCATTTCTGGTGGGTCTCTTTCTTTAACACAATTAGACTAAGATTTCTTTCCCTCTTTTCTGGGACATGTTCTATCTTAATGTCTACCTGTGCATTTCAAATGATGCTGCCCAAATTGGAATTTGTCACAACTACAATATACCTCACCCATATACTAAATGCAGACATTTCACAGATTTTGCACATGCTGTCATTTTTGTGGTAATTCTGTTCAAGAGTACAATCAACAATATCTGGATTGCAAACTTTCAAATGACCACTAGCTGGAAACAAAGAAATATAGAAAACTGTAGCCCATTGTTGCCATCTAGTGGTTGCCTTGATATTTTGCAGCCCAGGTAGTGAACTTGTACTGTGTCTCTTTATAACTTGTGTGCTATGATAACGCTCTCTGTGTAATCTATATCAGTAAATCATTTGAAAGGCTAAACTCCATCTCCATTTCACATGTGAAAGATATCAGAAAAATATCACCTTCAAATCCTTCATTTATCACTAGTGACTGGGTGGCCTTGATGAAGCATCCTGTCTCATCTCAGCCCAGCATAGGTACAGGGACTGGGAAAAATGGCAATCATGCATGCAGTCTTGCTTTCCTCAGAAGAAAGGTGAACTAGTTAGATAAATGATGGTGCCCCAGAATTGAATACTGTATTATTTATCATACTGCACTTACATTCATCTGGCTTAATATAAGACTGCCTTCTTTTAGAGGAGTGTTAGATAGATTGCAGACATTTCAAAGAACAAGGAGGCATAAGAACATATGTGGAGTTTGAGGTTTTAAAGGCCTTGTTTTCATGTCGATGGGCCATTTTTCATACTCTTGTGTGGCAATGCTGAACATTTATGGCTCGTTTCATAGAACATGGTTACCCAAGAGATCTCTCAAGCTCAGTGGAAATTTCAAGGAAAAAAAGGGCATTCTCCAGAGACAGGGGAGGGAAGGTGAAGCAGGAGCCTCATTGGCTCTTTCAATGGGAAGAGCTGGCAATGTACTGGAGTATCTTGTCCTTCGTGCAGCAAAAATGATTAAACCCGTTCTGTTGTGTCAGCGTATCCTCAGTTTGTTAGTGTTAAATCTCAGCTGGCTGATGCTTGCCAGAAAGAGTGAAGGAAGCCTGCCAAACAGCTTAACAAAAATGCAGCCTTAAATATAACAAATGAGGTTGAATTTTGCTGTGGAAATATTTCCTGAAAGATTTAAAAAAAATAAAGATGTGAACAAGCTGAACAGCCATGTACTTAAGGAAAGGGAAACAGGAGCTGATGAAGAGAAATCAAGATACTCCATTCATCTGAAAGCCTGTTTAGACAATATGGGTTCTAATTATTTAGAAAGCCTCACTGCTAATTTAAGGTGCGGGAATCATACCTCATACTTTGGCCTCTTATTTTCCTCACAACAACAACCATGTGAGGGGGATTAGGCTGGGAGTGAATGATTGGTCACCTAGTCATATTTTATGCTTGAGGGAGGACTAGGATTCACCCTCCCCTGGTTTCTAGACCTTCACCACTATATCAAACCCCAAGTGATGTATAGGGTACATTCCAAAATTAATGTGATGAATTTTCTAGTACCTAGGGTTGCCTATATTTAAGAATAATTTGGAAAAAGTGCCTCAGAGCTCACCCATGCCCAGCACCTCTCCATTTATCTCTAGTGCCCTGCCAGAGCCTGGAAGAAAAGGGCTACAGCTGCTTGGAGAGCTGTTTTAACTCTATTGAACTGACCGCTTACAGCAGCTTTCTTGCAAAAGCCTGGAGAAAGAAGGGCTCTGATGAGTAGCAGAGGAATGCTGTGTTTGTGAGATCACAAAGCATTTGTTCCAATCAGTCTAAAAAGTCTTCTCCAAACTCCAGTCAACAATATTCTTTTTCTGTTATATTCACTGTCAACTTTTTGAGCGCTCAGCATCCACTTGTAGCCCTGGGCATTTCTACCCTAGAATGAAGTCTTGCTCTTCCAGGATGCTTCCAACCTCTGTTTTACTTTGTTTTGTTTTTGGAAACACAGAATATTACAGATGGTAATACCATATTTTGCCAGCACCTTTTATTTCTTCCACTAAAGGGAAATGCATTTGATAGTCTCTGGTGATAGATCAGAAAACGTATTTGAAGGAGCTCTCCTTTACTGATATGGACTAGAGTAACAGAATCTTAAAAGTCTAACTGTGTTTTCCATCCTTTTTACACCATAGGAAATTAAGGAAGAATTAACCTGAACCCATTTTCAGGCTCCAATTCCCTTGCTTAACAAATCTTTTCCAAACATTAGTTCTATCTGGTTTCTTCAAGATCATCTCTATGACTCCAAAAACAAAGATACCTTTTTTTAATTGGAAGCACTTCCACAGTTGTGAAAAATTGCTTTTTCTAGGTTGTGTCTTCAATATATCTCAAATTCACAGTATGTAATCAACAAATTTCTTGGTTTCACAGAAGTTGTAGTTCAACACATGGTGGTCTCAGCTGGCTTGGCTCAAGAGTTCCTAATGTTTGCTGTGGAAAACACTCATGAACCACAAAGATACTGCATGGGCTTCTAAATAAATATATAAATAAATGCTAAAATCTCATGAGATCACCAATACTGCAAGATGTTTGTATTCTCATTCAAAATGTTGCAAGATTTCAGGAATGAATATTTTAAATCTCAGCAGAATTCATACTTTCACAAGTTTTCAACATTAAAAAATAACATGTTGGTATATCTATTTCATCAGTTTTTTATTTAGGTGGGGGGGGTTGCTTTTAAATTAGTTGTTCTTATTTAAGTTCTTATGGGAGAAACAAAACATCACTATAAAACTTAAAAGAGTTTGATGTAGTGATTAAATTTCTGACTTAGAAACAAGGAGATGGTGAGGTTTCCCTCAGGCCAGGTGGGTGACTTTGAGCCAGTAACTCTCTCTCAGCCCAACACACCTCACAGAGCTGTTTTTGTGAGGAAAATAGGAGGTAATGTACACAAAAGTACACATTCCTAGACACATAAGTTTAAGGAAAAATATAAACACATATACATATAGAGTATATAAACATTGGGGGAGGTTAACAGCCCTTTTTGCCATCTGAATTTTTAACCACAATAGTTTCCCATATATTTAAGTATCTCCGTTAAAAATATATTGCATTTTATGTGACTTTATGTGATGTTTGTTTTATAGAAATGGACAGAAACCACAGCAGATTTCAAGGGAATGTTAACCCCGCTAACAAACATAGCATTATATACTAATTTATTTTTAATCTGCAACACAATCTAGATAGGTTACAATTAATTGAGTGTTAGCTTGAAGGTCAATTGCCGAAATAGATTTATTGGGAAATATGTGCTACAAAGTAATCCAGGTAGATTCTTCCAATGTCTAAATCCTATTCAGATGGGCATTTTGCCAATCCCAATTGGAATTTTTCAATAAGTGCACATACCGGTGCCTCAGTTACCATATTGCTAATCACTATGATAATTCTCAAAAGCCAGAATCTTACTTGTGTAGAAGAGGAAAACATTGGGGACCACATATAATAGCACTGACTTTTGTGAGCTTTCCTGTATTTCATCAGAATTTATCAAGGCCACACAGCGTTTCAGAATTTCCCATAATTCCCTGGAGCATAAAAACCACCAATTTGAGGGGGTTATTTAGCTTTGTCCAGACAGAGCTTGGTATCTGCTGACTTGATTTTCAAAAAGGAAAAAAAGGGTTAAATCAAAAGAATGCTTTATTTCCATGCACAGTGGGAACAATTTAGGGAAATGATAGTCCATTTGGAATGGTGTCAAAGATTCCTAACTGCAAATTTGTTCTCAGAGGCAGGTACTGTATCTTGAACTTTGACAACATCTCAGTTTGAAAGGAGGGGTTGTTTGCTTTGTTTTGCATAATGCCTAAATTGTTTTTTCTCATTTCAGTAAAAAAAATCAACATAAGGAAAGGGATGAATCCCAAGGTATAAATCAGTCCAAATGGCTTTGTTGTATGTGTGTGCAATATTGATGCAAACACCCAATGCCAAAGCAGATAACCATGTCCTGCTGGATCATTGTTTGACAGATATTTCCCTACTTAAACAGAGAAACAGAGTGAAGAAGGATGGGCAAAAAAGCAGGACCAACTTTCAACTTCCTATCAACTTCCCTACTGAATTTCCTTATGGGAATCTGGCGAGGAGCATCAGAAATCCTTCCTTCCTTCCTTCCTTCCTTCCTTCCTTCCTTCCTTCCTTCCTTCCTTCCTTCCTTCCTTCCTTCCTTCCTTCCTTCCTTCCTTCCTTCCTTCCAGTAAGTGGCTTGCTGTAAGTAAGTGGCTTGCTGCTGGATGGTATAAGGGATTGTGAGTATAAGGGATTGTGAGACTGGCTGGGAAACTCTTACAGAACATTGAAAATTAAGATCATACGATTGCAGCAACAGCCAGTAGCACTGAAGCAGCCACAAATTCCCCAAATTTCGTTTCCTCGGGAGTCATGTCCTAGACTTGTGAAACATTTTGTAAGTTAGCCCATTTGAGGTTGTTGCTGTTGTTGTTAGTTGCAAAGTCATTTCTGACCCATCGTGACCGCATGGACAATGTTCCTCCAGGCCTTCCTGTCCTCTACCATCTTCTGGAGTCCGTATAAGCTCACGCTGACTGCTTCAGTGACTCCATTCAGCCACCTCATTCTCTGTCGACCCCTTCTTCTATTGCCCTCAATCTTTCCCAGCATTAGGCTCTTCTTTCTAATGAGTCCTTCCTTCTCATCATCATTTGTATCATTTGAGTTCCTTTATCATTTGAGGTACCTTGGCTCAAAAAGTGGAGCCCTGTGATGTATCATACTGCTCCGGTTAAAGGTCATGAGAACAAGAGGTTTAGTAGCATATAAATATTTTTTTTGCTATTAAAGTGGTCAGTTATCAAGACTTAAATTATGCCTTGATTACTAACATTGTTCCTATCACTATTTAAGTAACAACATCTCGTCTTCAAATACTATTTATATCCATCCAAAATAAAGAAAAAGAAAAATGTTCTTATGGATTTGAATCTTCCTTTTTCCCCAACTTAACCAGATGGAATGCACCAAACCTCAAAATGTATTAACATTCCATTATGTTTTAAAGGAAACGTAAAAATGTTTTCTGGTGTGGCTTCTAAAATAACAAAGATTATAGGAGTGAAATTCAACTTTATCAAGAGTAACCTGTACCAGAATTTGCTGTCTGAATTTTTGGAATCCTATTTCCCATGTTATTATATTTTCATATTAACTTGTGCTCTGTCTTCCTACCTGTCCATCAGCCTGCCTGCCTTTGGTAGATAGGATCCATAGAAAATTACAGGGAGTGCCATGAAGGAGGAGACAAAATGACAAAGATTAATAAAAAAAAATAAGAAGCCACTTTGTATAAACTCAAGGATGAGCTTCACTTTCATGCTCACTTTTACTTTTAGAAACAAGCCATGGCTTTTTCAATGAACCATTTCAGTGTGGATAGTTTCAAAGTTAATATAAGCCATACATGCTGCTGAAATGAACTGTTGTCATTAAATAATCCATATTAATGAAGGGCAGAAGCATTACATGAATGAATTAAAATAGGGACTAACTCTAATCTTGGTCTGTTTTTCATCCCTTGGAGCTCTTTGAGATTCATAGCTAATTGGATCCTATCATGCATACACCTCTTTCTTCCTTAAAGTGTCCCATTTCTTAGAGAGGTCAATTGAAAAGGGTAGACCAGGTCAGCATTGGGCCATCTCTACCAAGTCCAGTGAATATCGCTGACATATCTTCAATGTTTCAAAATCATTTTGAAACCAGACACTTGTCTAGTCAATCTCTTTGGTAGGCTGAAACTCAGCAATGTCTCTCCAGAGCACAGAGTACTTCATTCCTAAGAAATCCTGGGGACATTATGACCCCCTGTTTTTATAATAATGGAACAGAAAATTACAAAAGCTGTAAAGAACAGTGTGTTTTAATAACATTATTTGTCATACATGATTTTTTTTATATCTTTTGAATATATCCCTTGAGTATTTCAGGAATTAAGGTCAGAATGAAACTAAGAATGTACAGAGAGCAGAAAGGAAAAGAAGCTTACCTTTTGTTGAAGTCAGATACAGGAAAGGAATTTGAACCTAAATTAATTTTGGGATTTGTTAGAATGAATTAAAGCCAACATTATTATTCGGTTTAATTTCTGCTTTGATTGGATTGTTTCACAGACTCTCTGTTAAGAGATGGCAATGAGTAATGAAGTGGAAAATAAAACAGAGTAGGCAATGGGACAATTACTAGGCACTCAAGAAACAAAGTTGGGTTATTTTGTTCCTTATTCTTTTCTAGCTGCACCTCAGATTGGATAGTACAACCTGACATCACAGAGTCCCCAGAAGGATATGGCCTTAAGCATTCCTCCTGAATTTCACTGCAAGGGGATATTATGAAATTTGTAGTGAATAATTCTATTATTTCCATTTCATCATAGTAATTCTGTTAATCTTGGCTTCAGGAGTATTTGGAGTCAGGGGTAAAAAAAATCAAAATGGTGGACATGAACATGTGATCTAAACCAGTGGTCGCCAACCGGTGAGCCACAGCCCACTGGTGGTCCGTGAGAAAATTTTGGTGGTCCGCAGAGAAATGTCACCCCCAGAGCACCCTCCAAAGCAATTAATCCAGCAATTAATTCTGCGCAGGAGCAGAAGGCCGTACTGCCCATATGGCCTGCAGGAACACTCCCCACCCACTCACTCCTTACCTAGCAAACTTGCCTGCTAAGTTGCTATTTTCCCTTTTTTTTTCTCACAACCATCAGCTGTTCTGCTGTGCCGGGAGATTTAGATTAACTAGAAAACAGGAAATCGTTGCATTTCTTGCTTTCTACCTAGTCTTTAGATCTTCGGCTCTGCTTTTAAGCAGAGTCAAACCTTCCTTAGGACTGAAGCTTCTATTATTCAATGCAGGTAGCTGATGGCAGATAGATAGATCTCTGAATGAATCTGTGATTCTGTGAGCAATTCAATCTGCCTGCTTTGCCTGATTTTGGGTAAAAGTTGCTCTTTTTTATTAAAAAAAAATCAATTTTATATAAATATGTATCATATTTACATACAAGCCATGTCCAGCCAGTTACATGACCACCAAGCCCCACCCACAAATTAGGCCACACCCACAGAACCAGTGGTTAAGAAATTTGAATCTCATCCCTGCCTCTGTGTGTGTATGTGTGTGTGTGAGAGAGAAAGAGAGAGAGAGAAAGAGGGAGAGAGAGAGGTTAGATCAGATCTCTCTCTCTCTCTCCCACCAATGTTAGCAAGCCACCATCAGTCAAAATTCATATTAGTGGATTTAAAATTATGAGTCTGGTGGTCTCTGAGGTCTAAAAGGTTGGTGATCCCTGATCTAAACCATCAACTTGACTTTTTTTTTTTAGTCTCCTTGACATATCACCCTAAATCCAAACACTATCCTTGGCCCAAAACTGGCATGTATCTCTGTCTTCAGTGCATAGAACATCTATGTGTGAAATACCAATTGAAGAGGATCCCCAAATATAGATTATCTATTCACAATATTCTGAGTAATCTTCAAAACTCCAAACCAAATCAAAAAGAGTTCTCACTTTAGTATTGATTTGTGCTTCTTGTGTGAAACAACAACATATTCTGTTAATATACTAACACTAACACAAGCTAGGTATGATTGGAAACCTGCAGAAAAAATTGGACTTGTTTGGAACATGAAATTCAACAGCTACTGATTTAATGAGCCAAGCAGTGTACCCAATGTTTCAGTAATATCTGTTCTGTGAGACAACTTACAGGAAAATAGTGTAGAACAAAGAATGAAATGTGTTGATCATTTTGGTTTTCTGCTTTTTGTTTCTTAGGCCTACAAACCTACATTTATTTAACTATAAAAGTTCAGTCCACTGAACTTTTTGAATGTGCAAAATGTAATATTCAGGATCAATTGCACCTAAACAACAACTTTAACAATCTGTATTTATTCATTTATCAAACATGTATGCCACCTGACTCAATGATTATTCTTTGCATGTTACTTTACTTTGTTTTCCTTGAATATGTTTTTCTTTTTCTTCTCTGTAGTCACAGCAAGGCTGGAATAAAAAGGAAGAAATGCAGAATGATTCAAATAGTAGACAAGCTCAAGATACACCAAAAAGTCACCAGAGGCAAACCGGAGGCAAACATATTGTAATCTAATCTTTTGTGCTCTTTCTTTGAAAAGAAGCCTTTTGATTTTAAGATCTTCTTTCTTGCTGTTTCTCCCATTGATTTCTGAGATAGCTTATAACACATTAGAACAATAATATAATTAGTCAGAAGGTTCTGTCTCTTGCTTTACAGTCACCATGATTCTTGATAGACTGACGTGAGTGATAGAAGTTGAGGTCCATCACATCTGGAGGCCAGAAGTTTCAAGAAATCTATCAATGTAGAAGAAGCCAGAACATTATTCTCCTCATGCCTCAAGCCTAAGGCAAAAGTCTCTCTGAAATTGGTCCTTAAAGGTTGCTTGTATTTTGTCTGGCAACAATAACAACCAGACAGTAACTTCCCTTTGTCAGAAGTTGTTCTTTTTGAGGAAAAAAAAAGAGAATGTATCTTTTCCCAAATATTCCCAGGAGCTGCCGAAGACAACTGTATGAATCCACAAGAAGACACAATTGCTTTCATGAAATACAGAGATGTTCCTGCCAGCTCTTATTGTTTTTGAGGCCCTCCACATTTTTTTCATCTTCACAATTTGTAGTTTTTCATCTTCACAATTTGTAGCTGTGCTTTACTAAAATATCAATCCTTTGCAGCTGTGGCCATCTAGACAACATCAAATTGGGGAAGGATGCTTACATAAACAGTACACGTATCTGTATTTTAACACTTTTGTTGCTCAAACTATAGAGAAAGATTTCTGCTAATAATCACTGGAATCTTGTATTCTATTTCACACACCATACATGCTCCATACATGCTTTGTACTAATATGTATAAAAGATTGCAACTCACCAAAAGCTGAGGGAACATACCAAACCATCAGAGAAGTTATTGGGCTGGTATGGTTTGACTTTCTCATGTGCCAAAATAGAGGAGTAACAAATGTAGAATCAGGATACAAATACCTATGACAGAGATAACACTGCCATTAGTGAATCCATCCACAATGGCACTGAACCAACATGGCAATAATATCATTCTAAAGGTACAAAGAGAAAATTGAAATTATTGTGGGGAGGAAAGTTACATACGCACAATAAATTCTGAAGAGAATCCAAGATTCAATTTTGCCATTAATACATGAAGCAAATATGTAAATATAACAAAAGTCACAGCACTGAAAATCACACTACCATACAGGGTGACAGGAGTTGTATCAATTTTAGACCAACATTTGACCTGGCATAAGGGAAGATTAATATGATGAAATCTTTGGAATATGGACTTATTTCTAAATTGCCAAGTTATTTTTCCTGTAACTATACAAAGAAGTTACACAGAAGCAACAATTTGCAGTCATGCTGTGCTTGATTTATTGCAGCATTAAATTGTTGGCATCTTGAGGAACTTTCATAATGGGAGAAAATGAATAATCTGTTGTTTGAGCAAAGAGTACTCATTTGAATACAGCTACCCATGTTTTAGCCAAGTATATCAATGCAAATCCAATTCTAGCTATCTGGAAAGATGCAGAGAACTATATAAAAGAAAAAGAAAATGTGACTGTACATATTTAGGAACTTCTAGTTAAAAACAAATGGCACATTAGCAGAACGGTCCAATTAAATAAAGTATATTTCCACGCCATTAAAGTTTCTACTCTCCCATCCCAATCCCTTCAAAGTGCAGATAATCCTTCCACAACTGGGACCAGAATCTTGTTCGTTTAGTGAAGCAATCATGAAGCAGAATGTCCACATGACCACTTTGCTCAATGACCATAATTTCAGCACTCCCAGTTGTGGTCATTAAACAAACTTGTGGGTCATTAGGCAAAGCCAGGTAGTTCTTTTGCTCTGATTTCAACTCCATTTATGTCTCTGGGAAGCTGAAATCCTTGGGCAGGCAGCTCTTTCAACCAGCCCCCAAAACAAGAGGGAGTTCTTTTGGCAGGCAGCAACCAAGCATGCAGCCAACTTCCTGTTATTTCAAAAATAAATGAAATAACAATAGCAATAGCACTTTGATTTATATACCTCTTCATAGTATTTTACAGCACTCTCTAAGTGGTTTACAGAGTCCACATATTTCCCCCAACAATCTGGCTCCTCATTTTACCATCCTTTTTCCCAGGATGGAAGGTGGAGCCATCCTTGAGCCAGTTAGGATCGAACTCCTGGCAATTGGCATAATTAAAACCCATGTCACACTGAACCAACGGATGCAAAGAGGATGTAAAACGGACAAAAAACCTTGCCATCCATTGGAAAACACGATGTACTCACTGCCTCCGTTTGGCTTCCTCTCTATCCGTCCAGCATCCGTTTATGGATGTTTCATCCGCTCCAAAAGTTTTGGGCTGCCCAAAACTTTTGCGCGGAAAATGTATCCAGTTCGTCCACTCTGCATCCGCTACGCATCTGCTAGGCATCCGTTATGCATCCGCTATATCCGCTAGGCATCCGCTGCGCATCCGCGCAACTCGCATCCGCCCGGACGCAGGGAGGAAGCAGAACGGACACAGAACGGATGCAGAACGGATGCCTAGCAGATGCAGAACGGAAACAAAGCGTTTAAAACAGAAAAAACGTTCGCAGAGGGGACCTATCTCGGATATTAAGGATGTCTACAGGATGCCTAGAGGATGCCTAGCGGAAAACCTATGCTGCCTATAAAAAGGGGGAGCAACTCGCCTGCATCTCATTTTCAGAACAGCAGCCCAGTGGTGCAGACCTCTGCAGCCTTCATCTGGCTCTTCCTCTTCCACAGCATCCAGTCATGTCCACCGTGGATTGTAACAAAGTCCTTTCAGCAGCCACCATTGTTCTGCAACAGTGCGAAGCCATCTGCAGGCTCTGTGAACTCTACTGCGAGAAGAAAAGGAGCCACCCAAAAAGAGTCTGGATCCGGAGATTGTTCGCCAGAAGAGCAGAGGACGGACTGTACAACAAGCTGATGGTGGAGCTCAGGAGCGAAGACACTCGGGCGTTCCCGAACATGAGGATGCCTCCAGCCATGTTTGACGAAGTTGTGCAGCGGCTGACACCCAGGTTGACCAAGGCAAACAGAAGCTTCCGGCCCAGCCTGGAACCTGGGCTCAAGGTGGCACTCACTCTGCGCCACCTGGCCTCAGGGACCTCCTACAGGAGCATGCAGTACTGCTGGAGGGTGCCATCCAACACCATCAGCATTGTGGTCAGAGAAGTGGTGCAGGCCATAATCGAAGAATACAAGGAGGAGCTCCTCCAGTACCCCTCCACTGAAGAAGGATGGAAGAAAGTTGCAGAGCAGTGGTATCAGAAGTGGAACTTACCACACACCGTTGGAGTCATAGATGGCAAGCACGTGGCCTGCAAATCTCCAGCCAACTCGGGGTCCACTTATTTCAACTACAAGGGCTTCTTCAGCATCGTCCTCTTCACCATGGTGGATGCTGACTACAAGTTCATGTACATCGATGCTTCAGGCAATGGCTCATCTTCAGATGCCCAGGTATACAACGCCAGTCACCTCAAGGAGGAGCTGGAAGGCAACCTCATCGTGGGCTTCCCAGATCTAGAACCCCTGCCCAATGACACACAAGATGTGCCCTACTTCATTGTGGGTGATGACGCCTTCTCCCTCACAACCTACCTCATGAAACCCTATACTTCCAGACTCCTCACCCGTGAATAGAGGATCTTCAACTACAGGCTGTCCAGGGCAAGGTGGGTGGTGGCATCCTGGCCAACAGGTTCCAGGTACTTCTCACCACCATGCAGCATTGCCCAGAGACCGTGAGGAGGATCATTGAAGCTTGGTGCATCCTGCACAATCTCATGCGCACTCGCTACCCAGTGTTGCAGAACAGGCTCGTGGACCTCCAGCAAGGCAATGAGGACATGGAGCCTGGGGAATGGAGGCAAGGGTGAAACCTGATCGACACTGAGGATGTGCAAGGCCCCAACAGAGCCTCACATGAAGCAAAGAAGCAGCGCAACCTCCTGAGACAATGGTGCAACTCCCCAGCTGGAGCAGTGGAGTGGCAAGACAGGATGATAGATGCTTAATGGATGCTTCCTTCAGCCTGTCTCATCACACGGATGAGATTGGGCCATGTATGTTTGGTTGGCCTACAATGAACAGGGCATTTAATAAAGAGTTGTGTTTGTGTTGACATGTGTGAATAATTATTACATTATTATTGATAATAAAGGGCCGTAGGTGTGGCACCTGGGAGGGTGGACCATACAGTCCCACAATGCTTGCACTGGAGGTTTATCTATTCCACAGCTATTACCCATTCCACAGGTATCCCTACCCATCCCACAGCTATCTCAACCCATCCCACTGCTATCTTAACCCATCCCACAAGCATGCAAAGGCTTAAACCATTTCTAAAAGTTTCCAGCAACTTTATTAAAAAAAAGAAATGAAGCAAGTGTGTGAATCAAAAATAGACTTTATTAACAACAAGCTATAAGACAAAAATGAGTCTCTGGCACTCCTCTTGGTCGCTCAGTCTCAGGGGTGAAGGGTGCAGGTGCTGTGGAGGTGGCTGGTGCTGGAGTGCTTGTCATCAGCTCCTCCAGAAGCAGAAGCAGCAGAAGCCCCAGCTCCAGAAGAGCGAGCCCGTGCTGCAGAAGCCCCAGCAGAACCAAAGTGAGGGCCAGGGGGTGGGATGGTAGCCCCGTCCCTCTTGCCAGGGCTGGCAGCAGATGGCTGAGGGTTGCTGTGCTTCCGCATGGTTGTGGGGTTGCTGGCTGGCAGGGAGGCTGGCAGGAACCAAGGCTGGCAGGAAGGCTGGCACCAAGGCTGGCACCAAGGCTGGCAGGCAAGCAGGCACCAAGGCTGGCAGGAAGGCTGGCACCAAGGCAGGCACCAAGGCCGGCAGGGAGGCAGGCACCAAGGCTGGCAGGCAGGCAGGCACCAAGGCTGGCAGGCAGACATGAACCAAGGCTGGCAGGAAGGCAGGCAGCAAGGCTGGCAGGGAGACTGGCTGGCAGAAAGGCTTGCAGGCAGGCTGGCAGGGAGGGTGGCAGGGAGAGTGGCAGCAAGGCTGGCAGCAAGGCTGGTAGCAAGGCTGGCAGCAAGGCTGGCAGGCAGACATGCAGGCAGGGCAGGCAAGGCAGCCAATCCGTCCGGCAGCAGGTCTTTCCTCTGAATGGTGACCTGCTTCCGAGCTGCTTCCGTTATATCCGCGGGGCTGATGCAATGCATCTCCCCCGCATGCGCAATTAACGCCAGGCATCCATTAGGCTTCCGCTGTGCATCCGCTGTGCATCCACTTCATCCGTTCGGCGTCCGCTGTGCATCCGCTGTATCCGTTCTGCGTCCGCTTTGCTGAGGTCCCCCGGAAGCCTAGCGGACGCGCCATCCGCTCCCATCCACTTCCATCCTCTGGGCTTCCGTTCCGCATCTGCTTTGCATCCGCCCTGCGTCCTCCCCGCGTCCGTGTTATCCGCTCCGGTTATGCAAATTTTTGCCCCTTTTGAGAGCGGATAACAACGGATGGAACATTTTGCTCGTCCGCTGTGTCCTTTTTGCATCCGTTGGGCAGTGTGACATGGGCTTAAACTGCAATACTTTAGCCTATTAGCCTTTAACCACTTTGCCACCATGGCTCATCAGATATAAATAAAATTTTCCTTCATCCACTCCAAGCAGGAATGTCTTCAGGATGTGGGGTTTTTAAAATCAAGATAGCACACATGCACATTAAAAACAGACAGAACTCTAATCACACCATTGTAGTCACCATCTTGACTTTCTTGTCCATGTCTTCAGATATCCCCTACTCCAAGTAATGACAGGATGATGCAGTGCCAAGTCCTCTTGTAAAGCAAGAATGACATCCTTTGGGGCAGTGTGATGCTTGGATGGGCCCTTTGATTTATGTTTGTCTCCAGCCATTCATGATCTCTTTTGTTTCTTTTTAATTGTAAGCTGCCCAGATTCATTAGGAGTCAGGCAACCTTTACATTGGATAAATAATGGAAATCAGTGATGGAAATCCATAAGCCTTTTTTTTTGTCCCATCCCTTTGAGTCAACATTGACTCCTGACAATTACCTGAACAGGTCCCTGCAGTTTTCTTGGCAAGGTTTTTCAGAATGGTTTGCCTCTTCCTAGGGCTGAGCAAGTGTAACTGTTCAAAGGTCATCAATCTGGCTTCATGCCTCAGGTGGGACTAGAACTCAAAACCTACATGAAACCCACCAAACCACCAACCACTACCCAAAAGCAACTGCAGACTCTTGAAAACTGTAAGAAGGATTTCCTAGCCTTGCTTTGAACTACTTTTCTCAAATGCCTCCCCACCTCTTTATGTGATAATTTGTCAATGATTCATCTCCTGGATTTTCAGCTTCCTTCGTGCAGTTGTCTTTTGTTATTCCAGAGTAAAAGAGGTATTTTCCTTCTCACTATAATTTTTTTCCCATGTCTAGGTGCATTGATGATTGTACCTAATTTATTTTTCTTATTTTTATTCCAGAATACCAGTTGATTATTACTCTTGTGTGTATACTATCCTATGTTTATATGGAGGGGAGGGGAGGAAATTTGTCATATGCAAGTATCTTTGTTTTGGCTACAGATTTATAAGATACATCAGACCACTTTGTTATGCCTTCTCCCAATATTTTCTCTTCTCCACACTCTATTTCATACATGTTGTACAAATAATAAATCATTAATTCCCTAACAGTGTAGTCAGTTATTTTCTATCCTTGATTGTAACAGCACTATATTATTTAACAATAGCACAAGATGGAAAAGAATCAACAATGCATCTTTCCTTGAATTTCTTCTATGCAAAGTAAGCAGCCTTGAAATTATCTGCATGAGTATTTGGGACTGGAGTCTAAATTACATTGACTAGTCTGATGTTTCAGTGGACCTGACATTTCTCTACAGAAAAAGACATAATTATAAGCAATGGAAATAGTAATATTATTAGAATTGTGAACTGTACTATGCCTGAAACCACTCAATAATTGTAGAATAACTGATTAAGATAGTGCAGGCTCTTATTTAATTTTGCAAATTTCCAATGACAAATTCTCAGTCAGACTTCAAACCTGGTTTAAGTAAATATCTGCTCCCTGAACTGATAGATATTCAAAGTATTTAAGAGATTTCTGAGTTTTCATAACTATGTATTATATCATGTTATATATTGCATTTAATTTTATTATTAAATGCATTTAATTTTATTTTAGATACGCAACTAATTCCAGGCCTTGCCAGCCACTCAAGGTAGAGCAGACCAGGAAACCTACATTATAAGTATTACTTTTATTCTAATGTTACAAGAACAAAATCAAGCAAATCTAAATGTGCTCTCTCTCTTTCCCTCCATCCCTTTATCTTTCTGAGAACTAAAAACAATCAAGTCTGGCACTCTTTCTCAAATTACATTTCTACCCCAATCTCAGATTTCTTTTCATGATAGTTACCTTGATGGTAGTTCTTCTTCTTGCCCTCAAAGCTATTCCTACTACTTATTACAGGTATCTAGCTTAACCCACATTATTGCTTGTTTATTTGTCCTTTGTTTGTCAAAGACCAAAACAGGCATTTAAAAAGGAAAAGAAACATCACTGTAGAAAACAAAGCAATATAGTCAGAAACTTGCACAAAAAGTATTGAAGCAACAGCTAGACATAAGATAGAAGTGTAACTGCAAGAAGAGAAATGGCTATTCTAGAGATATTTGGAAGCTTGTCAACTAAGAGGAGGAGTAATTATTGCACTATGTATTGCATTGTTGTATTGCACCATATTTCTATCATCACCTTGTGATAGAAATCTACATGTGGAGATGTCATTTATCAATTATTAGTTACAGCTTCTGTGTCAACCTATTAAGTTCTGCTAGCCAACTTAGTTTATTGTGAGAGAATAAGTCTAGGAGTCTATACAAATGGCCAAATTTTCTTCTCTGAATTTTAGTTGGCCTAAAAAAAATTAAAATCTCCTTTAGACTGTAGCCAAATTGTTTCTGAGTTCATCCCCACTGTTTTTCATTTCTTGTATGGATAAAGAACAGGACATTTATTTATTTGTTTGTTTGTCTAACATGTACAAAATAGCAAGTATAGGTATAAACATAAACATGAACAAAGGAAGTAAATACAGATAAACAGGGACAGTAAGACAGGGATGGTAGGCACGCTGGTGCACTTATGCACGCACTTATGGATTCCAGGCGGATGAGCTGTATTCAAGAATTGAACTGGCAAAGGTTTTGTATGCTCTAGTTAGCAATACAACATTACCGGAGAAGAAGCTTTGCAAGATTAGGTTAACAACTCTTAATGCCTTTTTGGCAATGCTGTTTCAGTGAACTCTAGAGCTTAGATCTTTTGAGATGGGTACTACTAGGTCCTTGACAAAGTAAGGGTCACCTATGAGATCATTTCCACCCAACTTGTATTTGGTGTTCTGATTTTTTTTTCCCAATGTGCGGGACAGATCATTTATTAGTTGAGATTTGGAGTTGCCAAATGCGCGACCATTCTGACACATAGTCAGGGTTGGTTTGTAGAGCAGTAGCATTGTCAGTGGTGTTAAATAATTTTACATCATCAGCAGGACACAGCAGTGGCAAACTTTTTCAAAAAGTAGGCACATAATCCATCAGGGTCAATAGAGATGGCTTTAGGTTATGTAGTGCTGTTTCAATGTTATCTACTGTAATATCAATATGTAGTAAATTGCTAAAATGTGTTATGGTACGATGAGGAAATGGGGGCAGCAGCAATTGCTGTCGACAAAAACTGAACTGAAGAACGTATTGAAGAGGTTAGCCTCAACAACTTCATCATTAAAGTCTTCCCCATTAGGCCCTTTTAGGGGTGGGATAATTTTAGGGGTGGGATAAGTTTGGCATTTAGGAAATTATAGAAGGCTTGGGAAGAGTTCAATTTTAACAGCTCTTCCTCCTGTTTGCAGTGCTGATTGGTACATTCAGCCTTTATCTGGTGGCATAAGGCTTTGTAGCAATTTTTAAAGTTAGCTACGGAGCCAATCTTGTTTTCTCACCAAAGAGATTTTTTTCTTGGATTGTAACTTTCTTATTGTTATGGGTATTATTATTTTTTTGCTTTAGGATTATATCAGATACATATAGATTAATGACTCTATTGACTTCAAGCAAAAAAGGTTATAATGGTCTTCTGCAGTGATTCAGTCAGTGAACAGAAGATGCCAATCAAGAGACACAAGGTCGGCAGCTATGAGATCATAGTTGATTTTTTAAAAGTATAATTTGGCCCCATCATTATGACCCTCTTTGCAAGGACAAATTGAGACAAAACTCAATCATGCAGTGATCGCTGTTGGAAAAAAGTTCTTTAATTTGTAGGCCATAAATTGAGTTTAAGCTATTGCAGAAGATGAGATCTAAGCAATTGTTGAGCCTAGTGTTGTTATCAATTGCTCCAGCCCCAGAATCATAACGGCATTGTATAGGGTTGCATCTATAGGTTCAGTTGTACATTCATTTAGGGTCCAATTAATGAGGCAAATTGAGGTCACAAAGAAAGAGGGTGCAAGCAGGAAACTGCCCACGTTAGTAGTGCAATTAGCTTGTTCATAAGACCAAGGTCATAGTTGGGGGCTCTATAACAAGAAATGAACTGTGATATTTAGGGACAGTTCTCACACAGTGGTTTCAGGAAGAGCAAGCTCCTGTGTAACATTTATTTTTTTCAGACCTAGGGAGTTTTCATAGAAGATAGCAAAACCATCCCCTCTACGATTATCATTGTCAGACCAGAAAATGTGAGTCACTTACTGTAATAATGGAGTCTGGAAAGGATACATTCAACCATGTCTTGCAGGCAAAAATAAGGCTGAATAGGGCCACATTTAGAAGAAAGAGGAATTTGGGCAGTCATGCTTGTCTATGGAAGTGTTGGTGTTTTAAGGATGTTTTATTTATTTATTATTTATTTATGTGGCTGGGTTCCTCAGAGCAGCCAGTGGGAGCATCGCCCTCCACTTAGATTGCCTCATCAGCTGACAAAGTGGGGATTTGTCACACCAATGGCTGATGTTGAGGAACTGCTCCGGTTTGCTGATTCCTTGCCAGATGGCTGCAGATCAGCTTGTCATCCTCTGGGATGACTGCCACGTGGGCAGCTGGATTTGCAGTTAGGTTTTAGGGTCTTATTTGTTCAAATCCTTATGCTGCTACTTTGTAGATCCCTAGGACCTAATCTATGTATTTTTTGTTACTTTTGTTACTTTTACTCCTATCTCTGAATTTAGTTGCTGGTACTTTTCTCTCCTTCGGGCTCTCAGTGGCGTGACTATGCATCTGCCTTGGTCACCATCTTGAAGAGTCCAGAATTCATATGAAATTACAATTAGAAAATCAGGAGATGTCATCCATTAATTTCCCAGGGATGTAAATATGTGGACTGTTTCGCTTCCATCAAGATTTTTGCTGCTGCCATATAGATTTGTCTTTTTGTATAAAAATCCAGCATTTCTGTGGTTGCAAAGACACAATTATGGCTGAGTGGGATCAGATTAAAAAATATTTTATTTAACTGAGGGCATATGTCTTTTGTCTGAAAATTCCATCGCAAAATAGGACACATTCAAGCAATTGGTACTGTTTATATTTGCAAAACAAAACTGGGGACCAGCCTTGAGTCTATCTGCAATCTCAGATAAAAAATGAAACCATAATGGCTTCTAAAAGAGCCTAATTGAGCCTTTAAAAATCTGATGCCATCCAGATTGTTATTCTAGGGTACACTACTGTTTTTTCAGGTTGCTACTAAATGAATTCTCGGATCAGTTTTGTTGGCTTTCTACTCCTTATTGCATCCATCCCCTCCATGTCACTTTATTTAATGAATTAATAATCAATCTGGTGAAATACAACTGGCAGTTTCAAACTTCATTTGATGCTTTCTGTTACAATGAATTTTTTAAGAACCAAAGGATTTATTTCTTTGGATGCCACAGATGCCACCATCTTATTATATGGGTTTGTAAATTTGGATTTGTGTTAATTTGGAAGGCAGGGTTGCTAGCATTATTCTCTGCATCTGCCATCAATATGCAGCCCTTTGCTGATTATGCAACATCAGAATGGATGTCATTTTTTAATGGAATTTTCTATTTGTTCTCCCACATATGTAAACAAATACAGATCAATAAGCGTTTTTAGCTTATATTAGCTGATGTACTAGTTTTCATTAAACAAACATGGTACCTATCAGAGTTCTAGAAAGCCAATTCAAGGTCTCCACATAAAGTCTAGTTTAGGACTGATGAAGAGTGATAATTTGGCTGTCCCTCTGTGGTTTTGTCAGGATTTTTCCCTTGTGTATTGTATCCTTTACATTCCAGTATTGGGGCTAATGATCTTTTTGTTTCTCTATGGGTGGGTATTTAAAGTAGAAAACCAACTGAGGGTGATTTTCCAAGAACAATTCCTATAGAGCTAGTCATTTATCAAAAATTTAGTCAGATTATTTTTCCAAGAGACCACATGATTATGACATTTTTCCAAATGCCAATGAAAGACTGGGGTAAAGAGTACTGCTAGAAATGTAAAATATCTTATTTTTCAAGAGCATCCATCTTCTGTGTGGTCAAAATATTGGAGTAAATGAACTTTGATGGTCAACTACGTTAAGGACACCATACATATAGGAATAAGGAAAGAACCACTCTGGAGGCCTACTCTTAAGGAACACATATTTTGTAGAGATAAACCTGGGCTTGCTATGATCTGTATATATTTTCAGGACAGAACTACTGTATAAGCAATCCTGCTTAGTGAGGAGGACACTTTTATGATAAATGAACCTATGCTATAAATAAATCATTCAATCTTTACTTATCTGAGTTCAAATGGAAGAGAGATGTTCCCACTGATCATAAAATTTGTTCAGTCTCAATATATCAGAAAGTAGTCAAAATAGACTTGGAAGGAATCCAAAGCAAGATTGGTATCTCCCAATAACTAGCATAGGAAATCTGCAAGATATTCAACTTTCTAATACTTCAGCAAAGTGAGGTGAAATTTGCCAAGCGGTTGAAGCCTAATTTTACATAAACTCATGCTCCTTTAAATTTCATTTAAAAAAAGGAAAGGAGACAAGACGCTTTACTCTTCTGAGACAAAATCAGACTGCATTTGTAAGAATAGTCTGGGATGATAAGACTCTTCCCAAAAGTTCAGTTGAAGTTGTGCCAAGGGTAAATGTATATATGTGCAGACACAACAATATTTTTACATTCTAATTACTTTTACTTTCCCTTTTTAATCAGCGCTAAAATAGCACAGTGGCTCAGAACTTTGCCTAATGCATAAAATGTAGTCTTTTATCACAAGTGTCTGGAATAACAATAAACAATGGAACCCTTTACCCCTCAATGATGGGAAGGAGGTGAATAAAAACAGTGCCATCTTTAAAAATAGAATAGAAGCTTATTGAGGCACACAGGCATTATTCCATCTAAGCAGACTTTAATTGAGAAAAGCAAAGAATAAATAAAGAAATATTTCTGTTCTAACTACTTAGCAACTTTTATGTATACATGTCATCTCTGTGACCTTGATATATTCTGGATATCTATACTTTAAATAAAAGCAATTTCTTTCAGTATTTCAATGTTCTCCAATATGTTCTACGGAATCTGCTTTCTGAAAACTGTGGCACAAATAGATTTAAAATGTCATATCCTAACATTTGCTATCCCATTATTTTCCTTCAATAAAACTAAGCAGAGATAGGTGACAGGCAAACTTGAGAACCCAAGGATGTGTTTAGCATTTGAGTCCAATCAGATGATGATACAAGACACAAGAATCATGTTTTAACCTATTTTATTTCCCCCACCATCAAGATAAGTGGCATGTGAAATATTTTTAAATTTTGTTTGTCAGAAGATTCTGAGATTCTTTTTGTAGCAACTGATGGCTGGTTTTAACCAGATTATTGGATTTTCTTTTGCCTTACTTTTCCTGTTGCAAAATAGTAGGAATTAAGGCCATCCCATTCTATTAGATTTCTGAAGCATATTCAGAAGATGTTTAACACACTTTATTTGTTTACATTGTTTACTTATAGTATTCTGGAAATAAGATTCAATATACACCCTTCATTTTCCTTGTCCACCTTGTCGCTTTCCAAATAGACAAGGCTATGGTTTCTAACATTTTCAGCTAATAAGAGTTTTAAGTAGAAATTCTGAAAGTTAATAGTCTGGTACATCTGGAGCAGATTAGATTAAGGATGGCTGCTTTGAGAATAAGATTAAATCTTGATCACAAATGTATTATTCCTAGAGATGGAAGGAAGCATAAAAACTCAACATGGACTTGGTTGTGAAGTCATATAATTGACTTTTCTGGGATAAGCAGCATAAGAAAAGTCTTCCTGGATCAGGTCAGAAGTTATTTATTGCAGCAATTTGGAAATTTTTCTTTTATATATAATTTTATAAAATTTCAAAAAAAGAAAACCCTCCAAGAATAAAAGATAAAAAAGGAGAAAAAGAATTGAAAAAAAAAGGAAAATGGGGAAAGCATGATAAAAATGCAAAAAAAAAAAAAAGTAAAGAGAATAGAAAAGGAATGACTTCTGACTTTTTTTGGTATAGATATAGATAAAAATTCACCAAACCCTTACCCTAAAGTTCACAATAGTCTACGTTATTTCCACAATCCCACATAATTCTAGTCATCAAATTCCAAAATCAAAATTTTATTTCTTTCAGTTTCTTGCAAAAAGCACAAAGTGGTTTCCATATAGAAATAAAATTGATCAAAATCTTTTCTTCAGTCAAAGCTAGCAATTTTGCCATCTCCAAGAATTACATCAGCTTTACTTCCACTCCACTTTTCCACTGTAGACATTTAGATGTATTACTGCTGTTATATATGTTGTGGTGGTTTTCTCAACTTTAAAATCAGAAAATTCTTTCCTAAAGAATTGAGAGGGACTAATTAAGGAGTATTCAATACTCATTTATCACATTATCTTAATACTAACATCAGCATTTTTGGAAACAGAAATTCTCCAAACCATGGTTTAGTTCTAGGAATTATGACATGAGATCCACACATTATTTTGCAGAATCATTTGCAACCCATTTCTTCAATTGAAAAGCACTTTGAGTAAACTATCTGTTAGAAGGAGATTCATTTCTAATTAAATTACAGATTCATTTCTAGTCTTGCTCAGCGAAGAACTTCTGGGAGCTGTTGGAGCCCCTCATCCCAAACTCAGATTAAATAGTATTATTAGGGATAGCCAACCATCAGTTATGCTGGTTTAATTCTAGGCCAATGAGTCTTAATTAATCATGAAATTATTTGAAACTTGCATCTTAGCTACAGCAATGGCCTTAACACATGTTCAGTTCCACAGATGTTATGTGTCATCTCACAGTCTAACTAGGAAGACAAGAACTGAGTGTACATGAAAACCATGTTTCTCACAAAATAAGGCCGGGCCTTTTTTTTTTTTTTTGACCTAATTAATTGACTTAATTTCCTAACTAATTTTTTTTGACCTAACTAAGAGTGGCCCAAACTCATGTACCTCTCCATGAGACTGTTTCTATTGGCCAACGAAAGCTCCCCTAAGGCAGAGTCCCCAGCCACTTCGGGGCGAGGAATGGCTGCCCGTGTCCCCTCGCCATTAGGCAGTGTCTTTCAAGTGATGGAAGATGCCCAAGGGCAGTCACCAGCCACTTCGATCAGCCGGTAGAAGCAGCCTCGGGGCGAGTGCACACGCACACTCCCCTCACCGCGAGGCCGTTTCTATCGGCCGACGAAAGCTCCCCAAAGGCAGAGTCCCCAGCCACTTCAGGGCAAGGTGTGTTGCCTGTGTCCCCTCGCCATTAGGCAGTGTCTTTTGGGTGATGGAAGCTCCCCAAGGGCAGTCACCAGCCACTTCGATCGGCCGGTAGAAGCAGCCTCGGGGCAAGCACACACACACTCCCCTCACCGTGAGGCCGCTTCTACTGGCCATTTGAAGTGGCTGGTGACTGCCCTTGGGGAGCTTTCATCGCCCAAAAGACACTGCCTAATGGCAAGGGGACATAGGCAGCCATGCCTCGCCCCAAAGCGGCTGGGGACTCTGCCTTTGGGGAGCTTCTATCGGCTGATGTTCTATTGGTAGATTGGGGTATTCTAGCCTAGGCTACCTGCAGGGCACTCCTAAAGGCAAGTGTCAGGCGGAGCTCCATTCAAAATCCAGGAAAGAAATACTTAGACTCTTTAGTTTAGAGAAAAGACATCTTTTACTGAAAGTGAAGTGGTAGCAACCAAAGAATTCTGAATCTGAGAAATTAGGCACGCAATTCACATATACAAAGTGATGGAAATGTTCCCACCCCCAATAGTTCAGATGACACTTCCAATTAGAAGTTGTGAATATGATCATGTGGGCATCTTCAGGTGATGATGAGGCCTCTGTCCGTTGACCTTGGCATATTTTGATAATGGGTTGCAGTTGTGCGGAGAAAAGAAAGCTAAGCGAGAAATAGAAACCTAACTCTATTGTATGCTTCCCCCCCCCCATTTACTCAACAGAAGAATTTAACACCTCCAGCTCACTTCCCAGACTTTTCCTGCCTCCCCCCGTTACTTATGGCAGTCGAAAGATGCAAAGCAATAGTAGAAGATCTTGAAGGCTGACATTCGGTCCTCCGAGAAAAAGGAAAACCATCAGTCCTAGAGGAAAGAGAGGAGAAAATATAAAGACAATTATTAATCATTCAGCAATTACAAAACAATACACTCCTAAGGCTTATCAGGATACTTGGAACGAAATGCTTTGATCAACTTAGGGGCTTTAACGTCGGTTTCGTTAACCCATTCGGCTTGCGAAGAAGGGAAATGTTTCCAGGCTACAAGATACTGGAGTCGACCCTTCCATTTGCAAGAGTCCAGAATTTCTTTAACTTCAAAATGCTGTTCACCTTCAATCAGTATTGGTATGGGAGGGTCAGCTTGGATGGGTCTTAGATCAGAAGTACGTTCAGGTTTTAGCAAACTAACATGGAATACCGGATGAATTCGTCGAAGAGTTTTGGGTAAGTTCAACTGGACTGTTACAGGATTTATAATCCATTCAATCGTGAAAGGACCAACATACTTAGGACCAAGCTTCTTTGACTTTTGAGTGGTCTGCAGGTATCTGGTGGACAGGAAAACCTTGTCGCCCACTTTATATTCTTTCTGTGGGGATCTTTTCTTGTCTGCAAATTTCTTATGAGCTTGATGGGCCTCATCTAATGCTTTGCGTGTCACTGGCCAGTTAAGGTGGAGTTGAGTTATCCATTCATCCAGCGAATGGATGTTAGGTTTTTCACAAGGAAGTTCAGGTATGGGAACGAAATCTTGTCCCGAAGCCACTTTAAATGAAGCCACTTCGGCAAACGGTAGTAATTCGGACCAGTTATCTTGTTGATAATTTATGTAACATCTAAGATATTTTTCTAACACTGCGTTAGTCCTCTCACAGGCCCCATTAGTTTGGGGGTGGGTGGGCAGAGCTTAACCCCTGGGCGGAGCCTATTAACTTCAGGAACTCTTTCCAAAAATTTGAGGTAAACTGGACCCCTCTGTCAGAGATTATGCGTTCCGGAACGCCATGTAACCTATAGATATGTGAAATAAACAGTTTAGCCAGCGTCTTAGCAGAGGGAATCTTGGAACAAGGGATGCAATGTACTTGTTTGGAAAACAAATCAGTCACTACCCAAATGACCGTGTTTCCACCACTTTCGGGTAATTCTACTATAAAGTAGAGATTTCTTTCCAGGGAGTTGTTGGTCTAGCTACATTTTGTAACAATCCTACTGGCTTACCAGGAGGTCTCTTTGCCGAAGCACAAATTGGACAGCTAGCTACATAAGCTTCAATGTCCTTCTTTAAAGTAGGCCACCAGAATTGCCGCTTAACCAGATGTAAGGTCTTCACAAATCCAAAATGGCCAGCTGCTTTAGAATCATGAGCCTGTTGTAGTATTTGGCCCCTCAGCACCTGTGGCACATACAACTTGGCCCCCACCCAAGCCAAACCATCTCTAATTGTATAGTCATTTGAATGAGCCAGGAACCATTCGTCCAGTTTTAAAGCTTCTTTTAATTGTTCGGTTAGGTCATTCGATAAAACCACTTCTTGGTTCTTCCTTTGGGCTCTGGTGATCACTGGGGCGGCTGGATGTTTGGCTGAGACAATTGGGCTTATCACCTCCTGGCGCATACTATATTGGGGTAGTCTAGAGAGAGCATCCGCCATGAAGTTCTTCCCGCCTGGAATGTACTTCAAGGAGAAATTGAATCGCTTGAAGTACTGGGCCCAGCGAACTTGTTTAGGGGACAGTTTCCGGGGCATTTTTAAGGCTTCCAAATTCTTATGATCAGTCCATACCTCAAATGGGTGTTTTGTTCCTTCCAGGAAATGTCTCCAGGTCAGCAAGGCCCAACGAACTGCAAAAGCTTCTTTCTCCCAGACGGCCCATCTTCTCTCTGTTTCAGACAGCTTACGGGAGGTATACGCACAAGGCTGTAAGGTCCCTTTCTCGTTGGCTTGAAGTAATACCGCTCCAATAGTCACATCACTTGCATTGGCTTGAATCACGAAAGGATTGTCCATATCCGGGTGCTTCAGCACTGGTTCTGCAGCAAACAGTCGTTTTAGCTTTTCAAAAGCGGCTTGGCACTCCATGGACCACTCCAGCGGCTTTCCTGGCCTTGGCTTCACCTCCCCTTTTGTTTTCAAGATATTTGTGATGGGTATTGCTATCTTAGCAAACGTCGGGATGAATTGCCAGGAAAAATTTGCAAATCCCAAAAAGCTTTGAAGTTGTTTTCTGGTGCGTGGTGGAGCCCATTCCAGAACGGCACGCACCTTCTCTGGATCCATCTCTATGCCTTCAGATGAAATGCGATAGTCAATAGTCAATTTTGTCTTGGTGGAATTCACACTTTGACAATTTAGCATACAACTTAGCGGCACACAATTTTTGTAGAACCGACCGCACTAACTTCACATGTTCATCCAGAGTTTCCGTGTAGATAAGGATATCATCAAGATAAACCAGAACGCCCCCTGTATAAATGTTCATGTAACACTTGATTGATCATTTGCATGAATACAGCTGGGGCCCCTTGTGGACTAAAAGAAAGAACGTTGAATTGGAAGCAACCCATTGGGCAGTTAAAAGCGGCCTTTCACTCATTCCTTCCTTAATTCGAATTCGGTAGTATGCTTCTCTCAAATCCAACTTTGTGAAAATCTTTCCCTTCACTAAATGGGCCAACATGTCCTTCATCAAAGGAAGGGGGTACACGTTTTCCACAGAAATAGCGTTCAAATTTCTGTAATCCACCACCAAGCATTTGGAACCATCTTTCTTTTCACGGAACAACACTGGGGCCGCTACTCGGGGTCTAGCAGGTTGAATGAAACCACGTTCCAGATTTTTATCTATAAACAATCTTAGCTCTTCCAATTCCTGTGGGGTCATTGATTACAACTTTGGTTTCGGGAGCTTCACCCCAGGCAAAATCTCAATAGCACAGTCTGTTGGCCGATGAGGCGGAAGCTCATCCAAGGCCTTCTCGCTGAACACTTCTTTTAAATCCCAATACTCTTTGGGAATTTTCTCCTCATCTTTCACGGGCTCAGTACCTGTGGAAGCTATTTCAATTAGGTCCTCAGGCTTCGGCTGGGATCTGGTCCCTCCTCTCAGTCACTGCTTTGTGCGTATGCGCAACAACCCCTTTCTCCAGTTAACCTGGGGGTTCCATTTCCGGAGCCAGGGCAATCCCAGTATTAATGGTTGCTCCATCCCAGGGACCACAATAAAACGCAGGGTATCATCATGCTCTCCCATGATCATTTCTATAGGTTCCGTGACAAAACGCGCGGGGCAACCTCCAGCCACTGATCCATCTAGTTGGCAAAAGGAAATGGGCATCTTCAAAGGTTTTAGCTTTAGGCCCATTTTCTTCACTACTTCCGTGTTGATTATACACCTTGTGCACCCAGAATCTAACAGGGCTAGCATTTCCCCTTCGATCCCTGAATTGGGTACCCTCAACCTCACCGGAATGGTCATAGGGCCCACGCTTGGATTTACCAGGAAGTCGTCTTCCGAGTCAGAATCCTCCTCCTCAGGGGTCAATGGGGCTTCTGATTCCTCTCCTGTGGGAGGGGCGACCTCTGCTGTCTCTTTCGACTTTAGTGCTGTTTCGCGAGGCTTCGCTGGGGACTTTTCAGGTTTTTTTCCTTCCTTTGGCACCCCTTTTGGCTCCAACTTGACTCTGCAGTTCACAGCCCGGTGACCTTCTTTCCCGCATCAGGCCGAGGGGTTGGGTCTTGCCGCCACTCCTCCCTTCTGAGGTTTAGGAGCCTCTTGAGGACGTGGGGGGGGGGAAACTTGCTCCACCCATAACCTCCCCGCCGTTTACTTCGGATTAAATCAATCTCCACTTCTTCTGCCAGCAAGTACCACATCTGCAAGTCATTGGGGTCTCTTCTAGCAGTGCATCTCTGGTACACATCTTCATTTAAACCATCTTTAAACAGTTCTATCAGGGCTTCTTGGGGCCAGCCTCGGAAATGGCCGGCTAACTGTCTAAATTCTTGGGTGTAGTCAGCCACAGACCTCCGCCCGTTTTATGGCTTTCATCCTAATTCGGGCCTTGCGCTCTGCCAATGGGTCCTCAAACCTAGCCCGCAGTGCAGCCATGAATAGGTTATAATTCAGCAGCTGAGGAGCATTATCATTATGCAAGGTCACCATCCACTCTGCCGCTATTCCCTCCAGAGCCCTGGTAACACACCTCACTTTGGCTGCTTCTGAGGGAAAATCCTCCCCATATTCTTCCATATGGCTCCAAACTTGAGCTAGGAAAAATCCCAAGGTTTTGGGATCCCCCCCCGTATTTTACTTCTAATGGAGGCAGCCTAGGAGCTCTACGCCTTCTAGGAATCACACCTCCCGCTGAAGGCCCCGGGGCTGCTGCTGGATCGGGTTGATTTATGGGAGAGGGAGTTGCTCTGTTTCTTCTGGCTGGGGCTACTTCCCCTCCCCCTTCATACCTTTGTGCAGCTTGAGGTTGTTCAAAGTCTTCATTAAGGAGCCTCCTGGCTTGATCCAGCAAGAGTTCCCTCTTTTCCTTCTCTTGCCAAGGCTCCTCTTTTCCACGCCGGCGGGTAGTTGTGACCCCGGGGGGGGTCCTCCTCTGGATCTTTCCAACCAACTCCCACCAACCATCTGGGCTTCACCACTGGATCCTCTTGCAAACTGAGCTCTGCTAGCGATTGGGCCTCCTGCACCAGCACAGAATCTTGTCCTCCAATGGCTCCCGGATTCTCTTGGTCACTATTTGAAGATGACATGATGTCCAGGCCCCCTCAGAAGAAAATTGGGTATTCTCTCCGGGTGGGCTGGTGGGAGATTCAGAATAATGTCAGGCGGAGCTCCATTCAAAATCCAGGAAAGAAATACTTAGACTCTTTAGTTTAGAGAAAAGACATCTTTTCCTGAAAGTGAAGTGGTAGCAACCAAAGAATTCTGAACCTGAGAAATTAGGCACGCAATTCACATATACAAAGTGATGGAAATGTTCCCACCCCCAATAGTTCAGATGACACTTCCAATTAGAAGTTGTGAATATGATCATGTGGGCATCTTCAGGTGATGATGAGGCCTCTGTCCGTTGACCTTGGCATATTTTGATAACGGGTTGCAGTTGTGCGGAGAAAAGAAAGCTAAGCAAGAAATAGAAACCTAACTCTATTGTATGCTTCCCCCCCCCCCATTTACACAACAGAAGAATTTAACACCTCCAGCTCACTTCCCAGACTTTCCCTTCTTCCCCCCGTTACTTATGGCAGTCAAAAGATGCAAAGCAATAGTAGAAGATCTTGAAGGCTGACAGCAAGTTTTCTCCCCCCCCCCCGTCCTTCCCCCCCATTTCTCTTCACCTCATGTAGTTCTAAAGAACGATGTGAGAAATGGCCGGGAAATGCATGGATTAAATAGGCCTAAATTTTGGGGATGGGGCTTAATTTCACCTCATGCCTAGAAATCATGCTGGGCCTTCCTATTGATGGAGGCTATATTGTTGGAGAAACATGGTATATATTTTCCCTAGTAGGCTATGAAGGTATTGCGATTTAAAAATAAATAATAATGTAATGAAAATGAAATAATAATTCATTTATTGTATAATGTAATGTAATGAAATAATGTAATGAAAATGAAAATTGCACAGAGGTTAGGGGTGGCTGACTCAGGCAAGGGGAATCTTTGAAATGATATGAAGCCATGACAGAATGTTAAACAAATTCTTTACCCAAAGTTGAGCTGATTTGGTTACGGGAAACAATTGTTTGCATTTACTTGCTTATCAATGTGTTTTAAATAAACAGAAATTTCCTAGCACATGCCTTGGCATATAATATTTTGTTGTTAAAATGGTAAAAAAATGGAATAAAGCTGTTGGTGTTTCAGATTCAACAAAAGAACAGCAATCCTTTTCCTGTTATGAAAAAAGAACGGAAAGAAAATATTAAAAAGTGGGACATTTCTCAAGAGGATGTTTTTCAGTTTATTTTTGTTTGAGAAAAGACAACATGTCTTTTCTGGCAGAAAATTAGGGGTTTTTTGCTTTCACGCTCTTTAAGAAGGTGATGATTTAGGGCATTATCCTTCAGAAAACCAGTTTTCTGAATTATTTTGGAAGGGTCTTTTTTTAATTTTTAGGACATTTTAGACAATAAACAGGCACCAGGTCAAAAAAGTTATGAGGCATGTGCCAGATTTATAACACTGTATACAATGGGACTATTAATAGAAAGGCCCATTAAAACATGTGCTTGATTGCTGTACTTTGCTGAATCAAGTCCATGCATTGTTTTTAACATTCCTGCAAAAAAGGGAAGACCGAGGGCCAATTTGAGTCTGATTAGAGTCAATGAAATTTGAGATTTTCTGCCAGAAGTAAACTGATGCCTGGAATTAATAATTCAGAACAAATCATTGCCATCTAAATTGCCATTTTAAGCGTGATTCCAAACTTAATGACAAATCTACAAACCAAGCCAAGCCATCTTTTTCATGCAGGGCAAGAAAGCGGACATGCCTCCAACCCCTGTAGGAAAGCTGACTGGATTGGCAATTGAACCTGCTAATGAGAGGAGAGCATCCCACAAGATGCCGGAAGGTAGCAGCCTATTTTAAGCTCTATATATGCAAAACCTGGTTTGTTTTACTAACAATCAGGCTGTCTCCCAGCAGCTGGTACTTTCTGTCTTAAAAAAAAAAAAAGGGGGGGGGAATCTTGTCCTAAATGATAATGCCAGAGTTAAGTTTTATGTTCCATTCCAAATCACTTACTGTGTTTGGTTCAGAGGTAAGATAATAGAACTTCTCTGGGGTGGGAGGGAGAAGCCAAATATACATATAATAAATATTCATTCATTTTTGTTTCCTTCAGGAGCTCCAGGCAATCTACATGGCACTTTTCCTCCAATTTCCCCCCACAACAATCCTAAGAGGTAAGCTAAAGGTGGCCATGAACCTTCCTGATTGAAGTTCTAGGACAGTCTGGAAACACCCCCCACTTCTCCCACACACATCCTGCTTTTCCATTGTGTTACCTCAGTGTTTTTCAAACTTGGCAACTTTTAAGACACGTGGACTTCTACTCCC
>BLBF01000003.1:48615911-48649701 GCA_015471245.1 Laticauda colubrina | reverse complement strand
CCAATTGGAACAACTATGACCTGGATGACTGGGAGTCTCCATAGACTTTTAGCTATTCACTTTGGGATAAACACTCTTCAAATGGTGTGGGAGTATGAATGGATTTACAGAAAAATTGCAGACAACAGGAACCATTTGTGCTTCAGTTTGAGATGCAGACAACACGGGCTCATCCCCAATAACCTGCACCTGTCTTCAAGAGTGAAGGAACACAGGACGCAGAACACAGAACACAGGACTCCACACCCATTTGCACTACTCAGATGATCCTGAGGACACAGATAAACCTGTAAGGGGCCTCAATGACTTTCTAAAAGAATGTAAATGACCAGTTATCTGCAAGGAATACAAATCCTTCCACTCCTGACCGTCCAGTCCGCTCACGAAGCTTCTTGGATGAGAAGTGAAATGTCTTCAAAGGAAAAAACAAGGAAGTCCAGTTGCCTCCTGAAAAAGCATCTTTGGGCATCATCAATCAATCAATTATAAAACCATAGTTCGTGGTAGAGGGTTTTCACAGATGTCTGGACCATCTGATATTTAACCCTCTTATAACAATTCCAGGCTTTCCTTAACTTGGCTTGTATAAACCTGCTGTGAGTTGCCCAAGCAAAATGTGAGTGATTTCTGAGTGTGCTCCTGCTTTTCCTGAATAATCATGATCAAAATTATTATCTGTAGATCTTGATGCTCCAAAGAGTCACAACATTCCACTTGAAAACCAATTTTTTAAAATAATATTTTATTCACTATTTTAAATTCTATGCATGTTAACAATATACATGAAAAGAAAAAGAGAAGCGGAATATTATAATCTTGTTTCACAAATGCACACTGAATGAAAATATCAACTTTAGTATGTTTTAGGTTGTGCCGTGAATAGTCAGGCACAGACAAAACATGTACAGTCCAAAGGCTACATCCCTCCACGTCTATAAGAATAAGGGTTACTAGAGATCACAATAATTAAAGGGAGTCCATCTTCAAAATATGCAGAGCTCAGGTCAAACAGTTAACAACAATGTTCCAAAGACATTGACAAATGTGATAGATATATTGCAACCTATATTTACCTCTTGTCCCTTATTAAGCCTTATCCTTGAGCTGGTTCCTTTATGGAACTGGTGAAATTTTAAACTCAAACCTCACATGAAAGAGCAATAATTAAAATTCTTGGGATTTGGGCCTAGTTTCTATATTCTAGATAAATTCTATTCTGAAGGATAAGAACACGTCACCATCTCATGTAACTTGCAGTGGAATATTGTGGTAAGGAGGTTTAATTCTCTCAGAAATGCCTTTCAATTTGCAGAATCAGAACAGTGCGCTATGCTGACATTGAACCAACTCTTAGATGTTCAGAGAGGACATAATTCTGGGCACTATTACAGATAAAGTACAACAAAACTGGGTACATGAATAAAATGTACACCCAACTGCAGTTAAAGTATTTAATGAACTTGAGAATAAAACATTTATGTGATATTGCTGATTTCACAAGTGAAATCAGATTGAGGTTGGTCTTAAGAGATTTGTGGGAGATTTAATGTCATTCATTAATGACTAACTTGGCATGCCTCACCTTCTGTTGACATTTTCAGCAGGCTATAAACACATTCCCATAAACTACTATGCAAGAAGATTAATTTTAAATCAGGGATAAACAGTGAAAATTACTGAAATGGGGACATCTAGTGGCTCCATCTATTCCTACTTTTCAAAAGAGTGAACAGCTTGACAATACAATGACAAAACACAAGGGGCTTGTTCTTTCACTGAGAAATGTGATTTAATTGATTGCTTTACCCTTGCTGGCTCAGAAGATGTAAGGGTGTAAAACAGAACCACCTGAGCCTTAAAAATTAGCACTTGACAAAATATTCATAATGTAGAATTTGTTGTTTAATGCACATGTTTAGTGTTTTTTCAAGGTTATATTTGTGGGGTCCTTGCGGGGTGTTCTCAGAGAGCAGCATGGACCCCACAGCTCAACTCTGAGCTACAAATATTCTCTGCTATTGGTAAAGTTAGACTTAATTCAGAATGCATTTGTTATCAGGAATAAATCTGCAAGTACAGTGTGTAGCCATTGTGCTATAGTACCATACAGTGTGGGATATTAATTAGCTTTCAGTTATAACTTAAAATGTTTAATATTTAAATTCCTAAATCAGTTTTGACCAGGTAATCTGTTATTTTAATTTTGACTCAATACCAATCTTATGCTATCAGGTCCCCTGCACCAACTTTCTTCCTCATTCGGAATTAAACTGAAGCAGATAAGCCCCAGTTCTTCTCAGAGAAGAGGATAGGCTGATTCTGCTCATTCTCCCAACTTAACATGTCTCCCTACAGCAGTTTTGCTCAACCTCAGCAACTTTTAAGATGCCTGGACTTCAACTCCCAGAATTCCTCAAAACTCCAGGCATCCAGATTGAGGTTGAGATACATTGCCCTACAGGCTGAAATAGAAGTGGTCCCAAAAGTACTCCGCACCCAAAGGTAGTCCGCACATATAGATAAACCTCCAAATGGCCTCAACAACTCTCCAGTTTAAAAGAATGCAAATGACCAACTATCTGCAAGGGATATAAATAGTTCCATTCCCCACCTTGCAGTCAGAGCTGAAGTAAAGCTTCTTGGATGAGAAGCCAAATATCTTCAAAGTCTTGAGGGGGGGGAAAAAAAGGCACCTTTGGGACAAACATGACCTGGACTTCATTTGATTGGGGGAAGTTTCTTGCATTACATGTGAGATATTTTAATAAAGTTAATATTCTTTTTTTAAAAACATGCCCTAACATTTGAATGTTGTTTTTATGATGCATATAGTTTACATTCTCATTTCTATTTCATTTTTAAGAATATAGAATTTTACTTATTTTCTTCTTAGAGTTTTTTCAGAGTGTAAATTGCAAATGGTACGACTTATAATAGTAGAATGCTATAGATTGCCATAGTAAGATGTGTGTTAATTTACAAATCCTTATCCATAAATCCACTGAATTTAATGATGCAAATCCTTATTGTAGCAAGCCAAATTTGAGGGTGAACCAAGATATAAAAAATGCCTTTAGAGAAACTGGCAGGAATTAAAAACAAAGCTATATTTTAATGGCATGTAAAGCATGTAAGATAATCTCTGCTTTATGCGCCTTTTTTGGCAAAGTGACATTAAAGTATCATTGCAATAAACCAACCTTATATAAGCAATAGCATGATTTAAATGAAAAGTCAGCTTTTCCATACCTATACCAATATGTAGCTTTTTAATACAAAAAGAACAACTCTGTGGCACTCAATTGGATTGAAATATGTTGATGTAAGTTGCCATTCTGTTATTTTTCAAACAATTTTATATTTTTCCTGCATTTCTGGGCCTCTGCTATTGCCATATTATATGCAGGACAGAATCCTTGCTCAGGAATGGGAAATAAAATAGCTAAAACAAAAATAAGCAGTGCTTATGAAATATTTATTAGATTTTTATCCCACTTTTATTGCTTTATAAGGATCTCAAGGATACTTATAAAGTTATGAGAACATACATAATACTTCCTCTTCCTCTTTTTCCCCACAAGCCTGTGAGGTGAAATTAACTAAGAGAAAATCACTGTCCCAAAGTAACCCAGCTGGCTTTCATTTCTAAGGTGGGAATAGAACAATAAGGCAAGCTAAATCTGTTTTCAATTAAATATAACTTCATATTAAAATTGTATGGAAAAAAGTCCTTCTCTGAATTGCGATATATACCTTGTCCCATTAGTTCTAAGCTTTATTATGTAGTTACCAAAAATGGTAAAAAGTACTTCCACAATGATTGCATTTCCAACATACATTTTATACTCCCTTATATATTTTTGACAATTCATTAGGTACCAATACCAATGGTACATCATCTAATCCATTCCCTGCTCAAACAAGTTCAATGGCTCATCATCATTTGTTGTCCAATTTTGTATGCCACTACACAAAACCTGGCAATCTTAAATGTCTCTTCAGGATTAATATCAGAAGCCAAGAATTACACTCTTGATTTCAATTTAGGTTTTCCTTAAAAAAAACCCAATTAATCAGCATAAGCAATCAAGTTTATTTAACTATAATTTCTAACAAAAGCTTCTTGGAGAGGCAACCATAAAAGAATTTTGGAGCCAATCTTTGCTTTATTATACCTATTCCAAATTTGCAAAATGCATATCTAGTGAGAATAATAAAGAGATCATTAAAATCTACATTAACCTTAACTTTTTATACCATAAGCAGCCATGCTAACTAAATCTCAAATCACGTTCTTCTAATTCCAACATCTTCCTGTTTCTCAATCTTGCACCCATATCAGACAACAAGCAACAATTTTAAGTCAGATAATCCTAGCCCACCTCTTTTTTTTTATTAACTACAATTTAATTCTTGGCTTTTAAACATCTTTTGCAATTGTTGAAATGATACATCAGTGATTAGTATCAATACTGTCTGAAATAACATGCTGCATAAAATTAATCTTAATTACTGAAATTCTATTCAACAATTACAGTTGTAATTTATCCTACATCAATAAGTCTTTTTTATACTGTTCCATATTTTTATATAATTATTTCCAAATATCAGACAATTTTTATTAGTTAATCTGATCTCCAGATATTTACCTTCTCAATTTTAAAGCTATGTTTTAGACTGTTTGATCTTGTATACTGATATTTTTAACCAACATATTTGCTTTTTGTTTTTTAAGATCAACTAATGCACCAAAGGCCTTCAATTTTTTTATTAAGTGTTCTATCCCTTTCTGAGGATCTAATCAACTAAACTAAACCATCAGCAAAAGTTATGAATTTGTAAGCCTCTTTTAAATTTTCAATCTCATTATTTTCTCATCTTGATGTCTCTGTTCAACACTGAAAGAACAAAAATAAAAAGCGACAAGGATAAAATATATTGTGTTGTTCCCTTCTGTATCTTACATGATTTAATTAAATTGCTATCACAATAATATTTTTCTAAGATTTAATCCCTTAAATACAATTCTCCCCAAAATCCGTACCTCCCTAAATTTTTAACGTAAATGATCAATTCAAATTACTGAAAGCTTTCTCAGCTTCTAGGAAACTCAGTGCCACTTGTTCCTCACTGTGTCGTTGTAGATACTCTACTATATCCAATACAATTCTGACATTATCTCTTAATAAACACATTGATCACCATGAATAAAGTCATGTAAAATCCTCTTTATCAGATAATGTCAATGTAAATATTTCATAGTCATTATTTAATCAATCCATAATTCTTAGTTGAAACTAAATCTATTTTTAAATCTAAATCCTTTGCTAGTAAAGCACTATTAGCCCCTTTCCAAGATTCTGGCATAGCAGATCCCTGTAATTCATCATGCTTTTAAGTGGTTGAAAAAGTTGGTCTTTGAAACATGTATAGTATAAACTCGGTAATCCATCAGGCCTTGGTGCTTTCCCTATTTTATTCTTTTTTATGGCTTCTGATATTTTAAAAGTTGTTATAGGATTATGTTATGAAAAGCGCTAACAAGCAATTTACAAAAGTGGTTAGAAAAGTTGTGAACTCTGTATCTTTAAAGGCACTGACAGTGGCATTCCCTCATCTCCCAAAGCTCTAAACCAGAATTGTCAAAATCCCGGCCCGTAGGTCAGATGAGTTACATGCTGGTCATGCCCACGTCTGATTTAGCAAAGGGGAAAAAAGTCCCGATATTTCACATGATGCCACCATGACGGTGTGAGTTTGACACCTCCAACTCTAAACCCATTGGAGATCACTGGCTTGCAGTCTTCTCATGAGGAGTAATTGTCTGGAGCACTTGTGGGCAATCCCAAGTGGTCTCCTTGTCCAGAGAGGAATCACGAAGAGTCAGTTCACTCACTGTCTCTTCATTCTGTCATGGTCATTAGCTCCACCCTCAATCAAGCTGTCTTGCTTGCCATTTTTTTTCCAAGGAAAAGATGCTTCTTTAACCTCTGAGGGGAAGATCTTATTTTGATATAGAAGGCTATTACATTTCCAGGTCAATGCAATATACATGTATCTTCCTGTATCGACCCCAAAACTCAGTATAAAGCAATTACAGGTAATACTACTTTCAAGTATTTCCAAATGATTTCCTCAAATTCTGACCTCTAAAAGGAAGTTCATACGTTATGTACCAGGTTACTGACCTTTCTTTAAATGAGCTGCAAACTTCAGCAATTTGGTTATCACTTTGAAACAAAGTGAACTGCTATTAACCCAACTAAATATATTGACACATACCTATTTCTGGCAATAAATGGGCATTTCAAACTTTTAAAGACACAAATTCTCTATTTTGCTATATTTGTTGGAATTAAAATTACTGCAGGGTGTAATTTTCTGAGTCTTTTCCCCCAAAAAACATAATTTAAAGCACAAATTTGATCTTTAAGATAATAATTATCTTAATAATAATAAGCATTATCAGAGAACAAATAGAAATAGCCTTGTCAGAAACTGAAAAATAGCCTTGTTCAATTTGTATCATATGAGGAAAATCTACTCAGCTTATTTGACTTAAAATAAATTAAAAATAAATATAAGATGCTAAAGCTCAGCTCATTTTGTTGTTGGGCTTTATTGGGGTGGGGGGGGAGTAACACTGAAAAGTTATCCTCCTTGAAGCCATTATCTATTTCGCAAAACAGTACATAGCTACGCTTACTATCTTAACGGTAGTGAGCGATAATAATGCCATTATAAACTGAATGGTTTGAAAGGGCAGTGTGGGGGCAGAGAGGTTAGACAACTTGTAATAAGGATGTCAGCCATTCCATGAATTATTCTGACCATAGCTCACTTGCTTCTGCCTGTTCTGAAACTGCCAACATAAACGCAGCAAAAATGAAGGCTGGTCAATATTGCTTTCAACATCCACTTTTCTGAGCAATTAAAGAACATTTCATTATAAGTGCTAGATTGACAATAGACTCCTCCTCCCCCCCTGCTCCCCACTCACCCATATTTTTACTAGTCTTATTGATGTATTTTCTTTGCTTTCTTTTTCCTTGTTCATTTTATTGTCCTGTTATTTTATCTTCACTTTGTTTAAACTTCCTTTTTGTTGTGGTTGTTGTAAACCAACTAAAATATCCCCATGGCAAAGTAAGCAAATAAATTTAAGAATTATTATATTCCAAATAGTCACATATTCATTATATTTATTAATTTAAATTATAGTGTTTATAGTGTTTCACTGTATTCATGTTTTAAATATTTGATTCGAGAGCAATTTGGTGCAGTGGTTAAAGGCACCAGGCTAGAAATAGGGAAACCTTGAGTTCTTGTCCTGCTTTAGATACAAACCCAGCTCAGTGATCTTCAGTTAGTGACCAGCAAGAAGGCAAAAGTAAAACATTGTCAAAAACTTTGCCAAGAAAAATGCAGGGACCAGTCCACATGAATCATCACTGACCTGAAGATACAATGTGTGTATGCCTCTGTGTGTGATACATACCTCAGAATCCTAAAGTGGCCAAATTTATCATATAGGTAGTCCTCGAATTATGACCATAATTTATGTTGCTAAGTGAAAATTTGTTAAATGAGTTTTCCTATCTTTCTTGCCACAGTTAAGTGAATCATTGCAATTAAGTTACTAATATGGTTGTTAAGTCATCCGGTATCTCCACTGACCTTGCTTACCAGAAGGTCACAAAAGGGGATCGGGTGACCCCAGGACACTGCAACCATCATAAACATGAACCAGTTGCCAAACTTCCAATTTTTGATCACCTGACCATGGTGTTGTCCCCAATTCAGGTCTGAGCCTGGTGCCAAGGGCAATAAAGGATGCCAGACATGAGGTGCAGGTTTTGATTGTTTTTTATTGTGGAACCCCAAGGAAAAGGGCTCCTGGCCAAAATGCCAAGAACCAAGGATTAAGTAAGCTTCATACATTTTTACTCAAGAAGGCAGGACAAGGCGGGATAATAAGAAATATCATCTAATAAACATTTTAGTAAAAATTCTACAATATGCTGTATTGGTCTTTAGCTATCCCTATTCCTAAGCCGTGGCTAATGAATGCCCAGGGGTTATCGAATACACATTTTATTTGCTGCAGGCCATCTCCATTCCTAATTTTTAGCTGAGGTCCGCAAGTTGCCTAACTCTTTGCTACTTTTATCAGCTTTCTAACTACCCAGATTTACACCTGCATATTTCCTTCTTTGTTTTTGTCAGACAGAATCCACAATTACAGGCTTCCTGATTTACTTTGAAGTGTATGCCATGACCTGGCTTCATTTTAGCAGACAGCCCATCAAGGGGGATGCTGCAATGGTTGTGTGAAAAATGGTCATAAGTCACTTTTTTCAGTGCTGTTGTAACTTTGAATGGTCACTAAATGAACTGTTCTAAGTCGAGGACTACCTGTACATTACTATTTTTTCTGACATTTTAAAATTCTTTTACATTCACATTATACACCCAGTTTTGGAAAAAGTTGGCTGGAAAACTGTAACTCTTGCAAAGAAATAGCTATATGTGTAAGAGATATGCAGAAATAATCTCCCAATACACCATTGCAACGAACTGATGCACCAATACATTTAACCTCGGGTGTAGGAAGTTAGCACCCACCCTTCTCCTAGAAAAATGAAATATCCTAGGAAATATTAAAAAGGCAGAATATTTCCCCTAAAAAGAGTAGAAACTCAGAAGCAGAAACTCACCTCAGAAGCAGAAGCTCACCCCAACCTTTGTTAACGGGTGGGCCATTAAGGCCTAGACCAGAGTATTCTACATAATAAAGGCTTCTGTCCATCTCATCACCTGGCCTGGGAAGATTGCATCAGCCAACACTCAGGTGAAGCATGTGGTCTAGGCCAGGGGGTCTCCAACCCTAGCAACCTGAAGATTGTGGACTTCAACTCCCTGAACTCCCAGAAAAGCAAAGCTAGCTGAGGAATTCTGGGAGTTGTAGTCCACAAGTCTCCAAGTTGCCAAAGTTGGAGACCCCGGGTCTAGCCAAAGGCTACAGTTACCTAAGACCCCCCCCTCCCGAGTCTGGCAGCCAATGGGATAAATTTCGTACACAGGAACAGGAAACACTAAGGAGGAGCCCAACAGAGGGTATATAACCAAGGGTCTCTCAGCATCTTGCCCCTTCTTTCTTCACCCAATCTGTCCACCGTTAATCCATCTTCCCAAGCAGTCACCATGTTTCCAGTGTCTTTCTTCCCTACTTGGAACTTAACTCAGAAGGATATTTCTTCCAACACAAGTGAACTCAGTTTATTATAGCCCACCCGCAAGACATCCCCAGAGTCAGTCGCATGAAAGGCACGTGGCCGCCCAAACCGCGATGACGGAGCCCTGACGTCCCTTCGACAACACGCGCTTTCTCCCTCCCCTCCTCAAACCCGCCTCTCCCGTTGCCTCAGCAACCGAGCCGTAAAAGCCACGCCATCTTCTGAACGGCCTTCTGCTGCGCTTCTCCGTTGCCACAACAACCACGTCGGGCCGTAAATGAGAACAGTCGTCAAACTTAAGACCCTTCGGCTCTTAACAGTACGTCGGGAGTTTCGTAAGGCGAGTCGGTTGGGTTCGACTTCTGCCGACGTCCTCAGGGTTGCCTTGTTGTTTTTCTGGGCGGCCGCGCCGAATGGTTAGCCCGCTTCCTTCCGCTGGGTTGCTTTCCGACTTCCCATTCGTCTCGAGCAGCCCTGGGATTGCGGAGGGGTCTCCCAGCCACGCATTAAGTGAGGCCCAACCTGGGGAGTAGCTTCAGGGCTCAGCAAGGTCGGCAAGGAAGCGGCGAGAAGTTAACCCTTGGGCTTGGCTGCCCTTGTGGCAGCGTTTGCAGGGGGCACTAAGGCACGTTGTACTCCCAAAGCTCAGTTTCCCTCGTAGGTTCGGCCTCCGAACTCAGAAAATGGGGCTTTGGTGATAAAACCAGCATATAGTGAGTGTGAAGGCGGATCTGGCGGGCGGGCGGGCTCACTGAAGGTTGAGCAAGGGAGATGCCTGAGGAAACGGAGGGATCGAGCAGAAGAGGCCTCCGCACGCGGGGACTTTTTTTAAAAAAAAAAAAAGGGGGGGGAGGGGGGGAAACTGCTCAGCAACCTTGACCAAACGAAGCGGAATCCCCTCGCCTCCATCCGGCTTGGGAGTCGCCCGGTCCACGAATTGCACCCGGAGGCTCTTTCGAGAAAAACGCCGCTTTGCTATCTGGTCGGTGAACGGACGAGGAGCGGAGTCCTCTTCAAAACTTGAAAGAGTCAGGGGCGCAGGGAGTTGGGTTTCCTTGCTTGAGACATCGCTTTGAAATCCGATTTGGTCATAATCGCTTTCAGTCGTTGTGGGGGAACCCATCAGGCGCAAGCTGGGAGCGAAGGCTGCTCGTCGAAGTCACATTCCGCGTTTAGAACGAAATCGTCCATATGCGGAGCAGAGATTCGGATCTGATAGTCAGTGCAGTCCTCTTAAAAAATGGTGACAGGAAATCTCTGATAAGGAAATCCCTCTTCTTCAAAAACATTCAATCCCATTTTAAAGTGAAGGGTATTATAGAGGCCAAATCAGGGAGACAGAACTCCTTGCGCCAATAGAATTTCCTCGCAGAAGACAGAAGTATTTTTTAAAATGCTCGTAGCAACCTAATTAGGGAATTAGGCATTCTTTTAGTTTTTGGCATTATTAGGAAAGTGAGGATAATCGGGTATTTGGGGTTTCTAAACTTATTACATTGTAACAAGTTCATATACTGCATGCCTGCTTTTCTTCCTCAGAAGGCATATAAAAAGTGCCAGACCTAGAAATAAACATTGGAGCTGCTGCTGTTTTCCTCAGGGAGACAAGCTCTTGTGACTTCCATTTTTGCAGAAAAAAATATAAGGAGTTTCTTACTTCTAAGACTAGGTACATACCTGCAGAAACACACTTAATGATCACTGTTTGAAATAACCATAAAAGTTATTCCTTAACTGTTCTGAATAAGATGATGGAAAAAAAACTACATGTCTATGTGGGGGTGGGTGGGTTATTACTTTCCCCTCAGTTGGCTTATGGCCTGTATAAAAGAAGAACTTGTGCAAGTGTCTTTTTTTTTTTTTCCTTTCCCATTTTGGTATTGAGTGAAAGGTTATAAAAAGTGCCAGAGTAAATGGCAGCATCTAGCAGACACTAGACATTCCTCATGAACCTCCAGCCTGTTTCATAATTGGATAGGGGAGAAGAGAGCATTGCAAGTGGCTACACTGGAGACTAGACGGGAAAGTTGGGATATATTTTAAAAGAAAATAGTGGTCATGTTACTGCCAAAGGTTCCAGTATGGATCCAGTATGTGACATTCCCTGAAGCTATATTGATTCAAAATATTTTGTTTTGTGTTTGCAAAGACCCTATACCTCAGTAAAGAGTCATACTGTTATCATGCATAAAAGTCCATATTCAGATTCTGGTATTTCCATTATTTTAAGCCTTGAACAACTTTGCAAGTTGTTAAAAATACGGGTAGTCTTTGTTTAACAACTGCAGTTGCGACTGGTATCACCTTTGTTCAACAACTGCAATTGGGACAGGTATCACTAAGCAACATACTTATTTTGTGAGTATCACATGACTATGATGGATGTATGACCTCAGGTCTATCAGGGTGGTTAAGCAACTCACCTGTAATCATTAAGCACATCACATGCAATTTTACTGACAGTTTCTCCATTCACTGCTTGTTGGAAGCAAATTGTGAAGCATTGAAATGGTGTCCACAGGATATGACAATAGTCATCAACACCCAACTGGTTGTAAAATGCCTGGATCTCAGTTATAATTGCAGGAATGCTACAACTGTTATAACTGCAAAAATTTGTCATAAAGTTATTTTTTCAGTGCTGCCCTGACTGTAAATGATCCTTAAATGATCCTAAACAGGGGAGTTGCTAAGCGAGGACTACCTGTACATAGCTTTGGATAACATGAACATTTAATAATTTAGAATGTAACAAAATATATAAAATATTTCTTTATGCTCTTTTACCCTTAGGCACTTGAAAGAAAAAAATAATATCAAATGGCAGAAGCAGTTTTTCATCCTCCCAGAAGGAAAAGAAAAGTATATGAATCATATGATTCTCCATTCCCTCTTTCTCCTTCCGTAGAAGGCAGTTGTGGAAGAGTTTATAAAATGTGCCGGGCTGAATTGATAAATAACAATGTAATTGTGAAGAATCCTGAAGATATAGAACAGCTATATAGCAAGGTATTTTGGGCTCATTTTATCTCTATAATCAATTAAATTAATCAGTCTTGGATACTGATCCTGCATTTCTGTTTCAACAAAGAATGTTCTCTTAAATGAGTGGCACCATATATTTGCTTGTTTTCTAGGGATTTTTTGGAAAAGGTATTCTTTCAAGAAGTCGACCAGAATATAGTATTTCAGATCCTATGTTGACTGCTAAATGGAAAGGTAAACTGAAGTATGTATGCATGTACGTATATATGTATTAGATTTATGTAGCCTGATCTGGTATATCAGAATCCTGGACAGGACCATAGAACAGTGCCAACCTCCTCAAAAGTAGCAAATACCTGGTACCCTAAAGGCAATACACCTTTACATAGCCACATTCAGCTGAATTGAGTTGTAGCCTCACTCAAACTCTAATGCTTGCAGGAAGAGCCAGTTGTTCAAAGCCTTTCAAAAACTTAAGAGAGTGAAGGCCAAATCTCAGGAGAAAGGGTACTTCATAAAGCAGGGGCCATGGAAAGAAGGCACACTTTTTTGCTCCCATGGGTTGCTAGCATTTAAAGAAAGGGATCTGGCATGTGCCCACCCTATCATACCTAGTTGAAAAAGTAGATATTCTGGGAGAGACAATTGAACAAATAGCCTAGTGTTTCAGCCTCAAAAGAATCTTCCCTAAAAAGGGAAGATTGAAGAATGGACATAAAAGGCATCTTGAGAAACAGGCATACTAATGCCTTCTCCAAGGGAGGTAGCCTTGCCCCATCCTCCAGTGAGTCACTAATCACTGCTTGGATCCAACTGAATGTCACCTCCTAGAGGACCTTAAGCAGCCAAGAGGGGCACCCGTCCAGCACAAAAGTAGCAAAACTGGCGTCTCTGAGGACCTCTGTCCATTTCCTCAAGAGCAACCAGCTCAGAATCTTCCCAGAAAAAAAGGCACGTGGTAGGCATTTGGTTGCACAATATTGCAACAGTGCTGCTTTGCGTTCTCTGATTGTACAGATTGGGACAGTGCTATAGTTTTCAAATTTATTTCAAGATCAGCATATTTCTAAATTTATTTATCCTATATATTTATATACTGTCCTGCTCCCTACATTCAATGTAATTTTCATAATAAAACATTTTGAATATTAAATGGCAAATATGAATATGAATGCCTTTCTGAAATTGTATGCAAACTATGTTATTCATGTGTTAATATTATGTATATAAAAATAGTAATTATACTTTTTATTGCAGATGCTAAATTAAATATGCCAATAATCTCATCAAAAAAGTAAGTTTTTCTTTTTGGTTGGTCTTGCCTAGAGTTTGAGCATACTTAATAACTATAAAAATAACAGTTTAATCAAGTGTTTTTCACCTTGTTAAGATACTTTAAAGAGACAAAGTGCTCTTTCTTTGATTCCTTAATTAAATCTTTATACCAACGTTCCAATTATTGAGTGATTAAAGTAGAAAAATCCAAATATGGGCAGGTTTTCTGAACCAAGAATTATCAAGCAATGATTTAAGTCCTAATTTGATATGCCTTTTAAGTATTACCAATAGAAGAGAATATTTGTGGTTCAGGATTGAACTGTGGGATCTTGGTGCTCTCTCAGTTACCAAACTGGATAATATCATGAATATACTTTTGAGTATTAAATTAGAAATCATCTGTTGCAATATACGATATATTGAATCTTGCTTCAGAATTAACAGGAAAGTATATCAAGTGTGGTCCCATTTTTCTTGCTCTCATATCAAAGAAAACAATTAAAAAATTTCTAGGTGAATTTTTTTTTACAAGGGCTTAATACGGGGAATCTTGGCTTGTTTAAATTTTGGTTAGTGAAGTAGTCACAGTGATTATGGGTTGTTTTCAGCAAACCCTATCTTTCCAGAATGATCAGTGATTTTCCTTCTTAGAATTAATTCTTTCTTCTGGGACAGTTAAGCTGGTTGCACATTTAAATTTGCCTTTTTGAATGGAGGACAATTTCTGACAATTCTTGGTCAGCAGTGGAGTTTGGACTAGCTACGACTTTTCTGACTTTTCTAATTTGGTAGAGAACATTCATCCATACATTTTATTCTCACAAAAGTATGATTTTTTAAAAAAAATTGTCAATGCTTCATTCCTCATTGACTTTTAATATAGAGATAAAAATATTTTTCTGAGAACATGACACATATTCACATTCTTAAGCAATAAGTTCCCTCTTTATAAGAGCCTTAAATTTAGAGTAATCCTTCTTTGCTATATTTAGGGATACAGAAAAAAGCCTTGTTTGTGACAAAGAACAACGTATTTAAAACTGCTGTATCCTTTCAGTCTGACCTCTGCTAGCAAAACAAGTTGCTTACACAGAGATCCTCAGATAATTATAAAGGCAATCAAAATATCTTATCTTCTTGAAAGTACTGTATACTTATCCAAGTTTAAGAAGGGTTAAAAATATTGTAATGTCAAAGCAATCCAGAAAGCTAAAGGAGAACATTTTTTAGCATTATTAATCAGATCACAGTTTGCTGTAGATCCTTAGGTGCAGAATACTGCTTCAAAAAAAATTATTCTTTGGAATTTGCTTACCTGTTCGGAAATACGTTTATGTTCTGTAATGAAAGTCACATCTGTCATTGCTATTGTTTCTTAGTAATGTAAAAAATGTTCAAGAAATATGCTGAAAAATCATATATTTAAGCATGTGTTAGCAGAATCTTAGAAATAGTAGACATGCTTTGGCTTGGATATGGCTTGGTTTATTCCATCTTTTTATTTTCAAAAGATGAATATATGCTTCAGAGCAATCTTGAATCCTAAAGGGCTGAGCAAACTCAAAGAAGCATTTAAAAATGGAAGTGTTGGAGTTTAGTCTGACTGCCATCATCAAACATTCCTGGAATCAGTGATTCTTTCTGAAGCATACTTCATATCCTAGTCAAGAAGAAGCTAGTATTATATACTTCAAAGTTTTTCTGATACTGTGAATCTAATGACATTTGGTGTTCACCTATCGGAATGATCATGCACTGCCAGAACCTTGCCTTTGGTCTCATTTCCATATTCAACTACAAGATAAGTGATAAAAAAAGAAACCACTGGCCTGTTTACAATTATATGAGTCTCTGGGTCCATCTCAGTTTCAATCCATAAGAAACTAGGTTTGCGGCTGAATGTCTAAATTTACAATGGAAATGATTGTGGAAGATACAAACAAAATAAGCATACCATAGTTATTTAATCACTGTCCGAGTTACTAAAGGCATTTCAACCTCAAGGTGGCAAAACGGAATGTTAGTTGCTAGAACTGAAAAAAGTAAGGTTCAGTGTCAGCATGAAGAACATTTCAGTATTTCAGTAAAAGCTTACTTGGGCAATAAAGAAGTATACAATCAGTCAAACACAACCTTCTCTATGGGGAAAAATGCAGCATATAACCATTCTCTCTAAATAATACTACCAAATTTTGATTTCTCAAATAACAATGTAATATTAACAATGTAATAATTTTTAATTAAAGAGATTACTTTCTGAAGAATTAATACAAATAACTGATGAAATTAAGTATTTCTTTTAGTCTATTGTATTTTTAAAAGAAAGGAATTCTCAAATATTCCTAAAAATATTTCCTAATTTTATCTACAAGTTGTTCTTCCTCTGGATGCTCAAGTTGCAAGAATAACTTGCAAATAAAATGATTCATACAATGCCAGTTAATTCTATTGTTTTGACTGTAAGTTAAAAACTTGAGCAGATAATAATATATTCTTTATATGCACCATTGAGAATCTCGACAGTTGTGAATTTCTCACATATGGCAATCCTCACTGAATAACCCAGAAGGACAACCATACTTGTAGTTTTTGTATGTTGTGCAATAGAAGAATAACCATAAAATATTTATGAGTAGCCAGGGATATAGAATATATGATTAAATAAACTATTTATTTATTTTTCATATTTCTATACCATCTCAATGAAGGACTCCTAATATACCTAGGGCTTCAGTAAAACTTGAGAAGTGATCATTTATTTTGTTGTGATACTTCTATATTGTTCATACATTTATGAGCCCATACTTTCTACTTTCTTCTATTCCAGATACCAGCATTGTGTTGAATGGGCGAAAAAACGTCTGTCTGAACAGGGAATGGGTGACTCCACAATTGACAACATCATGCAAAATTACACTAAACAAATTAATCTAAGAATAGAAACTGGGCAAAATAATGGATTTCAAGATGAAGGAACATTTAAAATGGAAAGTGATAAAAAAGAACCAAAGCTTCCAATGATGTCATCTGAAATTAATGGGAATAACAAATCTTTCAAAGCTAATACATGTTGTGATTCATTAGATAAACATGACTGTAGTGAATCAGATATTACAGACGCTAACATTTTAGCTAAAACTCCTTCACCACAACAGTGTTCTCTCAATATGTATGATAGCTGCAGAGAAGACAATTATGTTGAGCCAGAATCTCATTGTTTCAGTAATAATGAATATGAGCATGAGCTCGTATTAATAGAAGAAAAAGAATTGTGTATGGAAGAGGAAACAAGTGATGAATTGCATGTAAGTATAACTTGATTGTGAGTAATGGTAAAGTCAGTTTAAAAATTATTAAATCAGGTATTTTGCTTTATAGATGTCCTTTATTCCTTTTTATAAAGAGATTCTGAAACTAATCAGTTGATGGATATCAGCAAAGTGCACTTAAAGAAATTATTTGCCAATTTACTTGAAGAGTCCTGTTGCAATTCGTCTGCCCTATCCAACGCATATTGCAACACAAATAAGACTGAATAAATAGGGCAGGGGTGTTAAACTCGTGGCATCACGTTTTCGTCATGTGACATTGCAACTTTTTTCTCCCTTCGCTAAACTGGGGATGGGCGTGACACATCCAGCCCGTGGGCCACAAGTTTGACACCCCTGGAATAGGAACATCTAGAAAGTCATGTCTTTTGTCTGCAGAACTGCTATGTTAGAGCAAAAGCTGGTGGATTTAGGAATGAAAGGCCAAAAAGATCAAGAGGATGTCTTACGCATAAAGAAAATATAATTCATTATGATGACTGACCTTTAGCTGATGGTATGTATATTACAGAAATGTTCTGATTTCTTCTTTATAACTTTTATTACTTTCTTGTAGTTGATTAAAAAAGCAAACATAGTATGCCGAAGAAATCCTTTCAGGATTTTTGAATATTTGCAACTCAGTCTAGAAGAGGTAAGTTTTATGAACTCTCTTAGTCTGTATCTGGCATACATTAGGAAAAGGCCTTATAAGGAACTTCTAGGCAAACATATAAGATTGGGAAATTAAATGGATGCTTGCATAATTGGAATAGCAAAGTGACATTGTCTTGCAAACTCATTGTCAGAAGTTTGATTAAAGCAGCAACTAGCTGAAGCATGATAGCAAAAATTGATTCAACTAGTCTTACCACCTCATACTTTCTTTCACAGAATTGTTCCCTGATATTTCCCTTGATTTCTTCCTTCAGCAATGGATTTCTGTTGCTTAGCACTAATATACACAATGGAAGTTTATTCCTCTCTGGACTGCTTCCATTTTGTGGAAAAATACTATCCCCTCCTCCAGCTTAACTTGCTTAGGAAAATGTCTCTGATATTATAATTGTTGTATAGAAATACCTTTTTGCAATCCTATACTTGCTTATTCAGATGTAAATTAATCTTAGTTAGATTTTCTTATAAAGTTGTCAATATTGCACAATAATTTTGTATCCTTAAATATGATTTTTAACAATATAAGAAAGCTTTCCCAGCACTCTAGTACTTTAAACATGCACAAACTAATTTTATTTGATGTCATTTTTAGGCTTTTTTCCTGGTCTATGCTCTCGGATGTTTAAATATTTATTACAGTGAGGTAAGTTATTTGCAGTTGAGGTAATGTTGTCAGTAGTAATTCTTGAGAGATTTGTTGGAGTACTTATTAGCAAATAATAAAGCACACTCCTTCTAAGGCACTTTATACAAACTTTAAAAAGGGTGCTACTTATTTGTTCATGTAAATATTTTAAACTTATTAATGTACGTAAATAATTTTGGCTGCATTCCTGAAATATTTTTGTTTAAAATTGACTCTTCAACTTCAATCTCTCTCTCTCGTGTCGCTACACTTTTCCCAGCCACTGTAGAACACTGTTGGTGTAGGTTGGTGTAGCGTGGTAGAAGGATTCGCAGGTAAACAGATACCTGACAGGGGCCGCGACGTGAACGCTCCTTCTATGGCCCCCTTCAACTTCAATACAAGTATAAGGCTATGATTTTTTTTAAAAGAAAGTATGTAGGACATTTTTTCAGAAATTATTGTTGAACTTTTATCATGAAATATTAATAACCGTACCAAGCTACTATTGTCTGTTTTTTTTTAATAACAGACACTTGGCTTCTATTTTGTTAATTTTTATAATTTTGCAAAGTACTATCTGTGACATTTCTATAATATTAGAATATATTCATTCACAATAATCATCTGGTTGTGTTTTTAAGGCACCTTTATCTATCTTGAAGCTGTGGGAACTTTTTAGTAAAGCACAACCCAATTTTAAGGCTACATACATGGCTTATCATTACTTCCGTAGTAAAGGATGGGTCCCTAAAGTTGGCCTGAAATATGGAACTGATTTGTGTAAGTAGTATCCTTTCATTACTAGCACCTAATGAAGTAACTGAACATTTCTTTACATTCAGTCATTCTTCAGTGAGGTTGATGTTCTGCTGCTTGGCATATTATCTTGAGTATCGTTACATGTCTGCTTTTCATATTCTTGGATTATGTGAATTCACATAGATTATGTGAAGGCAGCTTACTCTTTCCTATAAGCGTGTTTAAACTGAACATCCCATTTTAGGGATTTGTGCTGTTTGGAGAAAAAATGGCAAAGAATAATGCTGGGCTTTATTGTTCTATGATATAAGTAGTCCTCAACTTACAAGAGTTTATTTAGTGACAGTTCAAAGTTACAACAGCACTGAAAAAAGGGGACTTATGACCATTTTCAGAGTTATGACCTTTGCAGCATTCTCATGATCATGGGATCAAAATTCAGATGCTTGGCAATGGGTTCATACTTAAGACTATTGCTATGTCCCAAGGTCATGGGATCAAGCAAAGTCAATGGGAAGCCAGATTCACTTTACAACTGTGTTACTAGCTTAACTTCAATGATTCACTTGACCACTGTGGCAAGAAAAGTCATGAAATAGGGCAAAACTCACAAATGCCTCATTTAACAACATCATCATTTGGGCTCAGTTATGGTCATAACTTCAGGTCGTAACTTCAGGACTACCTGTATATAATTGTATTTATGTATTATGTGGCCAATTCAGTTGATGTATAATTTTTTTTCTATACATCAGAAAAACTCTACTAAACAGCCTGTGATCCCTTGGCTCATTGTTTCCTTATAAGGTTCCCGTTTCCTCAACGCCTTCAACAATGGCAGGGCTTTTAATTTATTTGAAAGTTCTGAAAAATCCAGGGGATATTCAGAATGCATTTGCCTTGAACAAAGTGCATTTGAACTGTACAGCACATTAAGAACTGATCACAGGAAATATTTTGTGACATTCTCTATTACGTCATAAAAGGCTTTGTGAAAATTAGCATAATTTTTTAAATAAAATTTGTCAAATTTCAATTCCAAGGGAGTCATGGGATCCAGTTTTTGGATGCTTTCTGTAAGTTAGCCTATTTGAGATATCTTGGCTCAAAAGGTTTTGCCCTTTGATGCACCATTTTGCCCAGTTAAAAGTTACAGACATGAGAGTTTTAGTAGATAGAAGTAAAAAAAAAGTTTATTTTCAACAAATACGTGGTATCATTTCTACTTCAGTACATTCATATTATAGAATACAAGCTCATCTTACTATAAAGTGGTTTACACAATCTTACCTTGTTATAGCTGAAAAAAAAAAAAGGCTTTTGTAGTAAATGAATGTTCAAAAACAACAAATAAAACCATCTTTCAATTGTACGGTGTCGGTTGGGTACATATATTGTGTGCATATAATAATAATATTGGCATATATTTCTTACTGAGTTTATATTCATATTAGAGTCAGTATTATATATCCTCTTATTATTACATTGTCATTAAGTTTTTATTTCAATTTGAAACTATCCTTAAAGGCAAATCCCAAATCTTACTAAATTATATTTATATTAAAGCTTACTCAAAAATAATCAATTTTAGTATATCATTATTAATACAATATCCTTTAATTTCTTACTCTATTTTCTAGCCATTCATAGAATAACTCCCAAATCTTAAAGTACTCTTTTTATTCTTGTTCTCTAATTGCTAATGTTAATCTACTTATTTCTGCACATTCCATTATTTTCTTAATCACCTCCTCCTCCATTGGAATTTTCTCATTTTTCCAATTTTGGGCAAATACAATTCTAGTTTGTATGGTTGGAAAAAATGATAAAGCAACACATAGACTTAAAACCTGAGATATTTTTTAATGGGGATTTTGCCTGAAAGTTATAGTAAAAAAATAATATACTTGATTATTAATGTTCATTTTATTCCTGTTGTAGTGCTATATCGAAAAGGCCCTCCTTTTTACCATGCCAGGTATAGCATTAAGGTTTGGATATAGTTTTCATTTTTACTATATACTATGCTCAGTGTTTATGCTACTTGAAAGTATGATTATATATTTGTTTCTAAATTGCTTTAACATAATTCAGAATATTGTTTTTCCAAAGTTGAAACTAAGAATAATCTCAAATTAGGAGAGTCCATGGCTGGCCATCTTCAATAAGAAGATTCAGATAACCAATCCTATTCTGGAATATTCTATTACCCACAGAATAGCCCTGGAGAAGCCCTGAGATTCAAATAAGGGTCTCAAAAATTTGAATAATTGGAATTTCAAACATAAAGAAAAAATATGTTGATTTTGGCATACTTTCATATATTGCATTATCAATATGCATTTTATTAAAAACTGCCCTTGTGGTCTTTAAATGCTGCTTTGATAGAGGCAAACCCATGTTGCTCCTTCTACTAATTAAAGTAATTAAAACATTATGGTAATGAGTACCTGGTGATGAGTACCTCTCCTCACAAATATTTCTTCTGGGGGACTCTCAATGCTCTCCAGAAGTGATTTGGAAAGGGGGGAAATGACTTTGGTGACAGAGAAAGGGGATGAATTTTCATGCCTTTGATAGAATCAGTTTCATCATAATATTATATTGGATTTTACCTTCCATTTAACCGACATAGTCTACTTGTCTATTTGAATGAATACTGTGGGAAACTATCTCTAATTTATTAACCACAGAAAAGAGACTTAAAATAATGTGAAAAGAGATCTAATCTAAATATCCTGTTGTTTGCTGAATTGATTCTTTCACTTATGCTAAAGGAGTCATCAGTATTTTAAGTTATTTTGGTTGTGATTTTTGAATATATGTTACACCTTTTCATCCTAAAAAAAGATATTGGGGGTTATTTTCCAGCTATTCTGTGATTGCTGAATTAATTAATGATGATTTTGATGGACCACTGCACAGACCATTCAGTTGGAAATCTTTGTCTGGATTGAACAGAACTACTGCAAATGTTTCCAAGGTAGCCAATAAGAAGCATCATTTTAAAATAAACCAAAAATGCTATGGAGGAAAATGGATGAATAACTTTTGCAGTAGGTAGAAATATATAAAGCATGTAGTAAAATAATTTTGCAATAAATGAGAGTAAGCGTATGTGTGTCTGTATATATGTTTCTGGTTAACAGTGGAAAATCATATTTCATACAAATGTTGCAGTGTGTGAGTTGTAAAGCAATCACAAATGTGGTCTGATTGACTGAGGCTGCTATTATGGAGAAAAGATTCTTCTCTTTTCCATGTTTAATATTCCATCACAGATATGAAGCAGAGTTTAGATTCCATTTTTTCAAAAAATTGCTTTCAATCTAAACTTTCATAATATTGGTCTGGTGCTATACAGTATTTCAGCTTACTAGTTTTTAGGGGGCTTGAGTTGTTCAGATTGTATTTCTCTAATAATTGAGGTTTGCTTGAATACTTAGCTACCCAGTGCTTTTACAGATCACTTTTCAAATATATTTTTATTTTTATTTAGTTTGTCCTCATACACTATTTAGGATAAATGTTGATAATCCCCACTGAACATTTTAGAAAGAGTAAATGGATGGAAAGAAGAAACAATTATAGTAACTAAAGATGAAAGTTACCTCTGAAGGCCAAGAAACCTAATGTTGAGGGTTCTGCAGCACTTCAGATTCAAAGCCAAATGGTGCTTCGGAAGATCCAGGAGCACAACAGAGTATATGCCCAAAACTCCTTACACCAAATGCGTATTTTCTTGGGACTGGGCTGCAACAGACATCTACATAATTCTAGGAAAAGTCACAACTGCTTTCAGGAGTTGCAGGCAGATCTACATTTCCTTGCACACTCCAAATTATATTTTGCCTTTGAATCCAAAGTGCTATGCATCCCTCTAGTTTTTAACATATGCATTTTTCTCACTTCAGTTTTCTCTGAAAATTGGCTCTAGAAAATCACCAAAATGGTTTGGAGCTGCCCTGGGTGCAATAAAATGATCAAAACACTATCTTACAAAAGGGCTCTTTTACTTTGTTTTTAGTTAGACTAGTAGATGCCGTCTGTCTCATTATTGCTATAGAGTGCATGGACCTTAATTTGAAGTTTTCAGGAGAAACATCGCATTTACATTTACTTGACGTTTTGGTAACATAATTTATTTGTCACCAGGAACTCATGTTCTGCTATTTAATTAAGCCATCTGACATGAATGAAAAAGAAATGCTTTCACCTGAATGTCTCAAAAGAATGAAAGTCCAGGTATGTATGTTTCCTCCCAATTTAATAATTTGTAAGAAATGAACATTGAATTGTTTATTTACTGCTATAGTAAATAAGTATACTGGGTCATTTATTCATTGTCAGTTTTCTAAAACCGTGTGTGTGTGTGTTGTGTGTGTGTGTGTATTAGAAGAGATTGAAATACACCATTTCTCCCTAAAAAATAGGAATGATCTAGGTATATTGAACTAATTCATCCAAGAATACAAGTAGTCCTCATTTAGTTGCTTTGTTTAGCAACCATTTGCAGTTATGATGCTGATGAAAAAGTAATTTTGCAGCTTTACATTTACAATCTTCCCAGGTCTATAAAGTAAAGGAAAGCTTAAGATAAGTCCACAGTTTCACTTAGCGACTAACTTGCTTTACAGTCAAGTTGCCAGTCTCATTTTTTAATCATTAATAAGGATTACCTGTAATTGTGTTTGAAAGAGCAATGCTAAAAAATGTTTTGATATAATAAAATAAATTTTGGAAAATAATGGTTGGAATGCAAAATACTCTCTTCTTTAATTTTAAAGGAATTTGAACGTATCTTGAAATGAAGCAGCCTCATCAAATCACAATAAGTCTATGAAACATTCACAATACTGGAATAATATGTTCAAAGAGAAAAAGCTTTTTTAAAAAATCTCATAATATGTGTAATGCTAAAAATCAGCTACATAAAACACTTTCATCAAATAGTAGGTTGATCTTTTAAAAAATCTAAAGGTCAGCCAAATGATATTGGAAGTGCTATTGTAACTAGTACAGGAAATTATTAGTGGTAGTTACTTTCTATGAAAATGCTATAAATACCGAATTAGCAAATGCCAAAACCTCAATTGGGAATGTGCATATTGGGCAATTCTAATGATTTGACACTCTATCTGCTCATAAGTGTGATAATTATGCAGGTACTGATTTCAGGATGACAAAGATATTTTCATAATCAAATTCACAAATATACTTCCTCTCCAAATAACAAGGATTGTCTATTTTTATTTATCAACTGTCGCTTTATTTAGAGATGAAGCAGCCTTTATATATTGATTAGAGCAGAGCAATATTTAGGAAAGAATAATTGTTCCATTTTCACTAACAGTCTCAGTGCTATTTGTAGTTGTGCCAATGATCATGTCTCTGGCTTGCTATAGCTTGGTGTGAACGGAATACTAACAATAGTATACTAACAATACCCAAATGCAGTATTTCTCCTTAAGCTGTCTCTTCAGTAGGAAAATATGCTTTAGCTAACAATATCATTCAGCAACCATATTTATGTATTTTACTTATTTTATAACCAGTGTCTTTCTTTTTGAAGGAATTCATCCTCAATCGCTGGGTTTCATCCTGTGAATGTAGTGAACAAGAAGAGGTGTGAAATTGGAATCTGAAAGTTGAGCAATATTAATAAAACTGTAGCAAACTAAATACATTTTAACTATTCCTTTTAGCATGTTGTATATTAAGTGTATATAATACAAAGCACTGTGATTTTTTTAAAATAAAAGCTCAAATGGATAGTGACAATTGAGCATGTTTTATGACTTAGCTTAATACTTCTAGAGTTAATTAACCACTACTATAGTCTTGGCTCAAAATGGTAGTTTTACTATACTAGTTATACCATGTATGTTGGAGATGGCTTAAATTGATTAAACAAAAGAATATATTTTTATATTTTTGTCAATTTTTTTTGCTACATTATGCCAAATAAAAGTCAATTTTATTGATGTGGTTGATAGTTATATGTCCCTTCCCACCCTATGATTCTATGAATGTTGAATTTAATTTTGTTGGTTGGTAGGAATTTCCCTTAAGTTCTATTCATGAATACACCTACAGAAAGAAAAGTCATTGTCTTTGCTCTAGTGCCATCTGGAGTAGAGAAAGAATTATTGAAAATTGTCTTTAACTTCCAACAAAAAGGAAGAGTTTCTTGTTTTTTGATCATAGCCATGGATTTTTTTTTCTATTCGTAGACTCTTAGACTTCATATCAATGTCTTCAAATTAAAATAAGCTAAATATAATTAGACAGGTAGAAAAGATGTTTATTAGAAAGATTACAATTATGATTCAGTTTCTGCAGTTTTATGGATAATAGGAAATAGTTCTGATTTTTCTTGGATTTCTGTCCAATTAAGTATGATAATGTTTTCCACTTTCCTTACAACAAGATAAGAACAACACCTTATGTCTAAACTCAAATATTTTAATTTTACTTACAATAAGTGTTTCAGCCTAAAGTCAAATGGCATTGGTAGAAGTACTGCCTTTTTGAGCAGGATGATCAACAACATAAAAACCGTTCTTGCATATTTCCTTGTAGATGGTGATATATTTGGAAGCTTTTCTTGTTTGCGGAATTACAAATTTCTCTGTAAATTCATGTTTATTCATTTGCTGCTGCTTTTGGGCACTCAGCACACAATTAATAAATGTTAGTGCATACATATAACAATTATGGAAACATTCTTCATACCTGTTAAATAGATAAAGAGAAATGAGTCTCAGAGCAACAATAACAAAGCTTCGGCTTTGTTAACTACTGTATATTTTATTAACTTCTGGTATATTTATAACACATTGTCTCAATGGGAATCTTAACTTATTTAACATAATTTTCCTGCTCTTTAGCCAAAACACTGCTAGTTAGTCTAAATAAGGGAGAGGAAAAGAGAAAGCCAGGCACTGGTTTTTAGTTGCAAATTTGTATCATGCTCAGCTAGAATAAAAATAAACAGTGGTAGACTTATAAATAGAATAGATTTACAAATAAGAAAAGGTATGGCAAAGAATATTGCCATATAAGGATATTGCAGTAAATTATTAGTCCAGTGTATTCTTTGAGCATTATTGGAAAATGCAAGTTTAGTAGCTTCTTGTATGGAAGGCTGACAAAATTTAGATTGCTTAGCTGATTTTAGGAAGGCCCTGTACTTATCATGAAAACTCAATGCCCCTATTGTGATAAAAAAGCAAATCTATTTATAATTTTCTGCAGATCAAAAAATATTTTTCAATACACATGGTAGACACCTAAGTTATTCTCATTAGGAGGTCATATAGTTCCTCTCCTTCAGATAGCAAGATATTCAATTTATTTTTCACACAGGCTACTTTTATGGAATGAAAGTTAACACAAAATTCTGCAATTGATAAGGGAGCTCAAAATTATTGATTCCAATAAATTAAATTTATTGAAATCTGAATAACTGAGCTCGCAAGCTGCAGAATTTTGTATGAAAGTTTCATTCCATAAAAGTAGCTTGTGTGGAAAAATTAATTGAATATCTTGCTATCATCTGAAGGAGGAATGATCTTGATGATCTTTACCACCTTTCTTGCCACATTTGCACTGCAGTTGCTAAGTTAGTAACATGGTTGAATTTGGCTTCCTCATTGACTTTGCTTGTCAGAAAGTTGTAAAAAATGATCATGTGAGCCAGGGACACTACAGCCATCATCAATACATGTTGGTTGCCAAGCGCCCAAATTTTGATCATGTGACCATGGGGATGCTGCAACAGTCATAAGTGTGAAAAACAGTCATAAATTGCTTTTTTCAGTGGCTTTATAACTTTGAACGGTCACAAAACAAATGGCTGTAGGTCGGGTACTATTTGAATCCCAATGTTTCAAAAATGTATTTTGAAAAGATCTTCCCAGTTTGCATCTGAAACTAATTTTCTTTTCGCATCCCAATCCTTTCTTTTGGAAGAATGAAGAAATCTCAGAAAACAAACATCTAGCACTTACGATACCACCTGAGGTGGTTACCGTATTTGACCTCACGATAATTGAAGCCTATTCATCTAACATATAGAAATATGCAACACTGGAACTGCTTTCTGTTGTAGAATCAATAGTTCTTCCAAACTTTATCACAGCTGGTTCAATTGAAATCTATTCATTTAGAACTCTTGTTAAGTAAATTACAGAGATAGTCCTTACTTAACAACTGCAACAGGGACTGGGAACTCCATCACTAAATGATGCAGTCATTGATGAAAGATCACGTGATCCTGGTGTACAGGGTCAGTTCTGCTGCAGTCATTAAGTGAACTCACATCATTAAGCACAATGTCAATGCAAGTTGCAACTTACTATTTACTGCTGGCTTCCCCGCTGACTTTGCTTGTCAGAAGCCAGCTGAGAAAATTGCAAATGGCAGCCACATGACCATGGGATCCTGTCACCATATATAAATTAGCACTTTTTTCAGTGCCATCATAAGTTCAAACAGTTGCCAAACAATGCAGTCATTAACCCAGGACTACCTCTATTTCTTAGAACAGACTGATGAAGACAAAGGTTCTGAAGAGTTTTATTGTCTCCAAATGATTGCATGAGACTCATCTGTAACTCACAGTCTAAGCAAAGTGCAAAAATTTAGCACGTTAATTTTGGAGGGAGTCCCCAATACTGTTTTGAATTATGTACCTGTGTGGAAGCCAAATATTTGTTGCTGAAAATTGTTGTAGATAGGTATCCCATTGGTTAAGGAGACCATACATATCAGGCTTCACTAGTGGAATGCTGACACATTGTTCCCAGCCATATTCAGCAATGGTAATACCAGTTTCATTGTAATTATACACCAAACCTACAAATACAATAATAGATGCAATCAGAAGGGCAAAACTGCTATGTATACTATGGTAATATGGAAAGACTGATTACCATATATTAGTAATTATCTCTTGTGATATTTTCATTTCCTTTACAGACATGTACAGAAGCTATTTGAAAATCCTGGTTATAAGAATAATGTGGAATTGTAAAACAAAGAATATTTACCAAATGTGGTTTTCTGACCATCCAATTGTCTAGGGCCCTAGGCATTTACTGTCTACGCTTTTGGTGTCTCAAAAACATTAAAATGTATCATTTTGAACAACAGAATGATTATTCTAATAGAAATAGAATATTTGAATACTAAATTTACTTTGTAAACAAAACATAACTTTTCAGAGTTTGCCATCTTTTATCCATCTTCCTATTTTGAATGATATAATTAAATCTTTTAGGCTTGTCCTGCAAGACTGTCCTTCTACAAGCTGCACCCTTACATGCACAACATTCACTCTTACTCCATATGTTGATGCCAAATATGCAAGACAACTATGAAAGATTTAGTCATACTATTCAACATAAATCCCAGCAAATGAAAGGAGGGGTGAAATTTTAGTGGGTAGGCAAAGTCTATTATTTGTACAGAAGCCCTATGGCCAATGAGAAACTTTAATTGGAACTGTTTGATTTAGAATTGAGGTAAAGAAAAAAGATGACAGAAGGGAAGCAAAATAGTTTGAAAAGTGAGAAACAGAAGAACCCACGAATATTTACTAGAGAAGATGCTGATGCTTTGAATAAAGAGAGAAAAAGAAAGCTGAAATAATAGGATTAACACTCCAAGAAGCAGCCAATGGTTCTGCATGCTACGTATAGAAAGAAACCAGTGGCTTGAAGAATGGGAGGGGGCAAAGAGCCACCTTAATTCACATGTTGTCAGTACAAGTGTGCAAGCATCCAACTGTTCCTTGACCAAAAGTATCCTAGCCCTCACATGCACTCCAAACTGAACCACTGCACAAATGTGAGAGTTAGCAAATATTTGAAATTAATAATTTCAAAAATATAGTGCTTCCAAAATGATCTCAGTCTTTGTCTTTCCCAAAGGCTCATTAATTTACTGAGTACAAGGCACAAAAGGGTGATTCTTTAAGTGCTTCCTAGTTCTCTCTAAGTGTATAACCAGCCCCAAGATATGTTGCCTCTCCACGTTTTTCTCAGCGCAGTAGATTGCTGGACACTTTGAAAAGAGGGCTGGGCATATACAGCTGACTTCAGTTCTGATTCTCATCACTACTGGCAGTCCAGTTTGCATATCCACAACCAATGTCATTCCTAGAATCAAACTGCTTTAAAAAAAAAAACTTATTAAATGACTTGCTGATAAGCAGCAAGCTACATGGGCTCTTCTAACTGGAAATGGTTTGAGGGATAAATCAGCAAAACTACTTTCACGGAGATATCTTGGCCAACAGACTTGTGTTTGAACTGAAGGGAAGGCATTTTGAGTTGAAAAGCTGCTTCCAATGGAACAGAATGAAATAGAAGCTGCATGCAATTTGGAGTGAGCACGCTTTGAATGGTGTGGGAGTATGAACGGATTTCCAGAAAAATTGCAAACTACAGGAACCATTAGCACTACTCAGGTGACCCTGAGGATCCCGATAAACCTCCAAGTGCATAAATCTCCAAGTTTACAACCCTCTAAAAAGATGTAAATGACCAGCTTTTTGCAAGGAATATAAATCCTTCCATTCCCCACCATCCAATCAGAGCTGAAGAAAATTCGGTGGTGCGGTGGTTAGAGTGCTGTACCGCAAGCTACTCTGCTGACAGCCAGCTATCTGCAATTTGGCAGATCGAGTCTCACCAGGCTCAAGGTGGACTCAGCCTTCCATCCTTCCGAGGTGGGTAAAATGAGGAGCCAAACTGTTGGGGGCAATATGCTGACTCTGTAAACCGTTTAGAAAGGGCTGTAAAGCACTATGAAGTAGTATATAAGTCCAAATGCTATTGCTATTCTTGGATGACAAGTGAAACATCTTCAAAAGAAGAAACAAGAAAGTCCAGTTGCCCCCTGAAAAAGCAACTTTGGGATGTATGTATCATGAAGTTGGGGGCAATTCAGGAACCACCTAGATTTTCTCCACAAGACAGAATCATAAACTATCACGTGTACCTGCATAAGAAACAGATATATGCTGAACTTCACTAAACATCCTGGTTACAGTGCCTGTAACAGAGGGGGCATCCAGGTCTTTATGGCTTTCTTAGAAGGCCAACAGGGTGTGAGCCCTCAAATCTCTAGGTGTTCCAAAAGGCAGGAGCTATGACAGAGAAGGCACCTTTTCTAGGCCCCACTCTAGGTGACACTGCTTCATTTCATATTGCTATCAGCACTGCATGTAACCAAACTACTTTGCAGGATAGAAAACACAAAATGTCTGTCCTGTACAGTATATACTGACAATGCATGAAGACTTCATATTAGAAAGTTAATTATATGTTTTCTTACCATTGGTATTGGTTATTCCAACATGAAGGTCAGAATCTCCATCATAATCTCTGAAAAGACATGTAAGGTTTCACTTTGGAAAAAGACATTAGAGATTTTTTTTTACTTATTTGAAGAGTTTTTGAAAAATAGGCTGGACATAATATAATACTACTCAAATACAATTAGCGATACAAAAGTTATTTGCTTGGCAAGAGTAATTACATCTAAAAACCTCTGAGTAAAATGCTCTCTAGTAATCAGATGTGTAGAAATCCTTTTCTAAATTGGTGCTTGCCTTATACTCCGGTAATGATAGAAGGCAGCTTCTATGTGCCTTGTTTCTAACCACAGAATAATAAGGAAGACCCATACCTTAGAAATGTTCCTATAGTGGGCTTCAGTAAAAAAGAACATCTTTCTCGGTGTCCATTAACAAATGGGCTTGGAATACTAACAGGTGCTTCTTCCAGACTTCCGTAAATCAACCTTTGCCCACACAATGGACAGTTCTCGGGAACTAAGCAGCCAAAAATGTCTTTGTCACAGTGGGTGATTTTAATTAAGGCTCTCTCCGAGTCCAAAGGTTGCATGATCCGTCCTTCCTTAGGTAAATGAACCTGCTTTCCAACTTGTATTTAATGAACAGAAGCCAGTAGAATTGGACATTGAAAGAAGGAAGAGATTAGTTGAGAATGACAGGTCTCAGTACCAATTCTTCCTCTCCTGTGAACTGAATCAGCAAATGAGATACAAGATATGGGTGAGTCAGCTTTTCCTGGACATTCTTTTAAAGAGATAGTGTTCCCTTTTTGTATTAATTGTATCTGTACAATCGGTACTTTTGTGCTGACTTAATCACATTTGTCTATTAATTAATGGTAAACAGATACATGTTTGTAGATCTCTCTCCCTTGATTAAAATGGGGAATAAACAAATTTAGAATTACCATCATCTCTTCCTGACAAAGATCTTCTGACTTTTGCACTACAGGCAAAAGTGTTTAAACTTTTTTTCTAGTTTTCTCGTTTATTTGGTCATAAAGCAAAACTTTTCAAATACAACCCTACTATTCTTGTTAGCTGTATTGTCTGAGATTTTTAGGAACTGCAGTACCAAATTATCAGGAAAAAATCAGATTGGGAAAGATTAGTTTGTCCTTGGCAGGAAAAAATCAGCAGCCTAAATTTAATGTGGGCTTATCATGCAGTTATAGAGAACACTATCCCCTTTTTTAGTAATATTCTATTACTTTGAATAATACAAATTTATTCTGACTTATAAATGAAGAACTATTGCAAACAATTCACAATGCTGTCCAATAAGAACATAGACATGAAAGACCGAATAAAAAATAAGCTTTCCAAAACTGAGACAGCTGCATACTTCTCATAAGCTGCCATATATCACGAGTACAAGGACCCAATACCACAAAGTTTCCAAAAAAGTTGTGTCCTTGATTCTAGTTAGCTAGTACTGTTATGACAGCAGTAATAAACTACCAGCTGCATACTGCACAGGTTATATAATGTATCCCCAAAATAATACACAAATTGTTATAAATGCTTACAAATGACATAAGATGGAGAATATTTGCATCCAATTTGGAAGAAATTGCTGATTTTTCCAATTATTGCTTGATATAACTAGTTGCTATTCTTAGAAGATCAGGTTTATTTAACTGCTTATCTGCTTTACATTATACTGTATTGTGCAATATAAATCACTGTCTGTCCTTACCTTTACAGTCATGAGACTGCTGTGTAACACTTTCCTGATCTCTATGCTCTGCCTTTGAATCTATACATTTTACAAGATAACTTCAAAAAGGGAATCCAGCATGAAGAGCTTGGGTTATGTAGACTGTAAATTAATTTAAAATATGGTAATTATTTTATCAGCGCCAGAATCATTCTGTTATTCCACATACACTGAAGTTTTAGGACAGTCATGTTTTCTCTGTGGGTCTGTGTGTATACCTACAGGTAACAAGACGGACTTACTCATTTAAAATGCATTTTATAAGTTGAGTTCTCATACACCGATGTAGCTCGACCCTTCAAGGTATGTCAAGATGAATCTTTTAATGCCCATCTTTTTTTTCTTTTTTTTTTTGCTGCAACTTAAAACATTTTATTGCAATAAATCTAGATTGGCCCAGCAGGCTGAATATCTATTTCGCGCCTCAAAAACGAGAGAACCCTTTTCCTGTTGCTTGTTGGGAATTTTCCCCCATTCCTTGCCAAATAGGACACAGGAACCATACAGATATCTTAAAAGTAGCGGGTCCTGAAACCCGATCACTTTAAACTGGGGAAGGAGCACTCTGGCCGGTAATCTCGCTTCCCGCAGGCAGCCGCGGTCCCGCTTTCCGGATCTCTATGCCCTGCTCTTGAATATAGTGTATACCCGGGCAGTCGCGTTAGTCTATGGTAGCCAAAAAGAAGGAGGCCGGCCGTCCCTTTCCCGACTGACAGTTGTTTTTTTTTAATTAAAAGGCGGTTTTCCAAAAATTTGTCAGTTTGGAAAAAGGCGGCAGATTGCCTTTATCATAAGCGGCCCTCCTGCCTACCCTCTCCGGTGTGAAGGAAAGCCGGCTTGCCGCCCCCCCTCCTTCTCCTACTCTATGGTAGAGCGTTTCATTCATAATTTCCGGCCGGAAACCAGTTCCTGTAGAGCAAAGGCCCGGCTCTCTTTGTTGGGCTCCCCAAACAGCTTTCCCTTCCTCTCCACCCTCCCCCTCCCCGGCGCTACAGCGGAACCAAAATGCGAGGAGCCGCGCTGGGAGGAGACACCGAAGCAGGAGCGGTGCCAAAGGAGACATGAGCAGCACGAAGGACGTAACCTGCAGGTCTGACGGAGCGGTTACCGCTTGGGATAAGCGCTCTCTGCTTTGCTCCCCACCCCGAAAAACGGACGGGCGCTTGGAGACGCTCCACCCATGGGGAAGGGGGGGTGGGGTGGAGGAGGAGAAGGAGGACGGGACCAAGGTGCTTCCCGGGCTCCTTTCTCGCTCTCTTCGCCGGTCTCCTCCATCTCCGACGAAGCCGCGAGAGGAAGGGAAAAGCTGGAGAGCCGATGGTTCCCTGTCCTTGTTTCGCTAACTTGCCGTCCCAGCCCTGGTGGCCGCCTTTCACTTCCCTCCAGTTTGTGTGTGTGTGCGCGTGCTGTAGCCCTTGAAAATGCGCACTACACAGAGTTTTTCCCGCTAACTCGCCCTCCCATCCTTTTCACGTGGTCCCCAGTGGCCCTTTTTCACTTCCCCCAGTTTGTGTGTGTTGTATCCCTTGAAAATGCACATTACACGCAGGGGAGCTTTTTGCAGAACAGGGAGGCTTATTGATTCCCCTTTAAAAGATCTAAACCCGATTTTCCCTAAAAGATTCCTAAAAGTATCTCCTAGCCTTTGTGCAATTGGCCCAGAAAACACCTAAACCTCTCTACCAGTCAATATCAGGCGGCTCTCTTAATTCCCTTTCATGAAAGATTGAAGTTTCACACTTCATGTAAAATATATATAATATAATATTATACATATACATATACATATACATACATACATACATACATACATACATACATACATACATACATA
>BLBF01000003.1:48518247-48609206 GCA_015471245.1 Laticauda colubrina | reverse complement strand
AAGGAAGAAGCAGCTGCAAGCTCACATTACTCTGAGAAGCACAGAGCTGAAGAAACAAGCCTGAAGATGATGAATGAGACTTCATCGAAACGTTGCCTAGATACTTCCAATTCTACGCGGGAGAAAACCCGAATAACCAAAGATCCATATATATATATGTGTGTGTGTGTGTGTGTGTGTGTGTGTGTGTGTGTGTGTGTGTGTGTGTGTGTTTTTAAGCTTTCGCGGGTACTTACATGTGTGCTGTTTAGCTTCCTTCAGGTATTATCCCACGTCATTGTAGTGCTTTTAAAGTTGTAGCAACGTTTCAGCAGAATCTCATCTGCCATCAGGCTTCTGTATGGATGTGGGTCTCACAGCCTTTGGTTTTAAATTTGAGGCTGGCCTATCCTGATTGGTTGGGAGTCTTGGTCTGTGTTTATTGGACTTGGAGTTTGATTGATTGGTGTTTCTGGTTTCTTCTGTCTGTTTTGTGGCTTTGATTGGCTGGTAACACTCTGTTCAAAAACAAATTATCTATCTATCTATCTATCTATCTATCTATCTATCTATCTATCTATCTATATATATATATATATATATATATGTGCTGTTTAGCTTCCCTCGGGTATTATCCCACGTCATTGTAGTGTTGTTAAAGTTGTAGCAACGTTTCAGCAGAATCTCATCTGCCATCATCAGGCTTCTGTATGGATGTGTGTCTCACAGCTTTTGGTTTCAAATTCGAGGCTGGTCCATTCTGATTGGCTGGGAGTTTTGGTCTGTGTTCACTGGACTTGGAGTTTGATTGATTGGTGTTTCTGGTTTCTTCTGTCTGTTTTGTGGCTTTGATTGGCTGGCAACACTCTGTTCTTGTGTTGGAGGCTTTCAGTGCAGTTTGGCTTTCAACTCTGAGAAGCACAGAGCTGAAGAAGCAAGCCTGAAGATGATGAATGAGACTTCATCGAAACGTTGCCTAGATACTTCCAATTCTACGCGGGAGAAAACCCGAATAACCAAAGATCCATATATATATATGTATGTATGTATGTATGTATGTATTTATATTTGTTTTCTTAGGTTTTCGCGGGTACTTACATGTGTGCTGTTTAGCTTCCTTCGGGTATTATCCCACGTCATTGTAGTTCTGTTAAAGTTGTAGCAACGTTTCAGCAGAATCTCATCTGCCATCTTCAGGCTTCTGTATGGATATGGGTCTTACAGCTCCTGGTTTTAAATTTGAGGCTGGTCCATTTTGATTGGTTGGGAGCCTGGACTCCAAGTCCAATGAACACAGGTCCAGGCTCCCAACCAATCAAAATGGACCAGACTCAAATTTAAAACCAGGAGCTGTAAGACCCATATCCATACAGAAGCCTGAGGATGGCAGATGAGATTCTGCTGAAACGTTGAAACAACTTTGAATTTAATGAGTGGCTATATCGGACTACTAAACATTACCATGAATGGTTTTACTTTATCATTTGGAATTCTACCATATATCATTATATTGCTTTACAGTTAAGTTACATTGAACTTTAAATTTCACAGGGTAAGGTTTTACATTTTATATATAGTTTTAGTTATATTATAAACATCACTCAGGCACTTAAATAACTAAAATCCTGTTAATTCTTAATTCTTTTATCTTCAGCATCCTTCTTCTAGCATTAGAATAATTTAGGTTCCTGCATTGAGATAAATAGTTCTGTGAAACAAATCCATGGTGCAAATATTGCTATCTTTCAAACCATTAGAAAGATAATTAGAAACCATTATCTTTCAAACTAACTTCACAATAGCAGAGTCTTATCTTTGTGTTCAGCGGGCTTTCTGAAATAAATGCATTTGTACATTATTGTTGTTTCTCATTTGTTAAGATATGATCACGTTAAACCTCTGGGGTCCTCTGCATCCGGGGGCCCAGTGGGTTCTAGACCACTTTACATTGCTGCACCACCATTCCAAAGATTTAACTCTCCATCAGAGCAAAGCCCAACTGTTACCAAAAGTAAAGTACACGAATCTGGAAAACGTGAAAAGAAAACCTTAGTGCTCAGGGACAGAGGTGAGTAAAAGTGGGTCATTTTTTAAATGGAATTTTTTTTGTGTACTGGTTCTTTAAAATGTAAAATCTTTCAGTCAGGTTTTATTCCTGGTTGCATTACAGATATACCCATATAGTTTTGTTGGTAGCAATAGAGAAGTTGTTTGTTTTTGGCTTCTGAGTTTTATTTTAAGTCTAATCTGCAACCCTGGTATGGTATGCAACCCTCTCATCAAAGTATTAATCAAACTTAATCCTGCTTAGCTTTTTGAAGTCAGCCATGATCATCTATGCGGACTTTACTACTTCTTCATGTCCTATATTTTCAGTTGTTTTAAAGCAAATAGACCTATTTTTTTCTAAAAACAACAACCTATTATACTATGAAAATTAACGAGTTGCATATGATGATTGATAATTTCCTCTGTCATTATCATTATATCCATTCCCCTTATATTACATTTACTAATAATGACAAGTATGTTATACAAAGTGCAGTTGTTCAAGCAAGAATAGATACATCCAAAGTATTTGCCTCACCAGACATCTGAAAATATACTTGTATTTTCAATATTTGATCACCATTCTTTGCCAACTCTGTAGAACCAGGTCTTTGGACATATATGGCAATTCTCAGCATTCCATCCATGAGAGGCATAGTTCATCCTATTGGTTAAGAAACCTTTATGTAAGAAAGCTTCATGTCTCATACCATTCATACCTACCTAAATCTTGAAGCAAATATATATTTTTATTATTATGTCTAGCAAATGACAAGGAAGACCTTTTTGGTACTGGCATCACAGATATAGAATGGCCTTGTCTTAGAACAGGGGTTTCAAACTCAAGACTCACGGGTCAGATTTGGCTCGCTGGGTGCTTAAATCTGGCCCACAAGGCCGGCCTGGAAATATCAAAGGACCGGCCCGCAATGCCTTTTCCAGCCAAAAATGGACATGCAGGCACCCCACAGGGCCCATTTTTGGCTGTCAGAGTGCCGCAGAAGGCCATGGAGGAAAAAAATGAGGTATGAGGGAGCTTTGGGTGGCATCTGCATGGCCCATTTTTGACCAGCAGAGTGCCACAGAGGCCGAAAACAAGTCACAGGGCACTTGCATGCCTCCCCACACCCCACTTTGGCTGGCAGGCTGCTTCAGGAGGCGTCCTGTCTCTCCCCCTGCCCCCCTGCCAGCCCATGGAGAAGAATTATAATGCTGATCCGGCCCTCAAAGAAATCCAGTTTCACACCCCTGTCTTAAGAAGCTTGCCTGGGGTCAATTGAATTTTTTTTAATAACCTGCTAGGGTTTTATAGATCCTGACCTTTGTTTTTAAATATTTTAAGATTTGCTTTTTGTGGTTTGTGTTGCAATTATTTTTTAAAATTTATGTATAATATTCAGAGGATTTTATGGGATAAATATAAAGAAAATCATCAGGTCCAATGTTCTCCCACTTGCTAGACTGACCAGGAAATAGATCCTACATTAAACTGTAGTTATAAGGGCAGACCTGATTCATGATGGGTGAAGTCAGAAAATAATTTTAGCCCCAATTCCCATCCCAGTAGTGATATTGAATTGCATTTCTCGATGTTCTTCTCCCCTGATTGGATAGCTGCTACTTAGGGAGGGAAAATAGTACGTGCTGTGTTTGAAGACTCACGTTGTGGCTAAAATATGCTCAAGCCTCACCTCTAAAGTCCTTGAAACAAGTTCTTTTATGTCAACTCTTCTGGTTATCATTACTGGTATTTTGTTAATTTGCAATGATTTTCATGTACTGTTGTAATTTAAGAGATTAAGTTGTTGCTGCATGGTTTTATAGAGAACTGATAGCCATAACTTTGTGGTTTTATACTATGTTGCTGAAGATTATTATAATTATTATGCTTTGAAATTGAAAGCAGATTTTCCATGTTTGATGGAAGCGCATCAACTGCTATTAAAAATTAAGCTTAGAAATACTTGCTAATTCTCCCTGCTTTAGAATAGGGATTTCATGAGAATTGTGGCCTGTTTTGAATGCAATCAAATATTTTCTTCTTCTTCCAAGACTTGTGTGGAACCAATGAAGAAAGGACAAGGCCTGGGGCAGTAAGTGACTTGGCATGTTGCAGTATTCCAGCTGACATACCAGAAGCAAAGCCCCATTCGTATTTAGATGCTATCCGCAGCGGGCTTGAAGATGATGCTGAACCTGGGAGCTCATATGCATACGATGAACAGTTATGCCCCTACGCAGCAGCTGGCATGTGCCAGTTTGGGGATCGGTGCCTCTACCTCCATGGGCAAGTGTGTGAAATCTGTGGATTGCAAGTGCTCCATCCCTTTGATCCAGAACAGAGGAAGGCACATGAAAAGGTAAACGTGACCAGAAATAAAACTAACTTGGCTCTGTTGTTTTCAAATCAAAACATTATTTAACTGACAAAAATAATCAGACCAACTAATAATATAGGATGTAAAATATAAAAATGACAAAGATTAAACAATTATATGGGTCTGTAAAAATGTGGAACTGGTCCTCATCTGATTTACTAGCTCTTGCTATGCTAGTGGCCAATTCTTGATGGATGTTATGTACTATTGCACAAAACATGATAACTGCATGTTATTTGGGATTGTATTAGCACAGGTCATACTGTAGGCTTGGTCTGAAATCAATATTGGGAAACGAGCAGTTAAAATATGTTTTAAAAATTATCCCTGAAGAAAAGCATACTTAGGAAACTCAGTTTGCCCACAAGGGCATAATTATTCCTTGTGTAGGATCTTCTATATCTTCCCTGTACAAGCAGCTGAATAGACAACATACCAAAATATAAACATGAACTTTTTTACTTAAAGTTCAAAGGCTTACTGCAAGCCTAATGGAATGCTTTTATTATTTTCCATTAGAGGAAATCACTGTATAAACCTTGGATTTGCATAGTTTCTCTCCTCTTTCATACCTGCAACAAAGAAATTGCAGTACCCCATAACATCTGAATATGGGGAATAGTAATTTGTGAAAAAAGCTTATGATCTGTCTACCTAATTTAGTGAAAAAGCAATTTAAGTCTTTGATAAAAAAGTGTCAGAAAGAGATATGGGCCCAATCATATTAGTTCTAACTTCATTTATATTTAAGAAGAATGAATTTGTTGTTAATTGTGTATTATATAAAATTCTTTGGATTATTGGAAGAATCTACCTAGTCTTGTTTTGAGATCATTTAATATTCTGTATTAACATGTAGATTCTGTAATCCAAGGGAATGTGGCAAAAAGAATCAAACAAAGATGACACTCATTTATTTGAGCTCTATTTTATTTTAGCTTAACAAGTGCAGAAACAAACCTACAGATAAGATTTGGTCAAGCCTGCTGTGCTTTACATATGCCCCAAAGCTTATTTCTTCCTGTTTGCACATGCATAAAATACACAGAATGTACCTGAAAAGTCCTCCTCCAAACACAGCCTTATGCCAAAATCCTTTAATAGGGATAGGAAGATCTGAGCTATATTTACTAACTGCAGATAAGCAGAATTGGTTAATTGACCTATAGATTATAGAACACATCTGTATAAAATATGGTTATATTTTTTCTCTAATATGACTTAAGTGAACTTACTAGATCGAAAATAATAATAGCAATAGCACTTAGGCTTATATACTGCTTCACAATGTTTTATAGCCCTCTCTAAGTGGTTTACAAAATCAGCATATTGCACCCAACAATTTGGGTCCTCATTTTACCCACCTTGGAAGGATGGAAGGCTGACTCCACCTTGAGCCTGGTGAGCTTCGAACTGCCAAACTGCAGTCAGCCAGAAGTCAGCAAAAGTAGCCTGCAGTAGTGCACTCACCACCATAGCTCTTTGCATCACCACAAATCATGATGAACTGTGATAAAGTTTAACAGAAATTTTTAACTGATTCCACAATAACATGAAAGTGGGAGAGGAAGAATTGCTTAGTTTCTGAATATAATCATTTATGAATGAAGGCCAATATACATGTCCCTGGACAAGGTTGCAGGATCCAATCTGGGTTAGTCACCGTCATAATCATTTACATGTGTGGTGGTTCTCTTGTGATGCTAAAATCCCTCTTTGGAAAATAAACATACAGGTAATAATTGACTTATGGATGACCTGTTGCTTAGCAATTGTTCTAAGTTACAACAGGCCTTCCCAAGACTACATGTGACAGTGACTGGTGACTGTTTGCCCCAGTCACATGGTCGTATTTTGGCTCGTGGCAGCTGGCCCACATTTACAGCTGTTTGCAGTGCCCCACAGTTACATGAATGCAATTTATGACTTTTTGCTGGAAACCAGTATTTGGTTTCTGGCAAAAAAGAAAACATCTGTTCCAGACAGTTCACTTAACGTCCACAGCATTTGCTTAATGGCTGCAGTGATTAAGAAACAATGTGAAAAAAATCATAAAATCAAGCACAGTCAGGTAATGTCCAGCATGACAAACAACCATAATTCTGGGCTCAATTGTGGTCAGAAGTCAAGGACTATATGTAATTCAATTTTTCCAAGTTTTCTGTTTTCCCTTTTTGATCATTTTTCAATCAACCTATTTCTTTTTGAATTTCTCATTTCAGGCTCTCTGTTAACCAATGTTACATTAAAGATAACACCTTCAAATGTTAAAAGTTATTCATTTCTGTTCAGTTTATGACTTATTGTGCTAAACTTTGTTAATCTGTTATATTGGTTGCATATGGAGCTTCCCTATTTACACTGACCTGGTTTATATGTCATGCTGTGATTTGTGGCTTATTGTGTAAAAATATGTGCTCATTTATTTAGCTTGATAATTTATAAAAGGCCCAATTTATAAAAGGTACAATTCTGTTATCCCATAATTATCCAGTTCCCTTTAAAATCCAGATTGTAATATGTGCCTGTATCTGTATCATATTTTTTCTGTCTGACACTTCAAATGCCAGTGTTATTTATAGTAGTGGATGATGTCCCATTTTTTCAGTAAGAACAAAGTGACTGGTAGTTTTTAATAAAGTTATTTGGTATTATGTAATCCAATTTTATTAGCAGTGGTTCTTTCTAATAAAATTGTAATGCTAAAACTTCAATCCTGCAGTAGTATGCAGAAGCAGACCTTTCTCAATTGCAGTCCTTCATCTACTTCTTTCAGAGTAAACTTCATTGATTTTAATGCACTTTTACTGAAAGCATGCTATTTTCTCAATGTAGAGTAACCACTCCTTTCCTCAGTTTTTGCCTTCTCTTTCCCTGTCTAGATGTGCATGGCTAGCTTTGAACATGACATGGAGAATGCTTTTGCCTTCCAAGCAAGCCAGGACAAGGTGTGCAGTATCTGCATGGAAGTGGTTTATGACAAGCCCTCTGCATCCGAAAGAAGATTTGGCATCCTTTCTAACTGCAATCACACCTACTGTTTATCCTGTATCCGTCAGTGGAGGGGGGTCAAGCAGTTTGAAAATCCCATCATCAAGTAAGTTCCCATAGCCTGCTCTTCCAAAATGTAGTTTGTTACATGTTTCCTTTCAAACTGTTCAGTCTTTGCAGCTTAAATACATGATAGAGTAGCTGATAGTTGACAAGCGTATTTACCAAGACACATAAGTTGGACAAAATATGACGGTGGATTTCTCAGTTGCAGATTATCATGATTAATTTCAAACTGGCTTTAGAGTGGGCTTTGGCACTTTGATTTCTGATGGATTATCTTCCTTTGGGCATCAGGTTAGAGACTAATACTTGGTTCTGGCTGATTTCTGCATCATTATTAATGCTATTAAGCACAATATCTTCCTGAATTGACTCGTGATGTTTGCCATAATTTATTCATTTTTTCAAACAAATTTTAGTTGGGGTACTTATGATGACCCTATTAAGTTCTAGTCTGTCTTCATTTTATTTCAATATTTATATGAAACTAATAAGAGTTATCCAGCAGATTTTGAGCTAGATAATACTAGTTATTTCTTAAGTTCAAGTTCTGCCACAAAGGGGTAAATATAGAACTTTCCAGAAAATGAACTAGATGCTTTTCAAACGCTTTAAAGCTTACTTTTATTATACAAAGTTAATCTACAGGAATGAAAACTTAGACCTGAAAAACACAAATAGGATGGACTTTTCTTTATAAATAGAATGCTTAGGTTTAATAAAATTAGTTGGTAGATGTCTTCAAAATTATGATAAATGCAGAGACCCTTTGAAGTTGTGTGGGTCCCCCACCTTGTTCTGTTTTTGAGTTAGATAAAATAGCTTCTTCAACAAGCAATATACCAGCTTTTTTCTTGTTTTTTTTGCTACTCAAGGTCCTGTCCAGAATGCCGTGTGATATCTGAGTTTGTCATTCCCAGTGTGTACTGGGTAGAAGATCAGACAAAAAAGAATGAGCTAATTGAAGCATTTAAGCAGGGGGTTGGGTAAGTATATGTACAAGCATTTAAAACCATTTGTAAGATATTTTTTTTCTGTCCCGTGCTGCTTAAAACTGTGGCTGAATACATGGATGGTAAACAAGGACTTCCTGTAAAGAGGACTAAGAGCATTCTGTATGACCATGTATTTTCAACTGAAGCAGAGTTGTATGTTGCAAAATAGGACCAGCTTCAGTCAATTATTTCAATCAGCGTGTACATCTCTAATCACTGTGTGGGTAATCCTTGCTACACTATTCTTTTCTATGATATCCGCCACCGCACCAGAATCTAAAAGAGCAGAGGGTTGTATTTTTGAGGGATACTTGGTACTTTTGGAGCTTAGTAGTTTTCCTTCAGACATTTCATTACCCGAACTAGGTAACATCATCAGTCCTAGTAAGAAGTAAGGTTTGCTTTTAGTTTATATTCTAGCAACCTGCCTTGGAAGTGGTGGTGGGAGTGGTCTTGGAGGTTATTTGGTTGGGCTGTTTACTGTTTTGCTTATTTGGCATTTCCTTGATTGGGGTATCCAATCCTCTCATTTCAACCCTATAATACAATATTATCCCAGCCAAAGAATACCCAATACCATTCCCACCAATATTGACAGGAAAGGACATGCCATTAGAATATAAATGAGCGCAAACCACATTCCTTACTAGCACTGATGATGCTACCTAGTTTGGTATTTCAACATCTGCAAGAAAACAAAAAAGGTCAGAGAGCACCAAGGACACCCACTCACATTTCAGCCCCGAAATACAAATATTCTCCTTTATTGTATTTCTGTGCTGTTGGGATATGAAGAATAACAGGGATAATAAAAGCCACTTGCCTATTGTTACTTATCTGAGCCATTTTTAATTGCTTGGGCCTCCTTGCTGAGTTCTTAGGAGAAGATCCTGAAATTTCCTAAAAAAAAGGTGGTGGAGTGATTTGGGAGGTGACTCATAGTTCCACTGGTTTGGTGCTTTCCAACAAACTCACAGGAAGAAAGTTTGGTAAGACAAGCCATTTCTAGATGTCCTAGAACTCAACAGCAAAAACATAAACCAAGATCTGTCCTTTATTTCTTCACTACAGATAAGGACTCCTTCACCATTCCTATTTTCATGGGTTTTACTGTGCTGGATTTCAAGGAGGCAATAGGGATAAAAATACCAAATGCCATAAAATATCTATTCTTTCTGTGCTTCAACTCATCCATCAATTAGCATACAGCACAATTCTTCCAAATTCTCTGGTATGCCCCATCTTACAAATGTATCCTTCATTTTATCAGACTCAAAGTCTTTCTGACACTTGAACTAGGACAAGTTCATTTAGTGCATATCTCCAGTATGAAGCTAAAAATTAGCCAAATACAAAAAACAAACTTGAAATTTCCATGTTTTACTTTGCAAATCTGCCAGACAGTGGTCATCAAAAGCATCTCCAAATCTTTGCATGAAATTATTATTTGAGAATGTATGATTGCTCACAATGAGTAGGACTATTCAACTGTCTGACACTTCTTTCAGCAGACCAAGAACAAAGGTGACCTTGTTCTGAGCTGTAGAAAATCCTGTTTAGTTAGCCTTCCATGAACAAGTCACATGAGTTTTGAAAGTCGAGGATCTTGAGTTTCTTCAAACTTCTCTGGTAGACATCCAGAAAAAAAAATCTTCCTACTAAGATAAGCCTTAACCTTAATGCTGTGCTAGCTGTATCACAATGTTTTATGGGTGTATTATCTATATCTTGCTGCTGTTGAGGCTGTAATAATGCCTCAACCAGGTGTTTTGCAGAAGCTAGATACCTCAAGTATCTGACACCATATTCTAGACCTGTAAGGTGAGATCCAGTGCCTCTCAGACAGTAGTGAGGCTTACAAGACTGATGTCAACTTTCTGAGGTCAAGAAATAAGCATCAGAGGTTCCAGGAATACTTTTTATTGTTAGAAGGGGAAGTAAGATTTCCTCCCTGTCCCCATCTTATATCAGATAAATTCAAGGCAGGGATTAGGTCCTTTCTCAGGACTTTCCTTGTCCCTTAATGATTCACTGTCCTCTTTTTTGTTTCCTGAACCCAAATCTTTATTCTTTTGCATATATGAAGGACTGTGTTTTCAAATCATATTCTTTTGCTAGAACATTTTTCATTGATTTATTGATATTTATTCTGCAAGTAGCAAATTCAGAATGAAAAATGTGAATAGGTTTAAGAAACATATGGTATTTTGTTCAGTGCTTTTATTGTAGGTCAAGGCAATTATAAGTCAAGGGATGAAAAATTTCAACAAACTGGTTTTATTTGAAAAAACAGTGATCAGCATACACCATATAGTACTAATATAGTACTCCAGAAGTTATTAATGCTCAAACATTAAGTTTTTAAGAAGAGATTGGACAACCATTTGTCTGAAATGGTATAGGATTTCCTGCCTGAGGAGGGGTTGGACTAGAAGACTTCCAAAGTTCCTTCCAACTCTGTCATTCTATTCTATCGTTAAGTGTACATTATGTTTAACAAAATGACACATTTGTAGTTCTATGACCTTCGCTGCTAGTCTCTAAAAAGTTTTGTGCGTGACTCTAAAAAAGCTGAACTTTCATTGTTTACATTATGTTATGGAACATTTTGCTTATCAGTGACATCAGGAGCTGTGCTGTTAATAAATGTAGAGCTGAAATCTGCAGCTGTTGATCAGAACACACATATTAGATTTATATTACATAATTTATATTCTGGTCTGTGTTTGAAGTCTACAATATATACATTTCCATAGAAATTAAAACTGATTGTTTGATGGTTTACCCATGATGGTCTCCAGATAACCTGTGGAATAAATCCCTAAGTGCATCAAGATAAAAAAAACCCTGTGAGTTTATATTTTGCAAAGATGTAACTAGAAAATATTCAATGGTTTGGTTAAAAGTCTACCCTAAGTGGGAATATAATTTCTTTCACTTCTGCTATTTTCTTTGCCAGATGATAAGTTTTACGTGTTTGACTTTGACTTACTTGTCAGATCTCCCATATTACATATAATTTATTCTGTTGAACGTCAATCATTAGTTCTGTGTTGGAATGTGAATCCTTAGCATCAGATTAATTAGAAGTACAGTTAAAATTTTTCATGTGCTATAAATAGTAATAGCACTTTGACTTATATAGCACTTCACAGTGCTTTTTACAGCCCTCTCTAAGCAGTTTACAGAATCAGCATTTTGCCCCCAACAATCTGGATTCTCATTTTACTGACTTCAGAAGGATGGAAGGCTGAGTCAACCTTTAGCCTGGTGAGATTTCAACTGCTAAATTGCAGGCAGCCAGCAGAAGTAGTCTACAGAACTGCACTCTAACCATTGAGCCACCACGGCTCTTTGAGAAATGTTTGAGAATGAAATACCAGATGACTGGTAAATATTGTCCTTATCTTCAAAAATGGGGGAAGAAAAAAAGCAGGCAGGCAGGCAGGCATTTATACTTGGGAAGATTCTGGAGTAGATAATCTGTGGTGATGGTGGTGGTGTGTGTATGTGTAACTCAGTTTTGACTCCTACAAAGGCATGGACAAGGCCATGAAGTTTTCTTGGCAGCATTTTCAGAAGTGGTTTGCCATTATCACTTCCTAGAACTGAGAGAGCCCAAGGCCACCCTTGTCTTAATGCCTAAGGCAAGATTACAACTCACACTCTCCTGTGAGTTTCTAGCCTGATGTCTTCATTTCCACACTAGACTATCTCTTAATATGCCCAAAAATGAGGCATGAGGATTAGTGGTTAATATGGATTTGTTAATAACTTATTTTACCAATCTATTCTCATTATTTTTGGTGTGCTTCCTTAGCAGAACATAGGAATGCTCTAGAATTAATATATCTTAATTTCAGCAAAGAGTTTAACAAAGTAAGCCATTACATTTTGACTAGGAATGTAATCATGCAAGGTGTAAATAGCAATGACAGTAAATGCTGGCTTGGAAATCATATTCAAGAAGTGCCTGGTGTGAGGAATCAAGGAAAGTGCCACAAATAGGCCTAGTGACTTTTGCACATCTTTACTAACTCTGTGCTTAACTAAGTGGAGAGAATGTTTGTCATACTTAAAATAACATTAATTACATAATGGGTAATTAATATTACTCAATAAATAACATTCAAAATTATATTTATAAATTGGAGAAACTGGCTGAAAATAATAAAATGACTAGAGTAGTGAAAGAACAATATCTGAGTATGTTTCATTTTGATAGTGGCAGTCAGAGAAGAAGTGGTTTTATAATATTGTACATTTACAGATTGTTCAACATGGGTTATTGCCAGTATTATTTGAGAGAGAAGAGAAAAGGTGTTTATTCATCGGTGTTTATTCCAGCATAAAAATACAGCCAAAGAATGTAAATACTGAGTTGCTTTCCTTTATATTTTTGTCATCACAATTCACATTTCAAAATTGTCCCAAAATATGCATTGAGCTTGCTTTTTGGATTAATCATTTCTCTGTAAATTGGCGTTGTTTTTTTTTTTTTAGAGCCACTAAACTCTTTGAGTTTTTAATAATACATTGAGCCATCAATCTCCACATGAGTAACCCTGACACGCATTCTTCACCCTCTTATTCTAGGAGAAAAGCCTGCAAGTATTTTGAACAAGGAAAGGGGACTTGCCCATTTGGGGGGAAATGTTTGTATCTCCATGCTTACCCAGATGGAAGACGAGCTGAGCCAGAGAAACCACGAAAGCAGCTCAGCTCTGAGGGGACAGTCCGGGTAAGAAGATACATAACTTACTCTCTATCCTGTCTTTGCTGGGGGTCACTAGTCATCTCCTTTCATTTGAGACAGCACATGCTATTTTGAAAACACCTGAACAGTTGGGATAGGAGGAACACTTCATCTGTGTTAAATAATAAATGTAACACAGATATAATAAACCTTATTCCTGCTTTGACATTCCACTTGTTTGTTTCCATTTTAGAACCCAATTAACCTCAATAATTTTAAATCGTTCATTTAAGAATAACAAGGAGCTGTTTGTCTAGCAATTGTAGTTCCAACAACTTTGAAAATTACAAACAGTAGTTCTCACTCACCACTTGTTCAGTGACCATTCAAAGTTGTGACCATGCTAAAGTGAATAGTATTTAACTACCAGTCTTTAAAGTTCCAGCTGTCACATCAGTTCCCAATCATAAGATTGCAATTTGGGTGTTTGGCAACCAACTTGCACTTACAATTGTGACAGTGGTGTCATCACTCTTGATAGGCTACCCTGCTGGTTTCTCACAAGCACAGTCAGTGGGGAAACTGGCAGGGAAGGTTGCAAGTCACTCTGGTGCCAGCTCTCTCCATTCTTTCTGCATACTTCCCTACATCCTCATTCCTCAGCCTCCTTATGCTTTTACCAGTCCACAAAGAGATGTTGGGATGCTGCCCTGGGTGTAAAAAAAAAAGCTGTAGTTCTAGTCCAAAAAGTGCTTTAAATATATTAGTAAGAGATATGTGTGAGTAACTCATATGCCTTCTGTTTTAGTTCCTCAACTCTGTTCGTCTGTGGGATTTTATTGAAGACCGAGAAAACAGGATGCTGCCAGTTGCCAATGATGATGTATCTGAGATTGGAGAGCTTTTTATGCATCTTTCTGGCACAGATGCTGAATCTGCTGCTGCTCCCTAGAATACCACAAGATCTCTCCCGTGTCCATATTCCATATTGATCCTTCTGTTTCTTCAGTAACTTTGTACCACAATGTTAGAATTATTGTGCCATGGAGACTGAGGTCCTGGTGAAATTCTAGTATGAGCGTCACTGTAGAGCAAAAGTGTTGAAACATCATAAAATGAGTGCTTGGAATAAAAGTGATAGATGTAATCATGAAGAGAAGAATTTTTTCTATTAGAAGGAAGCAGCAATGTGTTTTTAGTTTAAACGAATATTTACTCCCATTTTATTGAAAAAACTTGCTATTAAGATTTGAGGTAGATCCAAGTAATTGGAGGTTGTCTTTTAATATTAAAATATCTTAATAAAAGAACGGAAAAATACATCTAATTATCCATGTCAAATATATCAGTGTAATATCACTTTAAAATTATCAGATTATTTAAAATAATCGAACAAACCTTTTCAGGGTTGTTAGCAAAAAAAAAACAATCTATCTTCTTAGGATTTGTAACACTACATGGCCATTTTTTTAAAAATAAGTGATCTTTTTTTAAAAAAAATTGGGCATGAGCATTGTTAATTTATTTTATAAGCAGCATGGTTATTTAAACATTTGCTGTACTAAGTTACAGTCCTAGCTTAAGTTGTACCCATTTTTCCTTTTTAATGCAACTTAAGTAGCCACATTTAAAATTATTTGTAGAAATGAGATATCTAAGAATGAAAGTACAATCAAAATAATCCATGTTAGTTGTATGATTTTATTGGAAGCAATAACCAAGATTCTACTTATACATATAAGTAGAGAATTCCTTTGTTAGTTAGCTCCAAGTAGGAGTGGGATGGACTTTCATAAATTATTGTTTTAGTTCCAATATGTTCCAATATTGAACTAAAATCTGTAAAATCCATATATGGGTATTGTTATTTTTTCCTCCCATTTAATTGTGTCTGATTCTTGGAGACTGAACAAGGTCCTGCAGGTTACTTGGTAAGGGTTTTCAGAAGTGGTTTGCCATTGCCTCCTTCCTCAGGCTGAGAGAAAGTGACTAACTGGCTCCAGGTCACTCAGCTGGTTTTATACCTAAGGCAGAACAGACAAGTTCCTGCTTTCTAGCCTGATGCTTTAACCACTACACCAAACTGGCTCTCATGGGCATAATAGGCATTGCTAAAATACTGGCGCTCTGTGACATGATATAGTTTAACTTTTTAAAAAGTAGCACCACTATCTGAACATTGCCTGAAAAGTAGGACCAAGTTGTATTTCAAATTTGGAAGCGAAAAGATGCTTCAGAGCAGCATGTTTGCTCATGGAGCCCCTTTCTACAGTTCTTTAAAGCAGCTGTGTCTTTTTCTGGATGCTGTGTATATTTGCCTTGACATCCAAAGTATTGTAAAACTTTCCAGTTTTAATTTTTTTTTTTAATCCCAGCCCCATTAGTGGAAGCAATTAACAGCAGTGTTCAACTTTCAAAAACAGCCCTCAATGATATCATACTATACAGGAGGATGGCAGGTAACAGAAAATCATGACTTGGGTCAATCCAACTTGAGGGTGAGAGTGGTAGAAGTTCAATGGAATGGAGACTATTTGACCTGCATATACTAATTTGCACACACAGAATTTTCTGGGTTTTGAATCTGCTTTTTGAATGGAAATTGCAGTCCCTGTCAGAATGAATGAGTCACTTGGTAACTGTCCCATCCTCTCGAAGTTAACTGAACATTAATATATCTTTAAAAATAATGTCCATATTCCTAGTAACTGCAGGAAACTTGTACTTTACTTGGCAGGCATATTTGCTGTTGTTTACGGGGTGGGGAGGATAGGGAATCCCTCATTTACAGCCCTAGAATTCACACGTAGTCTCCTATCGAAGTATTCATCATGGTTAACTCTACTTAAATTTTGAGATTGTCTAAAGTTGCTGAGACAATTATTAACCTTTTAGGCCATTCCTGTCTATTACTGGTAATTGATTCAATACCTTACAATGTTATAAAGTACAGTCACAAGTGCTGCTGAAGTCACATTCTAAATCCTCACAAATGGGATTGTGTTGATAGTGGGAAAGTATGTGGGGAAATAATCATATAGGCCCTCTTTGTGGTGTAAGTACTATAAAGCAGAGTATCCTGTCTGGCTTGCTTACTAACATAGGAGCAGGTAGTGTATACTATCAGGAGTATATTTGGAGTTTTGACAGTATATTATGAGTTCATTCTTGCAATCAGTGGCTGTGTGTTTATATTTACAAGAATTTATAAATGCCCAAAGATGTGAATGTACACCATGTGGTCAGCACCTGCTCTAGTAGATCTTTTAAAAATGCATTTAATTCAATCAGCTGGTTTGGCACTTATGTATCAGGTGAAAATAATATAGTCACAGCCTATTCTCCAACAGCATAGTTCCCAAAATAGCATCAGTTTCTGTACCAAAACCAGATATTTAGTCTCATATAAAAGTCCTTGGTGGCATCTTTGATAATTAGTCACCTGTTAAAACTCGTTATCTAAAATTGGCTACTCATAGGGATCTAGAGGTTGTAGACAAATAGTCAAGCAGACTGAATAATTAATTTGCTTGTCAATGGTTAGTAATGTCACTTTCTGACCCATCCTAAGCTTGACATTTATTTTGAAGATTGTATCTGTTATTGCTGTAAATTTATTATTAGATAATTTATTAAATCTTGTTCCAGGTTTGTGGTCCTTTAAATGCTACTGAACATGTGCAGCTTTCTTACTACAGATTTAGGATTTGAAATATTATTGAAGAATTGCAAAAATAAATACAGCCCAGGGATGACATGTGATTTGCCAGCATACCTTTTGCAGAGTAAGAACCAATATCTTCAGCCTCATCTTTGAGCAAGATTTGTAAAAAAAAAAAAAAAAGCACACTTTAAACCTCATGAGGACTTAAGGCATCTGTTTAAAATCACTCAAATCTAAAAAAAGTGGGTCCTGGTCATACCAATAGGCCATCAAAAACCTGAGGCAAAGGTTGTTATTTATGCCTATAAAAATAGTGTATAATTCTTTGAAAGATAGAGAAACTTGATTATATTTCTTTTCAAGAACTCCCAGCATCTACAGTTGATCAAAAGGAATACTCTAAACTGCTTGTACATATGAAAAACTACATTGACCTGTGGTATACATTGACTGAGTCATTCCAATTATTTTACTTTATTGACAAATTAGGCAAAATGGAAGACCATGTATCAAGTATAATTCATTTGAAAAATTAATTTTTCCACTTACCGTGTATTTAAATAGCCAGGTTAGTACGTAGTAAATAATTTTATTTAAATAGAATATAAGTTTGAGTTCAGGTTACTTTCCTAAGAGTGGAAAATAGTGTTCTTTTAATCAATGATGTGTTGTTTGACTTATTAAGCTTCAGAGGACAAAACATTTAATTTTGAGTCTCATTCAAATAACAGCAGTACAGCATGCTAGTTGGGGAATTCTGGGCCTTGAAATTGCCAATTAAGAAATACTGGGTTAAAGGATATAAAATGCACGCATCTTTTCCATATTTCTTTCAAACAGCAATTTCCCCTATGAAATCTTAATGTTTTGAAGTTGCATTTTTAAAATAGTAACAGCCAATTATTATGTAAATATTGATATGTCTCTAGGCATAAATCTAATAAAAGCAACCAAACTCTTCTTTGCTAATGTTTTACTTGCATAGAAGTGTGCCACTGGTCACACTTCTGGCTGGTGCTTGTGAACTGAATTAAAATAACGTGGTAACATGACAAAAATAATATGCAGGGAATGCCCGCGTAATTTGAAGCCTGGCAAACCAGCTCAACTTAACAGATTTTTACATTTTTAAATGTACACTGAAGCTCAATATTAATATGAAAACATTCACAGAATGTAAAATGGACATCAGAGGTCAGCTAACCATCACAGGCTAACATCATCCTTATATTTCCACAATTGCAGCAACGTGACTTGCAGGCACAATAGTGCAATACAAGCACATATGCATTCTCTGCCTGAAAAAAATCAAACAAAATATCACATCCAACCCCCTAGTCCAGGGCTGTCAAACTCCTGGCACACAGGCCAGATCTGTCACATGCTGGCCACGCCCTTGCCTGGTTTAGCAAAGGTGGGGGGGGGGGAATTCCTGATACACATGATGTCACCATGATGATGTGAGTTTGACACCCCTTGCCCTAGTCTGCCAACTTTTAATTCTAATTTCTTTGCAGCAATTAAAAAACAATCAGCAGCAATTACATACCAGGCTTCTTTTTGGCCATTGTTAAATGATATGCAAGAGGTGCAGTGGTTAGAATGCATTATTGCAGGCTAATTCTGCTGACTGCCAGCAGTTGGGCAGTTCGATTTTGATCGGCTCAAGGCAGTGGTGGGATTCAAATTTTTTTACTACCGGTTCTGTGGACATGGTTTGGTGGGCTTGGCAGGGGAAGGATACTGTAAAATCTCCAGTCAGAGGTGGTATTTGCCAGTTCTCTGAACTACTCAAAATTTTCACTACCGGTTCTCCAGAACTGGTCAGAACCTGCTGAATACCCACCTCTGGCTCATGGCTTCGATCCTTCTGAAGTAGGTAAAATGAGGACCCAGATTGTTGGGGGTAATATGCTGACTTTGTTAAACTGCCTAGAAAGGGCTGTAATGCACTGTAACATGGTCTAAATGCAAGTCTAAATGCTTTTGTTATAACGTTTCTCAATACTCAACAGCATGCACACATCAGTCTCTTTCATTTAAACAGTAGCAGCAAAGATTGAACAATCCTTACTACTAATCTGGCCAGGCTATCATATGCAAACATATATATTATGAAGACTTATATTGATATGTTGAATGTAAGAGAAAATAAAGTATCATTGAAACATGTTTCAATATCCTTTCTTTTCAACAAATAATAGGTATTCAGAGAGACTGATAAATATTCTGTGTCCTTGAAAAATGTAAGAAACACTAAGATAAAGAACAAAAAGTCCATAGAAGATCTTAATTACAGGAACAGTGCTTTTAAGCCATAATCAAGAGATGCGTGACTTGCCGGACATAAAAAGGCCCACAATATAAATCTGAACTTAAATACTTTAACAGCAATTTAACAATTTCTACAATAATTTTCTACAAAGTTAGCAGATTTGAAATAAAGAGAAATTAAATGGAAATACTTCTATAAGATATCCTAAATAGTTTAGCACTATTATCTGTTAAGAACAAATGTGAAATGCAACTTCTGCTGATCAGTAACTGTACAATGCTGTTCAAAGGGAATAAATATAAAATACATATAGTATTAACATATATATTGGATGACAACATTCTGCTTCGGTAATCTAACAATTTAACAAGAGAGGAAGGAGGGAGGGGAGAGGAGAGAAATGGAGAGAGAATGAGAATGGGTCAACCCAGTTATACCTGGCTATCAGAAGGTGTTTTCTTCTTGCATAGAAAATCACAAGCCTACAGAAGAATTGAACAAATCACTCCTCCCTCCTTCCCACATTCATGGAATTTGATTGAGTGCAAGTCTGAACCCAGCAAAGTATGTCAAGTATCTGTGGGATAATGCAGTGAAAATCTGTAAATACAATGGTATTTTTTTTTATGAAATAGCATTTTAAAAAGAATTGCTTTTTAGTATTTTTTGTTCCCTTCCTTTAAAAGTACTTGATAAAGTAGAATTTGTGGATTTGATTGGATACTTAAACATGAGCATACACATGTTGGGAGATCAAAGCTGCCGTGTGCAAAGCAGCCAGGAAAAAAAATGACAAATTTAAATTTAATTTATTTATTAAAATAAGATAATCAGAAGAACCTGGGTTTACAATAAATGTTTTTCTCTCAGGAGCAATAAAAACAAATTAAAACCCAAATCAGCAAGGAAAATCCTTAATATACCAAATTTCCTTATACGGTAGTGCATCTCAGGAAAAAAGGGGTTTCCCCCCCACCCCACAAACAGTCCAATGACTGCTTGTTTGCAGTAATATACCGACGTTGCGTATTTCTTTTTTCTCCCACAAAACTATCATGTCTTAACCCTCCAGGTGCTGCAAGAAACAAGTCTGAAGTACCCAATAGGTTTCTTATGTTTACCTTATGAAGATTGTAGCAAGATTGTGCCAGCTTCTGAGGAGGAGTACTACTTATAATATACATCTCATCTTAAAATGATTTTTCCTCCTATGTGCAAATTTATTTGTAGTGATGAAATTTTAACCACCAATATTAAGTGATTATGACAAATGCTCAGGTGGGGACACTTGCATGAACTTAACATTTCCCCCTTCCCTTAAGTCATCTTTACAAATTGGCATTTTAGTTATGATTTCTCCAAGCCAGAATGTTCTTAAGGTATAAGAAAAACAGCACCATTTGCATTGTCTTTTCTCAAATGCTGTTGCTATACAAAAAATAACAGTTTGTTCAACAGAATGCAAGAGTTGAAACCAGAAAAGTAATCCTCTTTTTTTCCTTTGTCCTTTTTTTTGTTTTTTGTTTTGCATATGGGGAAAAATAAGGCTCAAGTGCATCTATAAAAAATAGCAATAGAACTTCTTTTTAGACAGTCTGTGCACTATTTCCATAAGATAAACTGTAGCAAAAGGCAACATGGAGTTTTGTTCCTGTAGGCTTAGAACATCAGAAATTCATAGCAGTTCACTCTTTAAAATTGGCACCCAGGTGAATCCCACACTGGTTGTTCAATTCGGTAGATTGAAGCTTTCAAAACAACTGCTATAAAATAACTGTTTTTGGGGAGAACAGTTATTCTGCTGTGAAGACAGCACGTGGATCTCCTAGAACACAGGTAACTTTGTTGAAGTCAATGTGCATGAATTTATGTCCTGGGTATGAGTTGCACGATGCAGAGAAGGTTCTGAAGCACTTCGGTTAATTTTGGGTAAAGAATGTTGCAACAGTTCAATGGAAGACAATATCTGGAAGATGAGGGGGAAAGGAAGTGAGAAATGTTTTTATTTTTCAGAAATAACACATCTATACAGATTATATTTTGAATATTATATTCAGCATGTGAACATTAGAAACATTAACATTATAGATACACAAAAGAAAACCTGATGTTAACAATGGGAATAATTTATGAGTTGGTAATTTCATATATTTTGAAAATTGAAACACTCATCATCATTAATTTCAATATAACATGATCATTTTCCAAATCAGTAACAGTAGAATCTTTATTTTTTGAGTTGCAATTCACGGAGTGTATGTGCTATTTTTTTCTGATCTTGTTTTATTCAAATGTATCAAAACTATACTCACTTGTGGAAAAAGAGGTCTTTCTTCCCTCACTTTTTTCACACAATCTGCTACAAGCCTCTTCATAGCTTTTGGACAGTTTTTGTATAGTTTACTGAGATCAGGCGATGTATAACCACGACCAACCATGAAAATGATCTACAAATTACAAATAAATACATTTTTGTAAATATATATCAACTTTATAAATGTGCAAATGTGCATCAACTTTTCATAATTCTCATGAAAAAATTAAGAGTAAATAAGCAGTTGCTAACCTCTGGACAGTAGCCTTTCATACAAAAAGCATACATCCAACCCCTGGCATTTTCTAGTAGTAGCCATTACTACTGCACTAAATTAAGTTCCACCAGAGTCACTTGCCAGGTTGGGAAAAGAAAAAAGGAATCTGTGAAACAGACTATAGCAGGATTGGAAATTCAATTTTTTTCAAATGTGTTATGGCATAAAAATGTGGATGAAAGTTGATAGAAATGCAAACTATAGCTGTTGCCATCTTGAGAAAAATATAACAAACATTCTATATTATTCATGTCAAGGAGAAAATAATTAGAAGGATGTGCTAATGCAGAGTTGCATCTATTCAATTCTGTTACTAGAAAATGGAGGTATAACTTTCCTGAAATATAGACCTTAATGAAGCATTTGTTTTCTCCTTACAATATAGAGTGTAGAAGCTAATCAAAGAGTAGGAAATCCTTATCGATAAGAGCCTAAGAATTGCTGTATTCAACAAGTACAAAGATTAGCAGTTTCAAGCCTTGACAAGTCTTCTCAAGGAAGACAGATACCTTTGCTTAGCAACAAATGATGTACCTCTTAAAACTTCCCTAAAGGACAGATGTTTTAGACCAGGTTGACAGAAGGGCTCAGAGTCCAACTGCCAAACAGAGCATGAGGGACCCCTAGACATCAATTCCCTTTCATCCCTGAAGAAAAAGGCAGGAATGTCTCAACTTTCCTCCTGTGTAGTGGCACCATTTTCAGTCTATTTATTCATCAGCAGCCAAGAACAGGCTTTCACATCTTCCAACTGGTGCCCCAAGAATTGTCAGCATTTCTTCCATGGATTTGGAATGAGTGGAAACGCTTCCAGTGAAATCCCTGTCTCCCTGCTTCTGTTCGGGAGGAAGACTACCCATTTATTTTGCTCACTAGAGGAAAGTGTCATATTTATTATGCCAAGTGAAAATGTTAAAACCTAGCATGCTCTGATCATTCTCTTTAGAGACTGGATTAGTTAGATTTTTTAAAAACAATTAATTCCATCACATTTCACTGTTCTAAAACAATTTCAGGACTTTCTCCTAGCTAGCATAATTATTAACGATCTCTGGGTAAAGCAGATTTTAAAAAAAGAGGGGAAAAGAAGAGTATACAAGTACATCTAGTCTCTGATTAAAAGAGTAATCGGAAGACCAAATAAAACTAAAGTAAATTCTTAGAATATATATACAATGTGAAAATATCAATGAGCATCAATGAGTTCAGTGTATGGGAATTCTAAATCTCTGTTTTTAATAGATGAATCCTGTAGTGGCTCACAAAAGAAAAAGAGCTTAGGACAAAGATAATGGCATTACACTGACTTGAGGTACTCTAAAACAGGAAACATTACAAAATTATTGAGAAAGCATGCAATAACATATCAGATAGATATGATCTAAATACAACTGTTAACTGTGTATAGTTTTTGTAATTTAAAAACAAGACTTGATCAAAAATATAAAGCATTCTATAAAAAAAAAATAATTTCTCACCTGATCTCTATTGTTAATATGTGAATAGGGTAACTCTCCTGTCATCAGTTCAAAAAGTACAATTCCATAAGAATACACATCTGATTGAAAGCTGAATGGATTGCTATCTTGCATTCGAATTACTTCTGGTGCCTTTGGAAAACATAACATCATTAAAAAAAAATTATAGCAAGCCACCCCAAAGCCCACACTTTTTTGTATATACCCCACCACTGACAGTCATAACTGTGGACTAGAAGAGTGTTAAACTTTGAAAGTAATTTTCTAATGCATTTAAATTGGATCCAAGACCATACGTGCATTCCCATTCACCATTAGCTTTCAAGGTAAGCAATGTTACGCACTGCTTGGAAAAGGAATAAGAAGTAGAGGGTCAAAGAAATTAAAGGTCTTAGGTTAAAAAAAAAATAATGAAGCATAACGTAAGATGAGTGGTTTGGATGTACACTACTTTATCTTCCCTTTTTTCCTTTTATTATATCTGTTAGTGACAAGCAAATTAAGACTGCAGACTTCTACGCAGGATTTTCAAAGGAAATATCTGGTGTTGCTATAGCGTTTGATGAATACAAAAAAGATCTCCCCCCAGCACCAACCTTCTGCATGGATATAATGGAAGGTTGGGAAAGAAATACTGTAGGTTACTATAGTGAAAGATGCCTCACATTCTGAAGGCAGGGGTGGAAAGTGTGAAACTGCGCATGAGTGCAGGCTAGGTAAGTCTGGACCTGACTCCAAATCAAGTCTTGGAGCAAAATTATTACTTTGTTTGATGGGCCCTATAAACACAAACATATTAACACCGGATCTTTCATAACAAGGAAAAATAGCTGTAATGCAATAGAGAACACTATATTTTGGGAATTAATTTTTTCCCTAAATTTCTTGTAGAAATCCTCATTAATATCGGAGCAATGGGAGCATTATTTAATCATTTTTTTCCTTTATACTTACCATCCAGAGAACAGATCCCGTAGGCTGTTCCACCTGTTGAGAACCACTCCATCTGGATTTGACTGTTGCCAAACCAAAGTCTCCTATCTTCACTGTTCGGTCTTCATGAAGAAATATATCTTCACAATTGTTAAGGGACACATCTGGACCATAATTTGAATTACCAAGCACTGTCCCACTTGCAAGTAGGTTCAGCCAATGTGTTTAGGCTGTCCATACTTTTAACTATAATATTTATAGCAATTAATGTATTTATAAATATATAATTATTAATATAATTATTAATATAATAATAATAATATAATAATAATATATAATGTTAACTGAAGGAGCCACTTATGTATACTTTTTATACTTCATTATCCGCCTTTCAAAAAGATAACTACTATTTGTGTTTGTGTTTTGCTAAATAAAAAGATCATTGTTTTCCCCTCTTCCTACCTACAAAATTCAAAATTTACAAATAGGCCAACAACCATTGTCTTCTTAATACTGTCATTTTGATTTGAGAGAAAGGCTAAGTAATACATAGTGTAATATTTATTGATTGTTTGGCATTCGCTACTTTCAACTGATTTATCATTGGATTTATGATATGAACACTTTATTATTTATTATATGTGTTTATAAATATTTTTATTGTTTTAACTTCTAGAGTAGTTAAATTATCTCTTTTTGTAGAAAAGTGTTGTCCTAAGGGTACTGTATTTCAAAAAAAAAAAAAATACTGATTAAGAACTTGTCCACAAGCAGGACAAGTCTAACTATTATACACAAGCACTTTTCTATTAGGGACTATATGTAAATGCTGCATTCTGTGAGACTTTTTATACTAATTTTCAGCCCTGATTAGTATCAAAATACTGAATGAATACAGAAGGATTCATTTGTTTTGTCAACATCAGTCATCTTGATCTCACCAAATCATTTCCCTTAATTAGAAGTACTAAGCTTCTTTACTGTCTTAATCAACTGACTACTAGAAATCTCACAAGTAGAAAGGATACTATTTGATTTCATGTCTCTGTGTATTATATTCTTTGCATGCAAGTAGCTATAAATAGAATGAGATAAATTTGAGAAATCTCAACAACAATAAGCAACTGAATTAACTTCCCCAAACTGTTTTAGACAATTTTATCCATGCAGGATCATTTTCTTTCTTTACAAAGAGAAATACAGGAAGCCCTTAGTTAATGTTTGTAAGTCACTCCTATTCCAAATGCTTTTTCTCCTCCGGAGCCCAGTTACACTAAGACCCTGGTGATCTCATACTCCGTAACATCCACCCATCTCACTTGTGTGGTGCTGTAGCAGCCACTTGTGTGTTCTCCCACCCTGGTAGAACCCCGCCTACCCCCACTTAACTGCACTTGCACCATGCCACAGCAGCCATTTGTGAGCTACCTATATTTGTGATTTCCTGCCAGCTTCCTTTTCTTGTTGGAAGCTGACAGATAGTTGCAAGTAAGTCTTTGACTTAATGGCAACCAGAGATTGCTATCTGAGTGGTCCTTGGTGCTCTCTGAGCTTGGTTGTTTTCTTGCAGATGTCTCATTATCCAAACTAGGTGACATCATTATTAGCACTGATGATGTTACCTAGTTTAGGTAATGAAATGTTTGCAAGAAAACAACTAAGTTCAGAGAGCACCATGGACTTATTTCAATCCTGAGCTACAAATATCCTTCTTTATTAGATTGCTATCACTAAGCGACGCAGTTCTGTATCATCACAAGTCTTTGCCAAAAGTTTAAGATAACATTTCCTCTATAATAATTTTTGTTCTAATGAGCAATCAACCGCACTTCAACAGCCTCTTAAAGCAACAAGGTCTGTTATCATTAAGCCTACTTACTCCATTCCTTGTGCTGTCTGTCTTGCAATATCAATACGCTGTAACATTGGAAACTTGGTCTCCTGAACATGTAGGTGGTTATATAGGCTACTTCCTTCACACCACTGTGTGACAATGGCTAGATTATCTTTAGTCATGTAGCCCATAAATAGTAGAATATTAACATGTCGAGTTTTCCTGCCAGAGACAAATAAGAAAGCATATTCAGCTGAAATGTTAAACACCTTAGTTTAAAATTTCTTAACATCAATAAAAAATGCCAAAAGTCCAGCTTCACATGCGTTATTCAATATAATATAAAACAAATGTGTGGTATGGATGACCTCTAAACTAATTCTTCAATACTGACATTTAGTTTTAATTTTGCTATAATTCCAAAACAATATTCTTTTCAATTACTTGGACTGCATGCATTAGTATATGGTGGTTCCCCCACCTGCTAGGTTCCCTTAATTTGTATCGGGGTACTTAGCAGTTGATTTCATTGCTTTCGTTTATATCACAGAATTTCATATTGTTTCCCATTTACTTAATATCTTCATACAATCACAGATTAAGAACACAAAATACTTATATTAACAATATTAATACTCCTGCACCTATAGGAGGAGGAGTAGCAGGACCTGCGTGCTGAGTCAAAAGAGGGCATTAGCTTAGAGAATCTACATAGCCACAAATGAAAAAAGTCCCCCCCCCCTTGAATTCTGTTGATCCTTATGTAAAGCCAAGATAGTTTAATATATTTCTGTACACAGGCGGGATTAATAATGAATCAGTTTAATTGGAACTACATGTGTGGTCCTGATTTTTCATGCCTCACAGTACCAAAATTCAGATCATTGAAAAGCAGAGCTTTGGGCACAAAGCCCATTAACTGTCACTTCATAAGCACCAGGAACAAATACAGCTTGGGATCAGGCTTTAATACGGTCTGTTGCCAAGAGATAATACAGCCATTACAGTATCTCAACCAAAGAGAGCATTAAAATTAACTGCCTCGTTATTAACCATCATTCAATACATTTAAAAAAATGGTCTTTCAATATGGTAAATTAACAGGAAAGTTATGAAACATTTTTAGAGACTGAAATATCTGAGAACTGTTTTCCATGCTGGAGAGTTCAGTATTTAAAAGACAAGGTGAAAGAAGTATAGCTGCATCGTTAGCTTTCCTGAATGAAGGAAAGTAATTATATGCTCGTTGGATTAAAAACATTTGAGGCATAGTGCCTTGACTTCGGAATGGCATCAATTAAAATTTGAGTTCAGATAGAAAACATTACCATTGGCTTACATATATATCAAGGCATATATATTTCTCCCATCACAACACAAATTAGGCAGAACTAAGGGTGACAACTGATGAAGAAGAGATCTTTGGTAGTTAGAATCTATGTATTAGCGATGATGAAATATAAATATTACTTAAAAGTTTGAAAAGTCCAAGTATTGCTTTATGTTAATACAGTTTATATGTTTTTATACATTACTTGTGTGTGTGCATATGATGTATGTACACACACACACATTTTGATGTATTTATTTTTTTTACTGATACTTCTGTAAATCTATAAGTGCAATGCGTTTTAAACTTCACTATAATCTAAGCAACAATACTGACAGGATAATTTTAAGAAACAGGAAGTTTTCTAACAATGAAATTCAGAATTTTTTTCCATTTTCTTTTTCAACATAAATTCCAGAAAACTGGAATAAATGCAATATTATATCTAAACTCAAAGCTGTCACTGCACACAGATATACACAGCACATTGCAGATATCTGAACAAAGCATGCCGATTTCAATGCCTTTATTTTTCTGTCCTTAAAATATAGAACTACCTGCTAGCTTCCCTTAAAATATTTGTTGAATTTATTACATTAACAATTTTCTTTTTTTTAATCCTGTGTGGTCATGAAGGATCAACATTGATTTGATAGAACATAATCAATCACTTTATTTTTTTATTCTCCCCACCAGCACGTTTCACTGTATTGAAATCCTAGTAATATCTTACCTTAATACAGCTACTTCATTTCTAAAGGCTTGAAATTGTTCTGGAGTTGGATCTACAACCTTTAGGATCTTTACTGCTACATCACCTGCAAAAATGATAATTAATAAGCATAACACCAAAATAAATCATTGAACAGTTTCAAGTGCATAATTTTTATGTATATATATAAAACAGCAGTTATAGCAAGGGAGAACTTGAAAATAACATGCCAGTTACAGTGGAAAGTACAAAGCTAGAGGTTTAATTCCACTGTACCAGGCTGTTTCATAAAAATGTGTATTTCTTGACAGAGACCTATAAAATGAAAATATTGAAAAGCACAAAAGCATTTTCCCCCAATACCAATTTGGCCAAAAACAAAGTGCTTTAAATGAAAAATGCTCCGTTTTTATTTTGAAACAACCCAATTCCTGTATGGAATAAGCTGTTTTGATTATTTCTTAAAATGTATTCAAGTTCTCCGACTCACCCCTTTTTTGACTCCAAGACATAGTGTTGAACTCTAAATCTGACCAAGATGTACATTTCATATTATAAACCATTATTTTGCCCTCAAAACAGGGCACTTCAAATTCTAAACAGTTCATACAATAGATATTGTTATATTATTAAACATTTTATTCTGTTAATTAATATTTTTAAACCTGTTAAGTTTTTTAAAAAGAACTGATTATAGAAAGGCATTTGTATTGATCACATCAAGCTATGCGCTTAGAAAAATAGGAATTCCAGAACATCTCACTGTCCACGAGAATTATATATACAAGTCAGGAAGCCACAGTGCAAATAGAATATAGTGATACAGACAGACTCCTTCCAGGTTGGAAGGAGTTTGTATCACTATACAGGAGTGAGACCTAGGTATATTTGCAAGCTCTAATGATAAAGGTCAAGGAATGAAAACCTGGCACTAAAATTAATATAAAGAATAGACTAATGACAATGGGCCCAATAAACCGCCTCAGGATTAAGAATGAAAATACTGAAGTTGCAGTTAATTGATCCTAAAAGACAGAAGCGATCAACAATAAAGAAACAAACAAGAAAAATTCAGATATTAGCACTTGTAGAGCAGGAATGAAGGCCCTGGGAAAAGATATTTAGATTCTATGATGTGTCTATACCTACAAAAATTAGAACAGGACAAGCAATTATATACTCTGTGAAAGAACAGGGTCCCCAACCCCCCGGGTTGCAGCAGGCCATGGCCTATTCGGAACCATGTAGCAGGAGAGGCAGGCTACATGCAAGCAGCTCATGGGCCGGCACACAGGTAGTCAAGCTGCATCTGCATGTGCTTGTAGTTGAGCTGTTGTGTGCCTGTGTGTGCACTCTGGCCCACCGCTCACGCGAGTTGAGCTATGCCAATTTGCATGACGGCCTGCTGCTCACACGGCCCAGTTCCCCTCTCCCACCCCAACCAGCCGGGCCACCCAGCTGCAAAAGTTGGGCACCTCTGACACAGAACATTCCCTGTTCTATATAAGTAAAAATTGAACTTTGAAGAAGCAAGCTGTAAGAATATTGACACTTTTGAACTTTGGCATCTTCTGAAAATTTCTGAGAATATGGTGGTCATCATGGAAAAAATATGCGGTTAAAAAAATCCACCTATGTGACCACACAACTTGATAGCACAAGTGAATCAAAAGTTAAAGGACAAAGCTATATATAGTAAATGATTGCATAAAAAACACAAATAGCAGAAGGTATTCTGCAGATGGTATGTTTACTATTCTTAAGAATCTGAACAGAGACAACATCACTTGTGCTTAAAATAATATACAGATCAGAGTGCAAAGATCTCCATCGGTTACATAAACCAAAGGTTCTTTCAGTGTGTGAAGCAGCAACCTTCTCCCCTTCCGTCCTTCATCCTGAATGCTACCAGCCAACACTGTTAAAATATAGAAAATTCTCAGAACAAGTTGCATAATGGCCCAGGGGTCTATTTAATTAGAAAGAAGCAGTAGGAGGTCTCATACAGAATACCCAAGCACATGGGGGCTGTTAAGTAGCTCTTTGGATCCGAGCCACTGTTTCAAATGCTGTATTCCTGGAAACTGTCCCAGTCTTCAAAGGTTCAAACAATAGTGTGTATACTTTCCCTTCATCAGAGTAATGGAAAGGATGTGTTGAAGCACAATTTTTATGAAGGAAATTGTCAATAATTGTCTTAGCCACTTTGAGCAGGGAAGTCTCTTCTGGCAGGTATAATTCATAGCTAAGAGACTTCTTAATATGAAGCTGGGCTAAACCAGTAATTCCACTTTCTCCTGGAAAGTAACTAAACCACTAATTCCACTTTCTCCTTTTCTGCTCTGGATTCAGCAAAGTTTGGATGTGCTTATTTAAAGACGACAGGCATCAAACCTGGTGGCATGAATCTAACATCTCTTTTTGAAAGTCTGCCCACAGAAGAGTCTCACTTACAGTCTTTTAGCCAGGCAAAAGTCCTAATTCCCATAAAACAAATCAGTACTAAATATTCAAACTACAAATTCAGAAAAACTACAGGGATCTTGTATTGACAATACAAGATTGGAAAGTCAAGATTGGACAACATGCAGCAATGGAAAATTGGACTGCATATTTTGAACAGAAGCTAATTGAATTCAAGAAAAAATGGCTCCCTTTCATGCATCATATCACACAGAAACCTGAATTTAGTCACTTAAACATGGTTTCTGAAAGAAAATAAATTGCCTTAAATAATTAAATGAACCAAACAGAAATAAGCAATAATCATAGTAATTTAAAGCACAGTAGAAAAATACTTAAGTAGCAGTCAGTGGGGGTGGGAAAACAAAAGAATGGAGTGGCTTGAATGCTTCCAAAAACATTTTTTTTATTTTTTAATAGTCTTCATTTTTTTATATTAAATCTCATCTTTTGAACTCTTATTTCAACTCTCACATCAGTATAAGGTTTATGCAAGATCAGCAATAATATTAATTTACATAAAGTCCAAAAGCAGTATGGATAAAAGGGATTATACTTCTATGTATGTACTGTATTTAGATGTATCTATTCTGTTCCTTTCTCCCTTTTTTCTTTCTTTTATTTTTCCTATTTTTTTTACTTAACTTTTTTAAAATACAAAAAAGAAAATAAAAAACAGTGAGAAAACAACTTCGATCTCTGCATAACTCATTAAAAATCATCTATGGCATATATCTGATAAAGTTAAATGCTTGGAGAACATTTTGCTACACTTTTAAGTTAACAAAATAGTTCTTAATCATCAAATCTAGCCTATTTTTATTTTGGCCAAATAAGATGTAATCTTTCCTTTTGGGAAGGATGTGGGTCTTGTTGCCTTTAAAATAGTATATATACAATGGGTTTGGAAAAGAAAGTTGAGATAACGAAGAGAATTATGCAATTGATCTCGATATTCTGTACTACTGACATAAAACTAATCAATTGTTTTTCTATCCATAAATTTTTAAGCAAAAAGAAACACATGTAAAACCCTATCAGGTTAGCTTTGTTTTTAACCTTAGTTAAGTGCTTGAGAAACTATATCTCATCTTCCAAAAGCCTCATGAATTGTGAACTCCCTTTAGCCTATTTAGCCTGTCATATTCAATTCAATTTAGTCTGCAGTATGATGCTGCCCTGGTTATGTGCTGCACCCTAGATAAATTCTGAAGTAGAACTTTTCCAGTTGTGAAATGTTGGATTTTCCCCCAATCAGGATAAATTGCTGATTAGGAGATAAAAGTATCATTCAGATTATTAGATATGGACACACTAAGTAGAATTGAGGCAATGAAAAACTGAACTATTTGCATCATATTTATATAAACATTTTATCTTTGTCAAGCCCGGTTTTTCTGTAGCAAATTGGCATTCTCCTCAGTAAGTAGCTTTATACATAACCACTCTATCCTATGGGCACCAAGACCAAAAGAAATATACATGTACACGTATTTATTTACTGTCATTCCTTTTCAGAGCATCAGCAGAGTCAAATGTCTATCTTATGATGCCTGTATCCAGTCACTTTTTCCTGTCTTTCTTATTCAGTATCTTTCCACATGGTTGAAAGACATAGTAAATTGGATATATTATTGTATCTTAAAACTACCTCAGTTATGGCACATGGATTCCATTATATACACTATTCCTATCTTTCAAAAAAGATGGTACTGTTATTCCCATTATATACTTTTGGAAGCAATAACAAATATGCTATTTGGTACACCACTCCACTCATCAGAAACATTATTACAATCCTTAGTACTTACTTGTGAATAAAAAATACATGAAAAGTATAGAGAGCCAAAAGTGTATGTTTTACTATTTTATATAGTTCAAAAGTTAATGAAAAAATACTGAACAGCTACCATGCCATTTTCCCTTATAAACTGTTCCAAATGAGCCTGATCCAACTCTGGTTGAGAGCATAACTTCACTTGCTTCTATTTCCCAATAATAGCTTGAATCCCTCTGTCCACGTGGTCTCTGCAAAACAAGTAAGTATTTCTAGTACAGACAGTATGACATGGCATCCACATTTTAAGATTTTATTAAAAGTATATATGAAATATGTTTCATGATACTTGAACACACAACCTGCATTAGCCGTACAGTGTGTAAAGTTGAAATGTGCATTTAAAATCTGAACACAAAATATTGTAAAAAAAAAAAAAAGAGGATTAAATCATTAATTTTCTTCTCAGAAATCTATGGATCATCTGATAACTTTGTTCCTGATAAAATGTTTCAAGTTACAGAACTCATCTTGCATTCTTCTAAAAATAAGTGCAATTTCATTTATGTTCCTGTGCTTCTTTTCTAACACTCACTTCATTGTTGTCAATTAGCATGAGTTCCCCTAGCGCAGAGGTGTCAAACTAGCAGCCCATGGGCCGGATGCGTCATGCACAGGCCATGCCCACTCCAGCTCCATGAAGGGAAGAACATTGCAATACTTCAGGATAGCAACGTGATGCCACACATTTGACACCCATGCCCTACCTCAAGAAGCTGGAGCATATACTACCATTACAATTCCAATATAGAAGGTATGGGAGAATACCTCAAGAACAAATAAGAAAACATTTTATTTTATAAAAGCCCTGTGAGTTTTTAATTTGATTAAAGGATGCTAATGCCTTTCTTCTTCCCAACCTCTTCTTTCTTTGAACAGTTATGCGGAGAGAAGATCTATTGAAAACTTTGGGATTTCATCTGCAAGCTTGCAAGCAGAGTTCCAATCAGATATGATAAAGAGAAAACACCAATTTTGACAAGTTCATTAATTTTTTTAGAAACTTACATAATATTCAAGTTAGGTCAGAAACATTTAGCTACATGCATGTACAAATCAGACCTGCATGCGCAGATATTTGATGTCTGTATCATATTCATTTCATACAATTGAATTACAATTGAATACAATTGAACATTTCATACAATTTTTAATACTTACTATTTTTTTCTCTTGTGGATTAGCTCCTGCAGCTCGCTCTCTTTGAGCCGGGACTGGTGTTTTAGGCTGTGACCATCCTGTTGGACTTGTATTGTTGGGGCTTCCTGACATAGCTGGTGGTGATGCTTAAAATATTTAAAGAAAAAAGTAATAAGATTCTAACAATACAGGACCACAAGCAAAGATTGTAGACAAGAACTTGCATATATGGCATATTGTATAAAAATTAAATAGCACATGACAATATTAATGTTAGCTTATACTGGACTGTGACATTTTAGCTCTTCCTATTTATACAAGTAATCCTCATTTAATTCACCATTTGTTCATTTCACTGACAGCTTCTGACAAGCAGATTTAATGGAGAAGCCTGCACTTAACGACGGCAGGGAAAAGTGATGTTAATCAGCCACAGTCACATGATGTCTCACTTAACTACTATGTCACTTAGTGATAGAGCTGCCAGTCTCAACTGAGGTCATTAAGCAAGGACTATCTGAGGACTATCTGTATACACTACTCACTAGAATGCAAAATAGAGCAGTTTCTTGCCAGAACATTCTGTCTGACCTAAGTATTCTAGATAATTTGAACATTTCCAAAAGTGCCTGTTTCAGGAACATTTTGAAACATTTCCTGTTTCCCAAGATATACCATATTTTTCAGAATATAAGATGCTCCAAAGTATAAGATGCACCTAGCTTTTGGGGAGGAAAACAAGAAAAAAAAATCTACCTCTGCCTCCCAGCAATTTGTCTCCTTGCAGCAAACAGCAAAGAGCCTGTTTCAGCTTCAGCACAGCCTGATTAGCATAAGCAGCTGATTGTCAGTTGGATCAGCCTCCCAACAATCAGGTGTTTCAAGCTGCAGGGATCATTATTGCCTATTGCTGCCTCTGTGTGTCCCATTTTCAGCTTCCGCATCCAGTTTTCAGCCTCTACGTGCCCCATTTTCAGCCTCCACACACCCAGTTTTTGGCCCATTCCACCAGCGGGATCAGAATGGGTGGAAAATGGGGCATGCGGAGCCAAAACTGGAATTCCGATCCAACCAACAATCAGCTGCTTGTATTAATCAGGCTGTGCTGAAGCTGAAATAGGCTGTTTGCTATTTGCTGCAAGGAGGCAAATTGCTGGGAAATAGAGGCCAAAGGATGCAGGCTGGCGGGTGAATAGGGCTTCGAAAAAACATTCACTGTGTAGGATACACAGACATTTCCACCCTCTTTTGGGGGTGGAAAAAGTGCATCTTATATTCTGAAAAATATGATACATTTGGAAAGAACTAACTCTGGAACATTTGAAATAGTCCATTCTGGCAGGAAAATTTAAAAGTTGTGGATTGCTTCATTTCACACTTTTAAGGAGTATCTAGTTACTATATTTTAGTGAACACACTCACCAGATTCACTGTGACTACGTATAGCATCCTGAAACAAAAGGGGGAAAAAATAAGGTCACTCTTTCAATATAACTCCTGTGAAAAACAGAACAGTAGCCAATGTCTCTGTAAGAGACCTGACACAGCAGCTTTGATTTTAGACTTCAAAACATCAGCCAAAACATACGGTGAGAAAGGATATTGGCAAATCAAAGCACAAGGAACCCTAACTGCACCTTCAGCAATTATAACATGCTTAGCATTCAAATGAGGTCCAAGTGATTTATTTGCAGTTTGTACAGGAATATCAAATCCCCATTTTTGTGCACTGCTTAGAGATTATTTTAATAAGTTGCTTACAAGCAATCCAAAATAAATAAACTGAGAAAAGAAGAACAAATGCATAGGACATTTTTAATATTTCAAATTCATTTTTGCATCAAATTTTTTATCCTAGTGTCGAAAGCACATACCTTGCTGAAAACATAGCAACAAACTGGATCTGTAAAATAAATTCACTGCTGCAGCTGAGCTGGTTTCTCTTTCTCTTCCTTAATGTTACTCATGCTAGTCTATGTAAACATGCACAGCTATGATCAAACACAGATTTGTACTGTTCCTGATTCTGTCCAATACCGTCCAAAACAATATTTGCATAATTGACAAAGATATACATGTCCCGATATGCCAAGGTCATAGGCAAAAAAAATGGCTTAAAGGCTTGAAGAAGCTGAACTTGATTGTTTCTGTAAATTGGCTACAAACCAATAATGATTTTTTTTGAAAGATAAGTGGATTTGAGAATACAATCCATAAAACAGAAATAGCGAAGGTTCAAATAATTTTCTAATAAACCTATGAAAAAATTGAATGGAATCCTGTGTGAGAATTATATAATCTATGAAAAGATTATAAAAAAGAAAATTGGGAACAACTTCAGGTCCTAAGTTATTTAATTGTTTTCATTCTACTTTTGCAAGGCAGAAAATTTGTGTTCCAAATAATCAGCAGAGCTTCAAATACAACAGATCTTGCACATGTGCAAAGGGAAAATAGCATTTGTGCACACAAGGTTCACTAAATGATGCCTTAGATCCCTGTATTGCACGTTCTTGGAGATTTATGTAGAACACAGTCTGTTTTGCCGACATTTAAAAAAATCAATTCTATTTTCAGCAAGACATAGAACCAAGCTCCCAAACTGCTAATGCTAAAAATAAATGGCTTTATTTCAGCCATTTTGAAATTGTACCAATTTCAAGTTTTATTCCAAGTCTTACTAATTTGAGAATCACTTACTTTCACTTCAATTATGTATTGTGTGTTCACTTTTAAAAGAAAAAAAATTATGTTGAAATCTTACTTTATATAAGCTGAACTGTGAATGCAGATTCCCATTCACCTGCTCAGTGAGTGTCTATACTGATTCCTTAATAAACAGATGTCTATTTCTGGCTCTATTTTTGTATACATGTTTAACCAGCAATTGAAAAATATAAGAGGATGACATTGAAATGAAAAAGTTCAAGCTAAGTGGCGATGGGATTTTTATCCTATAGTGCTATACTGCAATTGAAATTCTAGTAAATAAAAAACAGCCCTGGTTTTTGTATTAGGGTCAAGCAAACATGCCACATCAGTACTTCAACATGAAATTTCAGTTAATTCACTCTAATCTGGTCAGCTGTCTTAGCAATTTTATTAAATGAACCAAGCAAAGGCATCCAGATAATACCTACTCTTCCCCTTAAACAGAATCGTCTGCACCAGGACCTGGGAGAAGCATTCAGGCTGTTATTCTAGTTCAAAGCAATGAGAAATAAGAAAAGAACAGAAGGAGTAGTAAAAAAACAGTTTCCAGCTGCTAAAGATGAAAGAAGTATAAAACAGACTTTTTGGGAGAAGGGAGAGTTAATGTAGCAACTAAGCATAGGTTACACTAAGAACTGCAAGAATTTTAAAACTGATGCAATCGCCTCACAAAATTAGCCAAGCTGACCTTCCATAGACTATGAAAGTTCCTGAAAGGGAAGTTCTCAAAATTATCTTCTTTCCCCACCTCAACTGGAATAAGATTCCGCTAAAAGCCAAACTTGCATGCAAAACAGACCAATGAAAAAGAATTTGAATACGTTGTGACTAAACAAAACACTTTACCATATAAGAAAAACACCTGAAAAGAACCCAGTAGTACAAAATCAAGTAGAATTAAATTAATCAATGACATTTCATTTCTCAACGCCCCCATATAACTTCATTCAATGAAAAATCAAGAAAAAAAATCAAGAGTATCATGGACTCCAAGGAAAAATCGTGTTCCTCCTTTGTTCATCTCAATACTTTAAGAAGCACTTCATTGCTGGTTTCAGCATTTCTAGATGCGAGAACATAACCTATTTATCTGTTCCAGAAAAGGTAGAGCAATACAATGTACATGAAGAAAACCCACAACATTCATGCAATCAGACATTACATTACATTCTAACATTGCCATGTCTCTAAAACTGTTAATTTGGTAGCTACTACCTGGGGATGTTTTTTATAGAAAAGGCAAATGATTTTCCCAGAATGAAAATTTGAATAATAATATTATGCAAGAATATCTTATCATAATAAATCCCTGGGTATCTTTCATAAACTCTTCCTATGCATTTTAACATTCACATACTTGAAACTTCACCAATATTAATAATAACTCCCAAAATCTACATTGGCTACATACTACCCTGTTATTTGATATCTGAATTGGGAAAAGAAAATCAATATTATTATTTTTTTACTTTTTTAGTACAGTAAGTAAAAATTTAATCTAAAATCTTTTGGATTTCAAGCAAACAAACATTTCACAATCTGTGTTTAATTTTATTCATGGCAGGCCTTATAATAAGGCAGAATGAACAAACTGCTTTACACAAAATAAACTGATTCCAAAATATTAAAATACAAGGTATCATCCATTCATTATTATATTTATATTGTAAGAAGGTGTATTTCCAAATCATTTGTTCAAATGCTATATTGGAAAGAATAACGTAGCAGCCTTTTTATCTTAGAAACCATAAACAGCATTACTGTTGTAAGCCCTGTGATATAAAGATTGTTCTTTATTCTACTCAATCAGCTACCATAAAGCACAGATGTAGTACAGTCATAGTTATAAAGATCAAAACTGGTTCTATTGTTTATTAGTTAGCAGAGATAATAGCTTTGAAAACTTGATATATTATTAGATTTAACATACATGGCAGCAATAACTTGTTCTTTGATCCTCTAATAGCATAGACAATTGACAAATTATGTGAGGATGTTACCTGAGAAATGTTTGAGAAAAAGGTTTTTCATAGGCCAGGCACACAGTGAATGAACAGCATACAACGTAGCTTAATGATTTAGAAAATCAGAAAAAAATACATCTGAATGAAACCCCTTTCAGAGTTATTAAACAGACATATAGTTAGATGTTGTAAAATAACAATTAAATAATAGGGAATAAGAATACCTCAATTATCCGGTTATCCACAGGCATAGTAGTACTGACCATGTGGACATTCGGGGTAGAGGTGGATCTCTGCCTTTGAGAAAGGGAACATTCAGGAGAAGGATTTGTTCCACTGAATGTAAAGACATGAGGTGTAGAATATCTATGCTGAGAACTAAGGAGAGAAAACAAAATTATAGATGCATGTTTTTATATGAAGAACTTAGCATTAATTTGTGAAAATCTATAGAACCTACTTAAAAATAACACGCTTTATCATATAGTTCTCTAGAAATAAAAAGTTATTTTGGAAATGATCACAAAACTATGTGTTTTCCCCTAATCCACCTTGGTTTTTAACCCCCGAGATTCCCAAAACATTCAGATTAGAAAAACCAATGGCTTTGAATAAGGACCCTGCCCCTAAACTGTAGATTTATTCTCAACTATGGAGTGCATTACAAAGCAACTCCAGGTAGTCCTCACCTAACATTCATCCATTCATTCACGATTGCCTTCCCAGTTGCTTCCCCATCATCTTTTCCTGCTGCCCCTGTGCTCTTCATCCTGGCCACATGTGGAGGAGCATTGTAGCAATGTTCCACATGCCAGTTGTGGAAACTATGAGTGGCGGACAGGGGCCAGGGGCAGTGGTGTGCATAAGGGAGGTTGGGCAGGTATGCACTGTGCATCACTACTAGCTGGGGCCTTCTTTCCCAGGACACAAAAAAGGCCCTGACTCTGGTGGCACAAAAGTAGGGCATTGCTTGCAATGACACGTAGTGTGATGGGTCTGGCAATGGGTGGTGCATTGTGGCAGATAGTTCGGCACACAAAAGAGCAGAGCTAGGTGGGTGAGAGGAAGTGAAGTGGAAGCACTTATTACTTTAGATTGAGAGGCAAAGGAATTACTTCTTAACTTATGATGACTGTGCAAAGCTACAACTCCTTTGCTGGGCAGCCTGAAGTGATAGTGAAGAAATGAATCAATTTGAGATGAAATGTTCTTTCAAACAAAAATTCATTCACACATTGAATTTTGCCCAGAAATTTATAATACTGCTATCTTGTGAAAAACAGTTACAATGTAATACAATATAACTTGATGGGCCTCTTACTTAATGGGCATCCGAGACACTGGTTCACGTATTCGCCGAGTCATCAAAGGAGGTGCTGAGATACCACTATCACCAGCATTTGAATGTGGAAATAATCTAAAATCAAAGCATCCAAATAAAAAATTACTGAATCCAAGAAATCTTAACATTTCAACCAGGGCAACTGTGTTTTTTTTTTCAAAAAACAACAACAAATCATCTTAGGCAAAATCATGATCAAGTTATGGTAAGTACGACTTAGCATGATAAACTTAGAATTCTTTTACTGATACAATTTTTTTTTCATTTTTTCTTCGAAGCATTATATCTTAGGTAAGGGAATAAGGATTGTTATTCTATTTCTCATTTATCTTGAGAACCAGTTTAATTAAAATTATACGTTTGAACAGGTAATACAGACAAAATTAAAGGCCAAAAGGATGTGGCCAGAGGCAAAAAAAAAAGTTCAGTGCTGCAAAATATGTGTGCCATTGGTATGTGGAATGTTACAACCATGAACCAAGGCAAACTTGATGTTATCATAGCAACAGCAACAAGATTGAACACTGAATTCTGGGAATCAGCACATTGAAACTCACTGGCATGTGACTCCATGCAATCAAATCTTCTATTGCACGGTCCAAATCTATGCTCCAACCACAGGTGCAGTGGAAGTAAGCATTCTATGGCAACTTGCAGCACTTTGTCAACACAAAGCCAAAAAGAGATGCGACACTCATTTTAAATGACCGGAATGCTGAAATTGGAAGTAAAACAGTATCTGGAATAATGGGAAAATTTAGCCTCAACAAAACAGAGCAATAGGGTTATACCCAAGAAAAATGAATGTTTATACCAATATTTTCATTCCCATAACCCAAAATATTATCAGGCAAACTATAAAACCTCAGCATCTCAGAATAATATCCTATTATGATTATGGAATGAAAATAAATAGGTTTATAGGATTCAATTGATAAAAAGAGATTTCATTAATAGATGGAACATGAACTATCAGATGAATATGCTGGATTGAGAAAAAGCAGGGGCATGATCCAGGATTATATTGCTAAAATCTGATGGAGAATGAGAAAGTCAGCAAATGAGAAAGTCATTGGAGGAGACCCTGAGGTCTAGGGGGAAAAAAGACAATTTGGAGGAAAGATGTAAGGTGGATAGATACTATCATTGATGACATACAGAGGAGCTCAAGAGAACTCAAAGAAACAGTTACTAACAGATAATCATGGCAAAATGATAGCACCAAATTGGAAATGAGTAACTGAAAAAAGGCAAAAGGGGCACACAAATTATTTTGGATTCAAACAACTTTGAGGCTTTCCCAGTTCGAGTCTAAAATGGTTATTTGGAAACATGATCTTTTGGATTCAAAGAAGGGGGGATTTCTAGTTCCAAATATTATCAAAATGATTGAAACAACACATAATGAATGCAGAACAGCCATTCTGAACTCAAAGCATGTCATTTTGATTTTAAATGCTTTCGCATATTCTTTGCAGAAATGTGTAAATTAGGATAATTCTGTCAAAAGAATCATATTAGCTTTAGCAGAGATCTTTACTACAATGTCAGAACGAGTACATTTAGATTCTATACAAGTATCTTGCTTTGCATCTTTGAGCAACAAAACCCACTATAAATTTTGCAGCAGTGAGTAAAATGACAAAGATTCTAAACAAACAGGAGGGACAGCTAATTTTACAAATACTTTTCCCCATTCCTGATTTTACTTGTTGAAACAAGCACCAGAATTAAAAGAAAAGAAAAACAAACACCTGAGTACTTTAAGGAAACTGCACTGGCAACAAACACAGACCAAAGCTTAACTCCTGCTAGGTATACTAAGGACAAACAAAAAGTACAAAAGATGTAGCTAAAGTGCATGACTAAAATAATATGTTAGTGCATATCAAGTCATAGATGGAAGCATTAGATAGGAACTAGGCAAATGAAATGATAATAGCAAACAAAAGTAGTTCAAACTTTCAGAACATTCCCCTGTAACTTTTATATAGTTTAGGAAAGAATCATCAAACAGGCAATTCTTCGATCATTTTTTTAAAGGAATCAGAGCTCTGCATTATTTCAACAAGTAGAATTACTTCTCTACTGGATCCTCAAAAATCCTTACAAGAGTTGCCGGATATTGCTCCAGTCCACACACATAGTTGGAACTTTTGTGCTGCAGTGCTCATGGAATTTGTAACCGCAGGTTTGACATCGAAATCCATTTAGTAAAAACTTCTGACAGATGTCACAGTAAGCAAGCTTCAGAAATGTTTTCCGTGCCTGGAAAACAATTATAATTGTTTGTCACTTATGTTGCCAATTACAAAGAGCAAACTTCTTTCAATAAATATGTTTTCAAAAACTAACTTTAGTTTATATTTTCAAATTGCTTTGTGGGCACTGAGCTTTTATAGCATTCAACAAATTCTAGCATCATGATCAAATTTTAATAAGCACACAGAAACAAATACATGCTCAAACAGGTTTTTCTCTGTTTGTATATATGATATCATACAGAGAAGAAGTTCTCATATTTTCCTTTAATTCCTCCCCCCAAAAAACAAGTACCTATTGCATTTGCTCACAGTTATCTTTTCTTCTCACAATGTACCATATCAATTTCAAAGATTCTTTGAAGTTCAACATATCCAAGGGACGTAAATTTTAGGAAGGTTAACACATCCTAAATTTACAAATGGATTATTAAAAAAATGCTTTGAGTATCTTTATAAATTCTAGCCCAATGCATGCATTATTACTAATTGAAAAAACAAAAGGATCTCGAAATTGTGAGTTCCAATCTTTGTACGCTGATGACAAGGGCTTTTATATATGGAGAACTACATATTTCATACAGAGGACTGCATATTCAGCAAAGTTTAGAGTCTTTCTTTACAGCTTTCTCACCAATTTTCAAAAGTTTCAGCAAAAAAGAGCTTGTCCTCTGCTCCCTCCAGACTTTAATTTTGTAATTCCTGTACTTGATTAGTGAGAATGTTCTATTACAATTATTAGGCCAAGATTGGAAGAAGCATTAAGTATAGCAATGATACAGGTGCCTACAGGATCATAACATAAATTAAGAGTATTTTCTGCCTCTTTCTTCATGCAAGAAATGGAAGGTCAGAGTATCTTTGACTACTATATATTTAGGTATATATATACCAGAAGAACCCATTCACAAATTTGCTGCTAAGAATTACAGAGGAGCATAAAGAATGGAAAAATCACTAAATGGTTAAGAAAATTAGTTTGTGGCATTGGTACCCAGATCAAAGGAGGAACAGTGTAGTTCACCCCTGACTACCTTAGGTATAAAATCCAATTACAACTACACTTTGACCATCTTAATGGACATTTTAAAAGGAGAGGTTTTAAACTGCACTTGGTAATTCTTAATCTTGCAAGGAAAAAAATGTCCAATGCAAGCAGGGAAAAAAACTGCAGAAAAGAAAAAGACAATATACTACAAAACTAGTGAACAAATCTGTTCGTTTGATATCATTATTGGAAAGACCAGAAAATTCAACGATGGTACAGTTTTCTGATTTACATCTTTATTTTATAACAAGACAAAATAAAGGGTAAGGTCTGTATATAAATCTAGCAGCACTGCTTTCCATAAAGCATTTCCAGTTCTTCTATACATACAAAAGATCAACATACGAAGTTATGTGTTGTGAGTGGAACATGATCAAGGAAGTCAACTTGTAATTCTTCTCCAATCAAGGATGCAGCATCTGTACTCCAATCCAATCGTGCTTTTTTACTGTGAAAACAAAGAAAACCACTTAAATATCTGCAAGTATTCACTTTCCAAAGATGTTAGAATTATGGGGAGGGGGGAATTATTTGGAAACCTCATTTATTTCAGATAAATGTTAGTTAGAAACAGAACTACCTTAAGATACACATGATAATGTATTTTACTTTCTGGGCTGAAGTAAACAAAAATTGCAAGCAAAAAGACTTGGTATTATACTTGTTCGTGAAAGCCAAGGGTGGCACATGATAAAACGTGTGAAACATCACCATACAAATACCATCATTTTGTAATTAGGTCAGCCATCAGTATAGTACACAAGCACATAATTTTACACTTCTGTGTTGATGTCATTGTATCTGTTGTTATTTTGGCATCATCACTAATTTTGTTAAACATGGTGTTCAAACAGCATGTTTAAGCAGATGCTGTTATATAAACAGCAGCCATATAACCATGTGAACCTGAAGTTATCTGGAATTTGCACATTCAGGAAAAGAAAGGAAAATGACATGAACCATGATTTGGCTTTAATGTGGCCTTCAATATAAGCCTTAGAAAGACTGAAGTTATCCTCCCCAGCAGCTTGGGACAGAATTATTTGATCTTGTCCTATAAAAAGTAGAGGAATATCTAAAGCAGGAGTGTCAAATTCAAGACCTGCAGGCCGAATCCAGTCTGCTTAGGCCTGGCCCGCGGGGCTGCCCTGGAAAAAGTGAAGGACTAGCCCACAGTGCCTCTGCTAGCAAAAAATGTAGCTCGGGAGGACCACATGTAGCCCTCATGAGCTCTGTTTTCAACTGCAATAAACTCCTGCAGCCCTCTGCCAATGAAAATGGAGTTCGGGGGGACGGCGCATTTTCACTGGCAGAAAGCTGGAGGCCGTCGCAGCTGAAAATGGATGTCAAGCTAGCCACGCCCATACTGGCTACACCCCCCACACAGAAGTCAAACACAATCCTGATGTGGCCCTCAATGAATCCGAGTTTGACACCCCAATTTAAAGCAAGAATCATAGCTGATTTGTGTAAAACAAAAAAAAGGTCCTGTCTTAAGAGAAGAATCTGCAGCTCCTATATGAAATAAAATATACTAAATATTATCTTAAATAATCTCATGGGAAGGAATTATTTATATTCAACTTAATTCCAATTCTTACCCTTTGTGTTCATTAAGCAATCGAAAAACAGCACAGCATTCTGGCTGCAGACCTCTAACTTTGAGTGCTTTCATAAGACAGTCATGAAGAGTCATTCCATTACGTACATTTACCTGTTAAGCACAAAAATAAAGTGTTTCTATTTCCAAAAAATACAAATTATTATTTAGCTTCTTAATCTTCATATTTCAATTATAGAGCAATTGTTCTTAAACTCTAGAAGAAACAATTTGTTAAGACAATAGCCAGATGCCTTAAATGATAGTAAACTGAATAGAACTGAAAATTTATCTCCTAACTATTGTAAATTCTTTTCTTTTCTGTTTCTTTCTTTCTTTTTTGGCATCTATCCCTGTAACTCTGTATACTTTTACCTTGGAAAAACTAAATGCAAAATGCATTAAAGGTACTGACTTCAGACCATAATTGGGACCAGAATTTCTATGGCTAAGCAAGGCAGTTTTTATGTGAGTTTCGCCTGATATTACAGCCGTTTTTGTCATTGTAAAAGTAATCATTGCAGTCATTAAGTGAATCCATTTCCGATTTTCTGCTTATCAGAAGCAGGGAAGATTGTAAATGGCAATTACATGACCCTGGAACACTGAAACTATTGTATGTTGGTTGCCAAACATCCAAATTTTGATTATGTGACCATGGGGATGCTATAATGGTTCTAAACGTGAACACCAGTCAAAAGTCACTTTTTGGTCACTAAAATAATGCTTGCAAGTTGAGAGCTACCTGTAATTACAATATAGCAGCAACTCTGGGAGAGATTTACTTTTCAAGAGAGAAAAGTCCATTATGTTTGTTTGGGGTTAGTTGCATTGGTACTACAGCTGCATTCATTGATTGTACTTTAATCTAATTATTTTTGCAGGATGGAACCAGGAGGAAATGGAGGAAGAAACTGAACAGATAGAACGTCAGCAATAAAGCATTATTTGATCTGGAGATAGGGTCAGCACAGCCAGACTTTGCAGAGCTGTAGTAACTATAGGGATTACTTGCACCTGGATATTGATGAGTCCAACTTATTTTAATCTCTTGAGAAATTCCTGTCACACAAAGAGACCATCTTATTTGAAGACTGGTTTATCAACCTCACCTAGCCCCAGAGATACAGATCTTATGATATCTGCCTCAGTCCCATTATATCTGGATTACTGCAGTATACTCTACCAACACCAACTTCAAATAATACTTGAAAACTACAACTGAGTCAAAATGTAGCAGCCCATTTGTTAACAGACACTGCACTTGAGAATGTAGGACTGATCTCCTGAAATAGCTACTGTTTTTTTCAATGTGTTTCCAGGAGAGAGAGAGAGAGAAAGAGGGAGGGAGGGAGGGAGGGAGGGAGGGAGGGAGGGAGAGAGAGAGAGAGAGAGAGAGAGAGAGAGAGAGAGAGAGAGAGAGAGAGAGAGAGAGATATTTAACCCCTTGTTCTCTTATTGCTTATTCAGTTGTTATTGCATTGGAATTTATTCTGCTCTTTTGGGGTATTCAGCATTCATTTAGATAGTTAAAGTACCAAGAGATTGTACTATGGACATTTAGTGGTAAAATATAAATAATAATTTAGGGTGTGACTTTTGTGTTAAGAACTAGGACAGTAATCATAGAGGATTGGGAACATAAACCCTCTATAAATTAAAAAAACTCACAATCCCATGTAAAAAGTTCCAAAACTAGAGAAAATGGGTCAAAATTTCATTGTGACAACAAATTGTCGAAATTCTGGAAATCCAATTTTAGGCAAAACACAGGTGAGGATACAAGCAAAGGGCCTATGTCAGTGAAACTTAAATTTCCTAAACCACTGAAAAACAGGTGAAAGATGCTGGTCATTCTCTCCTAAATATCGCTATAGTTTCCTGAAGCCACACAGATGAGTGAGTTTCCACCCCACATCAAGGACAGAACTAAACCTAAGAAGAAATTTCCTAAACAATTAATCAGTGGAATGAATGGCTTGCCTTCAGAAGTTGTGGCTGCTCCTCACTTGGATTAACATTTAGCTAAAAAGGCATAGGTGTTTGCTGCTTGAGCAGGGGGGGGGGGGTTGGATTACAAGATCTCCAAGGTCCTTGGAGGTCCCAACTATGTTATTCTGCTATTTTAAACGAATACTTTAAATTTATGTATATTGTTGCAAACTGCCTAAAACTGTATATATAGAATAGCCAAAACACACATTCTGTGAATTAATATTGTTAGCCTGGTTTCCTATCAAATTCACAATTTTAGATTCTGATTGAGAGGAAACCTTTTCTGATTTCTGACTGAGAGATAATTTTAATCTTGATAAGCAATTATGCAGCTGATTACAGCAATCAAGGAAAAAGAAAACTAGACATGATCATTTTTGCCTTTCTTTAAAACTCACAGTAGACAGCCCAGTAGCTTTATACCTACCAGTATATTGGGCTTCTTTACAATACATGATCTACCTCAAATTTAACCTAAGGTTAAATTTATAACAAACAGAGAAGGGCTGGAGAATACCATCAGTTGTATATTTGACAAAATAGAAACAAACAAAAAAGAAAGTAGGATACCAGAGAAGAAAGCAGAGAATGCTATTCACAGATAAGAAACACTTTTTAAGATAATTTTTATGGGTAAAATTAAAATTCTGTCTAAGCTTACCATTACTATGCGTCCAAAGTTTGCCAGACATTTAACAAAATAATCTATTTTGGATTCTAATTTGCCTGAGCTTATGTAATTTTTGCTGCTGATGTTTAATGATGTATATTCATGATGTGGATTCAAGTCTGAAATTCTTTTGAGGTTCAACACAGTAGACGCTTTCAAGCCAAGAGCAAAACACAAGAAACCTTCTAATGTCTAGAAAGGATGCATTAACAGGACTACTCGTAAGAGCAGGTATACATGTATTCAGAGAAATTACATTAGTCTCACTGCTCTCTCCAAAGCTATGTGTGTGTATATATTGAATAAACATGTTGAACAAAATGTCAGTGTGTCAATTCTGGATTCTTCCACATTTAAACATTTTTAGACTACTAGGCTACTGGAATTTTTATGAACTAGTAGGGAAAAAACAGTGAATCTTTATTTTGCCCAAAACAAGAAACAGACTCACCACTGTGCGTTGCTTATTAGGCAAAAAAACACGAATAGTATTACTTGTCTTGGAGGAATCTAAAAGTTTCCCATCATCAGATGCTCTGCGCTGATAACCGAATTGTTCAACAATGGTAGGTGAAATACAGCTGGATCCATTGAAGACAGAATCCTTTAATCCAATTCCATCCGGAAGAGTCTTCCAAGCTCCGTGAACTTGGTCCATTGAAGCAGCTTTAAGCAACCAAACCTTTAAAAGAAAGACAAGTCAGCTCACGAGCATGCTGAAACCAGTTTCTTATTATTGTGTTATAAAGTAAGTATTTGGAACACCAATGCACGGTAAAAGATTTATAATTCAGGTATTAAATATAAGAAAACTACATCAACAACTGAGTTTATTTTGCTTTAGGGGACATAGATACATGACCATATTTCTAGAGCAGCACACTATATAACCACCAATAAGACCAACTGTTTACAGGTAATCTGTGATGACCCGGGGCATGGCACAAAAGCAACAAAGTCACAAAAGTAGGCCAAGTCCCTTTAATACCTCCAACTTGACCCCCAATGTCCAGTTATCATCGGCTGGAGAAAAAACTCTCCCAAGAACAGTTTTAAAGAGAAGAAATTCCGTCAGAACCCAAAGTACATAAAAATTATGAATAAAAACCAACACAAACCACACTGCAGCAATTAACGAAACAGGGCAGGATAAGGAATTGCAGACTTCAAAAGATAATGAAACACACACAGTTGGGAGGACACCAGAACTCAGAAAAGACTTGACAAGCCAAAATAATTCACGTTTTGCTTCCAGCAAGGTGCTTTTTGCAAACACCCCTTTTAAATCCTGTTTTCCCAGCTGCAGCTAATGAAGAGAATCAGGTCCCTTTTCTCCCCCGTAAACCACATAACTCACGTTGCTCCCTTCTCCGTTCCTGCCTGCATGGCCTAGGATGAAGAGGGAGTGGGCCTGGATCTTCCTCTGTATGCCCAACCAGACTGTGCCCTTCCCCAGTTTCTTCCATAACCACCAAAGCCACACTCCCACTCCCTGCCAGCTGTTCAACCTTCCCCTCTGAATCAGATTCTAACAGGGGCATGACACAATCCTTTATTTATGACCCCAACTGAGACCAAGCAAAGGCAGTTGTTAAATGAGTCACACCCAATTTTACATTTTTTGCCATGATTGATAAGCCAATAATTGTAGTTGGTAAGTAAATCATGCTGGTCTTTAAGTGAATCCGGCTTCTCCCATTGATTTTGCTGGTTGGAAGTTAGTTAGGAAGATCATTAATAGTGATCATGTGAATCCTGAATGCTGCAACTGTATATAGTAATATACATATAATAACTTTTCTTTAAAATAATTGCTGATCAAGAGCCTCATTTAAATATTGTACTAAGCCATAATGTGTCTTATTGCATAGACCAGGCTATTATTCATATTATTTATATTTATATTAATTTATACGTAAAAATGTTTATGATTTTGTATAGTGTGGCAACTCAGCTACTAGTGCCTCTGTTCTCTTTTTCCAATACAATTTATCAGGAATACATTTCAGACATTTTTAGAGGGAAAATACACCATACATGTAGCCATGCCTAATTAATTATACAGACTACTTTATTTCAGTTCTAATAACAAAACATATTTGCTTCCTAACAACTTCTTTAAAAGGTAGTAGCTCTGTCTTCATGCTGGAGGGATTTTTTTTTTCATCAGCCTATACAGAATATTATATACCAATATAATATTAACAGACCTAGACAAGATTGTATTATTACCATAAGAGACTAGAGAGCAAGTGTACTTTAACTTGTCACTACCAATCAAAATTAATCTTGAAATTTAACATTCCCCATTTGATCTAGGAACAAAATCCTGAACATGCATTACTGAAAAATCCTGAAACACTCTCCTTTTATATTAGCTTACTATTAGTATTACAAATATATGCAATTTAAAATTATCTATTCAGGTACTGAATATTATTTCAGTTTCTATCACTGTAGTCTTCTGTGGTCTTCATTAACAAAAAAACAGTTTAATTTGCTACAAAATCTTCAACAATTAGAATTCTGCTCACAAATTAGACAGAACAAATAGTCTGAATGGTAAAAAAAGAAAATCTATTCCACCCATTCCAAAGTAGATTTAATGGCATCTTGCTTTTATTTACATCACCTATTTTGTATTATGTTTGTAAAGTACACCAAAAACTCATATTTCACCTTATTACAGTCAGAGGTGTTTGTCATTTTCAGATAATACTATCCATAAGACACATGCACTCTGGCACTTCCAGCTCAATATGACTCACTTAAATTTTTATGAGAACTAATACATTCATCCAGTCTAACTTTCTATCATATTTTTTGCCACTAGGAGGGAGAAAGGATCCATGCTTTGACAACTTCCACAAAGAGCAGATGAGAAAAATGGAAACACCAGTCTTTGGGGTCCCCTCCATGACCTCTGGTCTAAGTATTGAATAGCAAAGAAAAGCCAAAGGAAAAAAAAAGCTTCACTTAGAATTGTGATAGCTGTACAGGAAAATAGTATAGAATACATATTGAAACAGGAAATTTTCCAGAGTTATATTTCTCTGTGGAAAAAAAATCCATATTAAAAGATATACTATTTTACAATATTAGTATTCTAATAAACATTTTTGAGGTGAATCATGCATACAGACATCCCATATTGGCAATACATATAGGAATGTGGCTTTTGGGTCCTAATGGTAGAATAACAGCTGTCAACTTTTGTGTATTTTTCTTGACATTAAACAATGTAAGAATCTTAGTACTATACTCTTACTATACCTTACATTATATTGGGGAAAAACTAAACATTTGAACAGGTTTAAAAACATTTAAAATGGGCATGATTATTAAAGAAAAATGTAAATAATTAGATGGCATGCAAAATACAGTCCTATACATTATAATAAAATAGTTAATCCTTCAGGTGCCACAAGACTCTCTTAATACTGTTTCTTTGTTGTTATTATTTGGTTTTGGTTTTTTGTTGTAGAAGTCTATCCCTTGTTACGCTATATGTTCAATAATTACAACTACCGTATTGAGGTTTATAAATCACAATGTATAGCTAGCACAATGAATGAATCCAACCAACTATAATTTATTCAACAATGCTGCATTATTGTACAATAATGGGATTTTTCTAGAATATTTTGAATCTATTTTTCAGAAAGTATTCAACGCAATTCATTTAGGTTCAAACATAGTACTCTTCATTTCATGACTATGGGTAAATATGTGAAAGCCTTTTTAGATTTATGTTACAAAATGTTAGGAACCATGATCACATGTAATTTGAATTTTGTTTCAGCATGTTCTCATGGGTTTAACCGTTCTTTTCTGCATGTTCTGCAACAATTCTGTATGTTTTTTTTTTTAATTTAACAGAGGAAAATAGATCCCAGAAGCCTACAAAATTCATGCCATTAGTAGTAGATAATTAAATATTTATCTCTGGTGAAGTGCTTCTGAAATGTATGCAGAAGTTATACACACATTACATTAAATAAACACCCTAATTAGTACATTTGTAACAATACATATAAAACAATATCAAAATTTTATAGGTCAATAATGATGACATCAATAACAGTTCACCGAACTGCCAGTTCTGGTGGGCTCTCTTATCAAATGTGGCAAAAGAGATGAAACATTATCAACCCTCAAATGCTGATGTTTGTTGTTCACCACAGCATAATCAAACAACCTGCAACTTACACTTGATATTCTTTGTCTATGCTATTTGTTTAAAACATTGATAACTCACCTTTTATCTACAAAATCAAGCAAGCTCTGTCCAAATATCTTCACAACAAATTTATGAAGTAGTTTAGACTGAGAGACAGCAAGTGACTGTAGATATCATGACTGTAGATATTTGATGTAAAGCTTTCTAGTCTTAGCTCAGTTTTTTAACAGAGAAATGTTAACATGCTCTAGAGGCTTATCATTGGATTTTGTAGTTAAGATGGTGCACTGCCTATTCACTACTATGAGAATCTCAGGTTCAAAAAGTACTATCATTGACCTGACATTTGTGGAAAGGCTATTTATTCAGGTGTGTTTACTGAAAGGAATTATTTTTGCCAACTCATGTACATTTTCCTGTGCCTTTCTCATACCAAACATTATCTTTGAAAACAGATATTCCAAATATTTACAGGATATTAGAAAATATCACTAGCCTTCCTTAAGAAGTTCAACAAGGAAATGCCTAACATCAATAAATTTTTTTGGAATTTTTGGAAAGTACTACAAATCTTCAAAAGATATCTCAAAAGTACACGATTTGGCAAAAATAATTCCTTTCAGTAAACACAGTCTAATGTACTATATATTGTAGGGGCTTTATATTTCCTTGTACCAAAAACAGACATACCATATATAGAAGTCTGAGATAATCAATGCACAGAAACAATATTAAGCAGAAATTAATACATCATCAATATTTTATTTCCAATAAAAGTGTTTAGCTATTTCCGATGTTTTTTATATATCAGATATAAAATTCATACGAAACTTCCATAAAAAAACCCAACATTATTTCAATGAAAGGAAAATATATTTCCTCTAATGAAGGCAGGATAAAAATCTGATAAACAGATAATTTATACTCTCATTTATAAAAATATAGTTACCAAGCAACAAATATGAGGCAAAGAATTTTTTAAAAAGTAAATTTAATCCCCACATTCTGCTCTGTATGCCTGTGAAAAATAATTTTATACCAACCCTACTAAGATGACAAATTTCTACATAAGTGAGATTTTAATGTACTGCCATCAATATTCCTATCAAGTAGAAATAAATAAATAAATCTGTTGCTCCTAAAATATTTGTCATTCTAATCAAAATAAGTCATGTCCTTCTGTACTTTCTTGTTGATAATTCATATTACTTATTTTACATGATATATCACCAACTATGGCAAATCAAAATAATACATCCATCAAACTACTTCAAGAATACCTGACTGTATTAGTAGCAAGAACTGAGGATGTTATGCTGAATTTGAACTACGTATAAATATTGCATAGCATATAACCACCACCAAATTATCAGCATAATCTCAAATTATGCTAGGCACAAATACATCATTTATATAATGGCAGCAGACTGGCTGTTTGAAGGGGGGTATAAACAGTCCTCTAACAGAAATTCCACAATGGGAAAGTTCTGTGCTCTAATGGGCCTTTAAAAACGAGGATTATATGCAGTTTAGGCAGCAAACAAATTTCATATTATGACTGCAGTAAACATAAATTGAAAGACTTTGAGAAAGATCTGTATGAACTGATTCTTTTTAAAAGTACACAAACATGTTTTTCCAAAAATAGAGACAGATGACTATTAGGAAAAAGTGAATATTTAACTTGTTCATGGAAAGTTAAATGTCTTACCAATTAAACAGCTTAAAAAACTCAGTTTTTGTTATCCTGTCATCCCTTAATTAAACAACTAAAACAGTAAACTTACATGAAAAAGAATATAAATATTTCTGAAAATATGTTCAGGAATTTGGAAAGTTTCCTTTTAGAATTCTTCTGCATACAGTATGTCAGAGACATACAAAACCTTTACTGGTTTTATGATTTGTATCTGATTTTTCATGTGTTGCTTTTTGTCTTTACTTTGTAAAACCTGCACCTCATACTCTAATCCTTCAGAATTCGATTGTATTTTGTTTCCAAACTTTAACCTTTCAACACAGGTAGTAATCTTATCAATTCTCATTTTCAAGGTGTGAATTTCTTCCTTTCAAGTGTCTATTTTCAAGGGCTGACCTACAGTATATGTTTCAGAGATGACACAACAATTAAAGACTAAGGGCTGGAGTCCACATATTTTGCCATGGGGATGCTATCATCACCATCCTGGCTAGAACATGCAGAAGTACTTACTGCGTGGAGCTCCGTGATCATGCACTGATATCCCATGCTCTTGTTTTCAGCCACATCTCCACCATGGCAAATGTAGTTATGTGCTCCAGCCCTAAGAATATCAAATGCAATATGTCCATCATAACTAGACCACACTAGGTTCAGTGATAAAGTGATACACCATATATAATGTGCTCAAATTATTAACTCTACTGCTCAGTACATGATAAATTTCTATTTCCCATCTTAGTACACTCCAACATTCCTCTTTGGTCTGAAATTTCACTATATCACTGAGCTTGTACTATGACTAATTACTTTAACAAAATAGGGTTTTCTACTATGTCCACCAACAGCTGTTTAGAAGGATACAGAGGAATCCTTCCTTCCACATGTACATTTTTAAAAGAATATTTTCAGAATTATATTTAGTTTAATTTTGAACCTTATTGGTAAGATTTATCAAGAAGCTCTTCAGTTACCAGTCATTTATTTTTTTACAACCATATAAGATACTTGTTTGAACTCTTAAAAATTTACCTAGAGTTGGGATCAGACACTAAATTCAAGGTCAGTGTAGATTGATTCAGATAGATTGATTACTGAAGGACATTAACCATGGGAAAAACACAAGATAAAATGTGAAAATCTCTCTACCCATGCATCTATAGGGATTCCTCGACTTAGAACAGTTCATTTAATGACTGTTCAAAGTTACAATGGCAATGAAAATGTCCCAAGCTTATGTGATCATCTTTTGCAACCTTCTCACAAAGTTAATGGAGAAGCCAGGTTCATTTAATAACCTAGAACAGAATAGATATAATACTTTATTGGCCAAGTGTGACTGGACACACAAGGAATTTGCCTTGTTGCAAACGCTCTCAGTTTACATAAAAGAAAAGATACATTTGTCAAGAATTATAAGGTACAACACTTAATAATACTCATAGGGTACAATAAGCAATCAAATCATACTAGGAAACAGTCAATATAAATATTAAGGATACAAGCGACAAAGTTAAAGTCATACAGTCACAAGTGGGAGGGGATGGGTGATAAGGAGTGATGAGAAGATTAATTCTAATAGTAGTGCAGACTTTGTAACTAGTTGGACAACATTGAGGGAATGATTTGTTTAGCAGAGTGATGGCATTTGGAGGAAAACTGCCCTTGTGTCTCATTGTTTTGGTGTGCAGTGCTCTATAGCATCATTTTGAGGGAAAGAGTTGAAACAGTTTATGTCCAGGATGTGAGGGGTCTGTAAATATTTTCACAGCCCTCTTTCTGATCCATGCAGTATACAGGTCCTCGATGGAAGGCAGGTTGGTAGTAATTGTTTTTTCTGCGGTCCTAATTACTCTCTGAAGTCTGTGTCTGTCTTGTTGGGTTGAGAACCGAACCAGACAGTTATAGAGGTGCAGATGACAGACTCAATAATTCCTCTGTAGAACTGGATCAGCAGCTCCTTGAGCTTTCTGAGTTGGCTCAGTGTTTCACTTAACTGTGGCAAGAAAAGTCATAAAATGGGGCAAAACTAGCTGAACAAATGTCTCGCTTAACAATCAAAATGTTGGGCTCCATTGTGGTTGTAAGCTGAGGACTACCTATATCAGCCCAACCTAGCCCATTCTTTCCATCATCCAGTGTCATTTCATAAAATATAAGGTTTGAAGGGATCTAGAACAGGGGTCACCAACCTTTTGGACCTCAGGGACCATCAAACTCACAATTTTAAATCCCGGGGACCACTAATATGAATTTTGACTGACGGTGGTTTGCTGATGGTGGGAGGGAGAGGGAGAGGGAGAGGGAGAGAAAGAGATCTGATCTATCTTCTCTCTCCCTCCCTCATTCACTCCCTCTCTCCCACACACACACAGAGGTAGGGGTGGGATTCAAATGTCTTAAATCTGGTTCTGTTGGAGTGGCCTAATTTGTGGGTGTGGCTTGGTGGTCATGTGACTGGCTGGGCATGGCTTGTATGTAAATATTATATTTATATAAACATTGAATTTTTTATTTAAAAAAGAGCAACTTTTACCCAAAAACAGGCAAAGCAGGCAGGCAGATTGAGTTGCTCACAGAATCACAGATTCATTCAGAGATCTGTGAGATTGGCTAACTGAGCCTGTCACATAAAATTTGCTTGAAAGCAAACCCATAAAATTTGCTATCAAGAAAACTCACAAAATTAACTCACAACACACCATGTATGTAAATATTGAATTTTTTATAAAAAAGAGCAATTTTTGCACAGAATCAGGCAAAGCAGGCAGGCAGATTGAGTTGCTCACAGAATCACAGATTCACTTAGAGATCTGTGTTTCTGCCATCGGCTAGCTGAGTCTGCACTGCTTCAGTCCTAAGGAAAGTTCAGCTATGCTTAAAAGCAGAGCCAAAGATCTAAAGATGAGCTAAAAAGCAAGAAATCCAACAATTTCCTGCTTTCTAGCTAATCTAAATCTCCCGGCACAGAACAGCTGATGGTCAGAAAAAGGAAAAATAGCAACTTAACAGGCAAGTTTGCCAGGTAAGGAGTGAATGTGCGGGGAGGGTGGGCCATGTGGGCAGGGCAGCCTTGTGTTCCTGAGCAGACTGGATTAATTGCTTTGGTGTGCTCTGGGGGTGATATTTCTCTGTGGACCACCAAAATTTTCTCGCTGATCTAGACGATCATCTAACAGAGAGGTTCCCAACCTTTTCTTCACTTCCAATCCTCTTTAAAAATATTTTGTGGCCATAGACCACCAAGACTCAAGATTTAAATCAGAACATTTCTTCAAGTTTTCGTGGGGCCTCCCCAGGGCTTGCAGACTACAAGTTGAAAATCACTTATGTAATACAACCCTCTATCCAGTCCAGGAATCTACTTTTATATCATTATAACATGTAATAACATAACTTGCAGAAGCATTCCTCTTCAGAAATGCAATTTTGTCAAAGCACAAGTTTTATATCATCATCACCATAGTAAAAGAAATGCTGAAATGTGCACCAAAGGGTATTGCTATCAATCCTAGATATGTAGAAAAAATATTGAATTAGCAAAGACCATCTTCTCCCTCGGGCCTGCCAGGTTTCCTAGATTGGGAAGTCCCCTTAAGAAACAGAATGAACCCCTCTATTTGTAACAAAACTCAGTTCAAGTGTCTCTGAATACTCTGAAGTGGAAAATACAAATTAGTGGTTCCTGAAATTCCATATATGTTATATTAACTATAATAGCAGATGCCAAACAGGGGTGGGATTCTACCAGTTCAGACTGGGTCTATAGAACTGGTTGTTGTTATGATTCTGACATTTCAGAGAATTGGCAAATCGTGCCCCTGGCTGGCCCCACCCATCTCTGCCCGCCCCTCCCTTTGCTGCCCAGGAAGACCTTATCACACATGCGCAACACTGTGCGTGTGCCCAACATCGCTGACTATGTTCTTCTCTGCCCAGTCACTCCTCAAGGTATTTTTTTCTTCCCACTCCCGATAATCAGTTGTTCCTATGATCAACTGTGCCAGGATTGCCCTCGCTTACTTACTGCTTCGCCCTGGAGGCTCAGGAAGGCAAAAAATTGAGAGGAGGCTCCAAAACGGAGTGTGTGTGGTTGCTGTATGCCCCCTCCAAGCTCCGTTTTTTTCTTCCTGAGCCCCAGGGAAGCCTTCTGGGAACAAAAAGGCCCCCCAAGGAGGCTTCCCTGAGGCCCCAGAACAGAGCTCAGAGGGGTGCTGCACGCCCCTCCAGGCTCCTTTTTTTCTTCCTGAGCCCCAGGAAAGCCTTCTGGGAGCAAAAATGCCCCCCCCAGGAGGCTTTCCTGAGGCCCAGAAGGCCAAAAAAACGGGGGCAGGGGTGCTGCCAAAAAAAGAAGCCACTCCATCCAGTCAGAGGACCATGCCCACCTAGCCACGTCCAGGGAACCGGTTGTTAAAAAATTTGAATCCTACCCCTGATGCCATTATATTATTTGTCAGCATTAATGGTAAACCATTCTAGTTTAGCTTTTTAATCACAGAAAAACGCTAACAAAATTATGATAATAACATGAATTAGCAACACCACAAGGTATTTGAAAGATGGGGAGGGAAGAGAATCCTTTAAATCCTTATTTCATTCAAATCAACTACAGTGAAAAATATACGCTGTATTTTAAATGTGTTTTGTAAAAATTTTATCTCAGTATAATACTTAAAATGCAATTCTGAGATATGTTATATCACAGAAGCTGTTAACCCAGCTATTTCCTCCACAATATATAAAACCATAATTTTTATTAATTAGCATCAGTGATAAGTTACTTATATTCTGCAGGAATTTCTTATTTCTACAATATTAAAATTGTTCACCAAATTCATTTACTAAGCCCTTAATCTCTTGAACACGTAGGGGCTTTTTTAAAAAAAACCACAATTCCACTACATTAAATGAAAATTGATGAACAAAGATGCACACACATAACTCTCTTAACAACACTCTTGTAAATTTAGGGACTTTTAGTTTACCATAGCAATTAATGAATATTAAAACTTAAATTACAGTGTGAATACCAGGTGAAGCACCCCTGGAAATTAGGTGACAACAATAGGAATAGGCATTGCTAAACTTACCTGAGAATGCCCGTTCTATCTAGGCTGCTAGAGAGCCAGGATGGGTTAGACTCCTTCTGATGACCATTAAGCTGAGTCTGTTCTTGTATATAAAAGGCCAGCCCCCAGGAGTCTACCCAGCTTTGGCTAAGATACTTGACAGACTGGAATAAGTCTCTCTGAAATCAAACAAATCTAGAACATTAGCATTTCTTACCATCTCTAGATGAACCAAGGGAGGGGCTGGGCTCTCTAGCAGCATAGATAGAAAGGGCATTCTCAGGTAAATTTACCAATGCCCATTCTCCTCCATGCTGCGTCGAGAGCCCAGGATGGGCTCTCTGCATGTCCACGGGAGGATCTTCATCTGGCTGATCACTCCGACCATGGAACTTGCTGAAATACCCGTCTACCGAAGGCCGCACTCACAGAGGCAAAGGAATATAGATGGTAGTGTCTGATGAAGGGTGACGGGGATGTCCACGTGGCCGCTCTGCAAATCTCTTCCAGGGATGCCTGGGTGGCCCAGGCAGCTGAAGTGGCGGCACTTCTGGTAGAGTGCAGAGTCAGCCCTTGAGGCACCGGAAGAGCAACTGCTTTGTAGGCCTGTGCAATGCATGTCCTGATTCACCTGATTATGGTAGGAGGAGAGGCTTTGTTCCCCAAGTTAGAAGGGGAAAAAAACAACAAACACGGCTTCCGTCTTTCTAAAGTAGGAAGTGTGTTTGATGTAAATTCTAAGGAATCTCTTAACATCTAGAATGTGCCACTTGCACTCTAAATCGTGCTGCAGAAGGGGACAGAAATCAGGCAACACAATGTCCTGGGACCTGTGGAACCAAATGTTAACCTTTGGGATAAATGAGGGGTCTAAACGGAGAACAACTCTATTCTCATGAAAGGTGTATAGGTCCTGTCTAATCGAGAGAGCAGCCAGCTCTGACATCCTTCTAGCCGATGTGACTGAAACTAGAAAAACCACCTTCAGTGTCAAAAATTGCAGAGACGCTGTCCTAATAGGTTCAAATGGGGGGTTTGTAAGGGCCTGAAGTACCTTGGGAAGGTCCCATGAAGGATACCTGTGTACAACAGGGGGGTGGAGGTTAGGAGCACCTTTTAAAATCTCCGGACTAAAGGATGGTGTGACAAGGAAGTAAATGAATCCCAGGAGAGAACTGAAGAGAGGGCCGCTACCTGGCAGCATAGGATATTATGTGCTAGTCCCTTTTTTAGGCCGTCCTGAAAAAACTGAAGAACCTCTGCCAGCTGGGTTAAGGGTGATAGACCCTCCTTTAAGCACCATTGACAAAATACCCTCCAGGTGGCATCATAGATGCGCCTCGTAGATGGTTTACGAGATGCCTGGATGGTGAGGATAACCTTCTCTGGGAGATTAACCTCTTTTAACCATTGCCACTCAAGCGCCACATAGTCAGCTTGAGCCACTGGGGATCCAGATGGAGCAAAGCTCCCTGATGCAGGGAGATCAAGTAGGCTGGAATCCTCCAAGGAGAGGCTATAGACGGGTTCACCTGGTCCACAAAATCAGGGCCGCCATGGCCAATAGGGTGCCAGAAGAATGAGCTCTGCTCATTCCTCCAACATCTTCCAAATGACTGCCGGAATGATGGGAAGAGGGGAAGAGGTGTAGAAGACCCCTGGGCTATCTGCACCGAAGAGCATTGGTCCCCTCTGCTCCCTGACAATGAAACCTGGTGAAAAACCTGTTTACTTGGGCGTCTTGGGGAGTAGAAAAGAGGTCCATTTCTGGAGTCCCAAATCTGAGGGAAAGATCCCTAAATAGGGATGGGTGAATGCACCATTCTGCATGGTCAACTGACCTCCGCTCAGCCAGTTGGCTTGAGAGTTGTCGATCCCGAAGATGTGATCTGCCATGATCGACAATAAGTGTCTCTCCGCCCACACTCTCATGAGTGCCTTGGACCTCATCCCCCCTTGCCTGTTGATGTGTGCCTTTGCGGCCATATTGCCCATCAACACTAGAACATGGGATCTGGTTACCATGGCCCTGAAGTGTCTCAGTGCCAGAGCTATTGCTCTGAGCTCTAGCCAGTTTATGGGACAGATTCTGTCTGACCAGGACCAAATCCCCTGAGCTATCTGGCCATCCATATGGGCGCCCCAACCCAGCAGGCTGGCATCTGTGATGAGTACTAGCCTGTACGGTTCCTTGAACGGGAACCCAGAGGGCTGGGAAGAGCCACCATTTAAGGAACCGCCAGGCCTGTGGAGAGAGCAGGACCCTGATCGAGGTGTGGCTGATTCCTTCTCTTTGAAAGGGAAACAGGAACCATTGGAGGGACTGGAGTGAAGCCATGTCCACGGGACAATGCCAATACAAGAGATATTCTTCCACAATAGTTTGGACAGCAGCGACAGGGGGACAGCGTGTTGATGTTAAATCTGACGGATGATCTCGGTAAGGCTTTTTCCCGATCTGGAGAAAAACCTGGCAAAGAGTTGTGTCGATAAAAGCTCCCAAGTGAAGCAATTTGGTCATGGGAAAGAGATGGCTTTTCCTGGTGTTGATGGAAAAGCCATGGCTCTGAAGGCAGTAAAGAGTAATTTTTAGGTCTCAATGGGCGGAGCAGATGGAGGATGACAGTATCAACAAGTCATCCAAGTAACATTGGATCCTCACTGGAATAGACCGGAGTGAAGCCACCAATGTTGGTAGTATCTTTGTGAAAACCCTTGGAACTGACGAGAGGCCAAAGGGAAGGGCTCAATACTGGTAGTGGGAATTCTAGTAACAGAAAAAGAGAAACTGGAGATGATGAGGCCAGATGGGAATGTGGAGGTAAGCCTTCGTAACATGAATGGAAGAGAAGAGGTTGCCCTCCTGAATGCTCTCTAGAATGGAATGCAGAGTTTGCATTTTAAAGCGCCTGAATGAGATAAACTCATTCAGAAATTTTAGGTTGAGGATGGCTCGCCACCCCCCCCCCCCAAAGCTAGCTTCCACTTTTGGTAAGACTCTGCCTGCCAATTCCGGAGCCACAAAAGTCTTCTTGCTGCCACCGAAGATGCCATGGCGCTGGGCGCAAATTTGGCGGAATTGAGGGTGGCGTTCACAGTAAATTCCCTGCTGCTATGATTTTGTTGAGGTCCTGGTGTGACCTGAGGTCAGATGCTGGGAGTTGGTCTTCCAGTTGGTGCAGCCATCGGAGTGACACCCTTGTAAAAAACTACGCAGCGGTGGAAGCCTGGACAGACCACACAGTTGCTTGGTGGTTGCATTTGAGGGTCTGTTCGGAGCATTTATCTTCAGCCTTAAGTACATCTTCTGGCTTGGTGGGATTGCCAGAGGAGGAGAATGAGGCAACGACAGAAGCATCTACAGAAGGCACTGCAAGAGCATTGGCAAGGGAGGGGGCCCACATTGTAGAATCGTCTGTCATGAGATGAAGGGCGAGGACCTGCCGAAGGGGAAGCACAGGTCAAGAAACAGACCAGGTCAAGAAACAAAAGAGGGGAGGGTAAAACCTCCATGTGAACTATGGGCTTGGAGAAGAGGGGGTCTCCTTGTCCAGAGGATTCCCCTTGTGGCACGGAGCCACTTCCTCAGGGGACAGCTTGGCAGTAACCAGGACCTTATTTAGGGCTGGTCTGAATCGAGCTGGTTTGAAGACAGGCGCAGAGGAGGGCTGATCTGGGTGAGAGTCTTCCTCCTCAGAGAGGTTAGGGTCCCAGATCTCCCCCTCTTCAAAATCTGATCGAGAGGAACCACTATGCTCAGATGAATTGGCACCATCGTCTTCCTCATAATCCTCCCATTCTGAGTGGGAGGATTGGGCCCTGAGGTCCTGGGGAATGTGGAAACTTCTCTGAGGAAGCAAGGGGCCTAGACACTGTGAAAGGAGAAGGGCATGAGCCCTTTCTAGAAGCTGAAGAATCTGCTGCAATCCTTCAGCCAATCCTTGTCTAATGGTAATAGAAACAACATCTTGAATCTCCCTGGGCCTGTCAGCAATGTGAGGGTTGGAGAGCCGAAGGCCAGCCGTCATGGGAGTAAAGGTAGCTTCCGGTCTATTTAGGGAGGAACCCTGAACACTGGTGGGAAGAGGAGGAGCATAGGCCCAAGAGGCCTGTGTAAATTAGGCCCTGACCTGCTTAAATCTTGAGGATCTAGTTGTTCCTCAAGTCTCTCAGGGGACCACGATGGGGAGTGTCCGAAGGATCTTGAAATTACTTCCCTTCCCCTGGAGGGTTTCCCTGGGGACTCTGAAGTTCTCCTGCCTGGGAAGCCTGTTGCAGTTGCCCTCTCATTTGCTCTATTGTTTTGTTAAACTGCCTCTCTAAAGCCGCATGTCTGCGGTTTTCTGCCTTAAGCTCAGCCAGGGTCATTTTCTTGGGGGCCAGAGCCTTAACCCTAATTTTTGCAGCCATTTCTCTCTGAGCTGATTGAGAGTGTTGTCTGTCTCTTTTCCTTCTCACCGATTGGAGGGCCTGTTCCATTGAGGGGGAAAGTTCAGCCTGAGCCCTATTTTGATCCATGGTAAGTTTAGGCAAAGCACAAGAGGTGCTGGAAGCAACCCTCAATATGCGCTGCCTACTGTGAGGGCCTTACAGAGGACGCCAAATTGATTTATCTTGTGGGCAAAACAGCCATTAGGACACTTAAAATGGCCGCTCACCTCATGCGATGGAGGATTTTGTCCTCCAAAATGGCCACCTCATGTGCCGAGGCCTCTGATAAACGATGCTACTCCATAGGCTGCAGCGAGCCCCAAGTGAGGAAATCGGCCAAAGGAGAGAACAGCCGCCGTCAAAGCGATCAGCTGGTTGGTGCTGTTATTGCTTTGCTGATCTTTAGTGATTGCGCAAACGGAAGGCTATGGGGGAGGTAGTTGAGACGCTTCCCTACTTGCCTTCCCAGTGAACTGGCAACATTGAATCCTCAACGTTGCAGGAGAACAGACCCTCGATCTCCTGAAGTTGCAGCTACCCAGATCCCCAGGAGCTGTTTAAAGCTGAAATAGCTTCATTCGAATCCACTGAACTGAATAACCACTAACGCTTTTAGAGACACAGCTTGCTGACTTAAAAGAAGCTGAGTCAAAGCTGGGGAGACTCCCGGGGGCTGGCCTTTTATAAACAAGAACAGACTCAGCTTAATGACATCATCAGGAGTCTAACCCATCTGGGCTCCGCCGCAGCATGGAGGAAAATTATCAAGCTGCTAACCTCAAGGCACAAGGCCAGGTGAGAGTGCAAAACTCCAGAGATCACCAGACTTCCAGCCTATCAGTTCAGTTATCTGCTAGAAAATGTTCTGCTTCTACCAATACAAGATTATAAATGCAAATAATTTTTGCACAACACATTAAAAAACTGGAAATTGATTTGATGGTGCAGAACATAGTGCCTATGGAATCATGATAAACATATCTCAAACTCCTTTATTATGCAGTACTTCTTAAAACATTGCAAAAAGTATTATTTGAGCATTATTGGTGTTGCAATTAATACAAATATTAGGATTAGAAAAAAATTAAGGTAAGTTTTATTCACATCAGTGAATATATGAAGACATAACTCTTATCAGAGTAGAGATACCTCACAATTTACTGAAGTGGCAATATGAGCTATATTTTACATCAAGTTTCTACAAAGTGGGTTTTAGGTGAAAATTCAAAATTAGGAGAGATGGTGGTTGCTATATCAGCAGAACAAGAAATCTCTTAAATCTACAAGAGAGATAATATTCAGAAGTAGCACAAACAGACATCTTACTAGTTCAATGGAGAAGGAGGAAATTCAAAACAACCAGACTTTCAAAAATCTGTTATTATAGCCTATATAAAAATAGTTTCAGCCTTCCTGATTTATTGATTTGATCTATCATTCATTTATTAATGATATAAATCTTGCAAATCTAATGCTACTGACAAATAGAAAACTCCGAACCAGAGACTGCTTCAGCAATAGCTGGATATGATATATGACTTTTAGCAGTCATGGCACCTTTTGCAGAAACTTCTTTCTTAAATATCTTCTTCTAGAGAAATTCTATCTTTGTTTCTAGATAGAGTTACTTTGGCTAAGAAAACCTTTGCAAAGTTTCCTCTTGTGCTCCAATTATAACCTCCCTCAAACCAGGAGGGTTTGCTCACTGCCCTTCATGCTTTAGTCATCTCACGTTTGAGTAACAACAATATGCTCTTTATGTGCCTTAAAGATCCAGCCAAAACTTCAAGTGCTTCAAAGGCTTGAGCAGTCATACACATTACAGGTAGTCCTTGAGTTATAACCATTAGTTTAGCGATCATTCAAAATTACATTGGCACTGAAAAAATTGACTTACAAGTTTTTTCACTTTATAACCATTGCAGCATCTGCGGCATCCATGTGGTCACATGATCAAAATTTGGACATTTGGTAACTGGCTCATATTCATGACAGTTGCAGTGTCCTGTGGTCATGTGATCACCTGTTCTGGCCTTCCAACAAGCAAAGTCAATGGGGAAGCTTAACAACTGAAGTCAATCACTACAGGGGCAAAAAAAAGTCTCAAATGGATCAAAACTCCTAAACAACTGTCTCATTTAGCAACGGAAATTTTGGGCTCAATTGTGGTAGTAAGTTCAGGGCTACCTGTAGTTGATCTGCCCATATAACAACTGCTCCAAGTTCTATACTGGTAGCCAGTTTGTTCTGGTGCAATTCAAGATGCTGGCTGTTCTTTTGCAGAATCTCTTCTTTAATTACATTTTACCCTTTGTCTCTAAAAAAAACCTGTTTTTTAACATCTTGTTTTAAGTCTTTATAACTTCTCTTCCCTTTTTCCCTTTTTCTCTTATCCAGTCTAGTCTTTTTGCCACCCCATCTCTCAATCTCCGCTCTCTTAGTCTCCCCTCTGTTATATTCCTCTTTTCTGTTGCTTCCTGACATTGTATCGATTTTTCACCTTATTTCTTCCTTTCTTGGTTGTTTTTTTAAATCTTGAATTCTCCATTTTCTTTCCCTTTCCCTTTTCTTCCTCAACTAAAATTATTTGTCCATTAAAGATGGCTTCTTCTTCATCATCATCCCAGCTTTCTTATTGTTGTAATTCCTGGTAGGTAGAAATCGCCATTTCTAAGAAGTAAAAAACAGATCCAGAAGAGCCCTTGCCTTCTTGTTCCTCTTCTTTTAACTTTTTATATTCTATTTTCAATTCTTCAACAGATAATGCCATTGTAAGATTTTTTTAAAAAAAACAACAACCCAAATGATTTTAGTCTTTCAAAAAATAGTTTCCAAGAATCACAAAGTCACAAAGCAATCCAAATCAGCACAAACTGTTTCATTTAGCACTTTCTTCTTTTTGTACTACCTTTTCCTGGGGTGAAATTTAATTACACAGTTTGAAAGTAATTTTTTAAAAGTCTTATTGCCATTATCTCTGATCTGAAAAGTTCCAAGCCGTCTCCTCCAACAAATTCTTAATATATATTCTTTGCCTCTCCCTTCCCACTTATAGCAAAAAAAAATAAAAAAATTGGTTTTTAGTTCCAATGTTCAGAAATCTTAATATCTCCTTGGCTTTAGTTTTCAGATTTAATTACCTTCTATGCCAAAGCAGGTTTTTCCGATTTCCATCTGCTATCTCCGTAGGGAAGAAGAGTGAGAAGAAAAAAAAACCTTTCCCTTTGACTTTTCTCCGCTGCTTTTAACAATCTTGTTTGGAAACAATGTATCCTTTGAAAAGTTGAACCTCCAGAATAAAGATGTGACTTATTGTCCCGGTTCAGCCAAACACTTTCACTTCTTCAAACTTCCTCCTGCACAATCTTATCCGGCTGAAGGCTTCTTTGTGGCAGCCATTACTGACCGCCGCTCCACCGCCTTGGCAAAAGGGAGTTAAATTGGCTGAGGAGGGGGATTGCGATTCTCCCAGACTCCTGCCCAGATCTCCCCTATCTTCGGTTACCTCTACAGGGTAACCATAGCCTCCAAATCCAGCTGGATTGGGGGCACCTTGGCAGCGAGCGCAGCAGGAACCACGCACGATCGTGGATTCCTGCCGCCGCCAAAGCCTTGCAACCAGAAGTCCCAATGTAATTAAAGAGATTCTGCAAAAGTGCACAGGATTGTATTGTAGGATTTGTATTTGAAATGGAGTTAGAAAATTGGAATATTATATGAGTAAACAATATATTAAAGGGAATGTGTAAAATATTCGAGATAATCGAGTTTAATTAGTTATGGAACATTGTTTTTACTATACTATAAGCTTACTATTTTTTTTTCTTTTCTTTTATTATTTTAAAATGTACCAAGCAGAATCAGCATGGAAATTATATATTATTTTAAGTGTTAAATCTAGGGGAAAGATAAAAAGTCGTCATACTTCAAACAGTGATTACAGAGAAATTTAGCAGTAAAGAGAAAAAAAATAGATAATTGAAAAAGAACGGACAAAAGTAATTTAAATTGAGATGAAATATATAAAATAGAATTAAGAGAGTGAAAAGAGGGGAGAAAACATAGAAAATGTAGAATGATAAATGAGATATGAAATAGTATATAAGGTGAGCATGAATTTGATTTATGTCTGCATAAAAAGATGCTAACCCAGGATTAAGCCGCTTTCCAAAAACAAGTTTTATGTTTTTATATTTTGTGTTTTGTTTGTTAAGTTAGCTTATTGAGAATTAATAAATTTTTGGAAGAACGTTAGAAGAGAACAATGAAATTGTAAACAAGACAGATGAAAGTATAAGTACAATGAATAATGAGATATAGAAATTTAGGTAAAAGAAATCTAATTGAATAAAGGGAGAAATAGTGAGAAGTTGGAAAAAGAATAAATAAATTATCCATATGTGATAATCTGGAACTATGTTGTATTCAAATAAGATGATTTACTTGTTTTGCTAAAATTTAATAAGCAGTTTTTAGAAAAGAGATTTTATGTCATTAGGTTTTATGTTTTGTTTGCTTGTGTATTGTCTTTAAAAACTAATAAAATTTGTTTAAAAAAAAAGATGCTGGCTGTTCTCAAAAAAGCCCTTCATAGTCCAGGTCCCCAATATCTGTGGGATTTACCTCTTCCCATTCATCCCTGCAGGTTCTTTCAGATCCAGAAGAGAATGCTCCCTCTTGATTCCTTAAGGCAATGGTTCCCAACCTTCTGATTCTGCAGACCAGTGATGGGGGTGAGTGTGTGAGGGTCATTAGGTGAAGAGGTGGTGACTTTATGTCTCTTGAAATCAATCAAGTTTTTTTTAGAACACAGAAATTTTTCACTAAAATTGAATAGATTATTTTGCATATCAAGTTTTTAAATCCTTCAATCCAATGGATTGTTGACTCACAGATATTCTCCTCCATGCTGCATCGAGAGCCCAGGATGGGTTGATTCCTTCCTATGACATTTAGCTGAGTCTGTACTAAGATATAAAAGCCAGCCCCCGGGAGAGGCCCCAGCTTTTGACTCAGCTCCTTTCAGTCAGTAGCTGTGTCTCTGAAAGCTTCTGTTAGATAACACTCACCAGCGATCTTCAGTGCCGTTTTTCCTCATTTCAAGCAGCCCCCAGGAAAGCAGGGCTCTCTCTGTCTCTCTCTCCCCCCTGCAACATTGGGAGCAGCTTTACAGAACTCTGTGCAGGCAAGCTGGGCAGCGTCTGCAGACCTCCCCCACACCTGCAGGTTGGAGGGATAGTAAACACGATTGGCAAACTGATAAGAGCTCCAGCCAGCTGATCGTGTAGCTGGTTGCTGTGTTTTTCCCTTGCTGACTTTGCTCGGGGCTCTGTGTAGCCTAAGAAGTGATTCTTCAATCTTGGAGCCTGTTTTCCTGTAGTCAGTGGCCATCTTGGATTGAAGCCTTCCACCACGAGGTGAGCGGCCATTTTGTAAGCCCGGGGGCCATTTATACCCTAAGGGACTTAATAGAAAAATTTCTAAACAGCTTCTTTCCAACGTAAGAGTCTTTATTTTACAAATGGAGCAAGATAAGGCTCTGGCAGTGCTTTCCCCACCAGTCTCTTAAGCCCAACAGGAGAAAAACAAGTCTGTTAAGAAAGAACAGTCTATTAAGCCCAACAGGAGAAAAAAACGTAGGCAATGCACCCACAATCAGTCCAGAGGGAGGTGGCTGCAAAAATCAAAGCTAAGGCTCTAGCCCCTAGGAAGGCAACTCAGGCTGAATTTAGGGCAGAGAAGCGCAGACATGCAGCTCTCGAGAGGCAGTTTAACAGAACTATTCAACAGAAGGGAATGCAACTACAGCATGTTTCAGGTGATACCCGTGGGCCCCAACTAAGCCCTCCCAGGGGACGAGAAGTTATCTATGAGCCTTTCCATCCTCCATCCTGGTCTCCTGAGGCTCTTGCTGTACAGTTCAGGTTCAGGCCCTTCTCCCTTCTCAATCTATATGTTCCTTGCCTCATCATCCTGATTTACACAGGCCCCAGGAACTCAGGGTCCATTCTTCTCTACCAGAATGGGAGGAGGTTGATGAGGAGGGAAGGGCTTCATCATCTAAACACAGTTACTCCTCTCATTCAGAGTGTGAGCAGGATGAGATTTTTGACCAAAATCTTTCAGAGGAAGAGGATTCTCACCCAGAGTAGACATCCTCTGCATTGGTCTTCAAACTTACTCTCTTCAGACCATTACTCAGCAAGGCCTTGGTCACTGCCAAGCTATCGCCAGAGGAAATTGCTCCCGAGCCATAAGGAAATCCCTCCAGCCAAGGGGATTCGCTCTTCTCCAAGCCTGTAGTGCAGAGGTTTTGCCTTCTTCCATTTTGTTCCTGGACATGGTCAAGGAACAGTGCGCTTCTCCTTCGGCAGGTCCTTACCCATCTTCTCTAGATAAGCATTTCTACAATGTTAGCGCAGCTCTGGACAATGCCCTGGCAGTGCCCTGGCAGTGACATTCCGGTTCTGGCCTCGTTCTCATCTTCTGGCACTCCCACAGAGCCAGAAGATATCCTGAAACCGGATGATAAATGTTCCGAACAGACCCTCAAGAGCAATCACCAGGCTGCTGCTTGGGCTGTTCGGGCTTCAACAGCAGCATCCTTCTTCACCAAGGCATCCATACGGTGGTTGCGCCAAATCCAGAATAGATTGCCTGCTTCTGACCTTCGGTCTCACCAAGACCTAAATAAGATTATTGCAGCGGGGACCTTCCTGGGACCTTCATTTGGTCCTTAATGCCCTTAAATAGCCCCCCTTTGAACCCCTTAGAACAGTGTCTCTCCATTTTCTGATTCTGAAGGTAGTGTTCCTTGTTGCCATCACTTCTGCCAGGCGGGTTTCCGAGCTTGCTGCTTTCTCCATCAGACAGGACCTTTGTTCCTTTCACAATTATAGGGTTGTTCTTCGTCTGGACTCCTCATTTGTTCCGAAGGTTAACACCTGGTTTCACAGGTCCCAGGACATTGTCTTGACTTCTGTCCTCTCCCGCACCATGACTTCGAGCAGCAGTGGCACATGCTAGATGTAAGAAAGGCTCTTAGAATATACCTTAAGCACACTTCCTCTTTCAGGAAATTGGCAGCCATGTTTGTTTCCTTTTTCCCTTCTCACTTGGGGCACAAGGCTTTTTCTCCTACTATTAGCAGGTGGGTCAGGTTTTGCACTGAGCAGGCCTACAAAGTTGTGGCCCTTCCGGTTCCCCGAGGTCTGATGGCACACTCTACCAGAAGTGCGGCCACTTCTGCTTCCTGGGCAACCCAAGCATCCTTGGAGATTTGTCGTGTGGCCATGTGGACATCCCCATCTCCTTTCATCAGACACTACCATCTGGATGCTTTTGCCTTGGCGACTGTAGCCTTCGGCAGACGGGTGCTTCAATGAGTGGTTCCACAGTTGGTGTGATGAGCCAGACGAGGACCCACCCGTGGACATGCAAGCTTTGGTATGTCCCATCCTGGCCACTCGATGCAGCATGGAGGAGAATGGGCGTTGGTAGAAGTTACTCTGAATGCCCTTTCTATCTATGCTGCGAGAGAGCCCAGCCCCTCCCTTGATTTGTCCGGAGAGGGTAAATCATATTTCTGTATTTATTTTGGGGTTTCAGAGACACCTTTCAGTCTGTCAAGTATCTTCGCCAAAGCTGGGGTCTCTCCCAGGGACTGGCTTTTATATCTTCGTTCAGACTCAGCTAAATGACGTCATAGGAAGGAGTCAACCCATCCTGGACTCTCTCGCAGCATAGATAGAAAGGGCATTCAGGGTAACTTCTACCAACGCCCATTTTAAAACCAGAAAAATGAGCATTTAGCATATTTTTCACTCTACATTCACATACACTTTATCCAAGATGTTTTCATCTGCTTATCTTTTTATAATAGTTTCAATTACTTATTTATTTAACCTTCGAGTCAGTCTCAACTTTTGGTGACTGCCTGGACAAGTTCCTGAGGTTTTCTTGGCAAGATTTTAGAAGTGATTTGCCCTTGTTTTCTTCATAGGACTGAAAGAGAACTTGGCCCAAGGACACCCAGCTAGGTTCATGGTTTCACAAAGAGACTCTCTTCAAAACTATTGGTGACATTAAAAAATATGTTGATGTAATTGGCAGTTTTAGCACAAAGAATGTATATAACACTCGTGTTTAAGTACAGATACATGCTTATGAGATTAGCTTAATTTTCAGTCTTTCAAAATTTCAATAAAGGAACAATATACAATTGGAAACCAACTAGTCTATAGATTTAATAAAGGCCAAACAGATACACGCTTGTACAGTTCCAAAAACTTAGAATAATCACTAGACAAATAAATTACTGTACATTTGTTTAAAAAAACTCCAAAATATACAAAAATGTTAACTTATTAAAGAATTTAGAGAAATAAAAATTAATTTACCATTTAGGCATCATACTTACATCAATGAAATATTTTCAAAATTATCTGTTTCAAAATATCAAAGTTTTAAAATCAACAATTCAGTAAAAATAATTTTAGAAATAAAAAAGCATTGGTAGTACATTTAATATACAAGAGTTTAAAATGCAGGATTAGGAATTCCTAAATAAATGAAAATTTGTACAAACAGTACAACTGAATTAATAGACAAGAAAACTCCATTTAGTTGAGGACAGCTTCTTATAAAATAAGTACTAATTTAAGATGTCAAAAGAGATCTTATAATTAAAATAATGATAGGTTCAAAAGGATCTTGACCTGCTAAATTCACGGGCAGCAATCCATGAGTTAAACTTTAAAGCAATTTAATCTTCCTGGATGGGGAGTAACCCTGACTAATAGATTAAGAAAATGCAGTAGCTAGCTCTCTGTCTCATTTGCCCAGCATGCAATACCCTCCAGAATATCAAGGGTTATATTCCAATTCTCAAATATCGTAAGAAAGCCCAATGTACCTTTAAAAACTAATTTTAAGAATCCCATACTTCAAACTTCTCCCTGGGCATGCAGACTCCATGGTAAATTAGGAAGCTCTACAATGTTTTTTCGGGTACGGCTAGACACATATGATAAGAATGGAAGTTTAAATGACAAAAACAATTAATGATTATTAATCATTAATTAATAATCATAATTAATCATAATTTTTGAAGAAATTATATCTAAACAAGTTATCCTTTGGATCAGCTCCATGTAGATACCCCTGATGAATAAAAATTAGTTAGAAAGAAAAAAATAATAAAAATGCATATTATTGTGTTCAATCCATTCACTTCCTCTGTATTTATAAACAGGTGACCAAATGAAAAATGAACCAACTTTAAATAATGTTTGAACCCAGGGTTATAGCTTCAGTATGTACAAACAAGTCAGTATACTAAATCAGTTATAAACCATGATTTGTTAGTATGCCTAGATGCTGTTTGTTTAAAGTACTGTACAACTTCAATTTAACTGACCTCTGATTAAAGTCCCCATTTAAGGGACTTTGGGTGCAATGGACCCAAATACATTAAGCCATTAACAAATTTGCTGCATTCAAAGTATTTTACCTTCTAGTTCTCTTAAGTTTTATCTTAATTTTATAACATATGCAGTTATTATTCATTTTCATAATTAACCAATCTGAAACAAAAAACAACTGGCCTCAATTAGTCTATTACACTGAATGTTACTGTATTGCCTATCTTGCCACCCCGCCAGCCTGTCTGTCTGTCAGCTCTGCTAGGCCTGCCCACCTGAGGTTGCTGGCCTTATCATCCATTCAGCAATTACCTTACATAGAGTCAAGCCAGATATGCTTCATCAGCAGTGGAGATAGCAAAGATCAGCTGAATGCAGCAGAATTGTAGAATCCAGGGCAATGGAAAAGCAGGGTTCTGCATTCTAGTGCTGGAGTGATTGGACCCAACATGGGGCTTGAGGTGGCACTCCTAAGTGATGTTCGTAAGACTGTGGCTAACGTAGAGGCCTGGGGGTATCAGACTAAGACTGAGCTTCTACTATCCCAGCACCACCACTGAGGAATGCCACTATGCAGGGCAATCAGAAAGGGAGAAGGGAATTAGCAGTTAGGGAAAATTGAAGAACCCTTGCAGTTGTAAGTGCAGGCAGGATGTCAAGCACCCAAATTGTGATAGCTGTGGCAGGGGCACTCCAATGGCCATAACTCAGCAGCTAAGCATAAGTACCATTTGTTCAATGCCACCAAAACAGTTGCTGAAAAAATGGTTGCAACTTGAGGACCACCTGTCCATAAAATGTCCACCATCTAACCCAGCAGACTGTGACTGACTCAGATTAGATCCTCTAAGGACATTCAACCTATGTTTATAGTTTATGAATTTCTGGTTGCTTTAGTTATATGGCAACCTCTTGAGAAGCATGTACAAACTATTTGTCTTTGAAATAAAAAAAGAATTTCACTGGGAGTAGCTTTATATTTTAGCTCTTCAATAATAGAGTGGAAAACAAGTGTTGATGATTCAAGAAATGTTTAATACCTGCATATTTAACACCTGATCTTTTTAAGGAAAGGGAATAATTGAAGATCATGCACAAACCAAGTAGATGTTCTTTTGTGCTTAGCATCAAAACAATTTGCTGAAGTCTTTGTGGACAACACCAAAGCATCTGAGGACAGGACAAGAAATAATGAGTGGAAGCTTATTAAAGAGAGATCCAATCTTGAAGTAAGAAGAAATTTCCTGATTGTGGGAACTATAATCAATGAAACAGTTTTCCTCGCAGAATTGTGGGTTCTTCATCACTGTTTTTCAAGAACAGATAGGATAACTACTGGTGGCCAGGATAGTAGTATAAGGTCTCCTGCCTTGACCAGGGATTGGACTAAAAAATCTCCAATGTCCCTTTCAGCCCTATGATTCAATGAATCTATGAATAAGAAACACATCACATCCCAATAAAATTCTGTTAAACATGTACATTGTCAAAAGAATACCATAGTACACAGAAAAATATGCTCAATGGAAAATCTATAATAAACTAATATTTTGCTCTCAAAATGATGACAGCTGATCATACCAGCAAAGAACTTTTCAACTGCTTATTCATTTTTACACCTGTTAAATCAGAATGAGTAAATTTTCTAATACGGATAAAAATAAGAGATGAACTAATACTACTATCATGGCTAACAGTACTCTGGCATAACAATGCCAGCATCTAAAAGATGTTCTAGTTATGCCAGACATTATCTTTTTTTAACCTGACAAATTCAAACAACACATTTCTCTCCCTACACAATATAAATATATCGAATATATATATTCTGCCGAAAAGTTGCTACAACTTTAAAAGCACAACTACAATGACGTGGGATAATACCCAAAGCTGAACAGCATACATGTAAGTACCCGCGAAAACTTAAGAAAACAAATATATATATATATCTTTTTAGCGATCTTACTATGTGGCTTTCCTGGTTGATACTTGTCATTGTTTTAGGATCTGTTATGTTTTAAACTTAATTATTGGGAATGGGAATTGTGAGATTGAGTCTGTGGACTAAAGTAGCACAAAATCACAAGTAAATAAATGAATTCCCTTGGATAATAATCATATGTACAGCAAGGTCATACTGTTGAAATTTCCAATTGTTGCAGCACTTTTTCAAACAGCTGCAACCAGGGGAATTGCTGCCAGCCTTAAAGAAATTGTTTGTAAGTTTTTATCCATATCTACAATTGGAACAATGAAGAATCTCTCATATACTCAGTCTTAAAACATCTAACACACAATGTATAAATTTTAGGCTGCTACTGTCTGCAATCCAAGGGCCCCAAAATAGAACCCATCTACATTCTTTTTTGTACCAAAAATGTTCATTTTGCATCCATAAGGAAACCCCCTAAATGAAGATTTCTTCATAAACAACATGATTATCTCCATAAAGAAGATTATCTCCAAATTGGCTGGCACAGAAAGGAAGCAGCTATGGTATTGAATACCTGATTTAAGACTAGTCAGTCAAGAAATAAATGCACATACAAATACATTCCCAAGTAAAGTCATACTTCCAACGTCTCTAATTATTTCTATTTCTTCATGCAACAGAATGCCAATGTAAATTTCCCTAAAGCCTTCTCTACCAATTATTCTATTATTGACTTACAACCACAACTGAGCTCCATTTTTGTTGCTAAATGAGACAGTTGTTAACAGATTTTTCCCCATTTTATGACCTTTCTTGCCAGTTATTAAGTGCATTACTATAGTTTAGTTAGTAATACAGTAGTTAATTGAATCTAGCTTCCCCATTGATTTTGCTAATCAGAAGGTCACAAAAGGTGATCGCACGGCCCTGGGACACTGCAACTGTCATATGAACCAAATGCCAAGCATCCAAATTTTGACCATGGGGATGTTGCAACCTTGTAACTTGGAACAGTCACTAAATGAACTGTTGTAAATTGAGGACTACCTGTACCTGACTTAATGAAATATAGTGGCAAGGAGCATCAATATTATAAGGAAACCCTGGATGCAAATTTCACTTTAACATCACTGAATTTCGTATTCCTATGTCGCAAATTCAAATTTGTTATAAAGGTCATTTAACTTTTTATATGTCACAATGGCTACTGCATTTTGTACAGTTTTTTCCCTGGAATCAGAGAACACATTTAACAACATTTTGGGTCCGATTTGTGAGGATCACAAAGGTCCTTGAAACATTTGTTTTCCCAGAGCTTATGAAACTGGAAGAATAGGGACTATTAGAATGTATTCTATAAAGAGTACCCTTGAAGAATATGCAGAAGTTTCAGCTAGTGTGAAATTGACCACACAAGCAGTTTTGGATACCTCAAGGACTGCACCTTTGCTGCACAAGCTGCGTTGGGTGCCAGTTTGCTCCCAATTCAAGGTGTTGGGTCTCATCTTTAAAGCTCTGTAATGGCACACGACCATGTTACCAGAAGAACAGTCTGATTCTAATTACATAACCCTTCCCACCAGTTATGCAGGAAGCACATGTTATGGGCCCTGTTGGCTAAAGAATTTCATGGATGATGGAGTCTAGAAGGAAAGCCATCTCTGCCATTACCCTTGCCCTTTGGAACATCCTGTCCCCAGAGATGAGGTTGTCCCCCGCTCTTCCAAAAGAGTATGAAGATCTGGGCATGAGACTGAAGAGTGGCATGCAACACTGGGAGTAGTTATTGGCTTGAGGGCACTCCCTCCACCTTATAATTTGTTAATTAACTCTGTTTTTAATTTTGTTTCTTTTATATGGTTTATAACTTTTATCTGTAAACCGCCTAGAGTCATAGTGATATGGGCAGTGTATAAATTTGATCAATAATTTCTTCTGATTAAGATACCCAAGAACAGTTTAACTTATGGCAATGATGAAGTTATATCATGTTTGTAAAGTTACATATGCAAGTGCATATATACAGATACATATACAGAGACAAATGTGCCTATAATATCTTGTAATTTTATTTTTAGGTCTGCTTCTACAAAACAAACCTATAACTACTATATTTCTGATATGACCTTGAGTATTCTTGCTTAAATTACGCGGATGCTCTCAAACACATAATCACCACTGATAAATGAAGTACTTCAAATGGCTGTTACTTATGTACTAATATACAAAAATTATTGTGAACACTTACAGAACTATGCAGAAAAGATCAGACCCAATTAATTCATTTTGCTGACAGAAAAAAAAATTAATTAGTGCAAAGAGAAGTGAGAAATCTTCAAATCTTCAGTCTTCAATATCCTCCCAAATATAATTCACTGAGAAGGAATATTCAGGGATTACACAGTCATGTAAGGAAAGACAATAGCGTAATCCCCTATTAATAATTTGGATTCTACCAATATAATTTTCTGTATCTAAGAGAAAGACACTGTCACCATTGTTCATTTTGGAAAATTCATCACATGTGTGGAATTTCAGCTCCTAGAAATTAGTATCCAACATCTAAAAATGCATAGGTCAGGGATAGCTATGGTATGTCTTTAAGACACATTATACATTTTAATAAACATTCACTACAATATTAAGGTTTCAAGAAAACCTTTCCTACAAAATGAAGAAGCTAATACAGTATTGAAACTCAACAAGGAAACTCAACCTGAACCAGTAATATATTAGAATAAAAATCATTTTATTGTAAGCAAAGCATTAAGGAGGCCAGTATTCACATTTTTTATCCTATTAGATTTTTCTTCCTGGCTATAAAACAAATTTCAATTCCTGTCCTTTGGCTTAAAATTAAAAGGGCATAGCCCCCGGAATAATTAAAAATAGCACTACAAAAGATGCCAAAGAAGAGTCTTTCAGCTACACGGTAACTGCTTAGTCTGCAACATTAACTAGCTTTCTTTTTATAATTCTTTGGCTACAATAACAAACGACAGCTAACCCAGCAAATCTTTAAAAGGTTAAGCAAGAAGACTCAATCGCTCTCCTGCATTCAACTCTCCCTTTAATTTTTCCTTTAGCTTACAGCTCATTTCTAAAGTTCTGTTATCTGCTGCTTGTCTGATGAAACATACGATCTTTGTTGAACATAACTTTCAACAAATCTTTTCAAATACAGGTCAGCACTTTATAAGTTGTGATCCTTAAAAGTAAATTTTATTTTGTTTACTTAAACATCTTTATATGGCCATCCAACTCAAACATAACTCCAACCTTGTAAGAGTGGCAATATAGTCATAATAGCCACTATTATTAATCATAATAGCCACTTGATCTGCTCCATGTCAGCCTGGGGTTTCCAGATCCATTGACAGAATATATACGGTAAGTGACTAGTTTATCTTTTGATTTGTATTTTATGTGCTATGGATGTTTGAAATAGAATCTAAATTTTATTTCTGAGCTTCTAGGCCTTCATTTAAGGCAACAAAGGCCTTTCTTCTTTTCTGTCCATAAATATCAATTGCCCTATTATTTTATTGCCAAATTCAATGGAGAGGGGGAGCTTTTTCAAATAAAATAATCCAGGCAAGATGTGACAATAGAATTAGAATAATTTAGGATATTTGGGACTGCTGCTAAGATTGGATAAAACAGATATACATTTTATTACAAGCAAAAAAATCCTGGGGGAAGGGCTTTGATTTATTCTGTGCTTATTTATGGAGGAAACCTTATGAAAAAAACTAGGATACTAACTCTAAACTTTATTTAAAAACCAAAAGCAAACCTGTAGTTTCATAAATATAAGACACACATCTAGAGTACTATATACTTTTTGGTTTAGTACTTGAGGCATCAAGCTAGAAAACGAGAGTATGAATTCTACTCCTGCTTTAGACAAGAGACAGCTGAGTGACCTTAGGTCAGTCACTTTCTCTCTGCCCTGGGAAAGAGGCAATGGCAAGCCACTTCTGAAAAACCCTGCCAAAACAACTGCAGGGACTTCTCCAGGCACTCTTCAAGAATTGGACAGAATTGAAAAGAAAAAAAAACTTTTCCATATTAAACATTAATATAATGATATAATTCTATAAAGTTACTGCATCCTTAGATTTTTATCTATTCTATAGATAGCAAAAATGTTTCCTTGATCCATGTATTCTATATAACTAACAATAATAAAAAATTACAACTGAAATGAAACATTAAACCCCCTTGGGTCTGAAATCCTGTAACAAATTTAATTACTGTTAATACCACAGCCATCCAGCAAGTCAGCAAACCAACCTCAAATCAGTTCGCAATCTAAAAATATACTAGAGGTCCCAAACATTCTTAAATGATATTATGTACAGTAAATAAAACACATTGCTAATTGATAGTTTTATGAGTATTTGCCAGTACTCAAGCAATTTTGGTTACACCACAGCTATACTGGAACACCAGGTTGAAACATAAACAGCCACTCACACATAAACATCACACTCTCTCAGGTGGCACTGAAAAGTCTAATACATAGATGTAACAGCCATCATACTCCTAAGTGTGTGCTCAGGTGATACATCTGATTTAATCTGCAAAAAAATACTTAACATATTAAAACTTAACATTTCTATTAGAATGCTGCAACAGTCATAAGTCACTTTTTTCAGTGCTATTGTAACATTGAATGGTCACTAAATGAGTAGTCATAAGTCAAGGACTACATTTTTAAAACCACGTATGACTAAAAGTTGATGGCTTTGTACAACATTACGGCAATATATTCAATGAATTAGTTTGCACTCTTCAGTCACTGGTATTACTGCCAAGAAAAATATATAGTAGCAAAATAAAACAAATCTAGAATACATAACTCTAAAAGAAAGCTTGTCTTATAATAAATAATTGAATTGGCTGCACTAATTGTTGCATTTAACAGAAGCAACATATGTGCTAGTTATCCAAACCTCCAGCTTTTCAAACCAAAATAAATTACTAAAAATGTTTAACCAAAAGAACTTAAAAGTTAGAATGTTGCCTGAGGTTTTTCATAAGTATTAAATTGCCACATAAGCATTCTTGTTACAAATAGCCTGAAGAAAGGTAAAACCAATAACGTGTATGGACATAATTAGGTTTTTTTCTCAAGTTGATTAAGTATATACCTCACTAAGTTTTAATATCATTTGTTCCATTCTCCTCCATGTTGCATGCAGAGCCTTAGGATGGGTTGACTCCTTCCTATGACATCATTTAGCTGAGTCTGTACTAAGATATAAAAGCCACCCCCGGAAGAGACCCCAGCTTTTGACTCAGCTCCTTTCAGTCAGTAGCTGTGGCTCTGAAAGCGTTCTGTTAGATAGTAATCACAGCGATTTCAGTACTTTTTTCCTCTCTTCAAGCAGCTCGCAGGAGAGCAGGACTCTCTCTGTCTCTGTCTCTCTCCTCTGCAACGTTGGGAGCAGCTTTACAGAGCTCTGTGCAGGCAAGCTGGGCAGCGTCTGCAGACCTCCCCCACACCTGCAGGTTGGAGGGATAATAAACAGGATCGGCAAACTGATAAGAGCTCCAGCCAGCTGATCGTGTAGCTGGTTGCTGTGTTTTTTCCTTGCTGACTTCGCTCGGGGCTCTGTGTAGCCTAAGAAGTGATTCTTCAATCTTGGAGCCTGTTTTCCTGTAGTCAGTGGCCATCTTGGATTGAAGCCTTCCACCACGAGGTGAGCGGCCATTTTGTAAGCCCGGGGGCCATTTATACCCTAAGGGACTTAATAGAAAAATTTCTAAACAGCTTCTTTCCAACGCAAGAGCCTTTATTTTACAAATGGAGCAAGATAAGTCTCTGGCAGAGCTTTCCCCACCAGTGGAACAGTCTCTTAAGCCCAATAGGAGAAAAAGACGTAGGCAACGCACCCAATCAGTCTAGAGGAAGGTGGCTGCTAAAATCAAAGGTAAGGCTCTAGCCCCTAAGAAGGCAACTCAGGCTGAATTGAGGCAGAGAAGCGCAGACATGCAGCTCTCGAGAGGCAGTTTAACAGAACTATTCAACAGAAGGGAATGCAACTACAGCATGTTTCAGGTGATCCTCGTGGGCCCCAACTAAGCCCTCCCAGGAGAGGAGAAGTTATCTATGAGCCTTTCCACCCTCCATCCTGGTCTCCTGAGGCTCTTACAGTCAGATCCTCAGGATTTAAGCAGATCTGGGCCTTATTTCCAGCAGGCTTCTGTGCCCTTTGCTCCTCCCCCTCCCTCCAGGCCTCAAACCTCTCCTCAATCTAGGCCTGAAGCCACCTTCACTCTAACAGCAGCGGGCCTTCGGACTTCTGCCTCTACCTTTGAGCATAGACCAAGGGATATCCAAGATGTAGTCTCATCAGCCATTAGGCAGGGATTGTCTAAAGGCTTCAAGCAAATTCTTCAACCTCTGGAAAGGGTTCAGGCCCTTCTCCCTTCTCAGTCTATAAGTTCCTTGCCTCATCATCCTGATTTACACAGGCCTCAGGACCTCAGGGTCCATTCTTCTCTACCAGAATGGGAGGAGGTTGATGAGGAGGGAAGGGCTTCATCATCTAAACACAGTTACTCCTCTCATTCAGAGTGTGAGCAGGGTGAGATTTTTGACCAAAATTTTTCAGAGGAAGAGGATTCTCGCCCAGAGTAGACATCCTCTGCATTGGTCTTCAAACTTACTCTCTTCAGACCATTACTCAGCAAGGCCTTGGTCACTGCCAAGCTATCGCCAGAGGAAATGGCTCCTGAGCCACAAGGAAATCCCTCCAGCCGAAGGGGATTCGCTCTTCTCCAAGCCTGTAGTGCATGCAGAGGTTTTGCCTTCTCCCATTTTGTTCCTGGACATGGTCAAGGAACAGTGCGCTTCTCCTTCGGCAGGTCCTCGTCCATCTTCTCTAGATAAATGTTTCTACAATGTCAGCGCAGCTCTGGACAATGCCCTGGCAGTGACATTCCGGTTCTGGCCTCATTCTCATCTTCTGGCACTCCCACGGAGCCAGAAGATATCCTGAAACCAGATGATAAATGTTCCGAACAGAACCTCAAGCGCAATCACCAGGCTGCTGCTTGGGCTGTTCGGGCTTCAACAGCAGCATCCTTCTTCACCAGGGCATCCATATGGTGGTTGCACCAAATCCAGAATAGATTGCCTGCTTCTGACCTTCGGTCTCACCAAGACCTTAATAAGATTATTGCAGCAGCGGAATTCACTGCGGATGCCACTCTCAATTCTGCCAAATTTGCATCCAAGGCCATGACATCATCTGTCGCAGCAAGAAGACTTTTATGGCTCCGAAATTGGCAGGCAGAGTCACGCTGAAAATAGAAGCTGGCTTCAGTTCCTTTCGCAGGCGATAAGCTTTTTGGCGATGCTCTGGAACCTTATCTCATCGAAACCAGAGATAAAAGTAAAATTCTCTCTTCCTCTGGGAAGAAAGCCGACTATTGCCCTGCTCCTTATCGCCCTCCTGCCTTCCGAGCGGATACCTTATCTCGCTTTCCCCGCTCTCACAGGTCATACTCCCAACGCCAAAACCAACAGGCGGAAACATCTAGCAGGCAACAACCTTCTGCTGGTAAATGGCCCTTTCGGGGGGGGGGGTCATTCCTTCCATCATTCTAAGTAATCTCTCATTCTCCCCACCCCTCCTCCAAATGGGAGGAGTCAATGACGGACACCTGGGTGCTCAGCACTATAAGGTCAGGGTTACAATTGGACTTCCTAACCCCACCCCCCAAAAAATTTTTGATCTGTCCTGTGTCTCGGGACATTTCCAGGCAAGCCCTCATGAATCAAGCCTTTCAGCACCTTCTTGAAATCAGGGCTATTCAACCTGTTCCCCCATCTCAATGGGGACGTGGGCTTTACTCTCACCTCTTGTATCATTCCCAAAGCCTCAGGGGGGTGGTGAGCCATCCTGATCTAAAATTTCTCAACCAATTTGTAAAATACAGGCGATTTAAAATGCAGACTCTGCATTCCATTTTAGAGAGCGTTCGGGAGGGCAACCTCCTCTCTTCCATTGATCTCACTGAGGCTGACCTCCGCTTACCTCCACATCCACAACATGGCCTCATCATTGCCAGTTTCTGTTATCAGAATACCCATTACCAGTATCGAGCACTTCCCTTCGGCTTCTCATCAGCTCCAAAGGTCTTCACAAAGGTTCTGACAGCATTGGTGGCATCTCTGTGTTCTATTCCAGTGAGGATCCAATGCTACATGGACAACATTTTGATTCTTTCCTCTTCCATCCTTGTGGCCCATCAGGATCTGCAAATTACCCTGTCATGTCGCCACGGATTTTCCATCAACACCAAAAAGAGCCAACTCTCTCCTCCAACCAAATTGCAACACTTGGGAGCAGTTATCGATACCATGTCGTGCCAGGTTTTCCTATCCTCAGCTCGCAGAAAGAGCCTTGCAGAGATCATCAGCCAGATCCAGCAACATCAAATTGTCCCCCTTTTGCTGCTGTCCAAACTTCTGGGGAAGATGGTTTCCTGTATTGGATTGTCCCGTGGGCTCAGTTCAATGGTTCCTGCTTCCCTATCAACAAGCAGGAACCAGCCACTCACCCATCAAGGTCCCACTCCCGCCACAAATCTGGAGATGTCTCAATTGGTGGCATTCCTCATCTATCTGGAGGGGATTCCTGTTCAGGGACCCAGACAGGCTAGTGATAACCACCGATGCCAGCCTCCTGGGTTGGGGTTCCCATATGCAGGGCCAGATAGCTCAGGGCATTTGGTCCAGATCGGAACAGACCCTTCCCATAAATTTTACAAATTGGCCAGAGCTCAGAGTCATTTTTCTGGCTCTCAAGCATTACAGGCAATCAGTGACCAGCTCTCATGTTCTAGTCTTTACGGACAACATGGCCGCAAAGGCTCATATCAACCAGTAAGGGGGGACGAGATCCAAAGCCCTCATGAGAGAGGCTCTATGGCTGGGGTTATGGGCAGAGAAACACCTGTTATCGATCTCGGCGGACCACATCTCCAGGGTCGACAACTCCCAGGCCAGCTGCCTCAGCAGGAGCCGAGTCGACCAGGCAGAATGGTCCATTCCTCCGTCTCTATTCAGGGATCTTTTCCTCAGATTCTGAACACTGGAGGTGGATCTTTTCTCCACTCCTCAAAACGCCAAGTCACCAGATTCTTCACCAGGTTTCCTTGCCAGGGAGCGGAGGGGACCAATGCTCTTTGGTGCAGATGGCCCAAGGGTCTCCTCTATGCCTTTCCCCCGCTTCCCATCATTCTGGCAGGAATTCGGAAGATGTTGGAGGAACATGCGGAGCTCCTCCTCTTGGTACCCTATTGGCCAAGGAGGCCCTGGTTTGCGGACTTGGTCAACCTATCGGTGGCTTCTCCTTGGAGGATCCCTGCCCATCTAATCTCCCTTCACCAGGGGGCCCTGCTCCACCCAGAGCCCCAGTGGTTCAAGCTGACCATCTGGCATTTGAGCAGCAGCGGCTAGAGGAGGCTGATCTTCCAGAAGGGGTCATCCTCACTATCCTGGCTTCTCGCAAACCTTCTGCAAGGCGCATCTATGATGCCACATGGAAGGCTTTTTCCCGATGGTGACTCAGGGAGGGTCTTTCTCCTGCTTCAGCCCAGTTGGCAGAAGTTCTTAGCTTCCTTCAGCATGGGCTGGAGAAAGGTTTGGCCCCCAACACCTTACTCAGGCAGGTTGCGGCCCTCTCCTCAGTCCTTTCATGGGGTTCACTTCCTTCCTTATCCCATCACACTTCAGTCAGGAGGTTTTTGAAAGGGGCTTCCAACCTTCACCCTCTGGTGGTTCACAAGTATCCTTCCTGGGACCTTCATTTGGTCCTTAATGCCCTTACCAAAGCCTTTGAACCCCTTAGAACAGTGTCTCTCCGTTTTCTGATTCTGAAGGTAGTGCTCCTTGTTGCCATCACTTCTGCCAGGAGGGTTTCCGAGCTTGCTGCTCTTTCCATCAGACAGGACCTTTGTTCCTTTCATGATGATAGGGTTGTTCTTCGTCTGGACCCCTCATTTGTTCCGAAGGTTGACACCTGGTTTCACAGGTCCCAGGACATTGTTTTGCCTGACTTCTGTCCTCTCCCGCACCATGTCTTAGAGTGGCAGTGGCACACGCTAGAGGTAAGAAGGGCTCTTAGAATATACATTAAGCACACTTCCTCCTTCAGGAAGTCAGAAGCCATGTTTGTTTCCTTTTTCCCTTCTCACTTGGGGCACAAGGCTTCTTTTCCTACTATTAGCAGGTGGGTCAGGTCTTGCATTGAGCAGGCCTACAAAGCTGTGGCCCTTCCGGTTCCCCGAGGTCTGACGGCGCACTCTACCAGAAGTGCGGCCACTTCTGCCGCCTGGGCAACCCAAGCATCCTTGGAGATTTGTCACGCAGCCACATGGACATCCCCATCTCCTTTCATCAGACACTACTGTCTGGATGCTTTTGCCTCGGCGACTGTAGCCTTCGGCAGACGGGTGCTTCAACAAGTGGTTCCACAGTTGATGTGATGAGCCAGATGAGGAACCGCCTGTGGACATGCAAGCTTTGGTATGTCCCATCCTGGCCTCTCGATGCAGCGTGGAGGAGAATGGGCGTTGGTAGAAGTTACTGTGAATGCCCTTTCTATCTATGCTGCGAGAGAGCCCAGCCCCTCCCTTGATTTGTCCAGAGAAGGTAAGTCATATTTCTGTATTCATTTTGTGCTTTCAGAGACACCTTTCAGTCTGTCAAATATCTTTGCCAAAGCTGGGGTCTCTCCCGGGGGGCTGGCTTTTATATCTTCGTACAGACTCAGCTAAATGACATCATAGGAAGGAGTCAACCCATCCTGGGCTCTGTCGTAGCATACATAGAAAGGGTGTTCAAGGTAACTTCTACCAATGCCTTGTACACAAATTCAGGCATTAAGCTTCAATTCATTATCTTACTTTGGATCCCTGCAATGTCGTTCAACAAACCAGTTAAGGAAATCATGGTTTACATTTAGAACAATGAATGTGTCAATGTACCATGTGAAATACACACCTTTCATGAGTTAAAGTAAAATTTCATCAAGCATGCACTGCCAGACAGATGGCTCATAGAGCTTCACATGAAAAGACATCAGTTTTTCTTTTCCTCTTCCAAAAGCCTTGACTGGAAGCGCTGCTATTTAAGTAATCCATACTGTTTTTATGTTACAATCATAAACACATTTACTTGAAAGTAAATCTCATGCAAATCAGAACGTTTAATTTAGTTTAGTTCAATCTTGATAAATCTGACCTATTAGTGGAAAGCAATATTCTTACACAAGACTATTCAGGGCAAACCTATTTATATTACCATCGCTGGCTTGGTTTGCATTACTTAACATCCTTTGAACTTTTATAAATCAGGGGCACTTAACGACCAAGAAAATATGAGTTGGCTATAAACAAAGGCAAATAAGGCACGTCTCTCAGGATCTACAGAGAATGATCATAGCCATCAAAAAAATTAAGAATAAATCCTCTCCAGAACGTTTCATTTCGACACAGCGAACATCGTTTTCACAAGTCCCCATCAACCTTGTAATAACCAAGAAACTGAAGAGCAGCTCCTCAATCCCTTCTCCATTCGATTTCCTTGCGGCAAACCGCAATTGCCTCATTCCCCCTAACCTTGCAAAAGCCTTTCCCGTCTTCTTTTCTCCTGCAAATTTAATTCAAAAGCCTCTCTCTTCCGGGGCGGGGGAGGGGGGGAATCCTGCTGTGCTCGCCTGTCTCGCTCAACGCCCGCCGAGCCAACGCTTCGGATGCTCCGCATACAAGCCCGCAAAGAAAGCCAGGGAGCGCCAATCTGTCCGATGACAGCTGGCTGGAGGCGGCGGCACCAGCAGCGGCGGCAACAGTGCTAGCATCCATTCCTGCCCTTGTCAATAAACGGAGGTGTCCGGTCGCACCGCAGCCTCGGAGGACGCCAGCAGACAAGATGCCTCCAATCCCTGCCAGCAAACAGACGGGACTCGAGTTCCCCGCCGGACAGTCTGGTGCCTCCGGCTCTTCTCCACCCCCGAAGAGAAGAAAATGAGGAAGGAGCTCGGGAGAAAAGAGCCCAAAATGGCAAAAGCAAAGGGGGAACAAACCAGACTCCTCCACTGGGGCGCTTTCCTTCGCGGGGAAGCTGCCTTAGCAGGCATCCCGTGCAAGAGGGCGACGAAAGCCCGAGAGTGGCAGAAGCAAACAGCAGCAGCGGGGATGAAGCTCAGCCCGAGGCGACCCCGATGCATCCGCCTTTTCTCTCGGCGCTCCTCGGGAGCGTCCGAGGCAGAAACTCAGAAGCCGAGCTGCAAACGCGGCGGCCGGAGGAGCACGGGGTACTCCTCCTCAAGCAGCCTGTCCGAGCCCCGCTACTGTGCACCGGACAGTCCCCGTACCCCTTTTCCTCTCGAGCCAGCAGCCCAGCGTCCCTTTCCCGGGCTCCGACCGCGAAACTCGTCCCCCTCCCCCACGTCCCCCGGCACGAGGAGCTGGCGCCGTACCTGCCCTCCTCTCGGCTGCTGCCGCTTTCCCCACCGCGAGGGTTTTTCCCTCACTCGAAGCCTCCCGCTCCTCTCGTCATCTAAAATGGCGGCCAGGGGAACAGCCAGACATTTCTTGCAAACGCATCGAAGCTCTCGGCGCTCGATTTCTCCAGTCCGGAGCGCCGAGACTTCAGCCTGTCGAGCGGCTTTCTGCCCCGCCCCCTGGGGCTGTCTGCCTGTCTCGGACGCCATTTGCGACTCCTGCCTGGATATGGGGGGCGGGGGTAAGGGGAAGGGGGTGGCCAGAAATCTCCCCCCCCCCCGGCCAGGCAGGTGATCAGCCCTGGTTAGGAAGGTGCCTGGCAGGTGCCCCGTGTTGTTGCTCCTTATATCTTGTTTAGACGGATGAAGTTTCCCAAATGTGCCTCTTTTTCTTGTAGGTCTTCTTATCTATCTAATCCATGGAAACATCAAGAGGGGCGCTTATGGCCCTCCTTTGCCCTGCCATTTCCAGTTGATATTGCCAAGGAATGTCTTTTTGCTCATCCCTACATTTCTGAAACTGGAGAGATACGACTACGACTGGAAGCAATTGATTTATCGAGGGCTGTGTTCATATGAGACTCCTTCGCGTGGTGTGCTGAATTAATCCAGATGCGGGGCGGGGGTGTCTCAAACTTCAGTGAACCGCAAACTAAAGTACTGAGTAAGTTTGCCCTACTCGCTAAACAGGCACGCTTGAGCTTCGTGCGTATTAGGCAAACCCAACATGTCGCATAAAAAGAGGTAGACAATTTTAATCAGCAAAACCCAAACAATTTTAAGGTGTGCTCATAAATCATAAGAGAAAAGCAAAGTCCTTCGGCTTGTTACGTAAACGAAGCCCTGATTTGATTTAGCACGTGGAAGCTCGCTAAAATGTGGCTTATTCAGTACAATTTAAACCATAGTATGGTGTGATGATTGAATCCTAGCATTTTGTAATAATTTCCAAAGGAATGTCCATGTTACGTACTTAGTTTAAGACCGGGGCAAAATTAATAGGCAGAGAATCGAGCTTTTCACTTCGGAAGTTCCCAAATCAGCCCAACCGACATTTTAAAAATAATAATGGAGCAGCGTTCCTGAAAAAATAATGCAGAGGGCAATTACAATTTAGCCTGCAGCATATCCAAATTTTTAAAAGAACAAAAGCTGTTTAGAATGGGAAGGGAAAGGAAGGAGAAGTGTGAGGGGGGAAAGCGTAACCAAAGGAAATGGAAAGTAGAAGAAATCTGAGGGGGAGAATTGTGATCCAATTAATGTCTATTTACCCTAAACAACAGTACCATTGGGAGCACAAAAGAAAAGTTTTTCAACACTTCAAAACCTAAGGATCCTTCTACACTACATTTTTCTATATCTTTCCTTTTAAGGCAGATTTGAAACACATTTGTCTTCACTGCTACTGCTCTTCCAGTGCAGAAAATATATGGTGAACACCAGAAGTCATTATATTCCTTTCACCTGACCAAAAAGTGCAAAAAAAAAAAAAATGTCAGCGTCCCATTGATGGAAAAAAATCTAAGCTGCCTTGCATTTGCTTTGCTGCATACAAAAGTATCTAAAATGTAATGATTTTATACTGGCAGTTTTGTGGTTGGTGACTTCTCAATACTTAGTGTGCTGTAGTGCTATGCTGCTATAATAGCTAGAGTGGGGGAATAAGTCCTAAGCAGTGCACACAAATACCAGAAGTTCTATTTCAAAATGCAGCCAAGGGTTAACTGGACTGTTTTGGCATGTGCAATTCCTTGCACCCCTTGCAGGGGTGAAATTGACACACATTCTTCCCCCTTCTCTTTGGCAGGAGGCCAATCAACATGCAAAACGCCAGGCTGCTTGCATTTTTTTCCAATGCCTCCTTTGAAAAGAAATAGATTGCTTGAGCCAAGAGAAGGCCAGTGAGAGAATGGACCTCCCGCAATCTCAAGTGTTGTGTAGAGTAACTTTTCTCAAAGTTTAAAATAATGTGATTCAGTGCCAAAAAAAGCTGAAATGCTGTCAAAGAGCTAACCACATCTGATTGGACAGATCTAGTTTTGAACTGAGGCAAAACCTTTGTGTAGAATTAAATGTTTTAATACAACACCTTGAAGATGATTTTGTTTTCTGGTCTGTGCTCACTTTATCAATTACACTAATTTTTTACCTTCATATAAAACATGTACTATAAATACCATGCATATTTGTATGATAGGACAAACCACTCTGGTTGTATAATGAGGACATACAGTCTGCTTTCCTAATCCTTTCCTGTACAGCTTCATTTTCCCTCACTATTGTCAGCAACGTTCTTTGGCTAAGCATGTTCTCTCAACTTGGTTCATTTTTGTTTAAAACTATTCAGAATTTGAAATGCATAAGTTATTGTGTTATCTGAGATAAACCTGAGAATCAGTTTGGTGTAGTGGTTAAGGCAGGAATGTTAAACTTAAATGTCGTCAAAGCGGCACCACGTGACGTTAAACTTAAATGTCACAGCGGCACCATGTGACGTATCAGGACTTTTCCCCCCTTTGCTAAACCAGACATGGGCATGGCCAGCATGTGACACATCTGGCCTGCTGGCCAGGAGTTTGATAGCCCTGGGTTAAGACATCAGGCTAGAAAGCAAGAGACAATGAGTCTCAAGTCCTGCCTTAGCCATGAAAGCCAGCTGGATAACTTTGGGCCGGTCACCCTCTTTGAATATTTTTTAACTTAAAGCAAAGATTTAGAATTCAATGTACTTATTTTGTTCCCTTCTTCCAATCTATTTTGTTTAGTTTTGTAAATGCTGAGTTCATACATTATACCAAGCAGTAAGATAATTTCTTAGCTATCCACCTATTATGAATTTAAAACATAGTTTATTATGTAGTAGCTAATTATGATGCCACAGCTCTTTATGTTTTATATCATGGCTTGGCATATGTAAATCAGCTAATGATTGATAAGGCATTTGTACGTACATTAAAAATATTTAAAAGGAAAATGGTTTCACTGAATTCACTGGAATGCACATTTACAGGATCATGCTGTACTTCAATTAAAACATATACTGGCATATAGTTTGTGTAAGGCGGGATATTTATGATATTGTTCCAGAATTGTATTGCTACAGTAGCTATTTATAAATTATTGAACAGGACTGCAGTATTTTTGTTAATATTATGCTTTCATTCATGTTCACGTACCTCTGGTGGCTTCGTAAGAAGTTGTTTTTATAAAGACACTCCATTCTAAATCTGAAACAATTGTGGCAAACAATGCTTATCAAAGATCATGTGAATTCAATTTTTTTCCAGTTTTTGCTTGGTGAAGGCCTCCCAAATTGTGTAACATTTCCCATGGATCTGGGCCAGCTTCCAAGGCAGTTCAACCCTGCTGCCACATCATTTCATCTCTCCTGGCTTCCAGCCATCCATGTTTTTCATCTGCAATTCTCTTAGGCCTTCAGTCCACGGTATTGACTTTGCTATTTAAATAAGAGATTTGCCTGCTTCAGACAGTCTAGTTCAATCATGATGGTTTTACTTTATGAATGCCTGCCTAAAATAAGTTGTATGCTCAGCTTTATCCATTAACATTCATAATACACTTCCTGAGGGATTCAGTGGAATTATACCAGAGATATGTTGGTAAAATGTTTAATCTTTAGAATATTTTGCTTGTTAAAAATATTCATTCCTGGCAAGTTTGCATAACAGATTCTTCCAGGAAGGCTGGACCATTTTAATCCTATTAACTGATTGCCTGTGATGTGTTATCCTGTTTTACCATGTTCTAAAAAATGACACATAGTTTACCACCCATTGGGATATATAACACTTTTTATTTTGTGTCTTATTGATCAGCATTTTTGAGCATTTATTTTTCTTCATATCAATAGTGTGTATATGCTAAATTCATGTCCATTATTTATATGTACTAACCAATGAAGAAAGTTGATGTTTTATTTATCCATTTCCACAAAATACGTATTATGTATTTGACTTGCAAAATTGTGACACTAAAAACAAGCTTCTGTATGAACACCTGTACTGCCTGTGGGAATCCCACAGGGAATCCCAATTTGTTGTCCAACTCTTCCAATTTAAAGAAATATGTGTTTGTGTGCTGGATGAATCATCCAAATTGCCTAGCTTTGTTTTGTCACAATTCTATTCAGGGAGGCTGATGTAATTTTCTTCCTGAAGACTCATTAGGAAAGTACCTGAATAATTCTCTGGTTAATGTGTTTGTATTTGTCTGTGTGGAGAGAGTATAGAACATGTATGTAGATCTAGAATTTCACTTAAACTGGATGTTGAAATTAGAATTAGAATTAGAAATTAGAACTTAGAATTGCTGTAATTAAGGATAATAATTAAGGATAATATTCAGAATCTAAGCTTTCCCCCACATATTTATTAAGAATGATCACAGAAGAAACATACACAGGTATATTCCCAGAAAAGTATGCAGGCAGAAAATATTGTTTGTTCTGAATGAGGAAAGAAAAAACCTAACTTTATTCTTGTGGGGATTGCCCTCATAAGAATGTCTATTATATTATTCTCTCTCTCTGTCTCTCTCTCACACTCTGTGTATGTATGTATGTATGTATGTATGTATGTATGTGTATGTGTATGTATATGTATATATGTATGTGTATATATATATATATATATATATATATATATATATTTGTTTTTTTTAAGCTTTTGCGGGTACTTACAT